>JAKSZU010000003.1:60614725-61215725 GCA_026018925.1 Tupaia tana | reverse complement strand
TAAATGAGTAATATTAAAATGTATTAAAAAACTCAAAGTAAGGCCTGGCCTCTCAGAGCTGATGGGAATAGAGCTGATGGTCTACTGAGTTTTCCAGTTTGTAGATGTGATTTTTCTGCTCTGTGGTAATTGGTTAGGTCTACTGAATTGAGTCATTTTCCCCTCCCCTTTTTAAAAAAAAGGTTGCCGAGAGAGAGAGAGAGAGAGAGAGAGAGAGAGAGAGATATGAGAGAATGAGAATTGCCCCATGGGGCATGGTCACACCATAGTCCCTTCTTCATTTCTCCCTCCTGTCAGGATTGTTGGCATTCATGCACACGTGCCCAGTGTACTTATCAAGTCTGGGACTGAAACCACGTGGTCAGCCATGTGAGATCTAGTTGCCCCAAGTCACTTTTTGCTTATAGCCAGTCCATAGGTAGGTATAATGACCATATTTTCTGAGCTGTTGTAGGGACATGTGTTAAACCTGAGTGTCCCATGGGAATGATGGAATGCAATTGAAATTGCCCTCTTCTAGAAATTGGGGCAAGTCATGGGGTCAGCTGTACTCCCGCTTGCTCCGACAAATCTAAATTTTTCATTGGTCAGACTCCCATTATGTAGTAGAAGCTGTACTAACACCATGTTGGCTACCATTTATCCACCCACTACCGAACGTCAGGTCCTCTGTTGTAGGACCTTTGAATGCAGTGTCTGTTAATCATTATAACAGCCCTGCATGTTAGACCTTTGAACAAATGTGGAAACAAAGGCTTATACATTAAGCAACTTACTCAAAACTATAGGAAGGTATATGGCAGGAAAGTAGGTCTAAGTCAGGTCTCTTGGGCTCCTATGGACTTTGCATTGTGCTTCCGATTCTGAAGCTCCAAGCACATCTAGTTAGGGTATTTCCTGTGAGTTCCAATTCTAGAGGTCATTTTCTCCTTTAAACAAATGGAGTAGGCTTATTTTCTATATTTTTACTGTGATCTGATTTCTCTAAATGGTGCTTCAATGAAAATGTTATTCAGGTGCATATATCTGAGAAGGAGAATCTGGTGTACAAAAATATTCACAACTGAAAGATACTTCAAAATGCAATTCTGTGAAATAAGGGAAAAATGAAATGTCTATAAATTTACTTCTCTAGATAGAAATGAGGGAAAAGTTGGTGTGCAGAACCACACATAGCTGGGGAGGTTGTGCATATGAGAGAGGGTTAAGGGTGTGAGAGTTGTAAAGGTCATGCAACCTCTGCTCTTGGCACCATTCTTTTTTTTTTTCTTTTTTTGGAGAGGTTTTTGCTATAGGGCACGTGCGCTTGCCAGACAGAGAGACAGAGAGACAGAAAGCGAGAAATCACCCCCCAGGGGGGATGGCCACGCTGCAATCTCTTCTCCTCCATTCTCCTCTTGGGATCTTGGGCACGCACGCACACGCGCCCGGCGTGAGTTTAAGCCACCGGGTCCGGGACTCGAACCGCAGTCGACTACGTGGGAGTCCAGCGACATAGCCATTACACTAACTGCTGGTCCCTTGGCACCATTCTTTGAGGAGTCTCAGAACAGTAGTATCTGTGGTCAGAGTTTGCTGAGCAAGGTGGCGCCTTGCTTTTTACCTGTGTGCATTCTGTGCCTTTGTTTGTCTCAGGTGACATTGTGAGGGGAAGCTCCTGTTTAACGAAACCATGTAACTCTGAGGGAACCAAATTAATCCCAAGGACAGTGCCTGAGGTTCCTTGCTTCAGCTAGACCTCAAACCAACCTCCCAAGTTTCACATCCTTTCAGAATGTTTATTCCTAGAAGGTTATCCCTTGGGCTTCTCACTGGGCCACAAGAAGTTTTCTGCTGTGATTTGGAAGAAGCAAGCAAGCAAGCAAGCAAGCAAGCAATTCTCATTTCTGAGAATTTACCTTTATTTAAGTTTGATTGAAAAATGCAACATGATGGAGGCAAAATGTAGGATGTGGCTCAAGGGTCTGAATCCCTCAGTACCTATGGATATTTACTACATGCTAGATATGTTGCTTTGCTTCTCTGTCCTTTCCAAGAGGAGATAACCACTGTCCTCAGAGACCTGAAAAACTATGTGACTGAGATAAGGAGGAGTGGGAAAAAGTACTCCCCAGTCCTTTTTTCCTCAAATTCTCCTGTTTGGATTTTGGGCACACGCCCAGTATGTTTTTCAAGCTATCAGGGCTTGGATTCAAACCACAGTTAGCAGATGAGCTCTGGCTCCCCTAACCAGTCGGCTATGGAGCTGGCCTAGGGAAAGGAGCAATTTTACAGGGACATCAAATCGGAGGACTTCTGAATTTGGGCCAGGAGCAAGAGTAAGATTTTTGACAGGAGGAGGTGACAAGGAATCTCAAGCAGGGGGACCAACTTGAGTCAGTGGGATGGGAGTAGGAAAGTATAGGAAGTGGTGAGAACTGCTAATGTTCCATTGCCTGAACAGTTCTAGTGATGACTGAACCTTAGAACTTGGGAGGAGAGGTCAGAGAAAGGTTGGGCTACATAAAGAATGTTGACTGTGGTGCTGAGGAGTTTGGACTTTCTTCAGGAGAGTGCGGGTTGTTGAGTGTGCATTTATGTGTGCTTTCTTGTATTCAGTTATTGGTCAGAAACATCATACATCTCAGGAAATGTGCTAGGTACTGGATAGTATATCTTTATTCTCATGGAGCATATGTACTGCAGGGAAGATAGAAAGGTAGTAAACAAATACTCCTCTTCCATTCTTTTTTAACCCTGGCTTGCTTTATGTTTTCTAATTTTTCTTAGGCTGATTGTGCTGCTGTAACAAAATATGATAGATTGGGTAATTTATCAAGTTCAGAAATTTATTTCCCACAGTTTTGGAGACTGGAAAGTTCAAGAGCAAAGTGTTGACTGGTGAGGCCTTCCCTCTGCTTTCAAGATGGTGCCCTGTTGCTGCATTTTCAGAGTGGGGAATGCTGTGTCCTCATGTGGTGGAAAGGATGGGAGGCCAAGAGTTCCCTTCAACCTTGAGCGTTTTTTATAAAGGTGCTAATTCTACTCATAAGGGTTTTACTCTTAAGTCTTAATTACCCTCCAACAGCCAAATCTCTTAATACTATTGCATTAGGGATTAAGTTTCAACATTAATTTTCGAGGGGACACCATCATACATACCATAGCACAATTCATCAAGCTGATTCTTGCTTCAGGGCCTTTGAACTTGCTGCACTACTCTTCTCCCACATAATTGCATGTCTCATTTCCTTTTTCTTGAAACGGCCTATGCTCAGATGTCACATCCTCAGAATTCCTTGTCCCCCCTTTAAAAAATAGCCCCTTCCTTATCTTTACTTGGATAATGTTTCATCTACACTATGTTCTTCCCACTACTTAGCATATAGAAAGAGTGGAGAATATGTGCTTACCACCAAAGAGAGGCAGGATAGATGGAAGGCTCTTCCGATGTTGCAAGGACTTGAGATTTTGGGGCCAGAGCTGGACTTCTTTGGGTAAAGGCTGGAATAATGAATCAAGCCAGGACATGGGTACAGGATTGGCAGAGGAAAGGGACACTTTTTGATCCTTTTAAAGCTTTAAGGAATAGGGAATAGGAGGAGGAACTTTCTTGGCATTTTGTTTTCTAAGGGTCTCTACTGATGTAAAAGCTTCACGAGTGGGACTGAAGCCTGAGGAGAGGCAAAGCTTAGAACCTCTTTCTGGAGATAGACAAAGACAGTGAACCTCAAATGAAAGGCCATGCAAATATAGCAAAAGTCCAGCCGGGGAGAGAAAACACCAATTTGTACTATTTTCTGTTTATTCTTTCAACTAATACTTGATCATCTGAAGTATGTGGGGCATTATGGTTGACAGAGTATAGCCAATGTCACCATCTATAAATATGGTGGCACCATTGTACAATCAGATTATTTCCACTCTGGGTAGTGGCAGCCTCCCAAGTACATGGCTTGGCTTTGTCTGAATTTGGTCCTTCTGCCTCTGGATAGATGCAGCCTGGTGATGGGTGCATAGCTGGGAAAATGTAGCATCAGGTTGCACATACAGTCATGTGCAGTGGACACAAATCTGCAGTGAACAAGGCATGATCCTTACCCTCCAGACCTTGTAACCTAGAAAAGGAGACAGATGAGCAAACTAGCATTTGTAGTTAGGATAGTGTAAAGGCTTTAGAGCAAGGCTTTGCACCAACACCTAGAAGTGTTCAGGAGTGGCTTGAGACTGAGTTTCCAAAGAAGGCTACAGAACAGATGAACACATTCAGATCAGATGAACCAGGGAGTCTTACATGCATTGTTCAAACTGCCAACCCTTTGTGAGAGATTAGTAGGGAGGCCCTCAAGTCAGGGCTGTGATGTAACAGTTAAAGTCAATGGATGTGGGTGAAGACCAAATTCAGGTACGGTAGAGGAGAGGGGAAAAAGAAAGAGGAGGAGGAATTTGGCATAGCAGGTGTTAAACATAATTGAGGTAACTGAGAAGAGGGAGAGAAGAGGTTAGCATGAGACCGTTCAGACAAAGGGAATTGCTATTTCGGGCTGGCTCCAGGAGCCCAGGATTGGCATGGGGCATTGGCCCCTATAGGGAGAACATTCAAAGACAGGCATTAGGGGAGAGCCAGGCATGGGAGAACTCTGAGTGATCCAGGATGCAGTAGCTTGGATAGAACAGGTTTCAGAGGTAGGATGGCTGATGCTTGCAGGTGTGGAGTGTGAAGACTGACCAGTTAGTACTGAGCACTTAGAGAGGGGGGTGAATCCATCGGAATGCTCTCTGTTTTCTGAGGACTCTTGTGGAGTCACATACAAAGTCTAAAGTAATCTTACCTTATGCCTTCAGCCTTTTCTAGAGACAAATATCAGAAATGACTTTGTAGGACACAGCTGCATCTTCTATATTGCTGTATTTGTACAGACTCAAGCAAGACATTCTTCTCAGAATGAGGAGAGGTTTTTGTCTTCTAAGGATGCAGCATGCTTGCTTCTATTAATGAAAACTTAAAACCCTGTTGTACTTCCCACAATTTTAGTACTAACATTTGAATTTAAATCAGATTTAAAAAAAATGTTTTTGCCATAAGGTGCATGCATTTGCTGGAGAGAGAAAGGGAGACAGAGAGAAAGTGAGAAATCCCTCCGCTTCCCCTCCAAGGGGGAATGGCCACACCACAATCTCTTCTGCATTCTTCTCTTGGAATTTTGGACATACGCGTGCACCTGGCATGATTTACGAGTTGCCAGGTCCAGGACTGGAACCATGGTCAGTCATGTGGGAGTCCAGTGCCTTAACCACTCCACCACCTACTGGCCCCAGAAGTGTTTTCTTTAGCCAATTTTTTTTGTAGATTTTTTTTTTTTAACTCTTTTTCATTTCTCAAATTCTTTAGTTTTGATTTTTTTTTTTTTCTGTTCAAATGGGTAAAGGTTTTACTATAGTAGCAAAAGCCCATCAAATCCATTTTGGAAGTAGGCAAAACATAAATTGCCATGGAAATAGAAGGTTGAATGTGATATCACTTTGTTAGCATTCCAAACTCTCTGGAGCCAGGCTGTTTCCAGAGAGCTGAGGATAGGTACTAGTTTTGACCAGGTTCCTCCTGGAGCCATTATTGCCACCTGAGTATTTGAAATAAGTTTGAGGTTCTCATATCAAGTTGCTGATGGATGGCTGATCAGGCAAGACTGGGGACTCCCCTGTGTTTTGAGCACTAAAGGAAAATAGTTCTCTTTACCCTGGCCCAAGCGCAGCCTAAAGCTGATGATTTAGACCCATAAATATTAATAGTTAGAACTGGAAGGAAGCAGGTATCTTTTAGCTCATTCTTCTCATTTGATAGACCCAAATGGTTAGAGGATCCTTTTGAGGTCACATAGCTAGCTAGTAGCAGAATGAGATGAGAACTTGGTCTCTTGACTCTTAAGGGTCCATATGTATTAGTGTAAGGTTTCCATTTACACAGAGCATTACTTAAGAGACTTGCCACTAGCTGACCTTGGTAGATCAATCAGTCTCAGGAACTGAGTTACCCAATGAAAAATGGAGATGACAGTTCCTGACTTGCCTTATAGGGTGGCTTTCCACCCTCTGAGGTATGAACCACTAGCATGTAATGTTCATTTTTTTCTCCTCCCTCATTCAGAGGAAGACTAAGATGTGATTCCTTTGTGCTCAGTCAAGGCCTTCATGATGCATTGCCTTCTGGTCTCCTTTCTTTTCTGCTATTATGAAACTTGCTGTGCGATCATCTATTCCATTTGCTCCATTTCTTTTCTGTAACAGCAATGCCTTGTTCTCCCCTGGGTCTTTGTGGAGTTCCTGTTTATGAACCACCTTTGCTTCTTACTCATTCACTACTTCTCTTTCAGAATTTTTTTTTATATTTAATTTTTAAAATTTTTTATGGTGGAATCTTGTCATGCTGAGACCACCCTGTTTCAGCTGACTGTAGCTGTGCACCACCCCGTCTGGCTCTTTAGACAGGTCTTTGCTGTTGCCAAGGCCAGTCTTAAGTTTGTGATCTTCCTGCCTAAACTTCCCATCCTGCTGGGATTATAGGTGCATAACACAGCACTTGGCCTTTAGGTTGGACTGGGAATTGAACTTGGTCCTGCCATGTGGTCCTTCGGTGGAGCAGAATCCCACATGGCCAACTGTTCGCAAAACATGCTTGGCACAGGTGTGCATGCCACACATGCTCCATTGGTGTGCACACTGGTTCTTGCTCTCTTATGACCACATGTGTCCTGTGTATGAATGAATATATGTATGTATATGTATACACACACACACACACACACAGACACTGCTGAATATTTTGCTTTTTGGGAGGGATATCCTAAATCTCCATCTTACCCTCTTAGCAGGTGAGAATCGAGTCTGATTCTGATTCCATCAAGCTTCCTTGGGAATTGAAAATAAGCAATAGCACAAGGTTGAAAACTGGTAGGGGAGAACAGTTTTGGTAGGTGGAAATAGGTAAAAATGATATTGGGGAGAATAGAACTAGTTTCTGTGAGAAATTAAATAACTGAGTTAACAGAGATTAGCTGCTGAAGTAGAAATAACCCATTTGTTTATTCTACAAACAGCAAAGTTTTAATGCAATATTCACTTTTTTCATGTACCCTAGTTTTAATTTGGAACATATTAGTTGTCAAACTATCCTTTGAAATGCTAATTAACTAGCTATTTAATTATTCTCTGTCATCCTCTTTGGAGACTGAGAACAGAAAGTTGTGAAAGCCCAGGGAAGGGTCTCCACCCTATGATTTGAACTTTATATACATACATACATACATATATATATATATATATATATGTATATATATGTAAAAAATTTTTTTAAGAGAGATATTTTTGCTATAGGGTGTGTGCACTTGCCGGAGAGATAAGAGACAGAGAGACAGAAAGTGAGAAATCACCCGCCCGGGGGAAATGGCCACACCACAGTCCTTTCTCTTCTATTCTCCTCTTGGGATTTTCGGCATGCATGTACACGTGCCCAGCATGAGTTTGAAGCTGCTGGGTCCAGGACTTGAACTGTGGTCAACCATGTGGGAATCCAGTGACATAATCATTATGCCATCTGCTGGTCCAGAACTTAATATTCTCATTTTAGGCTCTAAACTTTAGAGCAGTACTTCTCAGTTTCAAACATGCACATAAATTACCAGGAGTTATTGTTAAAATGCACATTTAGATTCATGAGGTCTGGGCTGAAACCCAAGGTTCTACATTTTTATTTAATAGGCTCTCAGGTAAGGCCAATCTGCTGGTCCACCCACCATACTTTGAGTAGTAAGAGGTGAGAAAAAAAGGTCTTCCAAATTTAATTTTGTTGTTTTTGACGTGGGTTCATTGTTAACAGAAGTCCTTAAGCCAACAGTTGGGCTTGGAGAAAGAAAATATTGTGAAAAACATTGGTGCCATATCCTACAGCTTGGGAGCCATTGCATAATAGCAGAATAGCTGTGACTTAGAATGTTGCTTAGTGACTGTCTAGAAGGCAAGCAGAGAGGTAGTCAGTAAAGTATAGATATAAAGGGAACTTCAAAAAGTTTGTGGAAATATGGCATTGAAGTATGAGTTTTTGGGAGGGGGCAAAAAAAATACCTGAAATCTATGCATAATTTAAAAAATATTCCCATGAACTTTTTGAAGACCCTTTATATATTTTCGTTGGAACAATTGATTACATGGGTACATTCAATAATCTAGAAAACACCAAGGAGGAAGTCTTTAATTCTTGAAAGTTAAGTACTTAACTTTAATAACTTTACTAATAGGCTTTTTTTTTTTTTAAGAGAGATTTTTGTTATAGGATGTGTGTGCTCGCCAGAGAGACAGAAAGCAAGAAATCATGCCCCCAGGGGGGATGGCCATGCCTTCTCAGTCCCCTCTCCTCCATTCTCCCCTCAGAATTTTGGGCATGCATGCACATATGCCCCACATGAGTTTCTAGCCTCCAGGTATAGGACTTGAACCACGGTCAACCATGTGGGAGCCCAGCAACATAACCATTATGCCACCTACTGGTCCTACTAATAGGCCTTTTGAAGCCCCATGTGCCGTTTGTTAACTTTGTCTAAATTGACAGTAGCATTCTAGGTTGTTCAGTGAAATGTATAAATGGAATCTTCTGTTGGGGAAAGGAGGCCTGGCACTGAATCTTGCCTTTATCATTTATTGGTATTGAGACCTTGGGTAGTTCTCAGTTTCCCTGAGCCTGTTTAGCTATCTGTAAAAGTAGTTTTACCAGGACCAGATGGTGATGCAGGTGTGGTAAAATGCAACATTTTGTGAGGCAATCCCACATAGGAATGTTCTCAGTTCAAATCTAGAGACCTCCCTGAGTACCCTGGGCACACCTGCCCATGACCTGGGGCTGGCTGAAGGCTGGGGGTGGATCATGGCATCAAGACCTTGCTAAAGGTTTTCTCTCACTTGCTCCTGAAAGAAACTTTAAAAAGTTATATTATCATTTCATCTCCGATTTTGTTTATTTCAAGAAAGATGAGCAAGGAGGAGAAGAGGAAGTGAGACTCCCAAGAAGGACTGGTCATGCTGCAGTCCTGTTCCCTTCATTTCTCCATCTTGTCAGGATCCTCAGTATGTGCACAGTGTTTTTTTCAAACCACCAGGCCAGGACTCAGTGATCGGCCATTTGGGTTCCAGCTCCTTCTGCCCAGTACTTAGTTGCTGCACTATGGGGTTGGCCCTCATTCCTAAATTTTTAAGAGAAGATAATGTAAAAGCTCTTTGCATACTGACTTTCCCTTCACCAATTTTTCCCCATTAAGTCTGACGGGCAACTTGGCTTTATCATTTGGCAATTAGCAATTCATCTTTTTGGCTTCTTCTCACCTGAATTTCATTACTGGCTTCTTTTGGAGGGAGAGTGGTTGTGAGGTATGCAGGCCTTTGTAAACTTTTGCAAATTCCCAGAGTTTATAAAGAAGAGCAGATATCTTTTTTTTTTAAATTAAATATTTTATTTAACTTTATTTATTTTAATTTGGTCAGAGAGGGAGGGAGGGAGAGAGAGAGGGAGAGAGAGAGAGAAAGCCACCAACCAGGTCCAGGACTTGAACCACAGTCTGCCATGTGGGAGTCTAGTGCCCTTAACCACCATGCCACCTGCTGGCCCCAGATAACTTAACTTCTCAGAAAAGACCAGAGGAGAGTGTAGTCTACCCTTAAGACAAAAACAATTTAACTCCTATAGATAGTATCTTTAAGCATATTTTATGTTGAATATACTTTTTTAGGAGATATTTTTGCTACAGGATGTGTGCATTGGCTGGAGAGAGACAGACAAAGTGAGAGATCACCCCCGAGGAGGATGACCATATCCCAGTCCCTTCTCTTCCACTCTCCTCTTGGGATGTTGGGCACACATGCACACACGCCTGGCATGAGTTTCAAGCTGTCAAGTCTAAGACTCAAACTGTGGTCGACTACATGGGAGTCCAATGACATAACCAGCATCTGCTGGTCCCCACACTTTTTTTTTTTTTTTTTTTTAGAATTATTTTATTTAACTTTATTTATTTTAATTTGACCAGAGAGTGACAGTGAGAGAGAGAGAGAGAGAGAGAGAGAGAGAAAGGAAAATGAGAAAGCAAGTTGCCAGGTCCAGGACTTGAACTGCAGTCAGCCATGTGGGAGTCCAGTGCCCTTAACCACCATGCCACCTGCTAGCCCCTCCCACACATTTTTTTTTTTTTTTGAGAGGTTTTTCGCTATAGGGCGCGTGCGCTCGCCAGACAGACAGAGAGAGACAGAGAGACAGAAAGCGAGAAATCACCCCCCCAGGGGGGATGGTCACGCCGCAATCCCTTCTCCTCCATTCTCCTCTCGGGATCTTGGGCACGCACGCACACGCGCCCGGCGTGAGTTGTAAGCCACCGGGTCCGAGACGCGAACCGCGGTCGACTACGTGGGAGTCCAGCGACATAGCCATTACGCTAACTGCTGGTTCCCACACATTTGTTTTGAGTGCAAGTTAATGACTAGAGATCTGCCCCATCTCTTCACTAGCAAATAGTTCTATTTCAGACTTCTGTGTACTGTGTAGGCTTCTCTAAGGTGGTGTTCTGAGTCCTCTTAAGTTTAGCAAGGGTGTGGTTGGAGCCCAGTTTCCTTTGTTGTGTAACCTTTAAATTGTATAGCCTTGGTCTGGAGAATGGGGTTTGTCCATGGTTCCATCAGGCACACCAATACTTTGGTTTTCTACACTCTTTCTCCTCCCAGCTTGGCCTGGCTGCTAACTTTGGATCCTTATCTTTAAAAGCTGACAACTTGGAAATGAGGGTTCGCTTGCTGCTCTGGGATGTTTCTGTGCCCTTCCATCACTGAGGTTTTTATTGGCTGCTTCCCTTCCAGATCCTGCTGTTCTCTCCTCATGTTATTGAAACAATCTTTTAGACTATTGATTCCTTAAAGACTCACTTTGGCTACTTGGTATTTTCATTGGCCTTAGTGTTTGCTCATTAGATCTTCACCCCTTAGTTTTTTCTGTAGTTCTATAACTACTGTCAACCTATTCTATTATTTTTAACTTAGTCTCTATAGCTGAAACTACGCATAATCAGTGACCTGGGTTTTGGAACCCCTGGTTTCAAAGTGGCTTCTATTGTAAGTTGGTGGGTATCCTAGCAAAAACCTTAACCAATATGGAACCTAAATTTACTTTAACCTATAAAATTAGTATTGGATTGGATCACAAGTTATTGAAAACATACTGTGGAGGTGGTTTGGGAGGTGATGTGGAATGACAAGAAAGCTCAGTGGGTAGGATCAGGCTTTTCATTCAATTAAACAATTCTACTTTTATTTATTTTTTGGAGAGGTTTTTGCTATTGGGTGCGTGCTCTCACCAGAAAGACAGAGACACACAAAGCAAGAAATCACCCCCCGGGGGGGATGGCCACGCTGCAATCCCTTCTCCGTTCTCCTCTTGGGATCTTGGGCACACACGCACATGCACCTGGCGTGAGTTTAAGCCACTGGGTCCGGGACTCGAACTGTGGTCGACTACATGGGAGTCCAGCGACATAGCTATTATGCCCTACTGCTGATCCTCTACTTTTGTTTTCCTATTAAGTAAGCTGGAAAACCACCAGACTAGATGGCCTTTGAGATTACTTCTGTTCTTGGTACTCTGATCCCTTCTAGCAGTAGCAACTGTATTTAGATTAGACAAGCACACTTAGGCTGTAGTACAAATGCAGGTCTAAACTCATCACTGTACTCTAGGTCTAGTCTGAGCCCTGATACTTTTCACCGAGGCTCTGGATGGCCACCCCAGTGCCCTCTTCTTTCTGCTCTCCTATTCCTTAAATGGATTATTTGTAAGCCTGCCTTCTCCACTTGTTCCATCCAGTCTTCAAGACTACGTAAAAAATCATGTCCCTTCAAGAACCCTTTCCCAATTGGCCTTGTTTTCCCAAAGTTATTTCTTCTACTCTTAAATGGCTCTGTATACTTCTTGTCTGGCAGTTTTGTGTGCAGAGCTCAGAGACAGTCAGAATCTTGGTTTCTTCACTGTAAACCAGTCCCCAGTGCCTCACATCGTACCATTCTGAAAGTGCCACTAATCCAAGTCATAATGGCTTTAAAACTTTTCTTTCAGGATCGAATCATCAATTTAGTTGTTGGCAGCCTGACATCCTTATTGATTCTAGTAAGTACCTTTATTTTGTACCTCACCTAGGTTCTTAGCAAAAATTGACAAACTTTACTATTGTGGTTTAATTCTCCAAAAAAATAAAGGGGCTAATAAAAGGACTAATTTAACTGGGAATGTTCCTGTTAATGCTTTCAAGTTTATTACCCTAAAATCATAGTTGGCAACTAGAGTAGCTCATTTGATTTTTACCCTCATTCCCCAGTTGTGTGTGTGAAATGAAGACAACTTGGTTTTCAGATAACCGAGTCTGTCATATTTGCTTGCCTAATTAGTAAAAATGTCAGTGCCTACCATTGTCATAACCATCTTCTGTTATAACCTACCAAAGCTCCCTATTTCTGTTAATACCTTAAGTTTGTGTCCTAAAGAACATCTGTTAACCTCTAGAGATTATTTACACACACACACACACACACACACAGTTGCTGGAATAGTTGTGACATTTTTCTATGCAAAAATGTGTTACGACTTTTTGGACTGTGTGTGTGTGTGTGTGTGTAGATTGATCTATAGATAGATATGCCTATCTGTAGACATAGACATATGTATTTATATATTTTGTCACAGGGTGCACGTGCTCCTAGTAGAAAGAGGGAGGGAAAATGAGAAATCATCCCAGCCCACGGAGGACGGTAGTGCTGCAACCCTCTCCCCTCCATTTTCACACTTCTCTTGGGATTTTGGGCATGTATGCATATCTGCCTGGAGTTTCTCAAGCCACCAGTCCGGGACTCATACCTCATAATCAGCCATGTGGGATCCAGTTGCCTTAACAAACCATTCCATACCTGATTTCTCCTCCTCCCTCCATTAAAAAAAAATTAAATCAGTATAGCTTTTTATCTTGAATAATATAGCTGGGTGCTATCAAAATTTTTTTAAAAGCTGGATTTTTCATATCTGATAATGACATTTGTCTAGCATATTTCTATTAACTGTGTTGGGAATTTTAGTCCTTTTCTCCATGGTTTCTTAATAAAAAGAATGAACATAATGTTGTACCTGATAAAAATAGAGAATGCTAGGGTATTAGAAACCCATCTTCAGTGTTTTTCATAATGTTAAGCAAAACCAGCTTTGATCATACTCCTTTTTGGTAGAAGTATTAAAAACTGCAAAATGGTTAGAGCATTTTCCAGTGTAATTATTTATCCTGGGAATGAAGTTTACATGACTTCTGATTTTTGTAAGTGAAAGGTTTTGCGATTAGCCAGTTCTACTGGATGTCTCCTTTCATAAGTAAGGGAGAGGAATAAAAGAGGAAGCATAAATCACTCACATATATTTACAAATATTCTATTAAATATATGTGTTGACTGCAGAAAGCAAACCTGGTGGTAAGTATAATTTTATAATGTGAAGCATTTTGTTGTATTACCTTGCCTCAACTCTAGTCTAACGAAGTCTTGGAAGTAGTAAGGCCTTTGCATAATTTCTCTTCCTACAGGTAACACTGATCAGTGCTTTTGTTTTCCCTCAACTACCTCCAAAGCCGTTGAATATATTTTTTGCTGTCTGCATCTCTTTAAGTAGCATTACTGCCTGCATACTTGTGAGTACTATTTAGAATTTAAGTGGAGATTCTTTTTTAATTTTTGCTGTAGGGCATGTGTACTCCCCAGAGACACGTGGGGGTAGGACAGCATGCTGAAAACCCTTCTCTTGTGATTTTGGGGGCTCATGGACACACACCCAGCATAATTTTCATACTCAATGGCATGCCATTGAGTCCAAGACTCAAATAACACAGCTGCATGGCCAGCTGTGTGGAATCTGGTGTCTTAAACTCCATGCTTCGTACTGCCCCCTCAAATGGGAAATTCTTGAGGGCTTAATGTTACAGTGCTTACGATAGATTCCCTGCTCTGGGTCTGTATAGATATGTATCTCTAATTATATCCCCAACCACAAAATTATATCAAAATTCTCTGTTATTAGTTACGTGTTACTCTTGGAACCCCAAGTTTCTTTTGTCCCATATCCCAAAGTTGTAATACTAAAAGGTAACTTACCCCATAACTTTTGGTAGCTAAGGGGAAGAAAATTAGTGAAAAAACATACACGAAAGAACAGATTTTGGGAAATGCCAGTTACTGTTCTTATAAAATTGGTCAGTTTTAACCTATGTCTTATCTTCCGAAATCAAAATAATTGTCAAAAATTCCTGAGAAACTTAAAGCTGCAAGTTGTATCCTTGTCCTAAAAACATTATCACTTCATTACAATAGGCCCTTTGATGTTAATGAAACAAAGATGGTGGTGGCTTCTCAATGTTCATTCATTCTTTTAGTTGGTGGTTTCCTGTTTCTTCAAGAAAAGGCAGACCAAAATAATACTTTTAAAAAAGGTTATTAATTTTGGGGAAGATTTTTGCTGTAGGGTTCTGTGCTCCCCCAGAGACAGAGAGCAAGAAATCACCCCTCATGGGGGACGGCCACATTACAGCCCCTTCTCTTCTGTTCTCTTCCTGGGATCTTGGGCATGGACACACACAGGCCTGGTGTGAGTTTTGAGCCACCAGGTCTGGGACTCAAACCGCAGTTGGCCATGTAGGAGTCCATTAACATAACTGCTACACCATGTACTGGTCCCAAAAATAATATACTTTTTTTTTGGGAAAGGTTTTTGCTATAGGGTGCATGCGCTCACCAGAAAGACAGACAGAAAGCAAGAAGTCACCCCCTGGGGGGATGGCCATGCTGCAATCCCTTTTCCTCCATTCTCTTCTTGGGACCTTGGGCACACACGCACATGCACCCGGGTGTGATTTTAAGCCACTGGGTTCGGGACTTGAACTGCAGTTGACTACATGGGAGCCCAGCAACATAGCCATTACACTAACTGCCAGTTCCCCCCCAAAATATACTCTTAAAACAGTCATTCTGGGGACAAGCGGATGGCTTAACGGTTATGTCACTGGACTCACATGTAGTTGACCGCAGTCCTGGACCTGTTAGCTTAAAACTCATGCAGAGTGTGTGTGCATGCATACCCCAAATCCCAAGAGGAGAATGGAGAAGAGATTGCAGTGTGGCCATCCCCCAGGAGGGTGATTTCTCGCTTTGTCTGTCTTGCGCATGCACCCTATAGCAACAATCTCTCCTCCCCAAAAACCCAGTCATTCTGACTCACTTAGGGCTTAAGTCATAATAGTAATTTGTTTATTGGAAGTAAACAAAAGCCAGGAGGGGCCAGCCTTATAGTGCAGCACTTAGATATTTACAGGCAGCCAGATTGTTGTGGCTGACTGGAGTTCAGTTCTTGGTGTGTATGTGTCCTGGAGGAATAAGGACTATAGCGTGACGTACCTGTTGTGGGGTTCTCTTCATGTACCCTCTGGCGTTAAAAAACAAAAAACACAAAACCAGGAGCTATCTAGGAGAGTTTTAACTTACTGATGCTGCTACACTCAATGACCTGAAGACTGGCTCACCCTACTTTGAGAGTCTTCCTGTCCCTCCCCAGCCTGGGGCCTGAAGTGACTAACAGTGAGCTAGGTTAAACCACATACATACATTATGCATACCCTATTTTATATTGGCAACCTGAATCAATTTTGTGAATTTAAAAGTCTTCTTACTGTCTTCCAGTACCTGAAAGAGTTTACCTTTTACTCTTACAAATATACACACACTATATATTTGTAATATATCCATTCTTTGATAGCTTGCCAAATAGCAGGTGGATAAATACAGATTTTGAACCATAAAGTGGGAAAGTAAAACTAAGTATGACCTTGGTTGTGGAAACTATTATCCAAATAATGAGTAAGAGTCAAATTCTAGCTGCACTGGTCTTGGGAATGTAGATGAATATGAAGACTGTATCATTTAGATAAATGCTGATAAAACTGGTGGGAAGGAAACTAATTGAATTTTAATAGGTGGCCCAGTGGCTGTTACTTAAACTTTTATTTTAACTTTTCTTCTAGATCTACTGGTATCGACAAGGAGACTTAGAGCCGAAATTTAGAAAGCTAATTTACTATATCTTATTTTGTATCATCATGTTATGTATATGTGCAAACCTGTACTTCCATGATGTGGGAAGGTGAGACCGCCAAGAAAAAAATACCAGGACTCTTCCAAACTATATAGTAGGACAATGAATAAATAATCATTGGATTAAGTATGCTGAATACTCTCCTGCAGAAGTCTGATACATGATTTTCATGTTAACTGCAATTTTAAATTCCCTCTTGTATGGGAGACATACATCATAGATCACTTCGTTTTTCTTTAAGGTAAACATTCCAACCCTTAAAGCTCAATAGCACAAGTAATTCTCACTTTTGAAATTAAAATTTTTTACAACGTAATTGCATGGCAAAAGGCTATGTAACAAACAAGATCTTGCATTTTAAGACAAATATTCTTTTATTTCTGTTAAACATACAATTATTGTTCCCTAGGCAACCAACTTTTGCTTATAACTACAATTTCATTTCACGTTAACAAAACAGTGAAGACAACTTTGATTGTGAAGATCTAATTACAATAATAAATAAAATAATTTATACAAGCTTTGTGTGTGTGTGTGTGTGTGTGAGTGTGTGTGTGTCTTTTTTCTATAGGGGTCATATTCATTAAAGCCCTAAGGCTAGTTTTGGCTTAATCCTTTTTTAGTATAGGAATGACTCTTGATTTGTTTCAGAAGCAAAATTTTTTTTTGAAACTGCCTGAGAGGGAGAAGTTATATTGTACTTCTGACCAGCTAATGCACTAAGTGAATGGCAAACTCTCTTACCCCTCAACTATGTTTTGGGTAATTTTATATAGCAAAACACGTAGTAAAGGGCCATGGCATCAAGGACAGGCAGCATTGCCTGTACCCCCATGTAGTTTAATTTTACTTCAAAGTGCTAACTTTGTAAACTAAGGACAGTGGTTTCTGAGGGGGTGAAAACTGCTTATTGGCTTCTGGTAGATTATTAATACTCTTATCCATATTTCCTTTAAAAGTAATTTTAAAAACCTGTAGTGGATTAACTGTTTAATGCTTTCCTCCTTACCTTGCCTAAATCAGCTCCCACTGCCAGCAATGGGTTAACCAAAAATAACCGCCAGATCATCTCCTAGGTCTCTGTATTTCTATGCTGGTCAAATCTCAAACCAGTGATATTTGATCTTTTTGAAAGTTACTGATAAGCTCCAGACCATGCTGATATTACTTCTCTAAGATATGAGGCCTACTTGAGATTGGATAGAACACCATGCCTGATCTTTAGAGATGAGTATTACTGCTTTTATATCAAAGCAGTTAAACTTTGGTGAATGAAATTTCCTGCTGACAAGTAACACTAAACGTAGGGGTCTATGCAGTTAAAATTCCCATATTCCACTCAACCACACTGTCATAAAACTGGACCTCAGATGATATACTTAGTATAAGGAGATAAAAAGTCATAGCAGCAACAATGTGCATGGCTTAAGCACTGTAGCTACTTAAAAGCCAGAGGAATGGTAAGTGAATCCTCTTGGAGTTTGCTATTTCTTTGGAGAAGTCCTAATTAACATGGTGGCTTCTTGCTTGAATTACCTGTTTCTAAAAATTACTTAATGACAGTTTACCAAATCCTCAACATCTTTTGAGTCTTCTGAAACAGGACTGCCCAAAGATGATCCAATGATATTTGATTCTTCCTGATGATGTTGGAGTATGGGATCTGCAATGAGTTAAGTTTCAAGTTAGTCTTAAATGTGTCATCTTTCTCTTGAAATCCATGTCAAGAATTTAGAGTAAGTATTCTAGTGAAGGGTAGGCTTTAACACAAGATGACTAGTATCTTTACTTTTGGATCAAGAAAGACTAAACCAAACCAGGCTGTGGCCTGGTGGTTAAGGTAGATGGATCCCATGCAGTAAGATCCACCCAGACATAGTGGCTTGAAAAACATACCAGGTGCATGTGTATGCAAGCCTAAAATCCTGACAGGAGGGAATTTGAGAAGGGATTGCAGTATGACCATGTTCACATGGTGGGGGGGAAGGGAAGTGGGTAGTGCTTTCTTGCTTTCCATCTCCCTCTTTCTCTGGTGAACATACATGCCCTTTAGCAAAAAATAAGCAAAAACAAAAAAAGCAACTAAATTAATGTCTGAGACATTTAAGATTTGTCAGATACATGGTAATAGCTGTATTACAGTACCTGTTAGTGTTGTCAAAGGCAAGACAGATTCAGTATCTATAACATCAGATGCCTGGATAAAACCATGTGGTGAAGGAACGATAAGTATTGTTTCATCATCAATTGTTGTCTGATCCACTTGTTCTTCTATGGTTGGAGACTCTAAATCCTAAACATTTAAAACAAAAAACCCCCACTAGATTCTGATTCAGTTTTCCTTAACATCCCAAACACATCTAGGATTGACAGGATTTAACTTTCAAACATTCTACCCACTTTAAAAAATTGGAATCTAGGGACCAGCAGTTAGCGTAATGGCTATGTCGCTGAACTCCCATGTAGCCGACTGCGGTTCGAGTGCCAGACCTGGCGGCTTAAACTCATGCCGGGCGCGTGTGTGTGTGTGTGTGTGTGCGCCCAAGATCCTGAGGAGAATGGAGAAGGGATTCCAGCGTGGCCATCCCCCTGGGGGGTGATTTCTTGCTTTCTGTCTCTGTCTTTCTGGAGAGTGCAAGCACCCTATAGCAAAAAACCTCCCCCCCCCAAAAAAAAAAAAATGGAAAGATTTAGGTCTTGAATAAATGGACAAGTTAACATTAATAACCTATTAACAAAAGAACTAATTCAGTTATAGGTCACCAGAACACAGAATAAGGGATGAGGTTCCTAAGTTGAACACAAAGATTACTACTAACCATTCTCAGGAATGGGTTCCAATAAACATTTCTCAATCTGATGCAGGTGAAGAGGGGAAAAGCTATGGTTATTGTTTGTACTTTGTGAGTCTAAAGAAAGAGGAAGAAGGTACCAGGGAATTTCCCTCTGAAGTATTTTGGAATTCTTTCTAAACTGCAGGTTTGAGGCTCAAGGCGAGAACCCATTAGATTTTAAGAACCACTTACCTCAGTAACATAAGCATGGGCTAAACCAGAGGGTGATTCCTCCTCTTGTTTTAGGTCGGTGTCAGAGATATCTTCTTCTGTTCTGACCATAACACTATTTATCAGTTCTGTGCTATTTTGGTCACTAAATTTGGATACATGTCCATCATTAAATGATGGCTCTACAGTCATCTTAGGCTGATGAATTTCATCTGGGAAAGTATCTGCTTCTAGTGCATCTGGAGGCTCAGGAAAATCAGACTGAATATCACTATCTATTGTCAGTTCTGCTTGGGAAATGGAAGAAGTGATGTCCTCTGTGGCCACAGTTTGAATGATGACTCTTGGTGTGTGACACTGCACTGTGACATTGTCGCTTGTGTTCAACAAGTGTTCTGGCTATAAAAAAAAAATTAAAATGATCAATGGCAAAATGACAAAGTACCTACTAGAGGTAACATAGCTTTCACCTTTGGAATTGCAATGTTTTCAATCACTATTTTACTAAAATCCCTGTTCTTTACCCACTGGGGCCCTTGCTCTCCTAAATTATCTATAATATTCATCCATTTCACAAAGAGATACGAGGGGTGAGAGATATAGCTCAGTGAGGGCAGTGATGGTACAAAACATTGTGCCTCGGACAAGGGCAGTAGGAAGAATTGTTTAGATAACAATAGTTATATAAACCATCTCATAGTTTTGGTGCTTGCATTTTTTTTTATCATTTAATCCTGGCCCACAACTCATAATAGGGTGTCAAATAAGCAACTGATGTAACATACGGATAAAGCGTGAACGATGATCTGTTCAGGAGAAGCAGGTGCAGCTGCTGTCAGTGTTACTGTGGGACTAGCTGTCAGGGTTAGGGGAAGGCCTTGACTTGAACTTGTCTGAAGTAGGTAGGTGCCTGGAGTGCCGGTGGGCTGTAAATGGAAAGACTGAAGGAAAAAGAAAGTTCAACACAGGAGCAACAGACTATTGATTAGGTCTGCCTTCACATCCAAAAACAGGACTGATGTTAATTTACTAGCCACAAATGTACTTGCCAATTATATAGGTATAAATAAGTAATACAATGAAGGGCATATTTACTATTTGTCTTAGGTCACTACTCAGACTGGAGGTTTAACATTTATCCTACCCTTTCGTACCACGTATTTCTGTGATCTGGTCTCAACTGCTTATTTCAGGCACCATGACCAGTGCAGGAACCCAGTATATCCAACCATTGCTCTCTATCTCTTCTCTGCAGCACATAAAAACTCACGATCTCCAAGTTTTTTAAATAATTTTGAAAAGGTACAATATTACAGTGTTTACCTACATGGAACTTTTTATTACTGTAATTTTAGAAAACTTTTATATTGAAAAATGTATAGAAATAGCAATTATTGGGTGATTGTTAAAGTCATGATGCATTTTTGCACAGAAAAACAAGTTATAACTTTATTGACTGGGCCAGCCTGTGGTGTGGTGATTACAATGGCTGGATCCTACATGGCTGACTGTGCAGTTGGAGTCCAGGACCCAGTGGCTTGAAAAACACTTAATGAAAGTATAACAAAATTATTCATTAATAAACTTTTCATAGCCATATACTTCTACATAATAATTCAACTTAGGTTTGCCCTAATACTTTAAAGGAAAAATATATTGGGACCAGCAGTTGTATAATGGCTATATTGCTGGACTCCCATGTAGTCAACCGCAGTTCGAGTCCTGGACCTGGTGGCTTAAACTCATGCTGGGTGCATGTGCGTGTGTGCCCAAGGTCCCGAGAGGAGCATGGAGGAGAAGGAATTACGGTGTGGCCATCCTCCCTGGGGGGTGACTTCTTGCTTTCTGTCCCTCTGTCTCCCTGTCTTTCTGGCGAGCACACATGCCCTATAGCAAAAATCTCAAAAAAAATAAATAAAAATAAAGGAAAAATATATGTATTTAAAATAGGGTTGAGGGTTAAAATCACATAGTCTTTTTCTAAGTCAACAAAGTCTTTTGGACTTAGGCAAAACAACCTTCTTGTGTACTGAATGAATATACGTATCCTTATTGCCAAAATGTAGACGATAACTACCTTTCTTGGAAAGGGATATTGTGGTTAGAAATTATGAAAGTGTCTAGCAAAACCGTGGCAACTCAGTTTCTTAACTGTCTTTCCATAAAAGTGAAAACTAGGGACCAGCAGTTGGCGTAATGGGTATTTTGCTGGACTCCCATGTAGTCGACCATGGTTCGAGTCCCGGACCCGGTGGCTTGAACTCATGCTGGGCGCGTGTGCGTGCATGCCCAAGATCCCAAGAGGAGAATGGAGCAGAAGGAATTGCAGGGTGGCCATCCCCCCTGGGGGAGTGATTTCTCGCTTTCTGTCTCTTTGTCTCTGGTGAGCGCATGCACCCTATAGCAAAAAAAAATCTTTCCACACACAAAAAAAGTAAAAGCTAATCATTTCCCCAAAAAAGTCACATATATTAATCACAAATGGTCAGACATTATTATAAATACTTGTCCCTCAGTATCTGTAGGGTACTCATTTCCAGAACTGTATGAATGTTCAAGTCCATTATGTAAAACTGTAGTATTTGCAATATAACTTACATATATCCTCCTGTATACTTCAAATCATCTCCAGATTATGTAAATTACCTAGGCATCAGATATGTGAAAAGGAAAGTATACTTTTTCAGCATCTCTCTTTTAAGAAGCCATCTCTTCTCATTTCCTAACAGCTGGTGTGATCTGGCTGAATCCATGGATGTGAAATCTATGGCTATGGAGGGCCAACTGTATTTTATATGTACATTTTATACATACATGTGTTTTATTTAATACACTTTTTCTCAGTGTTTTGGAGCTGAGTTATCATTATCGTCCCCTATTAATAAATTAGGAGAAGTCTTTTAACTATTTGATTGTGACTATAAGTAAAAACCTGAATATACATACTGAACATAGATTATGTATACATTTTGTTTACTGGAGAAAGTAGTAAAAACAAAAAATGTAAAATGAAGTTCTATTTTCTGTGTCATATGGTTGTCTCACACATCCCTATTTTGGGGACACTGGATTAAAAAACACACTTAGGTTAAGTAAGCTGATTGTTTATGTTTTAAAGATGGAAAGAGAACCTCTTGCTATGCTGACTGTCCTCCTAGGATTTAGGTGTGGAGGATAAATAAACTTGTATTCATAGTAAATAAATCTTGACGTAATATAGGGACCAGCAGTTAGCGTAATGGCTATGTTGCTGGACTCCCACATAGTCGACCGCGGTTTGAGTCCCAGACCCGGTGGCTTAAATTCACGCCGGGCGCGTGTGCATGCGTGCCCAAGATCCCGAGAGGAGAATGGAGCAGAAGGGATTGCGGCATGGCCATCCCCTCTGTGGGGTGATTTCTCGCTT
This sequence comes from Tupaia tana, assembly GCA_026018925.1. Taxonomy (NCBI): domain Eukaryota; kingdom Metazoa; phylum Chordata; class Mammalia; order Scandentia; family Tupaiidae; genus Tupaia; species Tupaia tana. Next base: position 61,193,137 of record JAKSZU010000003.1, on the reverse strand, counting down.
TCTGTCTGTCTGTCTGGCGAGCGCACGCGCCCTATAGCAAAAACCTCTCAAAAAAAAAAAAAAAACCTTGACGTAATATAAGTAAACTGTACTTTGGTTTCTTCTTCTTTTTCTGTTTTAAAGAATTATTTTAGGGGCTGGCAGACGGCATGGTGGCTAAGGGTGCTAGACTCCCACATAGCTGACCCTGGTTCGAGTCCTGGACCTGACAGCTTGCTTTCTCACTTTCACTTTCTCTCTCTGGCCAAAGTTGAATGAAATAATTCTTTTTTTTTTTTTTTTTTAAAAAAAGAATTATTTTATTTGTTATTATTATTGTTCTTCAGTTTGACCATGGAGAGAGACAGAGAGCGTGCATGCGCGAGCAAGTGCATCGCCAGGTCCAGGACTTGAACTGCTGTCAGCCATGTGGGAGTCCCAACACCTTAACCACTATGCCACCTGCCAGCCCCTTTTAGTCCAGGACTCGAACTGCTGTCAGCCATGTGGGAGTCCCAACACTTTAACCACCATGCCACCTGCCAGCCCCTTTAGTTTCTTCTTAATGAAATTAATTAATGTTGGATTTACTCATTTTAGAAAGCAGGACAGAGACTGGGCTTAAAAAATGTTTCATCACCTCCAAAAGAAATCTCATACACATTAACAATCATGCTTCATTTCCTCTCTGCTAGGGGCAACCATTATTCTACTTCTGTATCTATAATCCTGGATTTTGGAAATTCCAATAAACAGGATTCATATACTGTGATACTTCATGTTGTCTGGCTTCTTTCACTTTTCTTTCACTTAGCATGTTTTCAAAGTTTATCCATTTTACAGTAACACATACAGATATTATTCCTTTTTTTGCTGAACAGTATTTGTATGAAAATAGCATATATCCTTTATCTTTTTATAAGTTGATAAACTTAGATTATTTCCATATTTGGGTTATTATGAATATTGTGATGAACATTTACATGCAAGTATGATGAGGAGAGATGTTATTTCGCATGGGTTTACCTGCAATTATAATTCGTGTATAACTTAGTAACATTATATTTAACCTTTTAGGAACTACAAGAGTTTTTCCTATCAGCTAAATGCATTCAGGATTAAGACTTTAAATTGTGTTCCCCCAATGGGTAGTATAGTGTTTACTGAACGAATGTTATTAAAGAGCTCATATGATTTGTTTGCCCACAATCTCTCTTCAAATAACTAATATGAACTTTCTGGTTATAAATGTACGACTCAGCAAAAATTCATAGTACATACTTTATCAGCACTATAATTTCATATATAGAAAGAAAATACTGGTTTATGCATAGATGAAAAAAGATTAATTATAAAAGTGAAAACCCAGTTTTGCCTAGTCTATCCTTCTGGCCTCAGTTTATCTCATCAGCTTATGAGATCATTTCTAAAACTGTTACTGACTGGGACAGCCGGTGGTGTGGTGATTACAGTGGCTGGATCCTACATGGCTGATTGTGCAGTTGGGAGTCCTAAACCCAGTGGCTTGAAAAACACATAAGGATGCGTGTGTCTGCATGTCCAAAATCCCAAAAGGGGGAAGAAATGGAGAAGGTATAGTGGTGTGACCATTTCCTATGGGGAATGCTTTCTCTGGCAAGTACATGCACTCTCTGGCAAACTAAAAGGAAAAAATGGTATCAATTGATTTTTCTTATGCATAAAAACAGCCAGTTATCTCTTTGATGAAGTACTACTCACTGGAAGAATCTCAAATGTCTGTAGTGTTCCACTGTTTAGTGTTATTGTTTCCGAGTCAACTGTAGCAGCAGGGGAGTCTGTTGAAGCTGTGGTAAGAAGGATGAAAATAAAATGTAAATTTAAATTCCTCCAGTGTACTAAGCTGTCACAAAGGCTATTTCATATTGAATAATTTGCTTTGAAACCTGAAGTCAGTTACATTTCTTATGAGAGATAAGAATCTAATGGATTTATCTGGGATGGCCTGTAGATCAGGAATTGCCTAACTATGGCCCACTATCAAATCTAGCCTCAGTGCCAGTTTGTTTTCACCGGAACATAGCAACACATGCCCTTTACTTTATATATCTTCTGTGGTTGCATTTTCCAGTGTCAACCTGTGATGCGCACCATATGACCCATGAAGTCTACGATCTTTAATATTTGCTCTACCCCTTTGAAACTGCCCATTACTCCTTTATTATATAGACCTGGAGAACAGATTTAGTAGTGATGCTCAAAATGAGTACTGGGCCCACATGGCAGGACCAACCAACTGGACATGATTCAGAGAGTAGACATATTAAAAGACAAACTTAGATGTGATCAAAAGGCATTTTGTTGTCATAAAACAAAATGGGGTAGCAGTTCTGAATACACAGCAGGATGTACTCCTATTCCTGAGAAGCCAAGGCCCTATCAGTGTGAGGAACGACTTATTTTCTGATGACCACATACGGGACTTTCAGTTGCTACTAGAAACTACAGAAACTGTTTGTTTTGTATAAAATATGCATATGCATGTGTGTATATAATTTTTTTTTTTTTTTGTAAAGTAAATGGAACATTACTAACTTAATTCTGGACTATCTCCAACCTTCTGGAGCTAGCTCCTCTAGGGTCAGGGAGTTAATTTTTAAAAATCCTAATTCAGGTTATATCATCTTCCATTGAAATGACTACAGCCCCTCAGTCAGGGACCTACCTGCAGAAGGGTACAGGATTTATTCCTGGGAACACAAACAGGCTCCTCATTTGTCATGCCTCAGCACGTTCCTCTCTATCCCAACTCAAGCAGGTCCTTAATAAATAAAGTACTAGCAAAAACCAGTTACCATCTCTCAACTCTTAGATAAGAGGAAACTTCCCTCAGCTTAGACTGAGAACCCATGTCCTAGAGATGCTATTCTATTGATAGTAGATTGTATGAAAAGAGTGGGCAAAGGGAACAAAATGGCTAAAATAAAATTATGAGCCACTAGTCTCCATCTGCAGTTTCAACTTAAGATAAAAATGCGGTCAGTGTGATATGTGCAGGGGAGGGTGTAGGAGAATGGGCTAGGCAGTGAGGGGGTGCCCTGGGATTTTCTTGCCTTCACTTCTTGGCCTTGACCTGGACAACTACAGCTTTCATGGCTTTACCAGTCTCTTCTTTCTCCAGGAACAGTATGACTCGATGGGCTTCTAGTTCTTATAAATCATCTATGGGGGGGGATAGAAGCCAGCAGGTTCAACTCCATGATGGTCTCTTCAAAGAGACTCTCTAGATGCTTGACAATGCCCCAAAGGCTTGTGTCATGGGCTACAATCAGTACCTACTTTCCCTCCTTATCTGGGGAATTATTTCTTCATTCCAAAAGGGCAGAGTTCTGGCATAGTATCCTTTAGACTCTGAGTGGAGGCCAACTGATTTTGAGTGAGGTCTGCACACCTGTGATCTATGGATGTTGCTTTATAAGGGATGGCTGGGCTCTACCAGAGGTGGTAGGACATCAAAGAAGCACCTCCAGAATCTTGAGCTGGGCTTCATGAAACATGCTTGGTGGCAGTTTTTGCTTTGCTGAGGCCCATGGGGCCACCAATAGTGCTGTTCATTGAGGCATCCCAAGTCCTAACTGCTGGTAGCTATATCTGGTCAATGGCATCCAAGACTGTGCAGAAGGTCCCAATCACTTTCTCTGCACCAAGGTGAAATCACTGTCCAATTCACAGCCAGCATCACACAATGCCTATCTGCTGTGCCTCACCTCCTCACAGCCTGCTGGGGCTCAGAGTGGTGATGCACTAGCTGCCAAAATGGTTCTTCATATTCTCAGTGCTCTCACCATACTGGGTTGGCATTGGTTTACAGATGGCTGCAGCAGCAGCTCAGGATGCTCCATCAACTGGGGCTTGCCAAGACTCTGGACAAGGAGCCCCTTTACTCCTTCCCAGCTACACCTGCCCAATCTGTCTCATTACAGAAAAGGTTTCCTACACTCAGATATATATTATAAAATGTTAAGTGATGATGAGCGAGTAAGAGGTACAAAGTAAGATGAGCCTGCAAAGAAGTAAAAACTTGGAAAAATGAATTTTTCTAGACAATGGTAAGTAGTATAGATGTTTGGATTGGTAGTCCCAAAATAAGGGGTTTTATAGTTTTATTGATATCACTTCCTAACAATGTAAACGTGGCCAAATAACTTAATCTAAACTAATGTTCAGAGATATGTTCCACCTACCTCATATAAGCTGTGGTGTGGATCAAAAGTGCTTTTAAAAAAAATGATAAGTGTTGGTGGGGATGTGGGGAAAAGGGAACCCTCCTACACTGTTGGTGGGAATGTAAACTAGTTCAACCACAGTGGAGAACAATATGGAGGTTCCTCAAAGATCTACAAATACAACTACCATTTGACCCAGCAATCCCACTTCTGGGTATTTACCCGAAAGACAGGAGAACGCTCAGTCAGAAAAGTGCTTGCACATCAATGTTTATTGCAGCATTATTCACAATTGCCAAGACATGGAACCAACCTAAATGTCCACAAACTGATGAATGGATTGGAAAAGTGTGGTATATATACTCTATGGAATACTACTCAGCCATAAAAAATAACAAGACCCTGACATTTGATAGAAAGTGGTCAGATATGGAGGATCTATTGCTGAGTGAAGTAAGCCAGGCTATGAAAGAAAGATATTGTATGAATCCACTCAATATATACCGACTATCCGCACTCTGGTAGAGAGCGAAAAATTGGAGGACATAAAAGCAGTGAAGGTATTTAACGAGAATAGGACAGTGTGGAATGGGGGGGGAGTGAGGAGAAGAGGATAGAGAAAGATAGCAAGAGAACAATAGAGAGATAAGATGTTAATGAGAAACAGATATGGCTTATTATCTGTGGATGATGACATGTATAGTATTCTCAACTGGATTGGTCTGAGAAGTATTTCATGATGGGTAAAGTCTTTTTACAAACAAAATGAGAAATAGTGATCGACTGTTTTAAAAAATAATTAGAATAATAATAATAATGATTGGAAAAAACAGAAAAGATATTGAATGATGCAGTGGGGAGATTAATGTCTCTGTATTGACTGACATGCATGGCATTCCCTTTTGAAAAAGCAATGTAATACACTGTAAAATTATATGTAACCCAATGTAATATAAATAAGATTATGATGATAATAAAAAATAAAAAAGAAAAAAAAAGAGTTTTCTGGATGCGGAGTGATTTAAGTACTCTGAATGAAATAAACACTGGCCAGCAAATAATCATGGGCAAAAAAAAAAAAAAAAAAAAAAAAAGTGCTTTTAAAAACAAGAAGTGTAAGATAATATTCTGGAAGATCACATTTAGGAAATAGAAAAGCACTTCAGTATAATGTCTTTACTGATATGCTAATTAAGTCTTAGACTTGAGGTTAATGTCTGCTCAAAGTTAAAACCTGTCTAAGACTAATCAGAAGAAATAGGGTTTCTTTTGGTGCCTTAAGTCACACAGGTAAATAAATCAATGTGAAAAATGATCCGGAATTGAATTTTAATGTGTAGTGTTTGTTGTTACTATGTTCTAACTACAACTCTTCTAAGTTATTTGAAATAAATGTTACCACCATTATCAATAGAAATGCACTTCATTCATGTTATTTCTCTTGCCACTTGATAAATTCTTACAGTCACACCTAGAATAATTTTAAGTGATTCCAGATAACCTAAGCTGAGATGAACAAACTATAGTCAAGGACCAATATGGCTCCAGCTAAGAATGGTTTTTACAATTTAAAGGGTTGTTTAAAAATTTGCTGATCCCTATCCCTCGGGTAGATTATAGAACTCTCACTATACTCACATTTCTTGTTGGAACAAATAAAATTATTCTAAGTACTACTTAAAAACAATACTATGAATGAATATTAAGGAACTACTTATAAAATGTTTGTTATCTTTCCAGTAGGTTCTATCAACCTAATAGCTAAAGAAAATTAACAATCATCAATTTATAGCTAACAGTAGCTCTCAGATTTATCTGGACTAGTTAGTAATTTCAGCTTCCTTGCAATTCTCAGGGTATAAAACAAAACAAGCAGGGTGACAGAAAAGAAATTCTTCATGTTTTATTACACTTGGTAGAAAGACAAAACAAATAACCAAACTCGGACTTAGGAATAAGAAGTATCATTAGTTTTAATATCTCTACAATAACTTTGACAGTCATTACATATATAATGTTAGTTAAGACCAATAAGAGCCAGAGGATCACAGAGTATATTTAGAACTGTGAGGTGTATGTGTCATATGATTGAAAAACACTATTGGCAATTTGTGGGTAAGGTCAAGCAAGGGACACTGAATATCCTGCAACATAAAAGACAGTTCTCTCATTCAAAATGCCAATAATCAGGGACAGCTCTGTAGTGCAGCAGTAATGCGCTGCTAAGAAAAGCCAAATCCCACATGGCAACCATGATTTGATCTCTAAGCCTGGTCAGCCTGAAACTCACTGGCACGTACATGAGAGCCTAGGATCTGGTAGCCTGCAGAACTACAAGAAGGGTTTATGGTGTGACTATACCTATGTAGGGAGTTTCTCTGTCACTTTTTTTTTTTTTTTTTTTTTGGAGAGGTTTTCGCTATAGGGCGCGTGCGCTCACCAGACAGAGAGAGAGATAGACCCAGAAAGCGAGAAATCACCCCCCTGGGGGAATGGCCACGCTGCAATCCCTTCTCCTCCATTCTCCTCTCGGGATCTTGGGCACGCACGCACACGCGCCTGGCGTGAGTTCTAAGCCACCGGGTCTGGGACGCGAACCGTGGTTGACTATGTGGGAGTACAGCGACATAGCCATTACGCTAACTGCTGGTCCCTCTGTCACTTTTATATGCACATACTCTATCATGAATAAAGAAAAAAAACATGACAATAATTGCCTGCTTGAGAATAACACAAAGTGAGTAGCATACTATTGGGTAATGACCTTTCATGGGCAAATAGCATTACAGAGAAAAAAAAGACGAGATACATTGGAGAGTAATATGGTTCTGAGAATTTCATTCTCATTGCTTTTCTGTCACTGATAATATAATCCAAAACTGACAAGGAAAAAAGAACAACTTGGATTAAACCTGAAAAAATGAACTCTTCCCCCCATCCCCTGCAATAAGCACAAACCTTTCAGAGGCTAACCTTAGATACAGGAATAAAAGACCAGTTCCCCATAGGCAACTGGCCATTTGTTCTCTTAAGACAATCTTTTTCAACCTCAACAAAACCCAGCTACAATACTACCTCAAATCTATTTCCATTCCGTGTTGCTTCTGGTGAAATTACTACATGTGATGTGCCACCTTGTAAATGACCTCTTTCTTTGACTATTTTAGGTAGCTTTCTATTAATCACTTAGTCATATTTCTACTTGCATGATTAATTTATATTACATAATTAACTATAAAATCCAGAAAGGTGGTTTAAAATGTTTTATAATGGCTGGGCAGTTGTTTTAAGTCTCCCCTGTCAAATGCTCACTATTTGTTCAAGTATTCACTGAGTTAAGTGCCTTGCATCTTGCCTTGAATATATCAACTTTGGTACATTTCTGTCAACATTCTAGAGCACTGAAAGGTGTCAAAGCCATTAACCACATCATACAGGTCAAACAGCAAGGTGTCTTGAGATTCAAATACTTACAGACATGGGTGATCTGGACTGGAATCTGTAATGCTGTCATGGGACTTGGAGAAATAGCTGTATTATCTTCCAAGCGAGCGACTCTGATCTGAACATGCTGAACACTGGAATTGGAATTACTGTTTGGAACTCCAGATCCTGATTTATTCTCCAAAAGTGATGGGTTGTTTTTCTGGTTCTCATGTAACTGTTTAAGACCTTTTATTAAGACTGAAGGGAGATGGGTAGACAAAAAGAATATTGATTCTCTGACAGACCCCATCTAAACAGCCAGGGAAGTGGGGAAGGGGTGGGGGTTAAGGAGGGAAAGTACTTGGAATAAATACAGCATAATGGATGTGAGAGTTCATAAAAATAGCAATAAAAGTATTTTAAAATGACAACCTATCCTGAAAATTTCGGAAATGTTATTTATTATATTTTTTAAATTCTTAAGATGATATTATTATCCTTGCCATCTAAAACTTACAATGTAAAACCAAAAAAGAATTTTGTGAAGAATATGAAAATAAAGTTTTCTATGTCCTAAGGCTTCCTGATAGAATTCTTACTATTTAGGAAGGATATTGGCAACGCTAAACATATTTTCATTCATAAGTGAGTAGTATACATATTTCTAAGGACTCAAGGTTGACTATGCGTCTACTCACAATTCACAGAGGTAGCAGCTGATCTTTTCTAAACAGTAGTAGGCAATCACCTAGAGTTCTTACACTGGCAGGCCAACTCTAGAGTCTGCTCTATTTTTCAGGATAAACTGCACTAACTTTTTTATAACAGGATCGTCTCATCAAGGCAGGGTTTCTTGGCATTTAGTTTTCTTTTGAAAAATGAAAGTGTGTGCTATACTAAGTAGAATAAATTTGATAACCCAAATTATACAGACTGTACAACCTTGCTTCAGACTATACAACTTAGTTTAGCGCCTAAATGCTAAAACGGGCAACTAAATGAAAAGTATGCTATGTCTTCCTTTAAGTAAATCCAATAAAACATCTCTGAATTTACATAACTAATGAAATTAGAAATTTACAGAGTCCTCAGTTTACAAAATAAATTATCACAGAATTTCTAAAAATAAATTTTAAAAATCTACTCAAAAAAGTTAATTCAAGCTTAAGTTTTCAGAAATGTATCTTTGCATTAAGTAAAGTCACATATGTAAACTTTTATTATTTTTAGGGCTAGCTCTGTGGACTGGTGGTTAAGGTGGCTAGATCCCACACATCTGGCCATGCAGTTCAAGTCTTGGATTTGGTGGCTTGAGAGACAGGTACGTATGTGGCACCCAGAAATCCTGAAAGGAGGGAGAGATGGAAAAGAAGGGATTGCGGTGTGACCATTCTGCCTGCAGGATGTGTGTGTGTGGGCGTAATATTTGATTTTTTTCAGTGTATGTGAAAGAACAAGAATGTGTGCAAAAGTGTTTTTTTTTTTTTTTTTTTTTGAAGAGGTTTTTGCTATAGGGCGTGTGCGCTCGCCAAACAGACAAAGAGATAGAAAGCAAGAAATCACCCCACAGAGGGGATGGCCACGCCGCAATCCCTTCTCCTCCATTCTCCTCTCGGGATCTTGGGCACGCACGCACACGCACCCAGCGTGAGTTTAAGCCACCGGGTCCGGGACGCGAACTGCGGTCGACTACGTGGGAGTCCAGTGACATAGCCATTACGCTAACTGCTGGTCCCGCAAAAGTGTATTTTTTGTCTTAGGGGTTTTAGGAATTATAAATCACATAACTCTTTTCTAAAAAAGAGAAAAGACATTACCCAAATAAATAAGGCAGAAGTTTAAATCTGCTAAGGTATCTCTTTAGCTTAGGCAAAGAACTTTAACTTCTAACTCTTAAGGAATATATACAATAACAAAAGAGAAGGACTTAAAAAAAATACATTACCAGGGAATGAAACATCCTTATGGTTTGCAATTTGCCTTTTGATGGTCCACCATTTACTTCGAAGCCACTGTGGTGAACGTACACTGCTCCATCCCTCAGCTAACAGATCCCAGTTTATATCATTTTCATCAGCTACATCAAGCTCTGCTATCCTACAGGTTATAAAACAAGCGTTTGTTAGTTATTAACTTTACTTCTCCCTAAGAACCCTCCTATCACTACAGGTGTGGATGCCACTAGCAATAAAAGCAATGGTAGGTTATACCGATGAGATGCTACTGTTAAGTTCCATGGGGAAAGGATCCTAGGAATGCAGACCTGCTTCCAGAGCTAAGAAATAGTATCAGCAGTAGGCTTTTGTTAAAAGTACAACCAATGGGCTGAACCATAAATGGTTAGAACCAGATGAAGCACTGCAAAGGAAAAGGAGTGGGCTAAGGGTTAGAATAGGTAAGGACAGGTTTAGTTGTATGGTTCTGCAATGTTTCACCGTGTGGCCTTTACTAAAGTCAGTCATTTCCTAGATCTGAGCTTTTCCATTTGTAAAACAAAAATGTTTAGAAATGAGCTTTTTATAAAGATGGAAAATTAGCAAAAAAAGTATATTCAAACCAAAATGATAAAAAGACAGAAACAACAGCAATAACCAAAAACAACCAACACAATAGCACAAGTAAATTTGGGGTTTTAGAAGTCTATTCATCATCTAGTTTTAAGTGCATGTTGATTTTGACTTTTAGTAGAGAGTAGCCACAATGACAATCTTTACTGTACTTCTGTGTCTTAAATATTTTCTTGCTAGTATTTTTAACCATTTTAGTCATCGAATCTTAATGAATAAACCAAGTAATATAAAAATAAGCTTGGGATTGTTATTGTAAAACTATTTTTGAATTTATATGAAATGGAAGTATTTGACTTGGTCCAATTTGAAGGTGTGCAGTAACTGTAGATTGGGCCCCCTTCTTGGCAATCTTATCTCAGTTTAGTAGCCAAGTATTGAAGGGCATGGAGACTGAATAGCCCTCTTACCCTAAACATGTTCCCCCAGGCTAAGACTGAGGCACATTGGTGTGACAGTGGAAAAGCTGCACTGCCGCTGCCTGTGCCGTACCTGTTCTCTGGATATAGAGAGGACTTCAGTCTCCACGCCTTCAATCTGGTACTTTGCACGGGCACTAAATCCACTAAAAAGGAACAAACACACACACACACACACAAAAACAAAAACAGAGCTCAATATGAAATACTTAGTATCTGAAACAGTGCTTTTTATGGAAAGGATGCTTGTCAGACATTAGACATCTCCAGAAATCGAAAGAGGAAAGTCAATCAAGACATCCACAGCCAATTAAGCAGCTTTTGTCATTAAAAGATTTAGGATACAAACCTGAGGATGAGGTTGATTTCGTCTTCCTTGGTCCACTCAGTACCCCCACTCTGTTTCCAGTTTAGGTAGTTCAGCCATTTAGAACGACACTGCTTTTCTGAGCGGGTACCCACTCGTTCAGCCACAGCTGCCCAAGACACACCCTGTGTCACTATGTCACCTGGCTCAGTGCTTGTCAATTCATGAACCACCTCTGCAAGTCTCTTTTCTTCTTCTTCTGTCCACTTCCCTGAAAGAAGGAAATCATCCAGACTACCAGTGCCACCTTCTCCTTTCCGAAATCTGATTCAGACCTCATGGGAAGTACATTGTAACATTAAGAATTTATTTTTGAATGACCTTCTGGTAGGAAGCCACATATACCTACTAAGACAGTTGCATTTTACTTAATCGGTTAAGAGTTTCAGTACAAAAGAAAATCCAGACTCCTAAAGGAAAACACTGAATGAATCATTAAGGTAAACTACCCAAAACATAGTTACAGCTGGTCCCACAGTGGTTGAGTGCTATGCAGAGGAAGCAAGATACATGGCTGACCAGGGTTTGAGTCCCAGCACCAGTGCCTTGAAAGACACACTATACACAGATTCAGGTACCCAGAATCCTGACAGGATGGAGAATGGGAAGAAAAAGATTGCTCCATAACCAGGTTTCCTTAGGGGGTACATGTGTGCTCTCTCTTTTCCTACCCCTCCTCTGCCCAGTGTGTACACCTATGCCCTCTGGCATTAAAAACAAAAACAAAGAAAACCTACAAATTAACTATATACTGTTAACCAACACCTTGATGGACACAGAAACCCATGCTCGTTTCTTACTTTCACCTAAGATTCCCTATGCTGAAGAAGTGGATTAAGTTCATGAAACTCTTACTTACAGGAATGAATGAGGGACAAATGGAATAACTTGTTCTATTACTCTTACCTATTTGAATAAAAACTACGTTTACACCAGCTTTCCTATTATTTCAACTCCAAGCTACTATGATAGAAGATCAGTAAAGTATCACATTGATATTAACATGTATTTTTATTCCTAGTTTTTTGAAACCCATGAACCTAATAAATAATATCAAATGTTCCTCTTCTTATTTTTTCTTTCTTTCTTATGGAGCTTAAGTATAAAAACAGAAAGAAAAAAAGCAGGACCTTTATTTTTAATCCCCTTTTCTTCTATTTCATTTTTCCTGCAGTTAAAAACTCCCAGAAATTTCAAAAAGGCTATGTGCTTGCTATAGGGATTCATCCATGTAACAAGTATTTGTTGAACACACTAGACACAGCCTTAGATGCTGTGGAGGGATAAGACAAAGTCTTACTTTCCTCATCTAGCATGATATAAAAAAAGGAAGGGAAAAACTCTGACCTGTGCTGTTTCATGGTGCACACATAGGAGAAAACTCATGATAAGAAACTGGATGTCACAATATGAAAAGGAAGCAGGTAGATCAAGCCACTCCTCAGGCTGGCAATTAGAGCATGGCATAGTGTCCTTCCAAATTATGTCAACAAAAGGGGTTTTGTACTCACAGCATCTTACATGAACTTTGGGGGTCCTATCCTAAATCTAAAGCTTCTATTCTTGCTTCATTCATAAAGCTCGCCATGCCACAGAATGGCACTTTTGGTAGAAATTATATTCTTATTGCACTGTAGGTAATATTGATGGTGGAATAGTTACACAAGAAACAATCTCCATTTCACTTCAGTAGTGTAGGGGTTAAAAATAAATATGCCCTAGAAACTAAAGCTAAACTTAAAAATTAATTAAAAAAAAATTATTGAAAGACTAGGCATAGATTCTGGATCCTGTAGACAACTTTAGGGCTAAGAGGAACTGTGCGATCATCTACTCTAACCTCTTTATTTTACAGAGAAATATGAGGCTTAGAAAGGTTAAATGATGGTTACTGGCCGGGCCTGAACACTGTTTTTGATCACAAAGGTTAGATTTAACAGCATCAAAAATACATTTGTATACATCGTGAGGTATTTGTGGTCTGGCCTGGGAACTGAAACACCAATCATAAGTTTTCTCTGAGAAAATACACTTCAAGTTTGAATTAAGCAAAATACATATAATCCTCTGAACACAGGTTCTTACTAATTTGGGACCTTTTTTTTTTGTTGTTGTTGTTATTGTTAATTTGCTATAGGGCACATGTGTTCACCAGACAGACACTCAGAGATTAGACAGACTGATCAACCCCCAGGCAGGGGCATGGCCACAGTTCAATCCCTTTTTTTCCACTCTTCTCTTGGGATTTTGGGTGCACGTGTGCACACATACACACATATCTAGTACACACATATCTAATACATCTAGCTGCTGGGTCTGGGACTTGAACCATGAAGTCAGCCATGTGGGACTCACCTGCCCTAATTGCCATGCCACTGGCTAGTCCCTGAAGTTTTTCATAAACATGTATTGATAAGCTGTAGTTAAGTTCAAGAGTTAGATAGGCCTACATTAAAATTACTTTCTGTATATATTCTTTAAAGAACAAACAAAAAACCTTTCCTAAATGGGACAGTTTGGAATTGCTACAAACTAAAAATTGCTAGACTTAAATCCTTTAGAAACTAAGGTGATGTGGTGCCCCTGTGAACACTGCTACCTTATACAAAAACAGAAAAACAGGGAACCAGCAGTTAGCGTAATGGCTATGTCGCTGGACTCCCACGTAGTCGACCACGGTTCGCGTCCCGGACCTGGTGGCTTAAAACTCACGCCGGGCGTGTGTGTGTGCGTGCTCAAGATCCCAAGAGGAGAATGGAGGAGAAGGGATTGCGGCGTGACCATTCCCCCTGGGTGGTGATTTCTCACTTTCTGTCTCTATGTCTCTGTCTGTCTGTCTGGCGAGTGCACGCGCCCTATAGCGAAAATCTCTCTCTCTCTCAAAAAACAAACAAACAAACAAACAAATAAAAAAAACACACAAAAACAAAGTACAAGATTAGCTGGATCTGTCTATTAAGCTGAAAAAATAGACAAGAAGATAAAGTTTGACCTAAGGTGAATGAATGGCGTACGTTTTTCCCAGAACAGAAGAAAAGGCAATATTCTATAGGAGCTGGATGATCAAACAGTGACAAGAAAAGGCCACCAGCAGCACTCACACAGTACCTGTGTTGCAAGTATCCTTCATCAGTCGGCACCGATCTTTGACGGAAGATGCACTTCTTCCGAGCGCCGCACCTATTGTTGCCCAGTCATTGCCATGCTTTATCCGGAGCCTAAAACAAGAGTCTGCCAATCAGCATTTGGTTCAACTTTTCTCCCTTTTAATTTCATCATTTATTCTTCATTCTTCTTCTTCCCATTTGACTGGTTTGGAAGTTGTGGGCAGCAATACTTTGAGAGCCAAAGTTTGAAAGTGTGGCCTTTTTTTGGGGTCCACAGTTGTCTGTGGGTGAAAAAAAAACAGGCAGCAATTGCCTTTTTCCTGGGTCAGAGAAGAAATAAGTAACTTGGATATGTGTTCAAAAAAGACCATATTTCCCCTCAGGTTATTGACACTATCTCTCAGGTAAGTCCCAGATTTTTCCCTTTTGACCATACAAATAACAAGCTCTCCTTTAGACATCTGTAAAAGCTTCATAGGTCTTTTTATCATCATAAATAGGATCTATCTTTAACTGTTTCATGATCCATACAACCCATTTAAACCATACTTTATGACCCTAACTCAAATAAGGAAAATCATATTGAGATTCAACAGCCTTTATAAGGTAATGTCAATATTCAGTGAATAGTCAGGGAAACATTTGCCAAGTCACCATTCTAAACTAAGCCAGTAGCACAACCATAGTTTTGATCCTAGTGTAAAAATTGGTCCAATTTAGTTTTCAGGATACTGACAATGGCTATCTAGTATCGTCAAGAACTCTTATTAGTGATATGAGGAAACATTTGATAATTGACAAGAGGAGACTAAATGTATACATTATAGGCATGGCTATTGTGTGCAGGCATGGTCAATCATGCTCAATGATAGGACTGCATTACACCAGTCTGTCAAGAATCTTTCAAAATTTCCCAAGTAAAACTTTAAAAGACACCAGACATAAAAAACAAACAATAAGTAATGAAAACAAAATTTTAAACTTACTCCTTGAGTTTTTCAATTTCTTCAGGTGTGTACCTAGAAATTCAGAGAAATTTTAAAGAGAGATCAATTAAAATAAGGAATGTTAAAAACCTCAATCAAAATTAGTATTTCATTCAGGGAGCTGAATTTTAAGTCAATTAGCAAATTGATAATATTTTTAAAGTAACCTGTATTAAAGTGAATAAAAGTTAAAAATAAATACTTCTATTTTAAAATAACAGTAAATACTTCTAGTTATAATAAGCACTATACAATTTTCTGTAGGAAAATTTTTTTAACATTTAAAACATGTATTTGCTCCTACGCTGCCTAATTCCTCCTTTATTTCAAAATGAGGTTTAAGCATGTGAAAATCATAACCCAAAGACATATAGATGATGTTGAAAATTAGAGCTAAAATGACAATCTATAGAAAATTCTGTCAAGGCACTGAAAACATTAAAGATCTTATCATTTCTCTACCCAGGCATGGGCATCTGACCTACTTCTGCTCTTTTAAACAGTAGGTCAGTACTCAATACAGCCAATGCAATGTTTTTCTTAAAAACAAAACAAAAAACTCCACTTAGGGGCCAGCATGCGTAAGTTATGTTGCTGGACTCTCACATGGTTGACCGCATCAAGTCCCAGATGTGGTGACTTGAAACTCACACTGGACATGTGTGCATATGTGTCCAAGATTCCAGGAGGAAAATGGAGAAGGGATTGTGGCATGGACACCCCCCCCCGCCCCAGGAGGTGATTCTCACTTTCCCTCTTACTGTCTCTCTCTCCAGGGAGCACACATGCCTAAGGCAAAAACCTTTAAAAAAAGAAAAATGTCCATTTAATAATTATGAAAAGCTGGGACCAGCAAGTGGCATGGTGGCTGGGGCTCTGGACTCCCACATGGACAACTGTGGCTCGAGTTCCAGACCTGATAGCTTGCTTTCTCACTTTTACTCTCTTTCTCTGGTGAGTGCACGTGCCTTATAGGAAACATGCATACATACAAACAAACATACATAAATAAAATTTAAAAATAGTATGAAAAGCTGCCCACTTTGTAATCATTTTACTGCATTTAGGTTTTATAAATAATTAATGCTCCATTTTTAAAAATTATTTTTCCAATATCACAAAAACACAATTTAATTCTCTTCATTTTCCAATGTGCCCTCTATTGGCAGGCTGCTGAAGAGCTAGAGGAAAAATTGTGCCAGTAGCTTGGCAGTACCTAGTTAGCCATTCTACTTCCACCTAAAATTCCTGAAGAGAAATTTAAAAAGATGTCAGAAATACAACATAATCAATGCCTTGAAGAATCTTAATGATGTCTTCCTATAAATGCTACTATAATAGATATTCATGCATTTCCAAAAATGTAGTTTATTTTCCACTGTGGTTTTATTTTTTTCTAAAAGTCACTAACCTAGGAATGCTATACTTTTAAAGCAAATAGGAGGGACCAGCAGATAGTGTAATGGCTAAGTTGCTGGACTCCCATGTAGTCAACCATGGTTAGAGTCCCGGACCGGTGGCTTAAACTCATGCCAGGTGTCTGTGCGTGCGTGCCTAAGATCCTGAAAAGAGAATGGAGGAGAAGGGATTGCAGCCTGGCCATCCCCCCTGGGGGGATGATTTCTCACTTTCTGTCTCTCTTTCTGGTGAGCGTATGCACCCTATAGCAAAAAAAAAAAAAAAAAAGTTTAAAAAAAAAGCAAATAGGAAAGTGTTACCAATGAATTTAGTGTTCCTTTTACATTTAAATTTCTAACTACAATTTTATTTTTATATTACTTTACTATAAAGCAGACTCTGATATAATAAGTAGGTTAAATATTAAATCTAACATATATAGGTGATTTAGATTCTAACTTCTAGAAGAGGGCTTATTATAGTGAGGTTTTACCATATTTACATGGAACTAGAAGATAAAAATATTAACTCTACAGTAATTCATAGCTTGACCTAGGCTTTGATCATAATTCTAAATGAATGTCATTTCCGGGACCAGCAGTTAGCGTACTGGCTATGTCGCTGGACTCCCACGTAGTCGACTGCAGTTCGTGTCCCGGACCTGGTGGCTTAAAACTCACGCCGGGCGCTTGTGCGTGTGTGCCCAAGATCCCAAGAGGAGAATGGAGGAGAAGGGATTGCAGCATGGCCATCCCCCTGGGGGGTTATTTCTCCCTTTCTGTCTCTCTGTCTCTCTCTGTCTGGCGAGCGCACGCACCCTATAGCAAAAATACCTCTCAAAAAAAAAAAAAAAAGAATGTCATTTCCTTAAATATTACCCCTTACACAAAAACATGTAGCATTACAAATTTTCATACTTTCCCACATGGTTTCTGTCATCATACATGCGAAGTACTCTTCTATAAACTGCAAACAAAGGCCGGTTCAGACCCCATGCTATCGTCCTGTAGAAATCTTTTCTTTCGTCTTTTGACATCTCAAAGATGATTTCTGTAGCATCTTTTATTCCGCGAGCCTAAATGGATTACATTTATTTGATTTAGGAATTTCTGATAAAATGGATATGAATATAATATGCTTTCAAAACTTGTCTAATGTAAAAGGTTGTCAATGGCATTTAGAAAAAGAATTGCCAATTCATGAATAAGTCAAATATAAACATTAGAAAGTTGCAAAAGACAATAAGATGAAATGTTAATGTTCTAAAAATAAACTACTAAATTCAATAAATTTAAATTTTGTCAACTCTTTTTAAAATGATAAAAAATTAAAAAGAAACCTAAAGAAAATAGAAGGGAATGTAAGAGGAAAATTAATGAAATTGAAAATCAAAGCATAAATCAAATCTGGAAATTGGTTCTTTGAAAAGACTCATTAAAACTAAGAAGTTTATTTGAGACAATAAACTTCTGTTAAAATAAAAAGACATATTACAATAAAAAGAAATGAAACCTAAGTAGAGATATTGGAGAGATTATATAGTTAATAAAAGACCACTGCAATCTTATGGCAATAGATTTCAATCTAAATTAAATAAATTCGTAGACTAAGCTAACTTATCAAAACTGACTCTGAAAGAGAAAATCAAATAGGCATAGATCATCAAGAGAATTTAATCAGTCATTAGTCTTCCCACAATAAAAACAACAGGTCCAGATGATATTATGTGTAACCCTACTAGACAGAAGACAGAGAATTCTGATCTTAAACTATTTTAGATTAAAGATAAAAAGTGTAGCCACTTCTTCAATCATTTTAAAGTTTGTTTCTTTCATGAATGGGACAGAGAAAGATGGAGACAGACAGCACCCCCAACAGTGTCTTGACACTATCATCCACCAGTCTCAGCTAGTCCAGAACCATGGGCATATGACTGCCCAACCATCCAGGAAGGTCTCCAGATGTGAAACCGGGACCTTCTCCTGTGGATCAGCTTCTCAGAGCAGCATTTTACCACTGCCCAGCCCTATTTCTTGGCTCATTTTATCACAACAGGATAATCTCAACAGCATAACCAGAGAAAGATAATTCCAAAAAAAAAATTTCAGGAAAAGTTCATTTATTAAGAGAGATTCCCAAATCCTAATATTTTTTAGCACACTGAACCCAAAGATGTATCAAAAAGTTAATACTCAATACCAAAAGTACATTTTCCCCACAAATAAAGTCTGTGCTAACTTCAGAAAAATTACTAATTAATCACATCAGCATATTTGTAGAAAAAGTGTAAAGCCTCGATAGATGTGGGAAAAATATTCATACGATAAAATTCTGAGTAAATTAGGATTTACTGATAATCTGATAAAGGGAAAATCTGAAAAGTATAAAGACTGAAAAAGAACAGTCAATTGTAGATGTTGTATATGAGGGGGGTCTTCTTGAAGACATAATATGCATTTAACATGGAAAAGTATATATGGAAAAAGTATATTATGAAAACAACTTCACATGGATTTCAATCTTTTTGAACCAAAGCAAACTCATATTTTGATTTTTCCCAAGATTTTTTTGAAGTATGCTCATAGGTATTAATAGTAACCCCAAAATGCATGAAAAAAGATTAGATTTTAAGAATTACTCTACAAAGATTGCTGGATACAAAATCAATATATAAAGTTGTTTGTATTTCTATTCAAAGCTTATGGAATATTTTTTAAAGTTGTCAGTTAGGAAAACATCAAAATTTAAAGTATCAGGATTAAATCTTGGGCAAATCACCGAAGACCTATATAGAGGGAAACAAACTTTATCAAATAAAGGCCAGTAGATGGCATAGTGGTTATGTCACTGGACTCCCACAGGGCCAACAGCTATTTGAGTCCTGGACCCAGTGACTTGAAAATCACTCTGGGTGTGGATGTGGGCGGGTGTGCGTGCTCAAGATCTCCGGAGAAGAACAGAGGAGGGGGGACTGCAGCATGGCCATCTCCCTGGGGGGTGATTTCTCGCTTTCTGTCCCTGTCTTTCCAGGAAGCACATGTGCACCATAGCAAAAATCTCTTCTCTAAAAAAAAAAAAAAAAAAAAAGGATTAAAAAAAAAAACTCATTGTAGCTTGCCAAATTAGCTTGAGAAGACTGCAGTCAAAATTAGGCTTAAGAATGTGGACAGTCTAGTCCAACCTTGGTGGTGGTACAGGTGGTATAATAAAGTCACATAGCTGATCACAGGTTCAAGCCCTGTTGAGAATGCTTGTCTGTGTTTATCTCTCTCTTGCTCTCTTGTGCATGCATGTACTTTTTGTGAAAGAAGAAAATAAAAAAAGCAACTCAACATGAAGTAATGACAAATGGTTGAGATGATGGGTAAACAAATATTGTACACCACCCTCCTTCACCAAACAATGCTAACAGTGCTAGGTGGTCTTTATCTCAAATATGCACTATTTGAATCTAACTCCATTATGGGGATGATCAGCAAATTAGGATCTCTCACTAAATTTAAGCTACCAGCTTTACAAACTCTTTAATGCTTTGCATTTCTGATAGGATAAAGTTCTAATTCTTTGGCTTAAACTTTAAAGCCCAGTTTTCCAGAGGTTAGTTATCTCATTTCAAGTTAGAGAGTTAATTTAATATATCCTGGTTCAGATCTCTGATTTCTTGCTCCTCATGCTGTTCCTCCAGTCCTTCTCTAACCTAAATTCTAACCCTTTAAGACTCAGCTCAAATCCTTGTTCTTTCAAAAATTTCTGTCCTATGAAAACAAACTCCTCCTTCTCTGAACCCACACAGAACTCTGACATATAACAATTACATGGTAAAAAGCCAGCGCCATTCTTTACCTGGTTTTAGCCTATCAAAATGGACCACTAGCTTTGTAAAGGCAAACCCTACATATTAAGACAACTCATATCTCTAGTGCCTCAAAAAGTCAAGAGGACTTGGTTAATAAGAAACAGGCCTAAAAATGAACTAAAAATTTTATTTAAAAGGGAAAGACTATGACATAAATTCACTCAAATATATGTACTTTAGATTTTAGAAAATATAAATTAAACTCTGATTTATAGGCTGCTTAAAAAGACAAGGCTTTATGAAGTTGACAGGCTAGTTTGTCTAAACTTTGGGATGGTAACTAAAACCATAAAGCTATTTTAAAATAAGAAGTTTCTTTAAAAATATTAGTTACTATAATCACCTTAGAATTATTAAGCTATAACATATGAACTAATCATGTTACAGAAATTAGTAAAAAGTTCCTAATAAGCACATACTATATGTTGCTCAGATATTTTTGCAATTGGTAGTAAACTAGTGAAACACAAAAATATGCCATAAGATACCTTTAGATAGCGTTCAATATTGTTCATCAAAATATCGATTTCTTCCTTTGACCACATTCCTTGCTTCCATTTATGTCCTTTAAAAGAGAACAAGTAATGTTACAGAAAATGTTCCTTAAAAGGAATAAAATAATTTGAGCTTTTCTTTATAATTATCAATTATTTGTGGGGATCAGCAGGTGGTATAGTGGTTAAGGTATTGGACTCCCACGTGGCCAACTGTAGTTCGAGTCCTAGACCCGGCGACTTAAAACTCATGCTGGGTCTGTGTTTGTGTGTGTGTGTGTCCATACCCAAAATCCAAAGAGGAGAATGAGTAACAGTGTGGCCACCCCCCCAGGGGGTGATTCCTCACTTTCTATCTTTTTGTCTCTCTCTGGCAAGTGCACGTGCCTCATAGCAAAAATCTCTACATAAATATATATAAACATAAATAAATAAATAAACATAAATAAATAAACATAAATAAATAAATGACATAATAAACATAAATATAAATATAAATATAATAAAACATAAATAAATAAATGACATAATCTGTGAGAATAAAATGTAGCTAGTTTAATTTATCATTTCATCCAAAATACAAAAGATCCCAAAGTAAGGTTGCTTTTTTGTATTTTTTTGGAGAGGTTTTTGCTTTAGGGCACATGCGCTCGCCAGTCAGTCAGAGAGAGACAGAAAGCGAGAAATCACCTCCCCAGGTAGGATGGCCATGCTGCAATCACTTCTCCTCCATTCTCTTTTTGGGATCCTGGGCACCCACGCACATGCGCCTGGTGTGAGTTTTAAACCACCAGGTCTGGGACTCTAACTGTGGTCGACTACATGGGAGTCCAGTGACAGCCATTACGCTAACTTGTGGTTCCTCTTTCTCTTTTTTTTTTTTAAGTGAGATTTTTTTTTTCTTTTCTTTTCTTTCTTTCTTTCTTTTTTTTTTTTTTTTTTTTTTGCTGCAGAGCCTATGTGCTCACTGGAGACACAGAGAGAGACAGAGAGACAGAAAGAGGGAAATCATTCCCTGGGGAGATGGCCACAACGCAATTCCTTCTCCTTCATTCTCCTCTCTGGATTTTGGGTATGCATGCACACGCACCCAGTGTTGAATTTTAAGCTGCTGGGTCAGAGACTTGAACTGTGGTCAACTATGCGGGAGTCCAATGGTGTAACCATTGAAACATCTGTTGGTCCCACACCCAGGAGAGACAAGGGCAGGCCTTCAGAAGAAGACTCCTCCATGGCTCCTGAGAACTAGTGACTTCAGAGAAAAAGAAAAATGAAGATTTTCAGCCTCTAGCCCATAAACTTGAGTGGTAGAGAGCCCCTCTAGCGTTCTCTCTGTCTCTCTCTGTCTCTGTCTTCTCATGTTTTGGTAATTTTTCCTTTAAAAAAAATGTTAAGGTGAAGTATTTTCTTGGCTTTCAGCCTTGCCTTTATCTCGCTAATAATCCACCCCCCACCAAGAGAGGCAAGGGCCAAGCCTTCAGAAGATCCCTCCATGGCTCCGTGCCATGTGGTTTTCTATTTTGATTTTTAAATTTTTTTCGTTGTTTTTGATTTGTTTTCCTTCTTTTTCTCTCTGTTTCTTTGTTGTTGTTGTTTTTTCCTCTCTCTGGTTCCTTTTCTTTTTATCTCATCCCTCTGTTCCTCAAGTTCCATTCACTGGGTTTTTAGATGGATCTACGGGAACCATAGCCAAACATCCGAATACTATCAGGGTTAACATATTCCTCAATATCCACTGAATCTGCTGCACGAAGGGATAAAAACGGAACGGCAAAGAGATTCCAGATCACCTCCTCCTGCATACTCCTGAATGCTCAGATTGAACTTTAAGAATTAGGAAGAAACACATCATCCATCAGATGACTAGAAATCACTGCAGGGCCACAAGAAATATGGGAAAGCAAGAAAATACCTCTCCTTCAAGGGAAAAGAATAATTCCTCTTCATCCACAGGTAGTTTAATTGAAATCATGAAAACGTCTGATAAAGAATTTAGAATATTCATAATGATGAAGCTAACAGAGATGGAAGAGAAGAGAGACCATGAACTGCAGAAGAGCCAGGAGAAAGGAGCTGATGAGTTCGGGGAGGTGAGGAAATTCTTGCAAGATCTAAAAGAGGAATTGTACATTTTAAAAAAGAATCAGAGAGACCTGTTAAAGATGAAGGCTATAATACAGGAAATCAAAATCTCCCTTGAAAGTATTAAAAGCAGACTATATCATACAGAAAATTGAATCTCAGATGTAGAAAATTGCTGGCCTAGAAAAATCTACCACAAAGACTGAGAAAATTGCCCCCAACAATGAGAATAATATACAAGAAATACTAGATACCATCAAACGTCCAAACATCTGGATAATTGGTATCCCAGGAGGCAAAGAGACTCATAAGAGCATTGATGATCTATTCTATGAAATCCTGCAAGAAAGCCTTCCAAACCTAGAGAAGAACTCAAAGATCCAGTCCCAAGAAATAGAAAGGACCCCAAACAGAATAAACCCAAGAAGATCTTCTCCAAGACACATTATAGACAGAATGATCTAAACCACAGACAGAGACAAGATACTCAGACTGGCAAGAGAGAAACGTCAAGTTACCTACAAAGGATATCCCATCAGGCTAACAGCGGAATGCGAGCGAGGAGAAGAACGGGAAAATATATTCAAGATGTTAAGGGAAAAGCAATTTAATCCAAGAATACCAAGCAAGATTATCCTTCATATGGGAACAAAAGATAAGAATATTCTCAGATAAACAAAACCTGAGAAAATTTACCAACACCAGATCAGATCTCCAAGAAGTTCTCAAGGGAGTGCTATACCAGGAAAATTAAATACAGACACACAGAAATAAGAGTTAAAAACTAAGAAAATGGCCAACTTAATTGTAGGGACAAGTCTGGAGTTGAATATTATATCCCAGAATTCAATCAGGAAGATTGAACCACAACAGAAGACAGATTAAGAATATGAGACTGAACTGGTTGAAATAGCATTCTGTGACTTTTGACTAAAATATTGCTGCTTTTCTTCTAGGCTTTGTTGTCTGGTTCTAAGAGTTTTTGTCCTGTCTTGAGCTGTCAATAGGTTCATGTACCTACTATTTGAACAGAATACTAACCTGTTTCCAGGCTTTAAGTTTTAAGCAAAATTCCTCAGCATTTCTTTGATTTATGAAAAGTTAAAACTGCTTTTCTTAAAAAAAAATCTACTGATCCCTAAAAATAGCATTTCTTAAAGATTTTTTTAAAAAGAATTATTCTATTGAACTTTATTTATTTTATATATATATTTTAATTTGACAGGAGGGGGTGGGAGAGAAGAGGTGGGGGGAGGAGGGGAGAGAAAGAGAGAGAGAGAGAGAGAGCACGCACGTGAGAATGAGCAAGCAAGCAAGCAAGCCACTGGGTCAGGGACTTGAACCGTGATCAGCCACGTGGGACTCCAGCAACTCTTAACCACACCACCTACTGGCTTCTCATTTCTTAAAGATTTTTGTAGTATTATTTCTCTTTTCCTTTTAGCAGTACAAACTGCTTAAAAAAAAAAAAAAAGACTTATAAAAATAAGAAAACAAGGGGCTGGACAGTGATGCAATGGTAAAACATGATGGACCAGGAGGCTAACTCACAGGAAAGGTTCCATCCAGGAGATGACCTAGAGTATACTATGCTAGGCATGTATATGCCCATGATCTGGGGTTGGCTGAAATTTAGGATGGATGGTACTGTCAAGATCCTATTTTGGGTGGTTTTTCTCTGTCTCTCTTATTCACAGAATAAACAAACTTAAAAATAGATCAAAATTTAAAAATCACACTCAAAAACTTTTTGAAAAATTTCTTTAAAGAATAATAAATTTTATGGGCTAAAGAACATGTAGGGAAGATTCCAGGGAAAGGTAAACCTAATGCAGCACTTATCAAGTGAATAAGGTATTGTTAAAGAGTATTTACTGTTTAGTCGTCGAAAACAGCTTATTATATTTCTGCTTCCTTTTCTTACTTTAGAGTGGCATATATAACAAATCCCTACTTTTTAAAAAATCTATGACAGTGTGTGTGCTCATAAGAGAGACTAAAAGAAAAGTACCCTTGACTGGGTCTCGTCATGTCACAATCCCTTTCCTCCAGCCCTCCAGCTTGTCAGGATCTGAGGTACATGCACTTGTCCCAGCATGTTTGAGGGCTGGGGAGAAGAGCCCACAAATGCAAACCCTGCACTGTAGTATAGCATGCTACTAACTGTACCACCTAGTCTGGGACCCATTTTTTTTCCCCCTAGTTTATTTCTTTATTATTTAATGTAAGAGAGAGATACAGATAGACAGATGGGTATCTATGACAGGCTCTCAACATACCATGATCCTGACCTTATACTCCCAGCTAGCCAGGATCACAGATACACTCAGTTTACTGAGGTCAACCTGGGATTTGAAACCAAGGACTCCCATGTGGCTCTAGTATTGCAAAGTGGCACCCTACCAACATAGACCACTGGGGTTGAGCCAACACCCACTTTTCTATAGCTGTTTCCCCTGCTATGCCTGAGTACAGAAGGACTAGTGTTTGTTACTTTAAAGCTCTAGGCCACCTATCAGACCAAAATTAGCAGATCCTTGAAGAGGCTTGGTTTCCTTCTTTCCTTTTCCTTCCTTCCCTTCCTTCCTTCTTTCTTTCTCTCTCGGTCTCTCTCTCTCTCTCCCCTTAATTTTGAGAGATTTTTGTTATAGGGCACATGTACCAGACAGACACAAAAAGTGAGCTATTACCCCCCAGGAGGGATGACCATGCCACAATCTGTTTTCTTTCATTCTCCTCTTGGGATTTTGGACATGCATGCACATGCACCTGGCATGAGTTTTAAGCATCCAGGTCCAGGTCCAGGATGCAAATCATGATCGAATGTGGGAGTCCGGTGATGTAACCATTACACCATCTGTTGATCCCATTGACTTCTACTTTCATAAGCAATAACTGTAATATCTTTCAAATGTCACCATTATGGATTTGTTTAAAAATTAGAAAGACAAAGTCTATTTCATATCATAAGAGAAAATTATTAATTACTGAAAAACAAATGTTGGTTTCCTAGCCTCATTCAAAGTATTGTAGGGCCAAATTTAATTCAACTGGAAAAGCTCAATTATTGTACCTCCTCGGGTGCAATAAGGATCAACTCAGAATCTTGATGACTATAAGCCTTTTCTAGTTCCATCTTTTCCCCCCACTGGACAGTAAAATTCATGGTATATCTTACCTTTATTAGTTAGAGAATCCTTATCTTCTTTAGTTGTAAACCATGCTTGGCTGACTGCTGAAACTTCTTCATTACCAAGAGGAGATATTTCATCTAGTTGCTCATTCTGTAAAATCTTGAAAAGGTAAAAGTGAAAAGTAGCAGCTAGAATCAATAACTAACTTGACTCATATTTTTGTAATATTAAGCATTATAAAACTCTAGTATAGAATATAAAATGCATTTCTTTTAGATACGGTAAAAACGATTCAATTCACGGAAATACAAATAAAAGACAGTATGAAAACACACTTATCTGCATTAATATAACCTTTATCTAATCAAGTAATCATACTAGTGGCTCAATTTTATATAAACATGGGCACCAAGATTCCATTAAGTGTTTAAATCAATAAAGGATATCCAGACCTAATTATATACTTATATACAAAAAATAAGCTGAGACACACAACCATAATCAGTTCTGGAGAGTAAAATGGAAATGCTAGCAGTGGGGATTATAAGTAATGTCCTCACAGATAATTTGTTGCCTAAATCAAGACATTATTGCAAAATCATGCTTATTGACAACTTTGTTTTAGCCAACCTTTAAAGCTGACTCATAGCTTTACTAACATACCTTCTTCTCAAATAATTTTATGGTCCTGTCACTTCAGCTGAAGTGGCCTTTTGTGAAACCCCCACTAAATACATTTTTAGAGACATACCTAATCTAACAAATTATATGGGGAACAAGCTGCTTTTAACAGAATTGACTTTAGCCTGAAAACAACTATAATGCAAATGAGAAAGAATTGGCAATGGTGTAACCATACCAAGTTTGAGACTATCTTAGGCTTGTTATGATTTGAATGTGTCCCCTCCAAATTTATGTGCTGAGATTTGATTTTGATGGTGACTGATTTAAGAGGACAGAGATTTAATCCGATTATGGTGTTGAAAGGTGAAGCCTTTGGGAAGTGATTTTAGGTGATGGAGCAGACATAGGGACATGTGAGCTGCTGTCAAGCTGTTGCCATGTGACAGCCCTGGGATTCAACAACGAAGCTACTACATCAGCAAGACCCTTACCAGATGCAGTCCCTTAATGCTGGACCTCTGAAACTGTGAACTTTAAATCAACCTCTATTCTTTATAAATCACCCAGATGCAGGTATTTTTGTTAGTGGAGAACAGAATGGACTTAACCACAGGCAGACCCAGGATATGGAAAGAGTGATATGCTGAGTAGTCAATCAACTCAATTCAGTCTCTGGATTGGATAAACTTTTTTTTTTTTTTTGGAGAAGTTTTCACTATAGGGCATGTGCGCTCGCCAGACAAACAGAGAGACATAGAGACAGAAAGCAAGAAATCACCCCCCAGGGGGGGATAGTCACGCCGCAATCCCTTCTCCTCCATTCTCCTCTCAGGATCTTGGGCACGCACGCACACGTGCCTGGAGTGAGTTTTAAGCCACTGGGTCCGGGGCGTGAACCGCGGTCAACCACATGGGAGTCCAGCGACATAGCCATTACGCTAACTACTGGTTCCCTGGATTGGATAAACTTTTAAGCAATGTAATTGAGTGGAGGTAAGTCTAGAGAACTGGACTATTTCTTGAATAAGCAGGAACTGAGCTAATATGAAGAACAACTGAAACACATCTCACTAGGAGAGAAGCTGGAAGTGAACAAACAAAATGTAATGAAAAAAAAATCCTTGTTTCCTACTTCATTTTTATACCTGGTGGTAGTAAATACATTGTACTTAAGAAAGTGTTTTTAAATCCAAGAGCAAAAACCTAGAAATCACTGGAATAAACCTGAAAAGTTTTATAGCTCTATATTAATGTCATACATCTTAAGATTTTTTCCCCCCCAAAAGATCAAGAGACAGCTTCATTGAGAAAGGTAAGAATTAGGACAGACTAATATCAAAGGTCTCTTATATTGTAAAGATTATAATTCTGTAAGATCTGATGTTAAGAGTTATATATCAGGAAAGAGTGAAATAGAGCTACCAAAAGACCTTAATACGTGTAATACCTACTTTTAAAAACTGTAATGTAGAAAATACTTAGATGATCTTCTCTTAGACAAGGGAATCAAATTACCAATTCTCAGAGTATATCTAAATATACACAAAGCCTATCTTCAATCTCACAAATAAGTCATGCCATTTAACCACTTTGGGCAAACAATTTTTTATGGCTCAAATTTTTCTGATGAAAAGTTACAAGTATTACTTAGGTGACAATAGCTGACAAATGAGCAAATAATTATTAAGGAGTCACAGTATTCAACACTTCATGAGATTTTAAGAAGTTTCTGCACATCGAAAAAGAAAGAATGGGGGAAGCAGCAGTTAGCGTAATGGCTATGTCACTGGACTCCCACGTAGTCAACTGCGGTTCGCGTCCCAGACCCGGTGGCTTAAAACTCACGCCGGGCGTGTGTGCGTGCATACCCAAGATCCCGAGAGGAGAATGGAGGAGAAGGGATTGTGGCGTGACCATCCCCCCTGGGGGGTGATTTCTCGCTTTCTGTCTCTATGTCTCTCTCTGTCTGTCTGGCGAGCGCACGCGCCCTATAGCAAAAATCTCTCCAAAAAAAAAAAAAAAAAAAGAAAGAATGGGAGGGAATTTTTATTAACTGTGCCTCTATAAGGCACAACAAATATAGCAGGAGAGTATAGAGAGTATAGCAGGAGACTTAAGTGTTTTGAAGACCTATTTATACTTATGTATATAGAAAATAGTAAGTTTTATAGTGTTTTAAACCATTCTCACTACTTTATGCATAAATCTTTAAAAAATTACTCAAGTTTTATTTTTAGCATGCTGTCGCTTTAAAAATGAGCTTTTGGAGCTAGCCTGTAGGCTGGTGGTAAGGAAGCCAGACCCTACATGGTGTACCATGGTTCAAATCCAGAGCCCGATGACTTGAAAACCATTCTGATGCATTCCTCAAATCCTGACAGGATGGTAAATGGAGGAAAAGGATTGCTGTGTGATTATGCTTCATTGGTAAGTATGCTCTCTCTCTGACCATTTAAATAAATAAATAAATAAATAAATAAATAAATAAATAATAAACTAAGTGAGCCTCTGTGAGTTGGTTGCAGGATTCTATAACATATACAGGCTTAGAAATCAAATACTCAAAACCACCAACGAAATGCTACAAATATAAAGGTTGTGGAGTAGACTATGCTATGTATTTTGGGATTTTCTATAGTTTCTTATTTCTTTTCAGAGCTAGTTCCATAACTGGAAATTCCAAATACAGTTCATTAACTACTAAACTATGTCAAATAGCCACACCTGGATTACAGCCAGAATACACTAAGAAGCACACTATTTCTAAACCTTTTAACTACGCTACCTTTCAATTCACAATCCACTGTTAATCCTAAACAAATACCAAGAATCATTACTACAAGTTTTAATTTGCTAAAGTGGTAACAACATACCAAGAACTTAAATACTACATTATAGCTCATTAACTCCAGCAAAAGCAAACAACCCTATCATCTGTCATATAACAAGGACTAACATTGCCACTACTGGATCCTAGAGTAATTACTGGGTTGTCTGAAAAGTCATGACATGTTCTGTTTTTCTAGGCAAAAATTTGTCATTGCTTTTCAGACAAACCAAAGGATTGTGAACCAAATCACACATATGTCTACGGTTATTCTTACTGTGCTGCAAAACTGAATAGAAGACTACGCAGTCTTTAAATCTTGAACGACTTTGGTAAGACCCATTTTGAAGAAAGGATAAGTTTGTCTCACAGGGCTTAGAAAGAAATTCCTACCTAAATCATCCACTGAAATCATAGGGCTAATTAATTATAAGGACCCTCCAGTCTTGCTCAAAGGTATCTGAAACATATTTGAGACTCAAGGTTCTGAAAATCCTGTGATTCTGGAAACTACTTTGAATCTGATTACTACAAGAGGCATATAAAACACATAACAGAGATATCTGACGTTACACATCAACTTACAACGATTATAATTTTTAAATGGTTGTTGTGATGCTTCATAAAATAAAAATGCTACAATTGTCTTTAAAATATGTTATTAAATATTTTATTAAATAAGGAGATGAAGCAAAAGGACAAACTACTGAAAGATGGGTACAATCAATCAGAGATAAACATATAGATGAAAAATACATTTAAGCTTTAAGTTTTCTAAGAAAGCAGAGAATTCCAATTATGTTTGGCAGAAGTTAGTTAGGGCTCAAATGAGATAAACAAGTTCATATAAGAAAACAATAAGGACTGATTACTACTCAACCTTTCAATAAATAGTAAAGTGTATCAAGTTCTGTATGAATTAAAATGAGCATTACTACCAAAACTACACTTGCTATTTAATAGCTCAAGTGATCTCACATGCAGATAATGAATGGGCATGCATCACCTTCTGCTTTAACAGATGTGAATCACTCTATATGGAATGAATTTTTAAAATCTGTGCTTATGACTGAGATTCATACATGGGGACCAAAAACTTTAATGAAGTGATTAATTCTATCTTAATTTTGTGGGTGCTTTTTGTCAAAGTATGGTCTCATTATTTCATTACCTAAGCTATGTAAAGGATCATCCTTTAGAGGTCAGTTAAAAGATGTACAATACCTGGATCTGTGTCACAGTCCCTTCAGTGATCTCATCATCTGCCACCTCTGTGGTTGCAGTCATGGTCACCTCAAAGCTCTGATCATTTTCTGAAACTTAAAAAAAAAAAAAGGAAGAGATCAACTCCAGAATGATAATGGCAGGTTCTAACTGACCTAAAAATATCCATGGAATTATCATCTAAGTTCCTAACACACTCATAAATACATACCAGTTAAGTTTACTTAATATTTACTACATACTTAATATATACTAGGTGGCCTCTACGTGCTGGGGATACAAAGTGGACAAAAGAAACCAAACTCTCCCTTCATGGAGCTTATATTCTAGTGGGGAAAAACAAATGAACAAGATACTATGAGATGGTAACTAGTAGGAGAAAACACTAGAGGAGGACAGGGAATGTGCTGGGGTTAGGGTAAATAGACATTTTAATAGGCGACTAGGAAAAGTGACCAAGACTTAGAACAAAATGAGAAAAAAAGCTAGTCATGCAGGTATCTCAAGGAAAACATTACAAGGAAGGTCAATCACAAAGGTTCTGAGATGGGGCACGTTTGGAGTATTCCCAGAAACAGCAGGGAGGCCAGTATGGCTAGAACACACAGAACAATGACAGCAGGAGACTGTGTAGGACCTTACAGGCCACTGTAAAGACTTTGCTAATTCTAAGTCAGAAAGCCACTGGAAGGTTTTGAATAGAGGAGTAACATTTTAACAGGATTGCTCTGCTGCTATGGAGAAAACAGTCTGAAGGACAGCAAGGTCTGGAGTAAGATCAGCAAAAGGCTAATACAATAATCCAGATAAGAGAGGTCATTGATTTAGACAAGGGTAAATGCAAGTGAGAGTGGTAAGTAGTTTAAATTGTGGGTATATTTTTATGGTACAGTCAATATAAGTTGTGAATAAACCAGACACGGAGAAAATTTGAAGTCAAGAATGTTATCAGGGGCTAGACAGTGGCATAGTGGTAAAACACAATACACTCAATGAAACTGACCCACATGGGCTCCCAATTTAAGCCAGGAGACCTCCTTGAGTATACCTGACACACCCATGCCCATGATTCAGGGCTGGCTGAAGGCTGGGAGTGGACTGTGGTGTTGCGACCCTGTTGGGGTTGCTGGCTGGCTGGCTGGCTGTCTCACTCACTCACTCATAGAAGAAATAAAATTATTACTAAAAAAAAAAGACATTAAAGGCATTTACCTGAACTAAAAGAAGAATGAATCTGCTAGAAATAAGATAGAGAAGATTGTAGAAAGAGCAAATTTGAGAATTCAGGAAGTTTCAGGAACTTAATTTTAAACACATCATTTGAGATGTGTATTAAAATCTAAAGTTTCAGAGGAGATGACTAGGGAGAAATAAATATGGAAGTTACTGCCAAAAATATTAAGAACCATGAACTGAGATCACGTAGAAAGTGAGTAAAAACAGAAAAAGGCAGCCTAAGAACTAAGTCCTGGGATGTTTAGAGGTTCAAGTGGCATGAACAAATCAGCCTAAGAGACTGAGAAAGAACAGATGAATAAAGCAGAAGGAAAACCAGAAGAATGTGTTCTTTAGAAGTGACAAAATGTTTCAGGGAAGAGGGATTGATAAGAGAAACACGGTTTTATAAAGGACTAAAAGCCTTACAGGAATGGGCTTAAGGAAAAATGAAAAAGAAACAGAGGCAAGTAGAGGCGATTCTTTCTAGGTATTCTGTTCTAAAGGCAAAGTGAAAAATTATGTAGGAGGCAAAAGTGAGCTAAACTGGACTTTTCTTTTTTGTCTTAGGGTGTGTACTTGCCAGAGAGACAGAAATGGTGAGAGGGAAAGTGAGAAATCACCCCGGGGAGTGGGGGGGCCGGGGAGGGGGGGGAATGGTCATGCCACTGTCCCTTCTCCTCCATTATCTCCTGGAATCCTGGGCATGCACACACACATGCCTGGCTGAGTTTTAAGCCACTGGGTCCGGGACTCAAACCAGTCAGTCATATGAAAGTCCAGTGATGTAACTGCTAATGCCATCTGCAGGTCCTAAAGTGTACTTTTAAAAGAAAAAAATGACAGTATGTAATTCCAATGAGAATATCTGGTAGAGAATGAAAAACTCATGATTCAGAAAAGAGTGGAAAGGATCACTAGAACAATGTCCTTGATTTAGCAAAGGGGATGAACTCTAGTGTACAGGAAAGCAGGTCTTAGTCAGGATAAAGAATACATTGTGCGGACACTAATGCAAGTGGCAGTGCGTACTTGTGAAGTAAAATTTATAGAAATTATTTTCTGGGTACTTCAATTTTCTCAGTGAAGTAGGAAGCAGAGCTATCAGTTGAAAGAAAGGTAGACCATTCACTGGAGGTTTCCAGACATGTTAAATAGTCATCTCAGAGAGGAGAAAGAAAATTGGAAAAGTACAGTGTGATTGGCAGGCAGCATTCTAAGTATACTTAGGGTTAATAATTAGGAGTTTAAAATGAGACCAGTCAGCTTGCCTGTTCTATTTTTCTCTAATTCCTTTCAATTATCTACATTGTTAAAGATATAAATAGGTTGAAACCGGGTTATAGTTTCATCAAAGAAAAATGTAGTAAGAGAAGAAAAAATGATTTGAAGGTAGGTGGAGGACATTGATTATCATGACTGATTATGAAACTGAAAGGAGATAAAGAGAAAAGAAAGAATACAAGTGGTGAGGGAACAATTAAAAAGTGGTAAGAGCAATGGGTTCCACTAGGACAAAGGATTTCAAAGGGTACTAGAAGAGAGCTTGGAATGTTGAAGTAGTTGTGTTAAAATATCAAGTCTGAAACAGATCACAAATGGACTACAGTAAGAGATAATGGCAAGAGTGGTAAAGGGAGCGATAAATGGAGAACAAAAGAAAAAGGGGCTAGTGCACTGAGAAAATAATCTACATGAATATCATAATCACCATACAGTTATTAACTATAAATAGGGGATAGGGTAATGTAGTGGCAGATGACTACAAAAAGAAGTGGTTGGTAAGGGAGCTGGAATGAATATGAAAGTGAAGTCTAGACGCTGATAGAACTTAGAAGGCCCACAGATTATCAGTCACACAAATTATGTAAAAAAAAAAAAAAAAAAAAGCCCAAAAACCAAAAAAAAAAAAAAAAAACCCACCTGAACGTGGAAATTAAATTTAAACTTAAATCTTAAAAAACTAATTCACCTCCATGAAATCTAGCAAATAATGATTTGCCCAATCCCAGATGATGGTGCCATTAGTAGAACTTTATATGCTTTTTTTTTTTAAATTGCTATAGGATATTTGTCCTTGCTGGAGAGAGACAGAGAGAGGAAAGTGAGAAAGCAGGGGGAGATGGTTACCCCACAATCCCTTTGCCATTTTTCTTTCGAGATTTTGGGCATGCATACACACATGCCTGGCACGTTTTGCACGCCATCAGATCTAGGAATCAAACCATGCTATTGGCTGTGTAGGATCCAACTGCCTTCACCACAATGCCAGCTGGCTCAATGCTTTTTAAGAAAATGGTCAAGAGGGTGTGTATGCTCACCAGATCAAGACAGTGGTTGGCAGTGGAAGGAATACACCATAGGGTACAGTCATTCTGCAATCCCTTCTTCTTCTTTATCCATCCTGCTGGAATTTTGGACACTCTTGCACATGGTTTTTAAGCTACAGGGCTGGGATTCAAACTACAGTCAGCCATGTGGGACCTGGCTCCTTTAACCACTAGGCTAGGGGGCTGGCCCTTTAACCACTAGGCTAGGGGGCTGGCCCAGACTTTATTCTTTCGATATGACTGTTTTTTTTTTTTTTTTTTCAAACACAGAATCTTCCTCAAGTTAATTTTATCAACAATTTTTTGTTACTGTTTTAAGAGAGATTTTTGCTATGTGGCAAATTTGCTCACTAGAGACAGAGATACAGAAAGCAAAAAATCACCCCACCACTCCGAGGGGGGATGGCCATTCTGCAATACCTTCTCCATTCTCCTCTCGGGATTTTGTGCATGCATGCACATGCATTCAGCGTGAGTTTCAAGCCACCAGGTCTGCGACTCAAATCACAGTCAGCTATGAGGGAATTCAGTGACCTAATGATTACGCCATCTGCTGCTCCCTAATTTTACCAACATAAATTTTACAAATCCAGAGAACAGGTAAATACTTCGAGCACTTTTAAAGCTATGAGCACATAATGAGCACTCACTGTTAGTTTAAAAAGAGGTTTTCAGACTAAAGGAAAAGTAATGAGTACAAGTACACCTTGAAATGCCAACTGAATCTCTTGTAAACTAAAATTGATTTAAAAAGGGAATGCTTCATTCCTAATACACAGTGACTTACGTGGAAGTGCAACAACTGATATGCAAGGAGTAGAATCATCAATACTCTGATCATCCTCAGAGGACAAACAAAGCCTTTTATGTGGAGGTTCAGTACTATCTTCTGAGTCTATTTCATCAGCTTCTAATGGAAGAGAAAAAACAAAACCAAACAAACAAAACCAAAAAAACCCAAAAATCTCAAAAACTTCAAACCAATGTAGAAGAAAAAAAAAAACCTCTTACCTAGTAAATGACTCTATGACAATTTTTTTACCCATTAAAATAGGATTCAAAAAGACATCACATTCTCTATGCCTAGTGATGTACTCAGCTATTCCTATGACAAAGAACTACAAACAAAGGTGCCATCTTTGAAAGTACCACAGTTGGTTTTCTAAATATTTCACATATAAAAACAAGGGTTGGTTATATGATTCATTCATTCAGTTACTGAATCATTATTATGTGCTCAGGGATGGGGACAGAACAATTTAGGATACCCTGTCAAGGTACTCATAGTATAGTGGAAGTGACTAAACTAACCATTTCAAAATAGTATAAAAAGAGCTATGAGGGTGAAAGACATTGTTATGGAAGCACAGAGAAGATACATCTCATTTAAGCCAGAGCTAAGGGAAAGCTTCCTGAAGAAGGTTTCTTAACCTGAAAGAGAATGGAAGCCAGGAGAAAAATGATTATCCATCCTGGCAGGAGGTGAATACGTTCAGTGACAATGAAGTATGAAAAGTTTAAGGTATGCTACAGAAAGAAACAGTTGTGAACTGCTAGAATATCCATATATAAAATGTGACAGGAGGTGAGGTTGAGAGAACACCTGAAATAATGGAGACCAGGTACCAAATTAAAGAACCTGTACTATATTCTAAAAACCATGGAAAGCTTTGTAAGAATCGTTTATGCTACTGGGTATCATGATCAATTTTATCAGTAGTCTGAAAGATTAATTAGAGGTAGGAGACAGGTTAAAAGGTGAGTAGGCTATCCAGAAGAGAAATGAATCTGAACTAAGAAAGGGAGACTTGAAACAGGAAGAAATGAATTCAGAAACACAGAAACATTACCAACAAATCTTCCTGATGGAATGAATGTGGGAGATAAAAGCAGAAATTTATTATCAATACATTTACAATCTAGGACACTGTAATGAAATTAACCGAGAAGGGACAAAAAGAAAGCTAGGTTTAGAAAGTGTGTAAAAGAACTATTTGGGACGTGTGAAATTTAAGAGAATTCAGAATAAAGAAACAAGTTTGAGTCATCTTAATGGGTGGGTGCTAGTTTAAGCCACAAGACTAAGTGAAATAACCAAGGAATTACATATGGAGTAAAAAGAGAAAACAAAACTCAGCTGAGTAAAGATGAACTTAAAAGCAAAATAATTATTTAAATAAAAGGCAGGAAGAGAAGTACAGTAAAATTGCAAGCCTGAAAATTGTTAATTTTAATTCATTACAGATGACCTCATTAAATCTTACTAAAACAGTTGAATAGAATTGAATTCTCTCTAACTTAAAAAATATCAATATGCATTGGAAGGACTATTTCTGTATTTTATAATGTACTAAATGTATTGCTGGCACCAAATGGTTAAGAGAAGTAGATTATAGTTATTCCATCATCACCTCTATAGGCTCAACAGATCTTACTTATAAAATAGCTATGAGATGAATAAGGACTAAAATTTATGGTAAATTTAAAAAGATGAAAATACATTTTAAAAATATAAAAAATACAAGTTCACTAAGATTAATTCATGATCCAAAAGATAACCTCCTTGTCTTCAGTGCTAGTATAAACTGTCTGAGTAACAAGGGTCTAGGGGCATGGAATTCAGCTATTCAAAAAGAGTCAAAATTATGTCAGCACTTTCTCCTACCATTCTGAGGGCAATGAAGAATGAGGTTCCCTTCTGTGTCCTGAGTCAAAGTCACAGAATTCACAGTTTCTACTGTTACTGTGTCAGAATCCTCTTCAACTCTGCTCATACTCAAATCTGTGCAAGAACGGGTTCCAGATTAGGATGCAACAATTTATTTCCAGAAATAAACATGAAGTAGTCCCTGCCACCAATACACTTATTTGTGTATCTGAGTATAATTCATATAACAATACAAGGACTACTCAGATTTCAAAATCTGCCTTTCCTAAATTTATGCCAGTAATTTAGAATTAGAATAATCTTCAAGTATCATAAATGTTTTAAGTTTTTTATTTTTTTCCCCACATAGGGCACATGTGCTCGCTGGAGAGAGAGAAGAGAAAGAAAGTAACAAATCATGCCCGGGAGTTCGGTGCCTTAACCGTGAGACCTGCTGGTCCCAATATTTAATTCTGTCTCTGTCTCTCTCTATAGCAAGCACACACACCCTATGGAAAAAACGTAAAAAAAATAAAAATAATAATACAATTACAACACTTAACTTTTTAAAAAGAGTCATTTTTATATCCAATAACAGAAAAAACTGCTTGAAGTTGTCATTACCAACAAAACTCTCACTTTTTGCTTGTTTTTACTGGCAGCTTTGTGATATTTTCAAATAGGTATTTCATTTCTGATTTTTTAGCAGCAGATTCATAAAACTTTTAATCTAAGAATTACTATTATTATTTTTAGTCTTGTATTGGGGCATGTTCACTCCAAGAAAAAAGACAAATAGAGAAAGTGATAAATTACCCCTTGATGGCGGAGGCCACACAGTAATACCTTCTCCTCCATTCTCTTGGGATTTTGAGCACATATGCATGAGCTTGGTGTGTTTTCTACCTGCTGGTTCCATGACTCAGACCATGCAGTCTGCCATACGGATCTAGCCACCTTAACCATCATGCCACCAGCTTTTCCTAATCTAAGAACTGGCTTTTGTCAAAGATTTTTTTTACACAGATATTTAAGTCCTAATATCTGAAAAATAGAAAACACTAAATAATTCTTGCTATTTTTTCCATACTAAGTACATATTCAATCACAGATCAAATTATTTTATCTCATAGATACGTGCTTAGACCTTCTTATAAAACAGAGACCTCTCACTATTTAAAGTGCCTTTATCTGGGACCAGCAGATGGCTTAGTGTTTAAGACACTGGAATCCCACATGGGCAACCACGGTTTGAGTCCAGGGCCTGGCAGCTTGCTTTCTCACTTTCACTTTCTATCTCATTGTCTCTCTATAGCAAAATTTAATAATAATAATTACTTCAAAATAAATAAAGCACCTTTTTTTGTTATTTCATCTATGTTGAGTCATTAGAAAAGTCATGATGCATTTTTTTTTTTTTGTAGAGGTTTTTTTTTTGCTATAGGGCGTGTGCGCTCGCCAGACAGAGAGAGACAGAGAGACAGAAAGCAGGAAATCACCCCCCAGGGGGGATGGCCACGCCGCAATCCCTTCTCCTCCATTCTCCTCTCGGGATCTTGGGCACGCACGCACACGCGCCCGGCGTGAGTTTAAGCCGCCGGGTCCGGGACTCGAACCGCGGTCGACTACGTGGGAGTCCAGCGACATAGCCATTACGCTAACTGCTGGCCCCTCATGATGCATTTTTACACAGATAAATATGCCATGACTTTCCCAACAATGTAAAGTATTATTTTACTTTTAAAAATTTTTTTTAAAAGAGAGATTTTTTGCTATCAGGGACATACGCTCACCAAAGAGACAGAAAAAGACAAGAAAGACAGAGAGAATTCAACCCCGGGGCGGGGGGGAGGGGGGGGATGCCACACCTCAATCCCTTCTCATTTTCCTCTTGGGATTTTGGGCATGTGCACACAAGCTCCCATTGTGAGTTTCAAACCTCCAGGTCCAAGACTTGAACCGTGGTCACCCATATGGGAATCCAGCACCTTAACCACTATGCCACCTACTGGTTCCTATACATATATTTTCCCTCTTGTTCAGACAGATTGAATAAACAAAAATCTTGGAATACAACTTTCATGGTTGGCAGCAAGAACTATACTGGATTATGTAATTGATGGCCTGCTTGAAGTCTTCAGAATCAACTTAACAATGTTCAATAAAGTTCTTGCCTAGATACTCACTTTTGGTCTTGTTCATGTAGTTTTTCTTTCTTTTTTTTTTTTTTATAGAGGTTTTTGCTATAGGGCGCGTGCGCTCACCGGAAAGACAGAGAGACAGAAAGCGAGAAATCACCCCACAGGGGGGATGACCATGCAGTAATCCCTTCTCCTCCATTCTCCTCTCGGGATCTTGGGCGCGCACACACACACGTGCCCGGCGTGAGTTTAAGCCACCAGGTCTGGGACTCGAACCGCGGTCGACTACATGGGAGTCCAGCGACATAGCCATTATGCTAACTGCTGGTACCATTGTTCATGTAGTTTTTAACCAACTAAATAATACAAAGGACATAAACCTTGATGGGTATTCAGTTAATCACTTAACATTTATTTTCAGACTAGTCCAGTCATATATTTACCACTTAAGTGAATCTATGTTCCTTCCTTTGGCTAAAACCCTTGTAAATGTTAACATTTACAAGGTAAAGATCCAATAATTCTATAAAATTTTACTCCACAAATTAGTTTGAAAAGTACAAGCATTCACATTACAAAGGTAATGATGCCATTCCCAAAATAAAGATAAATGGAAATCATGATCTAGATATGACTAAAGTTTACAAATGAGATGAGGTCTTTGCAACAAAGGTACGCTTACCTAGACAACAGATGAATCCGCTGTAGCCCTTCCCACAGAACCAAGTCGCTTTCCCTTAGCCACCAGCATCACTTTCATGTTATCCAGATTGTATCTCTCCCATGTTCCTAACTCTGCAACACTCTGAAAAAATAACAGCAACACACAATAAGGCTTAATTAAGGACAGATGAGTGCTAAGAGTAAGCTAATGACACTCAAGCCTCAACCCTCTGATGTCTCAACTAGAGAAGTAAAACAAAACCAGAATGCTTTAAAGTATATCTTTTGGAAATCAGCCTCTTTAAAGGGTTCTTCAACCAAAAAAGTACATAAACGATGAGATTTTGCACCTACTGTTAATAGGCAGTTCCTCAATCCAAGTGTCCCTCATCAGGAAACCAAATATTCTCTCAAAAAATAGGTTCAGTTTTGCCAGTGGTTCTAGGAACTATACTTTTGCTACCATTGTGTAATACAACTCAGTGTGTACATCAACTAACACAGTACTGTATTACCAATAACCAAATTTTTATAATTTATTAATACCTCTTTATAATGCTATAAAAGCACTGAAAATTATGTAATACCTATTTGTTTAGAAATTACTTTTAGATGAACAACTCTTTCTAAAGATTTGTGGAAAAAGAAACCTTAAAACTTTATGAAATCTACAAGAATTGGTTTTTAAAGGTTTCCTTCAAAAGGCTTCTCATCCTCATTCCAAAACACAAACCAAAGAATTTAAAAAGAACGAGACTTAAAGTTCAAGAGGACATTGCAGCAAAAAATAAGGATTAAAATTTCCATTTTTGCAGCATAATTAGAACTCTCCAACAAGTTTTAATGAGTGCTATGCATATGTAAATCTATAGTGAAAAAGACGCTGATCCTGACCAAGAAAGCTTCAGTCAGCTATTATATGTTTTTCTCACTTCTGTATCAACCATTTCTTTATTTTGTTTTTTTGCTATAGGGCACGTGCACTTGCCAGAAAGACAGACAGACAGAAAGTGAGAAACCACCCCCCAGGGGGGATGACCACGCCACAATCCCTTCTCCATTCTCCTCTTGGGATCTTGGGCACGCACGCACATGCGACTGGCGTGTTTAAGCCATGGGGTCTGGGGCTCAAACTGTGGTCAACTACATGGGAGTCCAGTGAAATAGCCATTATGCTAACTGCTGGTCCCTCAACTAAGTTTTTTAATCAAAAAAATCAAAACTTTTTGTAAAGCTGGTTAGTAGTATATACTGCAAAAGATAGGGAGAAGAATGGGCTGGCACTGTAGCTCAGTGGTTTGGTGCTGCGGGAGGCCAGATCTCACATAGCTGACAGGATCCAAGTCCTGGTCCCAGCAGCTTGAAAACATATAGGACTAGTCTCAGGATCCTGATGGGATGAAGAATTGGAGGAAACAGAACTGCAGTGTGACCACACCCCTTTGGGAAGTGTTTTCTCTTTCTCTTCCCCCTATACACGTGCGCTCTGTGCCATTTAAGAAAAGAATGTTTTAAAACATCCATAAACTGGGGTGGTTCCACAGCAGTAACATGATGGTAGCCCTGCAAGGCTGACTCACATTGCAAGGTTTTGGGTTCCTATCAAGAGACACCCACGTCTGCTGGGCACACTCGTGTCTGTGATCCAGGCCTGGTTGAGTCAGGGTGTAGACCGGAGCATCAAGACTCTTTTAAGAGTGTTATCTCTATTTCTCCTTCATGAAAGAAAGAAAAAAAGAAACTTGAAAAAAAATCATTCATTAACTTACAAAAAAGAGTTTTCCTTCTAATCTTATTCCTGGGTATAAGGTTAGAATATACATACATGTGTATATGCAATTTTACATGCTGAGTTTTAGAGTTCACTCA
The DNA here is from genome assembly GCA_026018925.1 of Tupaia tana. NCBI lineage: Eukaryota > Metazoa > Chordata > Mammalia > Scandentia > Tupaiidae > Tupaia > Tupaia tana. The sequence continues at coordinate 61,151,577 of JAKSZU010000003.1, read as the reverse complement.
CACTAAAAAGTGTAAAGGAAACTAAGCTAGACATTTAACATTTTTTAAAATAATTATTTAATTTTATTTATTACTGTTTATTTATTTCAATTCGCTATAGGGTACATGAACTCAACAGAGAGAAAGAGGAAGATAGAAAGACAAAGTGTAAAAGCAAGTTGCCAGGTCCAGGACCCGAACCACAGAAGACCATGTGGGATTCCAGCACCCTAGCCACCAAGCAACCTGCTGGTCCTAGGCATTTAACATTTTTGCATCACTTAAAACTGATGTTACATCAGGACCAGCAGATGGTTGGTTAACAGGTAGGTCATTGGACTCCCACATAGTAAACCACAGTTCAAGTCCCAGACCTGGCAACTTAAAACTCACACTGGGTGCACGTGCATGAGTGCCCAAGATCCTGAGAAGAAAATGGAGAAGGGATTGAGGAGTGGCCATCCCCCCTTGGTGGGAGTTGATTTCTCGCTTTCTCTCTGTCTCTCCATTGAGCGCATACTCCCTCCCTATAGTAAAAAAATCTCTTAAAAAACAAAAGAAATTGATGTTACATTAAAAGAATGACATTACTTAACCATTTCCCTATGACTAGATATTTACGTTGTTACCAATTGAAACAAACACTTCTCTAGAATCTATTTTCCTAAATAAGTAAAAATTATTAGGTAAAAAGATGACAAAATTTAGAACTCTTAAATCATACTATAATGTAGTTTTCAAAAAGGTTGCACAAATTTATACCCCAATCTTTGAGGTACAAACTCTACTCCTGGTAACCTTGCTTGCCTTTAATTAATTAATTAACTAATTAATTTGTGGAGGTTTTTTGCTACAGGGCACGTGCACTCACCAGAGACAGAGTGACAGAAAGCGAGAAATCACCCCCCATGCCACAACTCCTTCTCCTCCATTCTCCTCTTGGCATCTTGGGCATGCATGCACATGCGCCCAGCATGAGTTTAAGTCACTGGGTCCATAACTTGAACTATGGTCGACTATATGGGAGTCTAGCGCCAACTGTTGGTGCCTTGACATTTTATTTTTAGAAGAAACAGTAATATAACTCTTCATTTGATAGGTGCAAAGTGGTTACTAGGTTAGTATTTAATGAATGTAATCTCAGGACCCAAGTTCATCTAAAATTTTGGGAAAGAGACAAAAACGGGTAGATTTGAGAAAATACGGTGAGATACTTAGCAGTATAAGACAAAAAGGGTCTGATGTGGCTACATGAAAGGAAGCATTTAAATTTTGACAACCTGTATTGGTCAGAAGTGGTAAAGATAAAGGTCTTGAGTGACACCTACTTTCCACTATAGTTCTACAGTCACTCCAGTTCCAAGTCCTCCTCCCAAGAGGCGAATGATATTACCAATTTCTTGGGCTTCTTTCCAGTTAAGTATGCATATATTAGCCAATATATCTGTATCTTCCTCTCTGTTGCATGTCTTTTGCCCATGAATAGTTTAATGGTATAAATACTGAACCATCTCAATGGCTTTTACATTGCCTTAAGAGCAGCATGATGATGCACCATTTCACCGCAAGTCAGCCAACTGACTAATGCTAGGAAGGTACACAGGGCAGATAACACAAGGGCTCCAAAATCTGTGGAGGGTTTTGGGTCAGCAGCTGGCACGGAGGTTAAGGCAGCCAGATCACACAGAAAAGGCAGCCAGATCATACAAGACTGGTTGCGGGTGTGAGTCCTGGGCACAGTAGCTTAAAAAAACATGCTGCACACATGTGTGTGCATGCCCCAAATCCCTAAAGAACGGAGAAGAGATTGCAGCATGGCCATGTCCCCCTGGGCATGCACGTCCCATAATCAAAAAAAAAAAGACTCCTTGGAGGGTTTTTAAACTAGGGCATATAATTATATAATTTACATTTTTTGGCTAGAGGGTGCATGTGCTTTCCAAAGAGTGTATGGAAGAGAAACAGAAAAAGTGAGGAAGTAGTTCCCCACCCACAGGAGATAATCAAACTGTAATACTTTTCTCTATTTCTTCTTTTGGGATCTTGAGCATGCATACACACATACACTTGGCATGTTTCCCTCAAGTCACCTGGTAAATGACTAATTGTGCAGGTCATGTGAGATCCAGCCATCTTACCACCACCACCAGCTGGACCTAATTCACATTTTTACAGATAATTTAGACTGTAGAACGGGAAATAAATAAGGAGATAAATTATGAAGACATTTTATCCACGAAATGACTGGTTTAGAGAGGGGGAAGCAATGAAAGAGGCTAGGCCCAGCCTTGATGATGTAGGCACTGGCCCACCAAACTGCAGCACTGGAAGCCACATGGCTGCCTACAGGTTTAGGACCCCAGCCTGGATGACCTGAAACTCACCAGGTGTGAGCGCCCAGGGTCCAAAAGACCTGGCAGGCTGAGGAAAGGGGATTACTGTGTGAGACAGGAGGAGAAAGAGATTACTGAGACATGTCAATGGCGCCTCTCTCTCAAAAACAAATAATCATACATACATAAGAGGACTGACAGAAGATATACTTTGGAGGTCAACTGCATTTGCTGAATGAAGGGATAATAAAGATTAAGGGGGCTATTTTAAGATGACTCATAGGGACATTTTAGCTTGAAGAGGTAAGGTTTAGTTCTGAAGCACTTAAATTTGGATGTATTTTATTAATATTACCTCTTATTAGTATTAGTATAAATAATTAAATATAAGGCATCGAAACGAAGATGTAAAGCTGATAGTTGGATATATAAACTGGAGCTTGAGACCAGGATTATAACTAGAAATTCAAGGTCATGTGTTTTTTTTTTTTTTTTAAGATTTTTTTTTTTTTTTTTTTTTTTTTTAGAAAGAGATTTTTGCTATAGGGTGCCTGAGCTCATCAGACAGATAGACAGAAAGTGACAAATCACCCCTCAAGGGGAATGGCCACACTGCAATCCCTTCTCCTCCATTATCCTCAGAATTTTGGGTGTGCACAAACACACACACGCACCCAGCATGAGTTTTAAGCCACCAGTCCAGGACTTGAACCACAGTCGGAGTCCAGTAACATGACCATTAATCCATCAACTGGTCTATTTTAAAAAAGATTTTTGCCATAGGGTGTGTGCGCTCTCTATAGAGACAGAGTGAGAGGGGAAGCCCCTGAGGGGGGGACGGCTACACCGCAATTCCTTCTCCTCCAGGGATCTTGGGCATGCATACACACATGTCCAGCATGAATTTCAAGCCACCAGGTGTTGAATTCCAACTGCTGTTGGCCATAAGGGAGTTTAGTGACATATTCACAAATTGTTGTTAAAGATGACCGTGAAAGGTTAGAGAAGACAGTACAGACTCCAGCTGTTGGGTATTCTATCTGATAGAGTCTATCACATTTACAAACTAAGAACAGACTCCAGCTGTTGGGTATTCTATCTGATAGAGTCTATCACATTTACAAACTAAGAAAAGAGGAACACACCAAGGACCAGCCATTGACATGAAAACCAAGAGGTATCAATGAAAAAGCGCCAGAGTATCAATGAGCATTAAGTAGTCAACTCTACAGAATACTGCTGGGAGAGTAATAGAGAAATGACTATGATCTGGCTGTATGAAGAGTAACTGGTGACCTTAAGAAAAGTAGCTCAGTGGAGTGGTGAGGGTAGCAGCCTTACCGGAGGTAAAATTGGGCGAAAGGAAGGGAAGAAAAGACAAACTACAGATACTTCTTTCATAGTTTAGTTTTTAAAAAGCAGAATGAAAGAGTTGAGCAGTTGTTTACAAGAGTACATTTGTACCCTGATGTAAGACTGTTGGTGAATAAATCAACCTATCAAGAGTAGGGTGAAAAGTAATTTAGTGCTCTTACTCTAATTCATTTTACATGAAACTATGCCCTCCCCCATTTGGTTTATTAGGGAAATTTATAAGGAAGATCTTTAACTCTACCATCAACAGTCCTTTTAGAGCAAATAAATACACCATCAGCCCATTTAAAATTTTCTCTTCCTCTGTAACAAGTGTTATCATATGTGCCATTTTTATATTAACTAGAAATGAGAAAATATAATGGAGAAAAGAAAATTTCAACAGCCATTTCAATTGGTGAAATGCTATTTAAATATTTTCATCATTTGGTGGCTATCTTTAAATAGCCAACAATACCCTGATAAATTCAATAAAAACATACTTGAAATATAGTACAAAATATTTATAACAGAATTCTTATATATTTTCACATTTACCTCCCAATGAATAAGATTACCCTATTTAATATACAACAACATGGTAGAACAGAGAGAGATAAGCTCTTTACAAACAACTCTTGGATATGTTAACACAGAATTAAAGAAATGAGTCATTTATGATACTCTCCATTCCAGCACTGATGTAAAATTCTTACTCCAAGAATTCTTTTAGACTGGTATCTCCATCAATTGAATATAGTACTGTCATAACTTTCCGATAACGAAGAATTGTGTATCTTTTAAAAACCAGAAGAAACCAAGGAAACCATTTCTTCTTGTGGGCTAATTCTATAAATAAACGTGCACTGATTTTCAAGCAACTCCTAGAACAAGAGTGAAAAAACAGATGCTGTTAGTGGTGACCACTGGAAGCATGGAAATCAACATGGAAACCAACATCTGCTGACTCTAGATGCTTGAAGCTGTGATTCTAAATTACAAGATGTGATGTAACTAATATGACACAAAAAAATTATTAAATTCTTATAATGGGAATTACGAACAAGCTACAGAACATACAGAGCCTCCTTTTCTTTCCCTGATCTGCCATAGAAAAATTATTGGGCTCTGCTGATGTGGCAAACTTTTAAGGTACTACGCACTATGGACAAGGCATGTGGAAGGCTTGGGCTGGATTTCCAGTACTACCTACAGGCTGGGAACAAGTGGCGTGCGCATATAATTCCAGTGACTTGAGGAGGCCAAAGTACAATCACCAAGGCAGGACTAACAGCTCAAGGCTGGTCTGAACAGTGAGACAGTCTTTAAAAAAACAAACCAAAACAAAACCCCTATTTCTTTTTTTTGGTGTTAGATGACCTTCTGACTATTTTATCCATCATACATATAAACATACATACCTTTCACTATTTTTACAATATCGAGATCATTGTTATATCTTTTATGATTTTGCATTTATCACATCAGAGCATTTTCCAACTATTTATTCCACACTTTAAATGGCTAAACAGTGTCTAAATTTATCTAACCATTATTTCTAAACATTTTTTGTTTTTGAGCTTATGCTATTATACAAGCTCTATACTGATCATGACTATACCATAACTATCACTGTATATTAACTAATGTCTTAGGAAATACTCAGGTGATTTGCTAAGTAATGTGTAATATTTTGAAAGCTGTGTTTTAAGGTATTTTTATTTTGAAAGATAACATTTTTGCTAAATAAAAAATCTTAATGGAAGAAAATAGGTAACAAATCCCTGAATCCTGAACATGGGTACATAGAGGAATGTCAGAAAAGAGACAATACCACAGGGTATCTTCAAAAGCATGGATTTTATTAAAAGTGGAATGGAGACATTTCACACTGAAGACAATGCTTTGATGATGGTTCCAGGCCCCTGGAGATTTGCTTCTCTGTGTACTTTGTGTAAAAGTTTTTAGAAGAATTACAAGTGAACATAAAGCACAATGAATTAAGGTACCAAACTAATACTCATTATGATATGGTTTTAAGGTGGCAAAATATGACTATGCATCATATGTCAATAAAGCTGTTAATGGAGTCTTATTTTAATAGGCTTTAATTGCTTAAAATGCTAATTTCAATTACCAGTTACTATTGAAAACAATGTTATTATCTGAGTAAAGAAAATTACTTGGTAATGGTCACTTTGAGGTGCAGTACTTTGTAACTAGTTTAGCAATAAAATATTGCTATTAAAATGCTTACTTTTCACCCAGAGAATTCAAGATATTTAAATGGATATTTGGCGACAATGTTAAGATTTCATTCACTCAAAACTGAGCACTTTTACGCAAAGCATCATAAGCAGCTTTTTAAAGGGAAATAGAAATTAACACCATATTTCTGTCATCCAAGTTAATTTTTAAAGCAACTTCCTCAAGAGCTACTAAAATACACGTAGGCAGTAAATAAACCTAATGAGCATTTCTTCTAACACTTAACCCTTGATGGGTAAGTGATTAGTCTGGAAGAATGGCCTATTAACTGTGTATATAACCAAAATGACAGTTAGAAAAATGAGATAGCAAAAACAAAACAAAACAAAAAATTTAAAAAATGCTCCACAAGTAGATCATTCATAAAAAAACTTTCCAGTGTGCCTTTTCCTGACAACTTCTTTCTGTGATTCAAATCATGGAACTCGTTATTTTGCCACAAACTTAAAAAGAAAAAAAGTGTGATAAATAGGTTCTTTTTATTTAAACTTATCATTTACCTCCATAGAAAGTAAACACAAAACCTACTTGTGATTTATAGCAGCCTCTTCACAAAACAAAATACCATCAAGACAAAGGGAGAAATGACATGAAAGCAAACAAATGCCATATATATTTGATAACTGTATTTTACATTCAACAGTTGGCAATAGCTTTATCACTTCTTTGGCTCATCTTATGTAGATAGAAATAGCTTTTAGAGCTGAAATTGCAAAGCACTTCAGTGTATTAACTCCTAGGAAATCCTTTTACATGGAAAAAAAAAGTGCTAGAAATGATGTTAAAAAAGAAAGTTCTATCTTGAGAAGGCAGGATAACAAGGCAGTGTTAAACAGGTAGCTTCTATGTGTGATACTTTAAAGAGTAATGAACCCTCCCTAAACTGCTATTTTACAGGTTTTGCAACAGAAAGATGTGGTGTTTGCTACCAGTAATCTAGGACTTCAATATTTTAAAAAACTCTTCTAAGACCCCTCAATAGTTTTAACTATGTGCCAGGCTGTTAAGTCCCTGGGGCACTTGTTTCACACTCTTTTATTCATCCTCACAGTTATTAATTTCAACCAATGTACTTGATACAGCATGCCAAGACCACCTGTTAAAAAAATAACGAGATGCTGAGACCAGAAGATGGAATAATGGTTATGTTGCTGGACTCCCATGTAGCCAACAGCAGTTCCATTCCCAGACCCAGTGGCTTAAAACTCACGCCAGGCAAGTGTGTGTGCGCTCAAGATCCCAAGAAGAGGAGGGAGAAGGGGGTCCCCTAGGGGGGATGACTTCTTGCTTTCTGCCTCTTTCTCTTACTGAGAAATAATAAAATACTAAGCGCATGCCCTATTAGCAAAAATCTAAAATTTTTTATTTTTAGGATATATAAGCTTATTACACCATTAATAAAAAAAAACTGGGTTCTAGAGATGTTGAAGCGATAAATGAATAAAAAGGCAAGCATTATGTGAGGAAGTAAAGGCTAGTTTTTAATTTTGTAATTTAAATACTAACTAGCAATATATAATTTTTTATAAGTACCTACCCTCTCTCTGCACCTTAAAAAAAAGAAAAGTCATCTGGAAAGAGTACTTAAAGACTAAAGAAGGCATCTCTGGACTTTGTATTATTCTGTACCACAAACCATTTCCTAGGTAGGCCCTTTCAAAGCTTAAACCTTAATTCCTAAACTTTGTGATTTCTTCTCTCCAAATACTTCTAAAACCTTAATACCCAGAGAAAACTATACAGTATATATTTATTCATATAACTGCTCGAAGTATGCAATGCCCAACACTTACTGATTAAAGTCAATGAAGACAGGGCAACAGCATTGGGGTCTACCATCTAGCTCAACTGCATTCAATTAAAAAGATTCATGCAGAAAATGTGGGTTCTAGATCAGTCCCCAAATACACATTTTGAGGTGACCTTATCAACTAAAATAGTAAATAATAATAATAATAATAAGCTTGCTTGGTGGCACACAAAAGCACCTAGCATTGGGGAGTTGAAATGAGATAAAATCACCAACAATTATAAATGTATTCTTCTTCATAAGTAATTGAGTTTTGCTTTGTGAATGAAGAAAACTTTATTCTTACACCAAACTGTATTTCCTCAGCACGACAATTTTTGTAATGTTAGAGAATGTCATTTTAATCTTTATCTAAATCTTAACCAAATTTGCAAGTAATCCATCATAATAAAATACTAAGATTCTGACGTATCATCACCACAGCTGGATGGAGTCTTAATCATTAAAACGAGGGAAAATTACTCAAATTACTAGAATTAAAATATAGTAATCCTTAAAAAGTTATCTGAAACACAAATGTGAAACTAAGTTAAAGAAAAAAATTTGAAGTGATGGAAAAATAAAATCTTAAAAAAAACAGATTTTATGTTTGCATAACTTTCAGCGTAGTGGAAGAATATTTTCTTACTTGGTTGGACTGAAGCTTAAAAGCCACAAGTGATTGTCTTTTACAAGGAAAAATATAATTAATAAAAAAAAATTCAAATGAAAAAACCTCAAGACACGAAGTACTAGAAACTAACCCTACAGAAAATGCATTTTGTTAGATGTCCCAGCTAGTAGCCTCGCCTACTGGTCAGAAGGGAGATCCACAAAAATGAATTAAGTGGCAAGAAAAGCAAACACAAATTCAGAGAAAGGGAGGAGTCCTGACTTACATTTCATAGAATTATCGCCTTTTCCTTATCTATAATACATCGAAAATAACGTGCTGTATCATTCGACTGCATTGAATGGCATTTGCAACTTTCCCTCAAATAAAATCCGAAGAAGGCGGTAAAACTGCCGAAATCTTGGAAGAGATTATCAAAACATTGTCCATTTCGAAGGACAAAGTAGATTTAAAAAATTTTTAACTTCCTCGGAACTAGACATATTATGAAAATTACTATTTTGCAGAAGCATTTTCTCTGCTCAGCTCCGATTCTCTACCCGCATCCCTGGCCGGCCCTGTCCTTCCTTCTGTAAAAAGACTCCGGCTGACAGACGGTTCGGTCAGCAACCCCGATTTTCTCTACCAGGATTTTGAATTGCTAAGCGAGGCCGAACCTCAAACAAATGGAAGAAAAGTCTAAGATGTAAACAGGGTAAAAAGAAAACACCACAAGAAGCAGCGGGGGGAGCCGGGGCGAGGCCTGCGTCCCCCCAACCCACCCCACCCCAGCCCACCTCTCCTTTGCTGGTCTTCGCAACAAAACCGGAAAAGATAACCAAAAAATTAAAAAAAGGAACACCGCAAGGAAAACAAACCAAAAAAGCGTCTTTATAGTCCCCTTTAGTCCCCGGTCCAATTCTCTACCAAAGCACCCGGCCCACCCCACCCCCCAGGGGTCCCGGCGCCATTTAGCTCCTCTGAAGCAGCCGCCATTTTCCGCCCCCGCCGGATCGCTGTTGTGCCTCGGCGACTACTCGATCTTCTGCTCTGCAGCCTGAGCCACCGCCGCTGGCCCGGCCCTGAGAGGGAGGCCCTGGCCTGAGCGTGTGGCGAGAGCAGCTTCAGCGTCACGAAGGCCCGGCTCCGACCCCGCCCGCGGTGCCTGGGCGCCGGCACTTTGCGCCGGCCGGCGGGAGCTAGCGGGCAGCAAGGGGGCCGGACAGACTCCACTGGGCGGAGCGGCCCTGGCGGCAGTTGGGACCTGAAGGTTCCATCGCACTTACTTCCTGTTTTGGGTCCGGGCACTTTGGAAGAACCAGGATGGAGGCTCCAAAAAATACCAGGATGGAGGAAGCAGCCACGGGCGAGAGCCGCTGCAGCTGGAGTGAGCGAGCGCGACAAGCGACCGGAAACGGAGGTGCGGCCGCGCCCCGCCCCCCAACCCTCCTCACGCTGCCCCTCCCGCCTCTCTCTCCCGCGGGGCGGCCCCACCCGCCGACTGTGGCGTCACTTCCGGCTAAGTCTGAGCGCGAAAAAAAGTCTGGGTTATCCAAGCTTATTAGGCGGAGGTTGTCGGTTCCGGTTCTGTCTTCCTACAAGGGAATCTCCGCACCAATTATCCGGATGCCAGTGTTATTAAGGAGGCCCTACCCTTTGCTGTAACTGTCCCCGTCCCCCGCCCCTCGCGCCCGACTTTGGGGACAGTTAGTCCCTGCGGGCGGAGTTTCCTAGTTCCCGGCAGCTCTGAGCGGATGGCTGCTTTGGAGTGGAACGGTTCGAACGCGATATCCGAGTTGCGGAGGAAACAGGGAGTGTGTACCTGGGCCTGTCGTGCTTTAGGCGCTTAAAAGGCAGTATTACATTCTTGGCGGTGTGATGCAGTACTTGATGAAGTGTGCGCGCGCTGCAATACTAGGAAGTTGCTACTCTGTTGTACTGTGGTCTCCCTCGTTGGCCGTTTTGCGATGACCTGGATAACTTGGAAGACTCATACTTGGGCCTCGACCCCAGACAAGTCTCTCAGAATCTTCGTGAGATCCGGGTAGTTTTATTTGGCTTTGTTTTTAAAGAGTTCCAAGACAGAATTGAGTCCGATTGAGTCGTCCTAACTCTATTACGTTTTGATCCAACCTCACATTACTTGTTTATAAAACTGCGTGTATTATATACTCCTTTTTTTCCCTCTAATGAGATGTTATAAAAGTTAAACTTGAATAGTATTTTTGCATCCAAGGAATGTGTGGAGACTCAGTTATACTACATCGTGATAATGTATTGTAGTCAGCTTCAAATGAAAAATGCTATCAGGAATATGTATGTACTAAATGGGTTTTAACTAACTAATGAGGTTAAGATTTAGTGATTTGTTTTTGTCTGATATTTTAGCAATAGCGAGCCGTTCTGGACTCCTTGCATACAAAATATAATTGGAAAACTAAGTGCGAGTCACACTAGTTCATCTAGGAACCGTGGGGGAAAACATAAGCTGACTACACACTAAGATGGTTTAAAAATATTTTTTACTTAGGTTTTTAGCCAAATGTTCTAACAATAATCAGCATTTCCAGATTATTACTTGGAAGTAACTTTCTCACAAATGCTACATTTCTCATCAAGTAAAAAGAAAAAAAAAAAATACCACTATACATCTATTACAATGGCTAAATGCCAAAAAAAAGGGACACCACCAAATACTGGCAAGGTTGTGGACCAAGAGGAACTTTGATTCACTGCAGGTGGGAGGGCAAATTGTTACATAGCCACTTCAGATACATCTGGGCAGTTTTTTACAATAATAAATATTCCTACCACATGAGCTAACAATCATTCCTTGTTATCTACATGAACTAAAAACTTAAGTCGGCACAAAAACCTGAATATGATGTTTACAGCAGCTTTGTTTGTAAGTGCCAAAACTTGGAAGCAACCATAATGTTCTTCATTAAGTGAATGGATAAACTGGCATGTGCATATGATGGAATTTTATTCAACATTAAAAAGTGAGCTGTCAAGACGTGAAGAAAAATGGAAAAATCTTAAATGCATATTACTAAGTGAAAGAGGCCAATCTGAAAAAGATGGTGTACAAGGGCAATATGAACAAGACAGATCAGTAGTTGCCAAGGGCTGGGAAGAAGAGAAAGAGGGAAGATAAAGTAATTGGTAAGCACAGGATTTTTAGGGCAGTGAAACTTTTAGGCCTGTAGGTTTATTGCTATGATATGTTTATCAAAACCCATAGTATGTACAACACCAAATATGAACACTAATGTAAACTATGCATTGGATATTAGGTGTGTTGATGTAGGTTCATTGTCACAAATGAACCACTCCAGTGAGAAAGGGTGATAGGGAGACTGGGCTAGTGTGCATTTTGAGGTCAGGAGGCATAAGGATTTTTTGTACTTACTGCTTAATTTTACTATGAACCCAAAATTACTCTAATTTTTCTTTTTTTTTAAAGTATGAAAGGTCTAGGGACCAGCAGATGGTGAAATGGTTACATTGTTAGACTCCCATGTAGTCAACTGTGGTTCAAGTCCCTGACCTGTTGGCTTAAAACTCACACTGGGTGTGTGTGTGTGTGTGTATCCCAAATCCTGAGAGTTGAATGGAGGAGAAGGATTGCAGAGTGTGTGAGGGGATGATTTCTCGCTTTCTGTCTCTGTCTCTCTGTCCAGTGAGCTCAGGTGCCCTGTAACAAAAAAACAAAACAAAACAAAACAAAACAACTCTTAAAAAAAAGTATGAAAGGTTTCAGCCTTGGATTAGAACATTGTGAGCTAATGTTTCTTTGAGTCATTATTTGTCAGTTATATCAAGTGCCCAAGGCATCTCTACATTGTTACAAATAAATTCCATTTTATTAACAACCAGCAAGAAATGAATATATCTAAGGGCATATGGCAAACAGTAGAGTCAGAATTGAAGCTTCAGCTTTGAAGCCTACATTGAGAACTACCTTGCTACAGCTTACAAAATACACTTTAGCAATGGTCCTTTCATAATGAGAAAACATAAAAGCAGTTTCCAGATTCTTGACTAGAAAATGGACGTTTTACCAATTTTTAAAAATTAATGCCAGAAATAATATTTTATTGTGTTGATAACTTTATTACCAAACTTTATTTATATACTCTTTATATTCTATGGAAATAATGACATTAACCCATTTTTTTAAGGTTTTTGCCATAGGACACCTGAGCTTACCAGAGAAAGACAGTGAGAAGAAAAGTGAGAAATCACCCCCAGAGGAGTGACCATGCTGCAATCCCTTCTCTATTCTTCTGGGATTTTGGGCACACCTGCATGTGTGCCTGGTGTGATTTTCAAGTCACCCAGTCTGAGACTTGAACTGTAGTTGGCCATGTGGGGATCCAGCACCTTAACCATCCCAGCACCTGCTGGCCCCAATTATTCAATTTTTTAATGAGTGCATAATATTGAGGCAGGTTTGTATTGTGGTATAGATGTTGGAGTAAGACCTGAGGGTGAATTTTAGCTCTATTGCTTAATAGTGAGCATTTACTTTGTCTCTTACACTTCACTTATCTTAGAAAAATAGGGATGAAAAGATCTATCTTCTAGAATAATATAGACAGCATACTTAGCATAGTCTGACATATGTAGTAAACCTTAAAAATGGAAACTAATAAACTCCTGAGCCAGAGCAATAATAACACTACTCAAAGGGCAACTTTAATAAAATAATTATTAGATATGCAGAATTATTTACATTAATATTTATGAGAAAATGATTCCTAATTAACTATATTTTTCATAAATTATATAGGATTCTTTTCACAAAGGCATAAAATTGTGATGTCTGTATTATAGTCTGGTTGCCTATTCTTTCTGCAAAAACTAAGTTCATCATGCACTCTGCTACTTACTGAAAAAGCCAACTGCATCCTCAGAATTAAATTCTCCCTTTCTGGGTGCGTTTCTTCCATAACTGTTGGTTTGTTGGAAAAGTAATTTTTGCATAGAAAAATGCATCATGACTTTCATTTCTTTTCCAAAAACCCAATACCTTTTTCTAAGCTCAGTTGGTATTTGCTTGAGGAAGACAAGTATATTTTTTAAAGAATTATTTAATTTTATTTATTATTATTTTTAAATTTGCTGTAGGGCACAGGTACTCACCAGAAAGAGAAAGTGAGAAAGCAAGCTAGCAAGTCCAGGATTCAAACTGCTGTTAGCCATGTGGGAGTCCAGCATCCCAACTACTAGGCCACTTGCTGGCCCCAATGAGTGTATTTTAATACATTCTCTCAGGATCTTGGGCACGCACACATACACACATGCCCGGTGTGGGTTCTCGGGACTCAAACCACAGTTGACTACATGGGAGTCCAGCAACATAGCCATTATGCCAACTGCTGATCCCCTCAGACGAGTTATTATAAAGAATTTACAGCACAGTTATGGTAGTTGCTACATTTGCTTGTCATTATTAACTGTTGAACTTCAAAAAAAAATTAATTATTTTATTTTATTTATTTTTTAATTTGACCAGAAAGAGACAGAGGTTGAGAGTGAAAGAAAGAGGAAGTGAGAAAGCAAGCCACCAGATTCAGGACTCGAACCCATGTGGGAGTGTCCAGCGCCTTAACCACCACGCCACCTGCTGGTCCCCCAAAATTTTTATAACATGTTCATGAACCTCATCATGACATTAATTAATTAATTAGTTAATTAATTAATGAGAGGCTTTTGCTGTAGGGTGCATGTGCCCACCAGAAAGACAGAGACAGAGAGAGAGTGAGAAATCACCCCCCAGTGGGGGGGGGGGGGGGTGATGCAATCACCCATGGCCATGATGCAATCCCTTTTCCTCCATTTTTCTCTTGATATCTTGGGCACATACGCACACGCACCCGGCGTGAGTTTAAGTCACTGGGTCTGGGACTCGAACCACAGTCGACTACATGGGAGTCTAGCAACATAGCCATTACACTAACTTTCTTTTATGAAAGTATTTCAAATACTGAGAAGCAGATTCTGTTGTTTCCTGATCAGCTCATGTGATGAATGGTGTGATGGAGAAAAAAGATTTATGTCTAGTGCTGAACAGTGGTGCCTTGATAAAATGAAATACTCTGTGAGTCTGATCCATGTGAGAAGGTTCTAGAATCACGCTCAGAGAATCATGCCCATACTTTCTGAAGTATGCTTGGCACACACATGCTAATAATCTGAGGTTTGCTGAAACTGAGAGTGGATAGTGGCACCAAGACCATGTTGGAAATGCTGTCTCTTGGTTTCTCTCTCTCTCTTGCTCATGGAATAAAGAGAGAAACAAAGAAAGCAATTTGGAAAGTCTTTTGTTCAAAGTAAAAAAATATATGATTACTCATTTTCTTTCTATGTAGTGTCTTGAGTCCTGTTAATAGAGTTGATGGCTGAATACTGGAAGGACTTCTAGAGAGCTGACGGGAATTCCTGTTATTAGAGAACTGAACAAACTGTCCTAGTTAGGCCCACATACCAGCCTTTTATAGGACATCTTCTGTTTCAGATTTTTTCTGTAGGCTTTCCTCTGGGCCTTATGATATTCCATCTTATAACCCTCTCCTACCCTCCATTTTGTATCTAGTTTTCACCTCTATACACCTAAGCTCACCCTAGTTACCACCTCTCCATACTCTCTTGTTTTTTGTTCAAAATAGGATATTAGCAAAAATTTATTCCTCTTTCAGTTATGGGAATGGGAAGCTAAAGCTTCAGATATTCCTAGCCAGTGAGAATTAAAGTTTTGATCCTGTCTTTGAAATTTTGGTGTGCAGAACCAAATAAAATAGTTAACTTTACTAAAATGAGAGACTATGTGGATCCAGACTCCAAAGCCTATTTCTTTATAGTCTAGGATGGAAGAAAGAGGGCAAATATGTTAGTCAACCAATAATTGTCACTTTTTAGAAGTTTTAAGAAAGATACAGATTGGGTGCTTTGAAAGTAATCTTTACATAAGCAGTTCAGAGCAACACTTTCTAGGAAAATATTTCAGCAGAGACTAGAAAGGCAAGAGGAAATCACCATCGTAGGGGGTGTAAGGTAGGAAGGCATTTGTCTAGCTGGTGCAGAAAAGAGTGTATCTGTAGAAAACAACTGTCCTACATAATGTTTATAATAGGGTGAGGGCATGGCATTGGTGAGTGGTAGGCTAAGTCCTTTGCAGATTAATTTTTAAAGAAAACGTATTTTACTGTGGTAAGAACACTTAACGTGAGATTTATCCTCTTAACAAATTCTGAAGTGTCCAGTACATTATTTTGAATGTAAGTGCGATGTTGTACAGCAGATCCCCAGAGCTGATTTCGTCTTGTTTGAAACTTCATGCCAGTTGATGAGTAAATCTCCATTTCCCCTTCCCCCTAGCTCTAGGTAACTACCATCCCACTCCTTGATTTTATGAATTTAATTAGTTTACAAACTTATGTAAGTAGAATCACATAGTATTTGTTTTTCTGTGACTCACCAGCATAATATCCTCAAAGTTCATTCATGTTGTCACATATTGCAGAATTTCTTTTTAAGGCTGAATAGTATTCTTGCTTTCCTCTAAGACTGGAGCTTAGCACATGCCCAGAGCAGAGATGGGCCATCTGCCACCTCTGCCACGCCATAGCTTCAGTTTGCCAGCATATGGCACATCACTTTAACTTAGCAGGGACTTAAATGTTAGTTGATATCAACTAATGTGTTAAACGAAAAGTTCAGGAAGCTAGTTATGTCTAAGCTTTGGCAATAGCTGCTGAATACAGTGTGCAGTCTTTTTTTCAGATAGTGTCACTATGGGGACAAGTCTGGAATAAAATACTACCTTTTATTATTATTCAAGTGGAAGGGGGTTGTATTATCACATGTTTGATGTTTTTCCAAACCTTATTGTCCAAAACTCGTCCAAATAGATACAATATTTTAAGGATAAGAGCATCTCATTTTAGCCAGCAGATGTCTCTATTGTTCAGTGATTTTTCTTTCTTTTTTTCCAAAGTAGTAGCTTAGACAGTAGTTGGAAATTTGCTAATTATATGCTGTAGTAGACCAAGGATAAGCCTGTACAGTTATCAAAGACATAGGGATTATGCTATGAAGTCCATATATGAGAAAGCTCCCTAATTCCCTTGCACAGACTATGCAGTGACAGAGAAAGAAAAAAAATCCTGTAACCTTTATAACTTTCAGGAGTTTGTGATGCACTCATTTGTTCTTTTCATTCAGTAGTTCTCCCTGAACACTTATTTTTATGCTGAGTATGAGGAATGTGGTTTCAATCAAAAGAGAGGCAAAAAGTTCTCAACCTACCTTCATGGAAGTACATTCTAGTTGAGGAAATACTCCATTATAGTAGAATTTCCAGTGCATTTTTGTGCCAAACGTTTTTGGTTAAAGTATTAGCTTTCTAAGTTGGTAACTGCCCATAAAACTTTCTCATAATTAGCAACTTAATGAGGGATGAAGACAAAACAAGTCAAATCACTAGGTATTATCAGATTCAGCTAAGTTGCAAATATTAGTAAAGATGGACCAGCATCCATTCTTCTTGCTTAGTCAAAGCACCTTGAACTGAACTGTGTCATGCAAATAGTAAGTGCTTTAAAGTATTCCATATTATTTGTTTTTACCCACAACAACAATGAATGAACAATAGGAAAAGAAAAGTGTCGTGGTTTTAGGATTGTTGTGTGGGATTTGTTACAGGAACAATTCTATTTGAATGAAGAGAACTGGGATATCAAAATTTTCCTTAACATATTAAGACATTAAAATAACAGGTAGAATATCTTTAGGTTTTTTTTTCAGCTTTGCCAGAGGGCACATGTGCTCACCAAAGACAGAGAGAGAGGGAAAATGAGAAAGCATCCTCCCCATAGGGAAATGGTCATTTTGCAATCTCTTCTCTTCCATTTCTCCCTCCTATCAATAGTCTAGCCGTGCACACACCTTCACTGGTGTGTTTCTCAAAGCCAGGTCTGGGACTCAACCCACCCAGTAGGCCATGTGGGATCCAGTTACCTTAACCACCAGGTCATGGCTGCCCCTAGATATATTTTCAACTTATTTTAAGCTGCATTTCAAAATGCTTGTCTATTACTGATGAAGATGATATTACCAGGGGTCTTCAAAAAGGTTATGGAAAATGCATATAATAAAAAAAATTCACAGATTAAAAAAATTTTTGCACCAAAATAAGCTCATGTTTTAATTCAATTTCCATGAAAATTAATTCCATTAAATTTTTGTTTGTTTTCTTCTTAGAAACTGCCCAGTTTTTATGTTTCTAGGCAAGATGTCTTGTGCACCAGTGAAAGATATGTGGTCACTTACATGAAGAGTCCCATTTTACTGGGATTCACGTGATACTATTATACATGCAATAGATGTATATAAAGCACATACAAGTTAAAGGTCTTTCTTGATGTGAAATTGTTGAGTTAAAGCCTTAACTTGGGCCAGCAGGTGGTGTGGTGTTTAAATTGCTGGATCCCACATTATAGACCTAACACTTGAGTCCCAGATCTTACACCTCCAAGGACATGTTGTGTGTGTTTGTATACATGCCCAAAATCCCAGGAGAATGGAGGAGAAGAGATTGTGATGTGGCCATCCTCCCTGGTGGATGATTTCTCACTTTCCCTCTCTCTGTCTCTCTCTGGCAAGTGCATGTGCCTCACAGCAAATTAATAAATTAATGTAATTAAGAAAACCTTAAAAAAAAAAAAACCTAAACCCAACAGAAAACATTGTCAAGCAAATTATTCCAGCCCCCAAATTGCTTAAAATGTCAAGTCTTTTAATACTTATCTAATTTTAGAATATCTATATTGTATGAAATATAACTATATAAAATTAAAGTCTCAAACATAATGTTATAGTGACTATATATTAAGTAGACAGACTAGCGAAGACATATAATATGTAATTTTTAATTTAATGAAGCTGGAACTAAAAGGATTAGGAAAGCAGTTTCTATGGGTCATCTGCTTAGATTTGAGAATAACATTATTTTACATGATAATATTTTATAATTGTAGTCATTGCAGCAATATTATATCTATTTCAACAAACCTTGGATAAGGAAGATATGTGACTTCAGCAATCACAGTATCACAGATAGCTTTCTTTTCTGTCAGTTTACATTTCTTACAAGAAGTTTATATTTATGCTGAATTTCGGCCTGTGTTCGTTCAACCTGGTGTAATAAGACATAAGGCTGTCACAGTTGTCTGAAATATGTGACACTCCTTTCTCTATTTCCATTATTATTGGATAAACTCTATTTTTGTTTAACAGGAGTATTTTCACATGATGCCACTGCCTTGTCTTTTCCTTGCTAAACAGCCATCTGCCATTGAATCATTTGCTATTAAGAACACCCTTGACCTAAAACCTGTAATAAATTTTCACAAGCATCTCCTCTGAGAAGAAATCCATACTGCTTTACCATTATAGACAATTGCAGAAAAATACATGATACTACAATGTCACATACGTAATGTTATACATAACTATGTTATGTAAAAAGACCGTAGTAAATGTAATACTCTGTAAGGAATCTGTCTTCTGCAGAAAGACTGAAAATAAATTTGAATTTTTATACTCTTTGGCTTTTCCTATTTCTGTCTTTTTTAAAAAATTATTTTATTTAACTTTATTTATTTATTTATTTATTTTTCTTTTTTTGGAGAGGTTTTTTCTATAGGGCTCGTGCGCTCACCAGACAGACAGACAGAGAGACAGCGAGAAATCACCCCCCAGGGGGGATGGCCACACCGCAATCCCTTCTCCATTCTCCTCGGGATCTTGGGCACGCACACACACGTGCCTGGTGTGAGTTTAAGCCACCGGGTCCAGAACTCAAACTGCGATCGACTACGTGGGAGTCCAGCGACATAGCCATTATGCTAACTGCTGGTCCTTAACTTTATTTATTTTTTAATTTGACCAGAGAGGGATAGAGTGAGAGAGAGAGTGAGATGGAGAGAAAACGAGAAAGCAAGCTGCCAGTCCAGGACTCAAACCATGGGAGGCCATGTGGGAGTCCAGCACCCTTAATCACCATGCCACCTGCCGACCCCTCATCTCTTTCTTTACTGCAACATTTCAACAAAGTAATAAATTGAATGAAGGATTTAAAAATTAAATTTCCTTAGGTTAAGTAGTTTACAACTGATGGTAAGATGCAACATGTGACCAAGTTTTCCCTACCATTCCCACATTCACTTGGTATTATATTCTGATATTCTTTTTAAATCCTTTATTGCCAGAATGCATGTCCGCTTGCCAGAAGGAGAGGAAGGGAGGGAGTGGTAGAAGTATCACCCTCCAATAGTATATGATCATGCTTCAATCTTTTCAATCTTTTTCCTCCATTTCTCTATCCCATCAGGATTTTGGGCATACATGCCCATACATCCAGCATGTTTTTACAATTGCTGGGGTCAGGATTCGAACTGCAGTTGTCTATGTGGGAAATGGCTACCTATGCATAGCGCTTAACTGCTGTGTTACAGGGCTGGCCCAGAATCTTTATTTTTATTAAATTTTAAGTGGAAAGCAAAAATGATTGATTTTATTTTTTTATTTCTATCTTTAATTTTTAATAATTAAAAGGCAAAATTCAATCCCAATGAAACCTTATATATGATCCCTAATGGCAAGGAATATAGCTATATGTGCCTCTGCAGCAAGACTTCAGAACACTACTCAAATACTGATGGCTATTGTTTTAACCTCTTTCTCAACAGAAGCTTTTAAGCATAACCTTTCTGCAATTGTGAAGGATGTCTTCATACTTATGCACTCATCTTAAACAACTTTCTTCCGATCCTAGAGATGTCCTTTTCCTTATTCAAGGCTCATTTTGTGTGTGCGTGCAGTACTTATTCTCATCTCTCCCCAGGACTGTGCTTACTCCTACTTCTAAGTTTTCAACCACTGTAGTCAGGTTTCTGCACACAACATGCCTCTGAAGATCATTAATGATTCCACATTGGTAGTGAGACGAAAAATTGTTTATGATCAGTGTACTTAATTTGTCAGCAACATTCACTCCTGAAGTGACTGCCTCTTGCTCTTTGAATATTCTTTTTATTGGTTTTGTGATACAGTTCTTTGGATATATTCCTATCTTTCTAAACACTTCTTTGCTGAAATGCCTTCTAAATTGCAGAGCTCCTCACAGTGATCTCCTAGGCCTATGTCTCTTTCTCATTCTCTCCTCTCTCTTGTGGTTTCATTCACTTTTGTGACTTCAGTTGCCCTCTATTCCCTGATGGCTCCTAGATTTATAACTCTGCCAGTCTTCTATACAAATGCCCTGTTGGATCCAGAATGTCTCTTTGAGGCTTTTCCAAAGATGGCTGCTACAATATTTCCCTCCAGGCCTGCCTCTGCCACTGCAGCAGCTGTCTTTATCACTGCAGGAATCACCACAGCTGCCTCCTCGGATAGAAATTTTATGACTAAGCATCAGAAGCCAGTGCGAACAGGCCAGCGGTTCAAAACTCAGAAAAGGGATGAAAAAGCAAAATTCAAACCCACGGTCTTCAGGGATACACTTGTCCAGGGGCTTAATGAAGCTGATGATGACGACCTTGAAGCTGTAGCCAAGTTTCTGAACTCTACAGGCTCAAGATTAGATTATTGTCACTATGCAGAGACACCCTTCCACATCCTGGTGGCTGGCAGTATGCTTGCCCCAGGAGGAACATGCATAGATGGTGGTGACAAGACCAAGATGACCAACCACTGTGTGTTTTCAGCAAATGAAGATCATGAAACCATCCAAAACTATGCTCAGGTCTTCAATAAACTCATCAGGAGATACAAGTACCTGGAGAAGGCATTTGAGGATGAGATGGAAAAGCTTCTCCTCTTCCTTAAAGCTTTTTCTGAAACAGAGCAGACAAAGCTGGCGATGCTGTCAGGGATTCTCCTGGACAACGGCACCCTTCCTGCCACCATCCTCACTAGTCTTCTCACCAACAGCTTAGTCAAAGAAGGCATTGCAACCTCATTTGCTGTCAAGCTTTTTAAAGCATGGATGGCAGAAAAAGACGCCAACTCTGTTACCTCGTCTTTGGGAAAAGCCAACTTACACAAGAGGCTGCTGGAACTCTTTTCATTTAACAGAGTGTGGATCATTTTGCTAAATACTTCACTGACGCAGGTCTGAAGGAACTTTCTGACTTCCTCTGAGTGCAGCAGTCCCTGGGCACCAGGAAGGAGCTGCAGAAGGAACTCCAGGAGCAACTTTCTCAGGAATGTCCTATCAAGGAGGTGGTGCTTTATGTGAAAGAAGAAATGAAGAGGAATGATCTTCCGGAAACAGCAGTGATTGGACTCCTGTGGGCCTGTGTGATGAATGGAACAAGAAGGAAGAGCTTGTTGCAGAGCAAGCTCTCAAGCACCCGAAGCAATGTGCATCCCTGCTGGCTGTGTTCAGCTCCCAAGGCCAGTCAGAGCAGATCCTCCTATAGAAGGTTCAAGAATACTGTTACGACAACATCCACTTCATGAAAGCCTTTTGGAAGACTGAAGTTCTTTTTTATAAAGCTGACATTCTGAGTGAAGAAGCGATATTGAAATGGTATAAAGAAGCACATGTCATCAAAGGCAAAAATGTTTTTCTTTCTTGACCAGATGAAGAAGTTTATTGAATGGTTACAAAATGAAGAAGAATCTGAGTCAGAAGGTGAGGAAAACTAATTAATGACTTGACTCGACAAGCAAAATACCTAGGTTTCCACACAACACTTTTTGATTGAGAATGATGAACCATTTGGGAATAAAAACTTGGCTTCTGTTTTCACAAAGAAAAAAATAATAATAGGATAGGCTTTCCTTGTGCAGAGGGGAAAATGTTTTTTGTTTTTGTTTCGTTTTTTTTTTTTTTTTTTTTTTGGAGAGGTTTTTGCTATAGGGCGTGTGCGTTCGCCAGACAGACAGAGAGAGACATAGAGACAGAAAGCGAGAAATCACCCCCCAGAGGGGATGGTCACGCCACAATCCCTTCTCCTCCATTCTCCTCTTGGGATCTTGGGTGCGCACGCACACGCGCCCGGTGTGAGTTTTAAGCCACCGGGTCCGGGACGTGGTTGACTACGTGGGAGTACAGTGACATAGCCATTACGCTAACTGCTGGTTCCCTTTTTGTTTCGTTTTTCACTGGAGCCCTGAGGCAGCCACTATTATACTTGGGAGTCTACCTCTCACTCACTCATGCTAACTTAAAGCCATTTAACAAAGGAGTCAAGTAGGAATCTGAAATTAAATACTCAACAGACTCCTCTTTTTATCTGTATTTTTCAAGTACTGTGTGATGAACGCCCCACTGGTGTCTATTACAGAGCAACTTTGGTAGTTGTGTATCTGTTCGTGTATGTGATTTGACAAACCAGTTTTTAAAAATAAATGCCTTTTTTTTTTAAAAAAAAATTCCCTCCAGCAAGCTTTTCATATAGTGCAGGTTTAACACTCCTCCCTTGAGAGATAGTGGTGTATGATACCCCTTTTCTTGAAACTGCAAATCTTTTCTGGCTGTTTTAACCAATGAAGTGTGCAGGAAGTAGTGCTACGTGACTTCTAAAAATGGGCTATAATAGGCCTATCGGCCACTATAAACAGTCTGGCTGCCATACAGGAGGAAAGCTCAAGCTTTCTGTCCCATGCAGAAAAGCTACACAAAAGCTCCAAGACTGCATGAAAAAAAGATGACTGGAGAGCCCCCAGCTGTGCCAGCCTCCTCTCCATATTATCTATTGCTGCATAATAAATTGCCCCAACATATAGTGGCTTAAAAGAGAAAGTATCGGGATCAACAGTTGGCGTAATGGCTATGTTGTTGGACTCTCATGTAGTCAACCATGGTTTGAGTCCTGGACCCGGTGGCTTAAACTCATGCTGGGCGTGTGTGTGTGTGTGTGTGTGTGTGTGTGTGTGTGTGTATGTGTGTGTGCCCAAGATCCTGAGAGGAGAATAGAGGAGAAAAGATTGTGATGTGGCCATCCACTCTGGGGGGTGATTTCTCTGTCTGTCTCTGGCGAGCGCACACGCCCTATAGCAAAAACCTCTCCAAAAAAAAGAGAGAAAGTATCGATTACTTCAGTTTCTGTGAGTGAAGAATTGAGGAGTGGCTTAGCTGTGTGATTTGCTTAGGGACTGTTCATGAGGTAACAGTCAAGATGTCAGCTGAACCTTCAGGCATCTGAAGGCTTGATTGACCCTGAAAGAGCCAGTGCCAAGATGGCTTATTCATGTGACTATTGGCAAGAGGCAACATCCCTGGCTAATGGTGGAAGGCCTCAATTTCTCACCCCCTGGGCCTTTCTATAGGGTTTGAGTGTCCTCAGCATGGCAGATGGCTTTCCCAAGAGCAAGTAATCTGAGAATGAGAGCAAGGTGGGAACTGCAATATCTTTGACGACCTAGTTCCTGAAATTTACAAAATTTACATTGTCACTTCTACTTTATTCATTAGAGGTGATTCATTAAGGCCATTTTATCCCTAAGGGAATAGACATTAGGTTCTACCTTTTGAAAGGATTTATAGAATTGTCCATTCATTATTATAGCTTTAGCCATTTCCACACTGCCAAGGCATACGAGACTCACAAATCAGAACTGTTTATCTCATCCCTTCCCAAAATTCTGATCCATTGAATCTATGAACAATAGGAAAGTGATAATTATTGGTTTAAATCACTATGTTTTGGAGTAATAATATTTTCAGCACTAGATAACCAGAATATACAGTTTCCAGCCTCACCCTAGTGGCACAGCACTAGTCCAGTGCTCTGCCATGCTGGAAGTCAAATATAAGATCAGGATTCAGTACCCAGACCAGCTTGTCCATTTTGGGCATACACATGCATGCCTATGACTCTGACTGGGAAAGAATGGGACTGGAGGATCATGGCCTGACACTTCTCTCTCTCACTCTCATATTCTCTCTCTGATGAAAGAAATAAATGAATAAACTTTAAAATAAAAAAGGAGTCTTCTGGACTAAACTTTGGAAAGTCAGAGAATAGTTCTCTTTACTCCAGGATCTCCATATGTATGTCTGGAATTTCTATTTCTTTATTGACTCTTCTAGGAATTTTAACTCTTAAGAGGGGAATAGCATATGAGAATCCCTTCTCAGGTATCTATTAGCACTTGTTAGCTTGTCAAAATTCTCATTTCCTTTTGGTTGGAAAAACTGCTTTTATATCATCAGTTTTCTTCCTGTACTCTAGTTTATAATTTAAACCAATCTAGGTGGTCTAAGTGCTTCTCTTAGTTTTGTAATGAAATGTTTTAAAATCCCCAAACCTCAGTTTTCTGGATCATTCATTCCTGGCTCTTAAAAATCAGAAACTCTGGATATCAATATTATTGTCTCATACACACTTATCAAAATACCATTCAAAACTATAATTCATTTCTTTGTGCTAGCCTGTATGTATGTTCTCCCTCTGGAGCAATATATAGGAAATTATCAAAGCTGATTTCATGGTGAGAGAAGGGTAACATCTAAAAGAAAGTACAGAAGGAATAGCAACCAATTAATAGCTCAAAAATGTTATGCTACAGGAATATTTGATACATAGCTATTATAGTAAGTGGTATTTTGTTTTCTATAATCAATTAAAAGATTTGCACAAAGTACATATGTTGTAGATCATTAGCTTTCTTTATATATATATACCTGTGTGTGTGTGTGTGTGTGTGTGTGTGTGTGTGTATATATATGGGGATTTTGGAGATATGGAACGAATATCTAATACTAGAATTTCAGTTTGTAATTTTGCACAACAGGAAATTGAGATTGAAGGAAACATGTACCTGAAATTACCAGTACTTTTAAGAGACAGGCAACACAGTTGAGAGTATTACAAAGACTCTAGAGACACCTCTGTGTCCCAAAGGGCTGGAAATGGAGTAATCCAACTGAGTCCTTTCTAGAAGAACTCAAAAGTGTGACCAGGAGTGGTTAAAGTGCACAATTCAGAGATATTGAGCCCTCTCACATGAGATGAAGGGATTAAAAAGATAAGGATTTTATGTATGTTAAATGTTAGTAATTGAAAAATTTTGTTGCATATTACTTTCAACTTATTTTAAAAATATAACTGCTATAAGCACTTGCAAATCATGTTTTATGCAGACTAGGGATGTTGTCAGTGTAATAAATATTTCCATATTCATTATATTGCTAATAGTTGAAATATTTGAAATTACCTGAATTCTATATGTAAATTATTAAGGACATCGAAGATACTGGAATATCTGAGCAGAAAACTGGAGTGCCTACCGGTAGTTCAAATAGGACAGAGTGACGTCCTGTATTTCCTAATTAACCAGATAGTTTCACCTTCAGTTCTCTCACAGCTTGCATAGGAAGGACTGGACTCACTTATTCAACAAGAAATGTCTTCCAATAGGCCTTATGTCGTACCTCATTAATATCTGAAAGATCGTTTTCTGTGAAAATGACACATTATGCCTTACCTAAGGTTTCCTGATGACTTTTGGCTTATGTTTGTTTAGTTCTAAATATTCTAAACACACTTTTTCTTTTTTCTTTTTTTTTTTTTTTTTTTGGAGAGGTTTTTTAGCTATAGGGCGCGTGCGCTTACCAGACAGACAAAGAGAGACAGAGAGATAGAAAACGAGAATTCATCCCCCAGGGGGGATGGCCACGCCGCAATCCCTTCTCCTCCATTCTCCTCGCGGGATCTTGGGCACGCACGCACATGCGCCCAGTGTGTTTTAAGCCACCGGGTCCAGGATGCAAACCGCGGTTGACTACGTGGGAGTACAGCGACATAGCCATTACGCTAACTGCTGGTCCCCTAAACACACTTTTTTCTGAGAATAATGAGACCTATTCAGCAATGAATTATTTTGTAATCAGGCATGTTGTTAGAAGTGCACAGTTATTCACCTATGGCATGATTTCCACTAACATTATAAAAGTGCAGTTCATTTTGGCTCTTTTGGAACGATTGAATATTAGCCGGTTTATCCTGTTTCCCTTACTGATGCCCGGGTGTCGGTACACAAAATGTGGTGGAGAAGAAATGTGACATTCTGTGTTGGTTACATTTAGCCTACATTTCAGTTAAGAAAGTGATTCACACTTCATGTCTATTTCCAGTAGCTAAAACTCACACTATGTTAAGCCTAACCAAAGCTCTCTCAGATTGCTAACTTTATGGTTGCTATAAGTAGCATGATTATGAACTCTACAATGATTTCTTTTAAAGAAACCATGTTTTTTCTTTATTTTAAATAATTATTTTATTTAACTTTACTTATTTAATTTAATTTGACCAGAGAGAGAGAGAGAAAGAGAGAGAGAGAGAGAGAGAGAGAGAGAGAGAGAGAGAGAGAGAGAGAGAGAGAAAGGAGAAAGCAAGCTGCCAGCTGCCAGGTCTGGGATTCCAACCGCAATTGGCCATGTGGGAGTCCAGGGCTCTTAACCGCCACCTGCCGGCCCCTAAGAAACCATGTTTTTCCGTCTATACTTAATTCTACATTTAGCACCCTTACTTGTTAAAATGTAGATTTGAAAATAAACTGAAATACTCATACGTCAATTAGGGCCTTGTATCTCTTATCCCATAAAATCGATGTAAGATTTTCTTAATGTTCCATTCTAAAGTCCAGTTACACTCAAGCTTTCCATAGTCTTTAAAAGGTGCTCAAGGTTTCATACTATCACAGCTCTCTTTTCCACTAATTCTTGTATCCAAGAATACTCTATTTTACCTTGAAGAATAGTTTCTTCTCCACAAGTGTTCTTATTCAAAGAATTTAGAATCAACTCATAGAAGAGTTAAAGGTTTCAGGGGTGAGTCATACCCTTCTACCTTTTCTCTTCCTTCTCACCTCTCCTAAAAGCTCTCCAATCTCTCAGGAACAAAGCCAGCATTTTAGCAGACTGATGTGCTTGAGTTTACTTTTGGTAGTGGCTTTGCTAATCTCCATATCTAATCTCCCCTTCTTTCTAGTAATGGTAGAATATTTGAGTGCCAAGATAGCAGTTACATCTCCTAGCCTTTTGTGCAGCCAGGTATAATAGCATGACTAAACTCTGGCCAACGTGAACTGAGTTTACTTCAACGTGTCCATCTCTTTTCTTCCTTAAAAGAATGAGTCTGCCCTCCTTTTCCCCTTTCCCTCTTTCTTCTTTCTGAAATGTGAATGTGGTTGCAATGAGTCATATTGAACTTTGTGGGTAAGGGCAACAAGAATAGGAACAAGAAGATAGACTGACACCATCGAGTCCTTATCCTGTCGTAGGCTGATTTTGTCCTAACGGAAGAAGTAAACTTATATCTTGTTTGATCCATTTATATTTTGGGATTCTGTTTCTGGAGCTGAATCTATATCCAAGTTAATAGAATATCCTTTAGATTCATTCTTCACACCAAAGCATTTTTTAAGAATGTGATGTGTTATTTTTCTTATTTTTTATTTATTTTTTTTTTGGAGAGGTTTTCACTATAGGGCGCGTGTGCTCGCCAGACAGGCAGAGAGAGGCATAGAGACAGAAAGCGAGCAATCATCCCCCAGGGGGGATGGTCACGCCACAATCCCTTCTCCTCCATTCTCCTCTCGGGATCTTGGGCACGCACGCACACGTGCCCGGCGTGAGTTTTAAGTCACCGGGTCCGGGACGTGAACCGCGGTTGACTACGTGGGAATCCAGCGACATAGCCATTACGCTAACTGCTGGTTCCCAGAATGTGATGTGTTTTATAAAAGGAAATCTGGTGAACCAGATTTTCTCCATATTTGTATTTATATATGAAACTTTTTGTAGAAGAGGAATATGAATAACATTTCTTTAAGTAGAGATTTGGGAGTAAACACACTTCAAGCAGTGGGAAATTTCATGAGAGAGTAGTCAGGAAAACCAAAGTATTTCTAAGGAATAAAAATCATACAGTTTGGTAGAACACAGGTGAATTCTAGAGAACAAAGTTGTAAATGTGACTTGCTGGGATAAGGTATGAAGGAGTATATCAGCCAGGCTCTATTGCTTTGCTATGTAATAAAACACCCCAAGTTTTAGTGTCTTAAAACAATTACAGTCATGTACAACCTATGTGCTGAGAAATGCATCATCATTAGGTGATGTCATTATTATATAAATATCATAGAGCTTACTTTCACAAACCTATGTAGTATAGCTTACTATACACCTGAGCCATATGATAACTCTTATTATAATCTTATTGGACCACTGTCATATGTGGTCCATAATTAACCTAAACATTGTTATGTGTGGCACATGTTTCATCAGTTTATTACTCATGAGCTGGCAGTTGGGGCTGCAGTAGCTGGTCAGCTTTTCTGCTGTTTCACCTGGGTTTACCTATGCAACTGGAATCAGCTGAAAGGTCAAATGGGATTGGATGACCTCATTCACATGTCTAGTTGCTAGGTTGATGGCTGGTGGGCCTCAGTTCTCCTCCATGTTGTCATTCCAGTGTCTAGCTTGGGCTTGTTCATATGCCAGCAATGTTCTATGAGTGGCAAAGAAAAAAACCTCAATGTTCAAGCTCTTTTCAAGCCTCTAGTTGTTTCACATTAGCAAGTCATTGACCAAGCTCAGGCATAAGAGTTGGGGAAAAAGGCTTCCTCTCTTGAAAGGATAAATTGCAAATTATCCAAGATACAATACTCTGCCTATCTTCTAGGTCTTTGAATAGTAAGTTAAGAAATTTGGACTTTTTAGTAGATATGCAGTGGTGAAGGAAGGGCACAGACTTAGAGATCAACCTTAGATGTAGTTTCCCTGAAACTCTCGGTATCATATAGACTACAGAGTCTACTATATAGGCTTTATTTTATAAAGTAATTTTAGATTTACATAAAAGTGGAGAAAATATCAGTAGCATAAGAGTGTCCACATATCCCATATTCAGTATCTATTAATATCTTACCTTAGTATGGTATATGTTTTACAATTAATGAACCAATATTGATACAGTATTATAAACCAAAGTCCATACTTCATTTAGAGTTCCTTAGTTTTTACCTAGTGTCCTTTTACTGTTTTAAGATCTCATTCAGAGTACCATACTGAGTTGTCATGTCTATTTAGGCATCTCTAGACTGTGACAGTTCCTAAGACTTTCCTTGTTTTTGATGAACTGGATAATATCTTCATGATTTCTCATTGTTAATATGAATCTTGATAACCTGGCTGAGCTAGTTTTTGTCATGGTTCTCCAAAGGTAGAGTTGCACCCATTTCCCTTTATTCTTTGGAACAAAATCTTGATGCTCTACCCACACCTAAAGAGTGGGCCATTTTCCTTCTTTAGTATGAAGTATTTGCATAAGTTAATGAGAATTATTCTACATGGGAGATTTATTTATTCTTCCCATTTATTAATTTATTCTAACATTTATTTTATTATAAGTTTGTAGATATTTATCATATACTTTGGGTTAGAATTCAATACTACTTTATTTTGTTTTCTTGCTCAAATTGTCCCAGCTTTATAATATATTAGAATGGTTGCAAAAAACAAAAAAGTCTTATACAAAATTCTGCCCTTAACTTTTTCATATTGTTTTGACTTTTTATCCATAATGCCTCACTGATCTGTATACTTTTTTTTCTGAATTTACTAGCTTACCTCATTTATTTCTACTAATAATGCTCTTTTGTCCTCTGAATTCCCTCTTTGGTTATTACCAGCCATTAATAGTTTATACATAAGATATTCATCTACTAATGCTTTAGATTCTGTTTAATAATGTAAAAAGTCTCATGGGAAAGGAGAAAGAAAGAACATTTTTGCAGCAAAATTTGTTTGTCATACTTTTTTTCCCACCTCCCTCTGCCAATTCTATAGGTTGACCAATGCTTTTGCAAAGACTGTCTAGCAAGTCTGTCAACAATGTCCAATATTTAGTAATCAAGGAGTGACCATTCATTCATCAAACATTTGTGAGTGTCTAGTATATGCTAATCATCATTTAGAAAGAAAAGCATGAATATAAAGATGAAAAATGAGATGAATAGTCTTATCCATGAAAATCTCAGTTTAATATAAAAATTCAAGCAAGGAAGAAATAATTTGGTATCAAATTTGCACCTCTTCATCTGTAACTAAATGTTCTACATGTGCATAAGGTCTTTTGTGGAGCAGAGAACAAGGATGGGAAGGAGAAGGTTGAGGAGAAGGGGAAGGGAGATTAAACTGAGAATCTGAGGTTTTTAAGTAATGGAGAAATTCCCCTAGATAGGCAGGGTTTAATATGGTTGTGTTGGTAGGTAGAAGTAGAGTAGGGTTTTGGTGGTCATGGTGTGAGTCCATGGTAGAAGTTGAAGTCAAAATCAAAGTGTAATATCAGAAGGAGAAAAAAACCTAAATCTTAGGATAAAATAATCACTGAAAGTAGGACAGTGTTGGAATTTGGTAGGTTACAAGTGTAACAAAGTGCCCCCAACTGTCTCTGGAGCCTGCAGTTTTTTCTTCTAGAAACTTCATAGGCAGAAACTGGCGAACAGTGTCAGTTTTGACAGCTTCAACGGCAGTATATATCACTTGGAGAGAACTAGAGAAGGAAAAATAGAAGGATATGGAAGATATGGTATGGTAACAGGGTAAATGGCAGGCATATATAAAATGACTGGCTAGGGAATACTTTACAAATGGAAAATGAGAACCAATAATCAAGGTAGCAGTGGTTCAAACTACTGTGATTTGGGAACACCCAGGGTTATTATGACATTGTTTTATAATAGGCCTAGATATAGCCTACATGATGTAGATATTGGGCATAGATCATGTAACCTAAGTATATGGCATGAGGCGTGGAGGGTAAAAAGGGGCAGTTATGTGAGGACAACTAAAGAGCTGTGGAAAACATGGAATCCATCTTTTCATAGTGGTTAGCGAACATGATAATTATCCCATCATAGCAGGTGTCTATACTAAAGATCTCATCAGAAAAAAATCTAGGTTTTGACAATTTTTCTATAATTGAAAGAACATGTGTAGAAAAATTTGAGGGTGCAGGCAATTTTACAATTGAATAGAAATGCAATAGAAGGCAATGAAAAGTACTGGAGAAGTATTTGGAAGAGAGAGAAGGGAGGGGAATGAGTTCTATGAGCCAAAAGGATACTTACAAGAAAGTACAATATCTTAATATAAACCTCTGATTAGGGATTTGGTAGTTGAGTTAAGGAATCAAAACATTTCTGACAAATGGCAAAATAGTAACTAATAATTGTTTGCTAAAGTAATTATTTGAGATGAGAGTGAATGAAGGGCATATGCTGCTTGTATGAGCTGTCAGCACTTAGATGAGCTGTTGACAAAAATGGAAGGATATTGAATTAGAACCAAGAACTTGCAGAAAGCATTCAGCGAGTACTGTGGGAACACTAGCACCTTTATATTGCAGTGGAAAAGTCATAATGTGAGTTACTTTCTTTAACGTATAATTTTATACTTTGTTTAAAGTACAAAATTAGGTATATGCCATGTCATTTTAATTTTTTAGTTTGGGGAGAAGGAAATATAGTGATTCTTTCTTATTCCTGTAATACCTTAAAATTCCCTCAAACATTTTGGTGCCTACCTTTGACTTGAGGTTTTCATATGGGGAGAATGGTAGACAATGGAAGGTGAGAAGAATGGTGTGAGAAGCAGAGATAGAGTTAAACTGAAGAGAAAGAATATTTTCCTTTACTTCCCATCTATCATCCTCCTAGATTTCCCCAGAGAACTGAACTAAGGTGACCTAAACTGAAAGGGATCAAAGATCTCCATGTTTCTGCTTTGAACAATGCAACGAGAATAGAATCAGCAACTAGATTTAAACTCAACTTTGAAGACAGAAACATTTGAAACTTTTGTGATGAAGAGCTAGACAATTTTAAATGACCCAAAATAATGTAGTAGAATTGTCTCCTGCAGGGATGAATCTTTATAACGCTGATACAAGTGTTTGCATCTCTTATTTAATGTTATATTCTGTCATTTAGTAGTTACCTACCCTTGAGCAGGCTAATTCACACTTGAAAGTCAATTTCCTTATTCATAGGGTTCTGAAGACTTAAGTATAATCTATGCATATAAGCTTCCCCATCCCCAATTCCCATTTTAGATTATTTTTTATTCAAAAAGGAATCAATATCAAACGTACAGAAAAGTTACAAGTATAGCCCAATACACATTTATACTAAGCTATTTGAGAATAAGTTGCCGATGTGATGTACTCATCACCTGTAAATATTTTAGTGTGAATTTCCTGCAGTGACATTTTCCTACACAATTATATAAATATATTACTACCATCTAATCCTCAAATCTCATGCAAATTTCACCAGTTGTTGCAATATGCCCTTTATAAAAAACAAGAATCCAGTTCAGAATCCTCTTACATTTAGTTGTCTTATCTCTATAGTATCCTTCAATAAGGAAGAGTTCCTTGGTCTTTCCTTGACTTCACATGACTTTTATACTCCTGAAAATTACAGACCAATTATTATGTAAAATGAACTTTCACTGAGCTTGTGTAATATGTCCTTATGATTAAGTTTCATTTCTGTACCTTTGTCAGAAATATTATAGAAGTAATGCCAAATTCCTCTCAATACATCTTATTAGATGGTACAAGATTTTTATTTATTCCATTGTATTTATTTCTTATTGCTGCTTTGTACATTATCACCAATACAGTGGATTAATACAACACAAATTTAATATCTTACACTTCTAGAGATGAGAGGTCTCAAATAAGCTCAGTGGGTTAAAATCAAGGGCTCAGCATGGTTGCATTCCTTCTGGAAGTTCTAGGCAGGATCTATTTCCTTCCCTTGTTTAGGCTGTCTAGGCTCCCTCCATTCCTTGACTCATCTTCAAAACCAATAACCGCAGTACTCCGAACTCTATAGTATCAACCAATCAACTAATTTTGCCAACATTGTCTAAATCCACTTCCATGGTGGATGCTTACTAATGGGTGTTAATATGTTCTACAAAAGTCTTCACCTGGAACCAGATGGTGTCACAGTAGTAACTCATCTGGACCCACATGGGAAGATCCCAGGTTTCCAACCCAAGGGTCTTCTGTACACACTGGGTGTGTGCATGCATGCACATGATCCAGGCTGACTGAGGCTGGGGATTGATTGTACGTGTTAGAGTGCCACTCAGAGAGAGGCCAAGAACCACAAGATTGCTAATTTTGGATAAGAAAACTTCTTGGCAAAAAGTTGATACCATTAACAGCCATCAGGAACCTCAAAGTCTGTTCTGTGTGCATTCGTACTCCATAGACACTGACAGCACAAGGCATCAGGGAAGAACACAGACTCTGATGCCTGGTTGACTGAGGTTCATCGTGGTTCCAACATCTGCCCATTCACCATCTCTGTAATCTTGTTTATATTCTTAAGTAACTTCTCAATATAAATTTATCGTTTTTCAAAATGGAGATAACAGTAGTATCTATGGTAAAGGACTGCTGTGAGAATTAAAGCGTTCCTAGAGAGAACTTGACTATACAGAAAAGAAGAAGAGAAATGAATAGCATTGCTTATGTGCTCTTATAACCCACCCCTTCCTTTCTCATCCCCTCTAATCATTATTGAAATCTTATTATTCAACAGTGCTGTACTAAATGTTTTATGTGCATCTTCTCATTTAATCCTCCCAATACCACTTTGAAATAGTTATTTGCATTTTTTCAAATGAAAAATTAGATCGATTAACTTTATATATAGACATAACACAAATACACACACACTCGCCATTTAGGTTAACATGTCTTACTTTTATTGTGAATTTTTCATCTTCTTGAGTAATCTTTTATATATATGATCCATCCATTATATATTGATTTTGTAGGTTAAATTTCAAAGGAAAATCTCATTTCCTTTATTTTAAACTTTCTTGGATGACATCTGACTATTGTCCCAATTAATCACCTACTCTGACTTGATAGACTTTTTGTTTTAAAAAAATAACTTATTTTATTTGTTATTATTTTTAATTTTGACCACAGAGAGAGAAAAGGAAAGTCAGAAGGCAACTCTGACTTGATAGACTTTTTCTTTAAAAAAAATAGCTTTTA
The DNA here is from genome assembly GCA_026018925.1 of Tupaia tana. Taxonomy (NCBI): domain Eukaryota; kingdom Metazoa; phylum Chordata; class Mammalia; order Scandentia; family Tupaiidae; genus Tupaia; species Tupaia tana. Next base: position 61,117,134 of record JAKSZU010000003.1, on the reverse strand, counting down.
TTTTGTTTGTTATTATTTTTAATTTTGACCAGAGAGAGAGAAAGGGAAAGTGAGAAGGCAAGCCACCAGATCCAGGACTCAAACTGTGTCAGCCATTTGAGAGTTCCATGCTTTAGGTACCACACCATCTTCTGGCCCCTTGATAAACTTCTTCTCAGGTTGGAAGCCCCTTGGAGTTCAGCTAGTTTGTCCTGGTGATGGGCATAAAAGGTACATTTACAGAAACCTGAACTAGTTGGGTATTTACTGTATCCAGGAGTAAGCATTCTTGGAGTCAAGGTAGGGACAGTAGCATTCATGTATTAATAATAGAAACATAGTGTTAATGGACACATTAGTTTCATGTTGATGTTTGGAAGCAAATCTGATTCTTTTGGAATGTTTTCTTAGAAATAAGCTGATCAATTATGCTGTACTTTATGCCAATGGCTGCATCAGCATGGCTGATTTGGAGGCTAATTACATGATTTTACAGCTATTCTGGGAAAACATGAGCATACTGGAAATAGAATGGGGGAGGGTATGAGTGTTGACCTAAAAATGGAGACTGTTAATGATTTCTATGCTGTTCAGAAGAAGTCATTTCTCATGGTCTCTGTGATATAATTTGAATTTACGAATGACAAATTAAAAAATTATAGTTATTTAAGAAATTACTACAAAAAGTCATCTCTTTTGTGATGAAAAAAAAATAGCTCTACTTTGAAATTATTATTCCACAAACATTTTATTGACCAAATTTTTGTCTTGCTCCCATAGGAAGGAAATACTATAGATTTTATGTAAGAATAAATTGATGTAAAGACATAATAATCTCAAGAAGTCCTTCAAGATAAAGTAAGAGAAAGAGGTAGAGTTAGGAAGTGATGAGACCACAAGTGTTAAAGAACTCAAGAATCTTTTTTTTTTTTTAATTTGCCAGTTGGCACATGCACTTGTGAGAGAGAGAGAGAGAGAGAGACAGAGAATGAGAGAGAGAGAGAGAGAGAGAGAGAGAGAAAACACCATGTGGAATTGTCACACTGCAAACCCTTTTCCATTTCTCCCTCCTCTTAGAATATTGGGCATGGAGTACATTGAGCTCCATAGAGACAGCGCCGGGGCAAGTGAGAGCCGGACGGGCACTGGGCGACTCTGTGCCTCGCGGAGGAAAGATAACTAAACATGGGCAAAGGAGATCCTAAGAAGCCGAGAGGCAAAATGTCATCATATGCATTCTTTGTGCAAACTTGCCGGGAGGAGCACAAGAAGAAGCACCCAGATGCTTCAGTCAACTTCTCAGAGTTTTCTAAGAAGTACTCAGAGAGGTGGAAGACCATGTCTGCTAAAGAGAAAGGAAAGTTTGAAGATATGGCAAAGGCTGACAAGGCCCGTTATGAAAGAGAAATGAAAACCTATATCTCTCCTAAAGGGGAAACAAAAAAGAAGTTCAAGGATCCCAATGCACCCAAGAGGCCTCCTTCGGCCTTTTTCTTGTTCTGTTCTGAATATCGCCCAAAAATCAAAGGAGAACATCCTGGCCTATCCATTGGTGATGTTGCAAAGAAATTGGGAGAGATGTGGAATAACACTGCTGCAGATGATAAACAGCCTTATGAAAAGAAGGCTGCTAAGCTGAAGGAAAAATACGAAAAGGATATTGCTGCATACCGAGCTAAAGGAAAGCCTGATGCAGCAAAAAAGGGAGCTGTCAAGGCTGAAAAGAGCAAGAAAAAGAAGGAGGAGGAGGAAGACGAGGAAGATGAAGAAGATGAGGAAGAAGAGGAAGATGAAGAGGATGAAGATGAAGAAGAAGATGATGATGATGAATAAGTTGGTTCTAGCGCAGTTTCTTTTTCCTTGTCTATAAAGCATTTAACCCCCCTGTACACAACTCACTCCTTTTAAAGAAAATAATTGAAATGTAAGGCTGTGTAAGATTTGTTTTTAAACTGTACAGTGTCTTTTTTTGTATAGTTAACACACTACCGAATGTGTCTTTAGATAGCCCTGTCCTGGTGGTATTTTCAATAGCCACTAACCTTGCCTGGTACAGTATGGGGGTTGTAAATTGGCATGGAAATTTAAAGCAGGTTCTTGTTGGTGCACAGCACAAATTAGTTATATATGGGGATGGTAGTTTTTTCATCTTCAGTTGTCTCTGATGCAGCTTATACGAAATAATTGTTGTTCTGTTAACTGAATACCACTCTGTAATTGCAAAAAAAAAAAAAAAAGTTGCAACTGTTTTGTTGACATTCTGAATGCTTCTAAGTAAATACAAATTTTTTTATTAAAAAAAAAAAAGAATATTGGGCATGGACGTACACATGCATACTGGGTCTGGGATTCAAACTACCTTAACCATAAGGTCACCAGTTGACCTCCCCTCCTTGTTTTTTAATTAGAAGAAACATTTTTAAGTGGCTTCTTCTCATGCCAATATTAACATGTAGGTGAAATCAGGTGGAACTGTATTACATTCAGATTTTATGGTAGTCTTGCATTGCTGGGATACACCATGTTTGGTTGGGTATGTTATCCTTTTTATATATTGTTGAATGCTTCTTCTGTGGAAAACACAGGAATTTGTCCATTTCATGTACGTTGTTGAATTAACAACATTTTTTGTATTATTCCTTTGTTACTTTATAAACATCTGTAGGATCTGTAGGGACATTCCATCTTTCATTCACCCTGGGGGGTGATTTCTCACTTTCTGTCTCTGTCTCTCTCTGCCTTTCTGACAAGCACGTGCGCCCTATAGCAAAAATCTCTCATTAGTTATTTTGGAGTATAGTGCACCTCTTTATAAGTCACTCTTTGCATCTCATCTTTAGGGCTCTATTGAGACTTGAGTCTAGTTATAGGTCTAGAAGCAAAGAGTAGTGGTGGGGTGAGTCCTGAGGAGAATTAGCATTGTCTTGTTTGGCAGCTACCTCAGCTGAGGCCATTACATTTTCTTAGGCAACACAGAGTTGATCTCTAGACAGGTGGAAGGACCAATACAAGCATGAGTTGAGTCACCACTGTCACAGGGTGTGAGAATACATTGCCACTGTGGGTGAAGGAGTCCATACTGGGCCATGAGGAGACCATCTAGGCACTAGGGAGGCCTCTTCTGCTTGAATATAAGACTCATCAGAATTTAGGAGCTCCATGTGCCTAGCCTAAACAGGGTCCTCCTACATGTCTCCATCCCAATTTATGGGATCCCAATCAGTGCCCTCACTGTAACAGTAGATACCTTAGAAGTTGAAGATTCAGTTTTTGATATAATTTAGCCAATTGTATAGTGAGGGCTTGTGTTTAATTTTCAGCAATTTTAGCCCTTTGGCTATAAGAGTAAAGGCACACTTATAGACTTCTAGTTTGTTGTTGTTGTTGCTATTTTTGTTGTTGTTGTTCTTGGTGGAGCTTTAGTAGAGAAATATTCCTTAACTTATCTAATTCTTCTATCATGTTGTCCAGTGACAATAAGAACAACAAACCAACATCATTACAGTCCTTGTTTTTCCACAAATGTTCAAAAAGAATTCATGTGGAGTTACTAAAGTCCTTGCCTCTTGTAAGAGGCAAATAAGAAATGTCAAATGCATTAATTTTATATATCTCGATAAACACTTCATGCTATGGACTATCAGTGCTCTTTGTACTGTAAGAAGCGGGGTCCTCAGCATTTTTAATTTGAATCAAATTAGAGAGCAAATTTTAGAAACCCCAGAACAAAGTAGGAACATTCATTGGTAAAATTCTATTTCCTTAGAACCACTCCTATAAAAATCTTTATTAGTCAGTGTTTTCTAGGGAGACAGAACCAAGAGGATATGTACAGATATATGAAGGTATTTGTTGAGGGAATCAGTTCATGCAATTATGGAGGCTGAGAAGTCCCACAACAAGCTGTTTGTAAGTTAGAGATCCTTGGATGCTGTAGCACAACTCAGTCCAAGTTCCAAGGTCTGAGAAGCAGGGAGATGTTGTGACTCACAGCCTGAGGCTTTCAGCCTGAAAAACCAGGGGGTTGCTGGTGTAAATCCCGGAGTCCAAAGGCATGTGAGCTTTGAGTTCTGGTAACCTAGGCAACAGAAGAAGTCTAACTTCCTCTATCTCAAGAGGCTATTTGTTTTCTGTCTTTTGTATTTGTCCCTCTGGAACCCAAGGTGAGGATTATGCCTACCTACATTCAGGGCAGATCTCTACATCTGGCTTACTTAGACCCCCTTGTTAATCCCTTCTAGAAACAACCCCACAACACACTCATAACCAATTTTTTTCCTAGTTATTCCGTAGCCCAGTCAGGTTGATAAGCAAAACTAACTATCAAATATCCATAATTCTTGACTAGGCCCACTAGATGACTGTGTCTCAGAGTTTGTCTTCAGGTTGAAAGGGCAGAAGCTATGGGACACTTCATTCATGGTTATGATAAAGGACAAGAGAAGAGAAGAAATGTGTGAGGCATACTGAGTCCCAGGCTTAGAAATCACATGCTGTCACTTCTACCCTGTTCTTTTGACCAAAGCAAGTTGCATGGGGTGGGAAAATATCTGCCTCTATGATTTCACTGATGCAACTAATATACCAGAAATTTAGCAAGACAAATGATTTTCTGAAGAAAACTACAGCATTGTTGATATAAAATCAAGATCTGAACAAATTGAAAGGCACATCGTATTCTTGGGTAAGAAGGAAAATTTAAGTATAAAAAAAACTAATTATTCTAAGTCTTTATACATTTCATGCAATTCCACATAGAATACAAATTATATTTCTTTCTTTCTTTCTTTTTCCCCCCTGTAGGGCATGTGCATTTGCCAGAGTGAGACACAGAGAGAGGGAAAGTGAGAAATCACCCTCCAGGGAGGATGGCCATGTTTCAATCCCTTCTCCTCCATTCTTCTCTTGGGATTTTGGGAATGCATGTATACATACATAACATGATTTTTACCAAGTCTGAGACTTGAATTGCAGAATCACTCTTGTAAGATCCAGCTGTCTTACCTCCATGTCACCTGCTGGCCCTGGATTTGTTTTTTGGGACAGGTGGCAGATAAGAAAATGCAAACAGCCAAGAGATATATCTAAAAGAAGACCAATGAGAAGGACTTCCCAGCTATCAAAACATAGTATAAAGCTACTGTAAACTATTTAATATGGAACTGGCACAGCATAGACAAATAACTCATCTAAACATAGACAAGGAAATGTGAAAATTAACATATTACAAAATTATTTCAATTCAGAAAGAAAAGGTTTATTTAATAAGTGGTGCTGGTACAATGAACTGACTATCTAGCTATAAGAAAATAAAATTGGATTCCTGTATCTCATATATACAAAAGTAAATTCCAGCTAAAAGTCTTAAATATAGAAATTAAAACAATAAGAATTTTAGAGATAATTTGAGACAATATATACAATCTAGGGGAAAGATTTTAAAGCTATTTATAAAAAAGGATATATCTGGGGCTAGCAAGTGGTATGGTGGTTAAGGTGTTGGATTCCCACATAGCCAGCCATGGTTTGAATCCTAGATCTGGTAGCTTGTTTTCTCACTTTCTCATTTTCCCTCTCTCTCTCTCCCTTTGTCTCTCTCTCTCATGAACCCATATGCCCCATAACAAATTAAAAAATAATAATGATAAGTAAAATTAAATAAATAATTCTTTAAAAATGGATATCTCTGAGAATATAAAAACTAAAATTTTTGTATGGCAAAAGAAACTATAAATGATGCCTATAATCATTAGATTTGGGACAATTATTTGCAAAGCTAATGATGGGCCTAGTAAGGATTTACAACTGCAATAAACATAGAGCTCTTAAAATTTGACAAAAAACACAAACAACTAAATAGAAAAATAAACACAAGGTATGAATAGGCAACTCATAAAATAAGCCCAAATAGCAATAAATACATTAAAAGATGCTCTTATCACTTCTTTGCCTTTTGGCTAGCATCAAGTATAAAAGATGCTGGTGAACTAGTAGTCATAACACAACTCAATTAACATTAATATATTGGTTTATACTTTTCAGATTGACAAATTTTTTTTAAAAAATACAATAAAAGTGGTATAACATCTGTTGTAAACAGAGATACAAGAACCTGGAGTATGTTCATGTCATGACGGTTGAAGTAAATTTTCATAATCCACCTCCTTGACTTTCTATGTCACATTTTTCGTTTCATTTATAAAACCCTCCATCTCACTCTCTTCTCAAAGTCCAGGATATGTTTTTTCCTCTCCATTATATCTCCTTGTGTCTCCTCAGGGTAAAGAGACATATAAACTTAAATAAAAGATACTGGTTCCCAACACAATCATGCATAATAATTAAGAAGCAGAAAAAGTTGCAAACAGCTTCCATTTGGAAAGGGACAGAACAGTCATTAGTCCATAGCAAATATCAAACCCTGATGAGCAGGAGTGGCAAGGACTGGGTTGTGTTCAGGAGAGTGCTGCTAATCTAGCAGATCAACCCTATTTCTGCTTTCAGGAAATATCGCTTGTCAGTTTCATTCCACAGCCTCTGATACTTGCCAGGGTTGGTATAGTGATGCTCTTTATCCATTATATTTCACCATGAGTGATGTAAGCTGCCCAGTTTTAGTAGCTCACTTGTAGTTGGTGTGAGTTTGGGGGCCTAGAGATGGCTTTAGGGACTGTTCATGGAGCCATCAATCTGGCATGGTGGTGGTGGTGGGGTGGTGGTAGGGATAGGAGAGTGTGAGTGGGCACAGAGGGCAGGGCATTTATCTTCTGGGTCTTTTCTATGTCTCATATCTCACATGATGTAACCTGCAAACTTGAGTTGTGTTCACCTCGCCTGTCCATAGGAGACAGAAATCCCATTCAACTCTTCTGAGCTCAGGCTGAAGGGAACAGTCAGAGCCCCAGTGGGGTCTTTTTGTCTAACTGGGACACAGGAACTAGAGTGGCTTTGTTATGGTGGCTGCCTTACCAGAGTCTGGTCTTTACTTCTGTTGGGTAGGCAGGAAACTTAACATACATCTACATTGCTTTTTAGGAACAGTAAGTTGCTAAAAGAGTTCCAGTCCAAATAGAACTAGTAACGATCAGATAATGAACCAAGGATCCTATTTTCTTCTGGCCGTTGGTCATGATAATACTAAAATCTCCACCCCAGGAAGGGCTAAAACTCATTAGCATGACATGGGATGTATGGGGCAGTGTGACATGCACCAGAGAGACCATGGCTGTATATGCTATGATCTTACCTGCCTGATTCTGAACCCTAATAAAAAGCTCTAACTCCTTTAACATCAGGGAAACATTTGACTTTGGGCACGATCCTCTCATGCACTCCTTACTTGTGCAAGTAATGAACCCTTCCTTTCCAGACAAATGGTTTCAGTTGCATTATTGGCTCTTGCTCTTGACAGATGGACCTATGGAGGCCAGTAACATTTCCAGAGAGGTTGAATCAGTTGGTGGTGTTAGGAAATGCTACCAGCAGTATTAAACTGAATTAAGTTCAGCATAAAGCAATTTCTGTACATATTCTAAGTTTGGCCTAGGGGGTTCTTCTTATGTAATGTACTATAACCTACTCTTGGAACAAGTGGTTAAGTCTCAGCCAATTACAGCAGCCACATTTTCATCAATCACAGGCAACCAACTGTTCAAACCATGTTCAAATGAGGCAAACTTCTCACTGTAACCAGTCCAATTTTTCTTTTCTTTTCTTTTACTCTAATTTTTTTTATTTTCTCTTTGAAACTGTCAGTATTAAGAAATATATTTGGAATCACATTATTCCTTTAAAATTTTTCACAGAAAATATTCCACTTACTGTGTAGTTCATGGTCATTGGGACATGTTCTAAGTAATCTGTTAGCATGGTTTTTTCAATTGGGCAAAACTTACTGCCAATTAAACTTTAATTTGTCACATAGTTCCAGTAGCAACTGATGGTTAGGGACTTCAGTATTATGGATTTCAATTCTTCTGTGGTTTTTTTTTTTTTTTTTGTCTTTGAATACTTTAATTTAAAGCATGATTATTCATATAACACATTAAAAGAAGTGTTTATACTAACCTTTGGAGTTTGTCATATATCCACTCCCACTCCCAGGTTTGTAGTTCTTTGTCTTTGCTATTTATTCCAGAGAACATTGTCTCATTTTTTGGGTATATTAAGTTAATGATTATCAATTTAATTAGTAGCCTGCTCTGCAGCAGGAACAGCATTCATCAATACTTCACATGTCAGAGTGGGATCTTTTTCCACAAGATTTTTTGAACCAAGGAAAATACACTAGTTGGTGGCCTTGAGCCTTTGGTAAGGGCTCTTCAGCAAAGAAGAGGGTCCCATCAGTATCACATAATAAAGTGGAATGGTGATATGCAGGAGTCCAGCCAATCTTAGAGGCTATTTCTGAGACTTTAAACTATCAAATTAAAGGTCAATTTTTCAGTAGCCTGTGGTTCAGGTGGTAGAGAGAAGCAGGAAGAAAAAAATCTTTGTTATTTAGGGCTTGCATATGCTAGGAATTGCACTAGATTAGGTAAATAATGATCAACTTGGTGGTTCTGAACTGTGGGCATGTATTAGAATCACATGAGAATGTTGGATAGCATACAGACTTTCAAGTCTTATCTCACTTCCCTGAGTCTCTGTATCCTCTCTTTTTTTCTTTTAAAGAAGTACTTATTTCATTTAATCTTATTCACCTTTTTTCTCTTTTATTTCATTTGACCAGAGAGAGAGAGGGGGATAGAGACAGAGACAGAGAAATTGAGAAAGCAAGCCACCAGGTCTGGGACTTGAACTGCAGTCAGCCATCTGGGAGTCCGGCTCCTTAACGACCATGTCACTTGCCAGCCCCTCTGTATCCTCTCTTAACTTTCCAGGTGATTTGACTATATACCCAAATTTGAGAATAAATGCATTTACTTATTACCTCTGTGGTACTTGCCATTTCTGCCTTTATTAAGCCCAAGCCAGGGTCAAGGAGGTTAAGTAATTGGTTCGAATTGGACTGGGAGAGAGGGAGAGGCTTAAAAGGGTAATTTCTGCCCGAATGGGTGGGATGTTTAGAAACTTGGAGATGTTGATTGATATTAATATAATATTATTCTTGCCCATAGTCTTTTGAGTATTGATGACATTACAGCTGTGCTTAGAAAAAAGTATTGCACATTAAACAAAGAAACAAAAATTCATGAGGTTAGTTTAGCACCTTGTATTCTTAGCCTACTTCTTCATTAAATATATAAAAATCCTTATGCACATAATTATTAAGATATAAAGAAATTCTCCCTCCCCTCAACATTCACTGTTTCTAATCCTGGTGACTGACGTGGGGAGTGTTTATGCATTTAAAAAAATATGTAATTGTGGATCACTTTTCCCCAAACCCCAGCTCCATTAGCTTCCCACTGCATACAGAATGAAATGTAAACTCATTCATATGATCTAAAAAATTCTTCACAATCTGGTGCTGCCTGCTTCCTTAGTTTCTGTCTTCTCCCCTGGCCATATTTCACCTCACTGGCTTTGTACTGTTGGAGGGTTTTGCACCGGATGACTTCTCTGCTTGAAAGACTCCTCAGATTGAAATATTTCAATTCTTAGCTCACTCTATCTTATGTGGTTTGTCTATTAGTCTGTTTTATTTTCTTTCTTTTTTTAAAAAACTTTTTTAGAGAGATTTTTGCTATTGGGTGCATGTGCTCACTGGAGAGAAAAAGAGAGACAGAGAGACAGAAAATGAGATATCACTCCCCAGGGGGCAGGGCCACGCCACAATTCCTTCTCCTCCTCTTTCCTCTCAGGATTTCGGGCATGCATGTACACGTGACTGGTGTGAGTTCTAAGCTGCTGGGCCTGGGACTCGAACCATGGTTGACTACATGGGAGTCTAGTGAGTTAACTATTATGCCATTTGCTGGTCCCAGTCTGTTTTATTTTCTTTTTAGGACTGATCATTATGTAGAAGTATCTGTTTCATTTTTCTTATAACATTGATAACTATATGAGATTATCTTTTTAAACATTTTTAAAGGAATATTTATTTCTTCCAGGAGTGAGAGATAGGGGACACACACACACACACACACACACACACACACAGAGAGAGAGAGAGAGAGAGAGAGAGAGAGAGAGAGAGAGAGATAATTACCCCTATGGTATCCTGATGCCATGATATACCCCCAGTCTCAGCCGATCAGGAATTCTGGGAATATGCGTGACTGGTGTACTTAAGGAGGTCTCTAGACTGGAACCTGGAATCTTCCCTTGTGGATCAGCCTAGCAGAATGTTGTGTCTTACCATTGCACCCCAGTCTGGCCCCCAAAATACCTTATTTATTTGCTTACTTATTTACTGTCATTCACAAGGAAATTCCACGAGAATAAGGACTATTTCTTGTTCTCTCACTGTTTCTGTAATACAGTACAGGGACCAGCAGTTAGCATAATGGCTATGTCACTGGACTCCCATGTAGTCGATAACGATTTGTGTCCTGGACCAGGTGGCTTAAAACTCACGCCGTGCACGTGTGCGTGTGTGCCCAAGATCCCGAGAGGAGAACAGAGGAGAAGGGATTACAGCATGGCCATCCCCCCTGGGGGGTGATTTCTCGCTTTCTGTCTCTCTGTCTCTCTCTGTCTGTCTGGCAAGTGCACGCTCCCTATAGCAAAAGCCTCTCAAAAAAAAAAAAAAAAAAAAAAAAGATGTTTATAATACAGTACGTAGAGGAAAACAGTGCCTGACATACAATAGGGCATAATAAGTATCTGTTGAATGACAACTATACCTATATGAGGACACACACACACACTTTAATGTTTACACCGATAGGATCATTGTCTCTCTTTATTTTTTTAATATTTTACTTTTTTGTTTCTCCAATGAGAAATAGAGATTGAGAGATATGTAGAGATAGACACCCAACAAGGTTTTCATGATATGATCCATCCTCAGCCTCAGACTGCCCAGATCATAGGTGCCGGGGACCTGCCTCGGCAGGGGTGGGTTGACTCGTTGGAGGCGGCACTGGAAGGAAAGACTGAGGCCTTGGTGCCTTTTTCGTGCATGTCCTCAGTTGGACACTCCCAGAGATCGCTCTCTGAAGAGTGACAACTGCTAGGAATCATCGTGCCTTTTTATTGAAAATGTGATACATGCAAGTAAACGGGTGAGGGGCTACGTGTTCTAATTATCAATTCATAAAGTTTTAACAATAGGGATCATAAATTTCATTCAGGATTTGATTAAGGGCAGGTCTATTAATCATTGATACAATTCAACAATTGTTTGATTGACGAAAGCAGGTTCTTGGGAACTTCAAAGAGTGCAGTTTCAGGAAACAATTCTAGTAAGCAGAGTTAATTATCAGCCGATGTTCGGCAGCAGCCGTCTTGTGATTACTAAAAGAAAATCTCAAGTATAGGTATTAGTTCTTATGGATCTCAATAAAGAATGATACTTATATAATTCTATAGGGATATAAAATTTAATTAGAGGAATCCTAATATGTCAATCTATTGTAAAGGGATGAGCCTACTGTTCACTTGTTGAGAATAAGGGGATACTTTAAACAGCTTCTCCAACTAGCAGTACCGGTTTCTCTTAAGTCAAAAGTAAAATGACTAACAAGTTAATGAAAAACTTTAAAATGGGTTTTTGGTACCTAAGTGTTTTGTTGTGGATTGACTTGTGTAGCCTATGGCACCACTGTTATGTATTTTGTTAGAACATTAGTTACCATGGGGCAAGAGTGTCCTGGGCCAGTTTTGGCCTAATCCTATTGTATGTAAAAAGGTTATTTATATTAAATATGTCTTGAAGGGCCCTCCAAAGGTTAAGAATATTTCTGCCTAGATAGACCTTCAGCACACCCTCCACTGTGACCGCAGGGATGAAGCATTGTAATTAACAGTAGGTGGTCAGGGCAAAAGGGAGTGGTCAGGGGACTTTCGGGAAATCTTACCACATACTCAAGATGTATGAAAGAGCGATGTAATTCTTTTATAGTAGTATATCAGGGAGTCAGAGGGGGGTTGCTTCCCAGCAAGGCTACCGCAGTCTCCGGAGCATACAGCAAGCGGCCTTGCCAACATACTGAATCAACCCAAGCTTTGCTCATAGGTCAGGGGTGGGGGTGGGGGTGGGGCATACAGCAGTGGCCTTGCCAACTTGCTGAGCTGACCAAGGCTGTGCTCAAAGGTCGAAAGCTCAAACAGATCCTGGTGCCCCACCGGGTCAGACTCCTCCACATAGGCAAGCAAATAGATGCCTGATGTGTACAAGGAAGCCCCAAGATGCATGTGGGTGCACCTTCCCATTGGGTCCAGCATCACAGAATTCTACATTACCACTGTACCATCAACAGGTCTCTATTTTTTTTTCTTTCCAGAATAATTAGGTATCATGAAGATTTCCCTAGAAAAACACAGATATACCTAGAGTTTTTGTTTATTTGTTTGTTTTTAAAAATAGCTTTCTTGGGACCAGCAGATGGCATAATGGTTACATTGCTGGACTCCCATGTAGTTGACTGCAGATCGAGTCCTGGACCTGGTGGCTTAAAACTCACGCTGGGTGCGTGTGCGTGCATGCCCAAAATCCCAAGAGGAGAATAGAGGAGAAAGGATTGCAGCATGACCATTCTCCTAGGGGGAAGGGGTTATTTCGCACTTTCTATTTTTGTCTCTCTGATGAGTGCACATGCCCTATAGCAAAATTCTCTCTTAAAAAAATTAATAAAAAGAAGGTTCCTTTACTGATCTGGATATTTTAATTGATTCTACTTGTTTGCCATTTAAAATATGCAGCAATGGGGTGGCATGGTAGTTAAACCTCTGGATTCCCACATGGCTTACTCTGCAGTTTTCAAACCTGTAGGCTTGAAAATCACAGCGAGTTCATGTGTGTGTGCCCAAAGTCCTGAGAGGAGACTGGAGGAGAAAGGATTGCAGCATGGCCATCCTCCTTGGGGGGAGTAATTTTTCATTTTCCCTCTCTATCTGTGTCTCTCACTGTCTCTCTCTGGTGAGCACACACACACTATGGCAATAAAATAAAACATGCAACTATGAATATCCCCATACTAGTATCTTAAAGTACTTTTGTTTTTCTCTCAATTTACACATTTTAATATTTCAGATAAATATTTACATTTTTATCAGAATTGCCTTATCATGTGATTGTTATTGCTGGTGGAGAGATATTGTGCTATTGTGGTAGAGAGATATTACTATTAATTAACTTTACTATGTAAGGATTATCAAAGAGTGATAGGATGATTATTGGGGAGAAAACCTTGTTTTTCCAACTTTAGCTCTAGTCTTACTGTAACTGATACTGCTATATGTGACATGCCAATTCGTTAATGAATTTCCTGGGAAAGAAGGAAGTATTTTCCTTCTTACTCTGTCTTTGGAAATAAAAACCAAGAATTGGTTAACTTCTCAAGTGTAAAATTCTGCAGGATTCACATCTGCTGACCTATGAGGAATTTCAAAAGGCTGGCTAATGCCTTATTGATTGCACTTTTTCTAATTTGTTATAAGGAAGTGAGCAGTCTTTGGAGTAGAGTGTAGAGTACAGGGCCTGGAGCAAATCATATTGTGTGTCTCCCCTCTGTGTTTCACCAATCTTGTTACCTAGTGCTATCAGGTGATAAGAAATGCAGGCAGCCCTGGTGGTAAAAACAGACTTTAAAAAGGCTATACCCTGGGGACAGTGTAAGAAAGTGAGAGAGGAAGTTCTTGTTGCTGAGCTTTGTGGATGAGGATAGGAATGCACTTTCAGGCCAGAATATTCATATGTAAGACTTGGGTGTGATTAGCCAGGAGAATCAATTCCTCCTTCACTCTGGCCCTTTGAATTACAGTTCATCTTTCAATAAGAGAGGCCAGTTAGCTCAAGGCAATTTATCTGATCCATAAAGATCAATGATTTTCAGAAGGTTACCTTCCTCTGGCCACACTCCAATTTATCAGTATTTATGGTGAAAGCATTTATGTAAACCTAAGCAGGACCTCTTCCCTGCTGCTCCCAGCCTCAGTCTATATCGTGGCATGTTACCGTTTTCAGGACAGCCATGAGTTCCGGTAGTAACAGTGACCAGCTCCCTAAGTCTTGGAAGGGCCTGCTTTATTTTAGGTGGCAATTCCAGGTGATTTTACGCACCCAACTCCGAGAAGAAACAAGACGGATAGAAAATCCATATATGGCTTATGCACTTTAAATGTACAGTGAATTCTTGCAATTGTGGCCAAATAAGTATTTTGAGCTTTCTTAACCTGGTCACCAATTCCTCTTCCCTTGAGAAGAAAAAAAGGGATTGGTATAAAGTGGGTAGAGTGGCAGTTGTGTTTTCTTCTCTATTGGATTTTTAAAGGAGAGATTTTTCAAGTGAAATGCTAGAACTCGGTTTAAGCAACAAAAGTCTGAAGATAGGGGGTATTTTAAATCCATCTTGGCCTGTTTTTCTTTTATTTGTCTTGTATGCAATTTTGATATTTGTTTGTATATTTATTTTTAAAATTTCATCTTGAAACTACACCTTGGGAAGGTAACACAGATCTAACTAACATTCCTGGTGGTATGATATCAAAAGTGTTTTGATTTATTTGGGTAATTTTCTAGTGCTAATGGCAAAGAGTCCATGAGATGCCAGAACACCACGGAAAAGAGGCCACTGTCTGAGACCCGTACTCGTGAATCAAGGCAGCAGCTCTTAATTGGATATGGACTACATTGTTCAATCTTTTGATTTCCCCTCCCATCTTGTTATATCCCAACACTTACTATGGAAGGGCTTAAGAATAATAAGCCTAGTATTGAACTTTTAAGTAAATATGAAACGTGGGCAGGTTCTTCACCTATGTTGTATATAAAGCTTTTGAAGTATGTTTGCCTTTCAGCTAGGATTGAGACATCTCATAACTTGTTCCCATGATTCTAGTAGATGGACATATATAATAATTCTGAAGATTCTACTTGCCAGACTCTTGTCTATTTTCGTGTTGTATTCCCAAAGACTCTGGAGGGACCCGGGACTAAGGGATAGAAGGCTGATCTGCTAATGATAACTGTAGGCATTTGTTAATTCTCTACTTAGAGAAATTGCCATTATTTCACCAAGGTATTTTTGTATTTTTTAAAAATGGCTGTTATTATTAAATGATAATGTAACTTTCCTCTTCAAAATAGGAAAAAAAAAGTATAGAATTTCTTTCTGTAAAGAACCTATTACTGAGGTCAATCTTATAATACAGGGTTGCTGCTAAACCTTGTGCATGGGACCTGGACCCAACATAGCTGCACATGGTTCGAATGTCAGCCTGGCAGCTTGAAAAACACACTGAGCATGCGTGTACATGCCCCAAATCTTGATGGGAGGGAGAAAATGGAGGAAAAAGATTGCAGTATGGCCATGTCCCAAGGAGGGATACTTTTTTTTTTTCTCTCTTTCTGTCTCTGGTGAGCACACATACCTTCTAGTAATAATAATGATAACCTATTGTTAATGTTAACAATTTGTTAAGTCACCAATTACTTTGTTTGCTGTTGATGGGGCAGGGTCTAAAGGGCTTAGAATTTACTCCCATAATTATAGATATATTCTTAACAATATCAACTAAAATATGTTTGTAAGTTAATTTTGAAAGTTGATGGGACCAGCAGATGGCATAATGGTTACATTGCTGGACTCTCACATAATCAACCACAGTTCAAGTCCTAGACCTGGGAGCTTAAAACTCACACTGGACATGTGTGTGTGTGTGTGTGTGTGTGTGCATCGAAAATCCTGATAGGAGAATGGAGAAGGGATTGCAGCATGGCCATCTCCCCTGGGGAATGATTTCTCACTTTCCATTTCTCTGTCTCTCTGGCAAGTACATGTGCCCTATAGCAAAAAAATCTCTTAAGAAAAAAAAGTTGAATCATAATTAAGCTCTGTGGTGTATGGGCCAGCCTGTGACCTAGTGGTTAAGGCAACTGGATCCCATAAGGCTGACCATGCAGTTTGAGTCCCAGAACTGGTGGCTTGAGAAACAAACAGGACATATAGGCATGTGTGCTCAAAATCCTGAAAGGATGAGATGGAGGAGACAGAATTATGATGTGACCATTCCTCATGGATAGTACTTTCTTAGTTTCTCTCTCTCTCTTTCTCTCTCCAGCAAACACACATACCCTCTGGCAAAATTAAAAAAAAAAAAGGAAGGAAGGAAGAAAGAAAAACTCTGTGGGGAATTATTTTATTTAATATATATTTTCATTCCTTTTTAATTGTTTTTTAATTGTCAGAGGGCATATGTGCTTGACAAAGAGAGACATAGGGACAGAAAGAGAGAAAAGGAGAAAGCATCCCCCCATGAAGTGTGTCACGTCACAATCTCTTCTGCTCCATTTCTCCATTCTGTCTGAATTTTGGTCACACACACACTTGTCTAGCATGTTTCTCATGCCTCAGTGGCTAGGATTTAAACCACAGTTGGCCACATGGGATCCAGTTCCTTTAACCAGGAGGCTGACCTAGTTTAATTTTTCTTGTACTAAGCTTCCTCTCTCCACACACCCTTTCTTTAAGTTGGTATACTTGAAATTTTTATTGAGTAGTCACTACTTTGAAAATGGAAAATCTGGGACCAGTAGATGGCATAATGGTTACATTACTGGAGTCCCACATGGCCGACCACTCTTTGAGTCCTGGACCTGGTGGCTTAAAACTCATGCTGGTCATATGTGCATGTGTTCCCAAAAATCCCAAGAGAAAAAAGGATTGCAGTGTGGACATCTTCCCTGGGGGGTGATTCTTCACTTTCTATCTCTCTGTCTCTCTGGCGAGTGCACATGCCCTATTGCAAAAATCTCTTAAAAAAAAAAAGAAAGAAAATGGAAAATCATATTACTTTTATTCTAGAAAAAAAGTAAAGAGGTAAAAATGATAAGAAATAGAATAAATTGAGTTGCATGGCTCTCCTTGCATGTAACAAGGAGAACCTAGAGACTACAATCCAAAGACAAGTCTACTATCCAAGAAAGAGGTTATTTCTTGAGTCAGATTGTGGATAGCCAATCAGAATTAATGAGCAGAGGGCTGGACTGAGGTGTATATCATGCTGGGTAAAGTCTCTTCACAATCTAAATGATGTATAGCGATTTAATGTATGAAATATATATATATATATATATGATACGTATGGGAAGTAAAAAAAAAGAATTAATGAGCAGAGAAGAACATAGTACATGGTGAACTGTGTTCTTGTCTATAGGAATAAAATTTATTTTAATTGTTAGAAAAACATTTTTTCACGTTTAATTTTTATACTATATTTAAAAGTTCCAAAATGACACTAAAATAATATATTTGGCTAAAAGGATCAAAAGACAAATTTTGTATCTCTGGAAGGTTAAAGCCAAAGCTGATCAGAATCTATGACATAGCATTCTCTAGTTTTGACCAAAACCAGGTTTGGAGATGACACATAATGGAAGGAGAGAGTAGCTACTGTCAAGCCCTGGTAAGGAAGTGATGAAAACAGGAAAGATGAGTCATTTAAGTCAGGGCATTTCATTTTCCTATCCTGAAAATACCAGAAGAAAATGCTTTCTAGACAATTTAGAAACAATGATTTGAAGATGATAATGTTAAGACTTCAAATGATGACACGGCTTAATACACTTCAAAGTGATCCAGGTAACTAAGCGAGCAAGGGACACCCCTTAATACCTACACCAACATTTCCTGAAGACTACCATGTCTAATTTCATATCGTCATGAAAATATAGCAACCAACAAACAAATAACAAGGAAATAGGCCTGTTTATTATTCCTCCTTAATTTTATTGCTGTTTCTTCCTACACATCACATCAAAAAATGAATGATACAGCACCATGGTTTGAGATCTATCGACCTTTATATTTCTCTCTCTCATGCCTCTTTTTCCCTTTTGCTCTGCCTTAGGACAATATAATTCAATGCTCCATTTGTGTATCTCATGAATTCATTATCACGAGTTATAGAGACACAAGTTCTGCTATCTGTTGCACATCATTAAGTGGCTTTATTAAGGTATTAAATTATATCAAAGTGAAAAACATTTGTGACATTTATTCATTTATATACTACCCTTGCAAACTCTATTTCTGAACAGTCATCTGTGCAAAGATCTTCATGAAGAAAGAAAAAAGCCTATATAGTAAGTAGTCTCCGAAGGAATAGAAATGAGGAACACCATAATAATTATTGGCTCACAGTGATTTCCTATAATGCTCAAATAGTTTGGGTGTGATTATGACCCTAGTTCTCCTTTCAGGACTTTAAAAAACAAAAACAAAAACAAAAACAAAAAAACCCTACAAAACTGTGGTTACACTGACCAAGGAATATATACCAGTTTTCTATAAAGGGCACCTTTATTATATTGTTGTAGTCAGATCAGTGAGAAATAAAGAGGACATCCAGACATAGCCAAATTATTGGAGTTTATTGCGTTGGCTTATGGGAGGACTCATGTCTCTCAAAGACCCCACAGCCCCGAGTGAAAGGAGAGGGGGTGCTTATAAAGGCAAAAATCACAGTTATTCTGGGTTGATGTGGTGATTACAATGAAAAAGACGGAGGAGGTGAAGAAAGACAGTGAGGTTCCTATGCAATAGCAGTTACAGAAGCCCAGGTTAATAATTTCTAAGGGCACTATCCATACCTTTGTTTAATGGTCCCCATGGCTCCAGGCAGGGGTCTGGTGATTGGTAGTTACATTGCTAAGGAACATTTAAACAAAAGTTTTTGGGCTAGTAAGCAATGACAGTAAGACTATTAATCACTCTATTTACTCTGGGCAAAAGGAGAAATCAAGCATAACATAAAGTTCAAAGATGGAGGTGCTTGTGCTTCAATATCTATGTTAGAAAATTACTAAACTCATCAGGAGTTTTACTATGAAGAGCTTTTAATTTTTACTCTAGTTATTATAGTTGATGGGAGGAGGAGAGGTCATCACTTGGGCCATCTCTGTGAGAAGCGGAAAAGCGTGGACATGAGATTTGATGGAGGGTTCTCTTCTGTATAATGATCTGCCTACCCAGGTCTGTCAGAACCCTGGAAGTGAGACTAAGATCTAATGCATTATGAAGTGTGGATCATCATATGTTTTAGGTCTCTGATGTCAGACAGAACTGAGTATGCATCCAGGGTCTGCCACTTACTGGCTGTGTGATCTCTAAGCCTCAGAGTCCATGTCTGTGTTGCTTTCAAGAGTTATTGTGAGGATTAAATTAAATTAGGGTCTGTAAAGACTCAATTAAGGCTCACTGACTTCTCCTTGACTCTTTCCTTCTTTCCCTTCTAGGGCATGAGTTGTAAGAGTCAGAATAATGGGCTGGTGTATAGTTGATTCTGGGATGAGTACATATTCCAGTCTGTAAGACATTTATTTTGGGATAGATTTAGAAATTTTAGAGGTTTTTGCCTTAGGGCACATGGGAGGGAGAGGAGAAGCAAGGCAGTGAGAGAGAAAGTGAGAAATCATCCCTTAGGGGGATGGCCATGCCACAATCCCTTCTCCTCCATTCTCCTCTCAGGATCTTAGACACACATGCACCCGGGTTGATTATTAAACCACTGGGTCCAGGACTTGAACCAGGGTTGGTCATGTGTGAGTCCAGCATCATAACTGCTATGCTATCTAGTGGCCCAGATATAGGATAAATGTAGTCAAGAAGAGGCCAGAGGATACTGGTCAACCCCGCTCATTACTGGGTCCAGAGTAGAGATTCTGGAATAAACTGTGTTCAAACTTCTAAAGGTTACTAGATTAAAGGAAACAGAAAATTTCCTAAATGTGGTGTTATGTATTGAATTGTTTCTTAGCCCCCAGTACCTCAGAATGTGACTTTATTTATAAATGGAATTATTTCAGATATAATTATGTAAGATAAACTCATATAGGAATAGGGTAGACCCATATATATTCACTCACACACACACACACACATACACACACACACACACACACACATCAGGGCACATATGTGCCCTGATATCATGATATCTTGTCATAATTTCCATAGCAGCTTCAATGCCCCTGTGCCTCTAGGAAGATCTCTACTCCTTGCCATCTTCTCTGTTGAGAGCAAGACATGTGGGGAATCCATCCGTTGAGAGTGTTAATTGTCCATGTGGGAGGAGTGGGGATTAAGAAAGGAAATTACTCCAGCCAGTATAAAATGTGTCTGATAAACTTTTCTTTAATGATGATAATGATTTCTTTTGTGCTTACTCCATGCTAGGCAGGTATCAAGTGCTTTACATATTTTCTCATAATGACTCCATTAACCTTGGGATTGATACCTTCATTATCTTCATTTGTAGCTGATACTAAGTGACATGAGGGGTCTTGCCCCAGCCTGCAGTTAGTAGAGGACCAGGATTTCTGATAAACATGTTGTGTGGATTAAGTGAATTGAAATTAGGAATGCATTTAGAAGAGTGCCTGACACATAGTAAATACTATGTAATGTTACATAAGAATGTTAGGAATTATTACGATGCCTCCTCATTTTAGAATTTGGAAGATCCTCTTCCAATTCTTTTTCTTCTAACCACAGAGTTAGCATTTTCACTTCTTTATTCCTTTACCCCCAAGGGAGCTAACAGGCCCTGCGACCTGTGCTCACTTACTTCTAGCAGAGCCAGCAGAACCTAGGTGGATAAAGGCTTCTATACTGAACAAACTTTGTAAGAAATAAAAGAAGGAAAGCATATTTTTGAATATGGAAACAAAAAAAAAGTGCTAACAGTAGTAGGGTGAAGGGGTAACTGAGGAGGGCACTGTAGAAATTGTTGGAGAGAAGGCAGAACCTTGTATCCGACCTCCTTTCTCCAGGGGCCCTGATGGAGGAGCCAGCTTCTTCTCAAAATAGTGCAGAAGAATGACGTAGCTGTTTTGGAGACTCAGTGACCAATCCCATGTCCTCCATACTGAAGCTCTCTATGATTGGTGTTTTTCACCTGTATCATTGAAGAAAGAATGATTGAAACCATCTTTGGAGTCTACTTGGCATATGGTTTAACGAGTAAAGAAGATGATAGACCCTTTTATACGGTCATAGGCAGAATCATAAGCATTAAGGGCAAACCTAAAATCACTGATGAGCTGGCACAAATAATTTAGTTTTCAGTACATCTGCCTGGCGTTGAGGGTCAAAACTTCTTTTGTTTGCCCTGTTGGAGGTCTGCCCCTAAAATCAATATGATCATCATATAGCATTGGTTTCAGGCATTCTGGGTCTATGGCCATGATTCATTTATTGAATACTGCTAAATTGGCGTTTAGTAGAGATGGCCATGTTCTAGGTATACTGGCTAAGTCAAGTTGCTGAATTTACAAGGCTCAGACCAGGCTTCCCATTTAAGCAAGTCCATCAGGTAATGGGTGTGGGTAGGCTGACCTTTCCACCCTGTGCAGAGATAAACACATTGCTATATTCCTGTGAAAGTGCATTTTTTTTGGAGAGTTGTTTATTTTATTTTATTTTTTTTTGCTATAGGGCGCATGTGCTTGCCAGACAGAAAGAGAGACAGAAAGCGAGAAATCACCCCCTAGGGGGATGGCCATGCTGCAATTCCTTCTCCTCCATTCTCCTCTCTGGATCTTGGGCACGCACGCACAGGCACCCAGCGTGAGTTTTAAGCCACCAGGTCCAGGATGCAAACCGCGGTCGGCTACACGGGAGTCCAGTGACATAGCCATTACACTAACTGCTGGTCCCTAAAGTGCATTTTTAATAATACACTTATGAGGTTGTATTTTTCCCCTAGATCTTGTTCAGATACTTATAAGTAAAAATTGTTTTTATTAAAATATTAATGCAAAAGAAAGCTTGTAAATCATTTCTTGGATTTTCTTTTTCTCTAGAAAGTTTTAATATATAATTTTAATTATAAAAGCAAACGATATTTATTATGTAAAAATGAAGTATAAATAAATGTACAATGCAGTAAAAAATTCAACTATATTTTTAATGTCTTGAAAATGCTTGTTAATTTTCTGATGTTTAAGGTGTCACTAATTTTTTTATTGAAGTATAATTTAAATTTACATTCAGTGGACTGCATAGACATTAAGTATATAATTCAATAAGTCTAATGAATATTTGATAAATCCCCAAACTTCAACTTCCAAGGCAATTAGGGGTTTTATTTGTATCACCATTGCTTGTTTTTGAATGGAATCATACAATATGCGTATCTTTTAGTTGTCAGATGCCACATGTGCTTGCCAGAGAGAGATAGACAAAAACAGAAAGGGGAGAAAGCATCCCTCAATGGGATGTGACCATACCACAATCCCTTCTGTTCCATTTCTCCATTCTGCCAAAATTTAGGGCATGCATACACATGTACCCAGTGTGTTTTTCAAGATGGCGGACTCTTATTCAATCTTCAGTCAGCCATGTGGGATCCAGCTCCCTTAACCACTAGGCTAAGGGGCTGGCCCACAATAGGCACTCTTTTATGTGTGTTTTTTGTTGTTATTCAACATATTGTTGAACAAATGTAGCAAGCACACATCAGGAGTTCATACTTGTTATTGCTGAATAGTATTCTATTCCTTCATATTAATTTATCCATAATGCTTGTCCAGTGGTTTGTTTTCAGATTTTTGTCTATTATGGATAAAGTTTCTCTACACGTTCTTATAAGAATCCTTTACAGTTATATACTGTCATTTCATTTGGGTAAGTACTTAAGAGAGACATTACTGGGGCATAGCATAGGTGTATGCTAAACTTTTCAAGAAACTGCCAATTTTCTTCAATGACAGTACTATTTACACTTCCAGCAGCAAATCCGAGGGTCCTAGTTTGTGTTGTCATTCTAACAGAAATATTTTAAGTAGAAATAACATAGGTATTTTTTCTGATGCATGAAATTTTATCTCAGCCTCTTAATCTGAGCCTAACCATTTGGGTATGACCTAAGAATCTGATTTATAAATAAAATCTAGGCACCTTTCTTTACACAGCAATATTCCAACTCTTTGGAATAAAGCCTAGGATGTAATAACTGGAGACCTACCCTAGAATAATTAGATTCTTGACTGGTAGAAATTGTAACATATTCAGGCAAACATATTCAGGTAAGAAAGTGAATAATTTTGATAGCTTTTGATAACATAGTTCTTCTGTATGATATAATCAATAATCAGGAGCAGAAGTTGTCTAGGAGCCCTGATTTCCCTTTTATGACAGAGACATCGAGTTGTCCTCAACATTCATTTCCTTATTTTTTGTAGAGGGCACCTGGCTTCCCAGAGTCTAGGTAATGTTCATTAGCCTTTTTGGCCGATAGATGTGGCCATATGACTAACTTCTGAATATAAAGAGAAGCATCTTTTGCCAGGGCACCTGTCACTTTGCTATTGCCATTTTATTCCAAATCTTCTCTACTCTGTGTTGCAATAGTTGAGCTGTAACTCTGCAAACAACTTTTTCTAGAATTCTTTGCCTATTAGTTTCTGCCCATAGTCAGTCCTACAGGGAAAATGGAGTTTAAAAGGAGAGAAGAGATTTTTGTTTTATTTGCTTGTTGTTTCTGTCGGTAAGATCCAAGCGTTAGCATTTTGTTCCAGACACCAGATTATTTTGGTACTTGCAGAATTAGCTTCTTTGTCTCCTCAGAGGTATTAAGACTATTCAAGCCTCACCTCTTCTGTGCTTCTAGCTTCTACTAACCTAAACTCTTCTTTTTCCCTTGACCTAAGGCCTGGCAGTGCATTTATCGCTGGCTTACCTCACTATTTCTATTTTACTCTTTCAGCTCATCCATAGCCGTATAGCCCATTCCTTGTATTTAATTCCCTATGTTGAAATACTTAAACTGGTATTTTCCTAACTAGATCCTAATATGTAGTAATAGCAATGGCCTCAGAAAAGAGACTCTAAAAGAGAGAACTTAGGAATTGGTTCACTTACATTCTTAGCCTTAAGTGCACTGTTCAGCTCCTTGCCAGTAAAAAATGAGTTGCTCATAATCCACTGACATGCATTAGATCATGATTAATTAAATAATCTCTCATGGTTGATTGTGATGAAGTGTTTAATAAAGTAAATGTCTTAGAGACTAACTGGCTGTTGTACATATCTTTTTGTAGTAATGCAAACTGCAAAAATCTAGGAGTTAGGATAACTGCTTTTCACTGCAAGGAGAAAATAACAAGAACAGGTCTTTCAACATTAGACTAAAGACACTGTCAGACCACCATAGAATTCTCTAACAGTGATAAAAGAGTCATATTTTTTTTGTAGCCAGTGAGCTAACTTTGAAGGTCAGTCTAGAATTTGTGTAGGTTTCAGAATTACAAACTGAGTTTACAGACTCAACCAATCTCTTACTTGAAAGTTAGGATATTGATTGAGAAGGAGGGAGATTTGGCATAGGTATCCAAGTAGACTCAGACAAAGCTGAGAGTCTTTAACCCCTGTGTTTTTCTGAGTCTCCCTGTAGCTCTATCAGCTCCTCCTACTGTATTTGAGGAGACAGGTCTTCCCTTACTCAAAGGTTGTAACAACTTTACCTGAGGCAGCTGCCTTACAAGGGAACGTTTGGTCTTGAGCAGACTCACCAGTACCACCTCTCATGGGCTATAGTTTCAGAATTTGAGTAAGGTTAAGTACAAGATGTGTCTCAGGAAGGTATAATTTATAGGCAAAAGAATTGCAAAATTTTGCTAATAAATACATTGGCATAAACTTGGTGAATTTTGGTGAGAATGGATTCTCTGGTTTGTTAGATTAAGGCAGATGGAATGTAATATTCGATTAGGTTAAATTTACTGAGTTCATGAAGAGACTGTTTTAATGTATTAGCTTGAGCAGCTGGAAGTGATTGTAATTGTTTGGTTGACTGATTGAAACCTGCACTCAGTTGTTATCTAAATTCAATGAAGTTGAGATGCTAAAACTTCTGAGAATAATACTGAAGAAGAAGTTCAAGTTTAAGACAGAAACATTGGAGTGGACCAGTCCTGTGAAATCTCACTGTCTCATATCTACTGCTATAATGCTAGTGAAGACTTGGGATTATTGCCTTCACCAAGGCATTGGGAAATATATTAGTAAAAGGAACTTTAGCATCCATAAAAATAACTTTGTTATTGGCTATTCGCTAGTCTGTTCCCAGAAGTTGGATAGAAATAACTGTCTCCTAAAGAAGGTCTCCCATTTCAAAGGTATATTTTAAAGAATATAGTTACTATAAAAGATTTCTATACTTGATAATAATTATAGCACTGATATGCAAAGTTGCTTCCTCACAAGTAAGGGAGATGCTACCTTTGAAATAGTGGGGATAATAGCATCCCAGACAGAAAGAAGACAGGTAGGAGTGCTTAACTACTAGAGAGAAGGTAGCATTATTTGTATAATTGGCAACAGAAATAAATAGAACGAGGATATTTTTACATAGTTTACATAGAATGACACTGAGCTCCCCTTCCTCCTGGCAATTTTAAATTGGTTGCAAAGGTAGAAGCAGAACCCATATCTCTTGACAGTCTGAAACTCTCCTTTATTTGGCCCTACATCTTACTTAGAACAAAATCTATCAGATTGTTCTTGATTGTACCTTAGTACTTAAGACCACTTTGATTTTACATGCTTGTATTTATGCATACTTATTCTGTCTCTCACATATGACTCATAGGTAGAAAATTATTATACAGTCTCATAACACACTAAAGTAAAAGTTGCAATCCATTATAGTAATAGCATGTTTATGCTGCTTTCAAACTACACAGGTAGAATTAAGTAGTTAAAACTGAGATCTTGTGACTTGCAAAGCATAAAATGTTTACTATTTAGCCTTGAGAGAATTTGACCAGCCTTGTTCTAAAAATTAAATGCTACAGATAAAGTTCAAGTTCCTTGTGATCATCCCTCTTTTTGTGAGTATAATTGTAATAATGTTATGTTTTCACACTTATAGATTATTTGTAGACTTGAATGATTTATTATTTAATTGATTGCTAGGGGAAGATGGGCAAATTTCCCAAAAGATGTATAGAAATAACTGTCTCTTAAAGGAGGTCTCCAATTTTGGAGATTTTTTTTTTTTTTTTGAGAGGTTTTTTTCGCTCTAGGGCGCGTGCGCTCGCCAGACAGACAGAGAGAGACACAGAGACAGAAAGCGAGAAATCGATGGTCACACCGCAATCCCTTCACCTCCATTCTCCTCTCGGGATCTTGGGCACGCACGCACACGTGCCCGGCGTGAGTTGTAAGCCACCGGGTCCGAGACGCGAACCGCGGTCGACTACGTGGGAGTCCAGCGACATAGCCGTTACGCTAACTGCTGGTTCCCGGAGATATATTTTAAAGAGTGTAGTCACTATCAAAAACTTTTATACTTGATAATAACTATAGCACTGATAAAATGCAAAATTGCTTCCTCATAATTAAGATACAACTTTATTTTTTTTGTCAGTTTTTATTGTTAAAAAAACTTCCCTCACCAATTTTTAAGAAGTTTACTAGTTTGTTAAATATTAAAGTAATATTCATTCACAGAAGATATACAAATGGTTAATTGGTGTATAAAAAAATACTCAATGCCACTGATCAGGAAATGTGAATTAAAACCACAATGAGAAATCATCTCACACCTATTAGGATGGCCCTTCTCAAAAACAGTAAGTGTTGGTGAAGATGTAGAGAAACTGGAACTATTAAACATTTAGATGGGAATGCAAATAGTGCAGGTACAATGGAAAACAGAATGGAAATTCCTCAAAAATTAAAAGTAGAATTATCATATGACCCAGCAATTCAGCATCTGGATATTTATCCAAAACATCTGGAATTAGGATCTTGAAGAAATATTATCACATTTATGTTTATTGCAGTGCTGTTTACGGTAACCAAGAACAACATAAATGTCCATTGACAGATGACTGGATAAAGACAATGTGATACATGCATATGCTGGAATACCATTCAGCCTTTAAAAAGAAACTTTGCAATATGTGGTGACATGGATGCATTATTTATTTATTTATTTATTTTTTTCTGGAGAGGTTTTTGCTATAGGGCGTGTGCACTCTCCAGAAAGACAGATAGAGACAGAGAGATAGAAAGCGAGAAACCACCCCCAAGGGGGTATGGCCAGGCTGCAATCCCCTCTCCTCCATTCTCCTCTTGGGATCTTGGGCACGCACGCACATGTGCCCAGCGTGAGTTTAAGCCACCGGATCCAGGACTCGAACCGCGGTTGACTACATGGGAGTCCAGCGACATAGCCATTACGCTAACTGCTGGTCCCTACATGGATGTATCTTGAGAACATTATGCTAAATTAAATAAGCCAGATACAGGTAAATATTGAACTATTCCATTAATATGAGTTTTCTAAAATAGTCAGACTCAAAGAATCATAATGAAATGGTGGTTACCAGGGGCTAAAGGCAGGGGAAAAAAGGGAGTTACTAATCTTGAAGTTTCAGTCAAGCAACATAATAATAAAGATGTTCTGTATGATGTTGTACCTACCTATCGTAAGAAATAATGTACACTAAAAAAAATTGTAAAGAGAGTAGACCTCATGTTATGTATTATTATCACAATTATAATAGAGAATAATACACATTCATTATATAGAATTTGAAAAGATGTAATAAAATAGAAAGAAGAAAACAGACTATAACTCTCTAGGTCTGTGGCTATCACTTATCAGACCTCTCAACCAATGCAGGCAAGAAAAGAATGGGAAGACATATACGAAATACTAAAAGAAAACAATTTCAACCAAGAATACTGTACCTGGTGAGATTATCCTTCAAATGGGAAGAACAAATAAAATCATTCACAGACAAAAGCTGAAAGGATTCACCAATACTAGATCAACTCTTCAAGAAGTACTGAAGGGAGTACTATATCAGGAAAACTGAACAGAGGCAGACAGAAATAAGAGAAGAAAAAACAACCAAGAAAATGGCCAACAAAATGACAGAGACAAATCTGCAAGTATCAATAATAACATTGAATACTAATGCATTAAATTATCCAATCAAAAGATGCAGACTAGCTGAATGGATTAAAAACAACAACAACAACCCAGAAACTCTCTATTTGTTCCCTACAAGAACAAATTTTTATCTGCACCTCAGATAAAAACATAGACTAAAAGATAAGGGCTGGAAAAATATATTCCATTGCAAGTGGAAATAAAAGAAAGACTGAAGTCATGATATTGATATCAGACAAAATAGGCTTTAAGATAAGACCATAAAAAGAGACAAAAAAACGACATTATATAGTACCAAAAGGGCTAATTCACCAAGAAGATTTAACACTTATACACATCTATGCACCCAATTTAGGAGCACCCAAATACAGGAAAGAAAGACGGCTAGATCTAATGGGAGAGATAGATGGCAACACACTAATCACTGGGGATATCAATACCCCATTATCTCCTTTGGGCAGATCATCTAGACACAAAATTAGAGAAGAGATACAGGATCTAAATGACACCATAAATGAAATGAACCTGGCAGATGTCTATAGAACTTTCCACCCAACAACCACAAAATATACAGTTTTCTCACCCCAGCATGGAACCTTTTCAAAGATTGACCACATTATAGGGCACAAAACAAGCCTTTACAAACTCAGAGGTATAGAAATTATATCCACCATCTTCTCCAACCGTGACATTATTATATTGGAAATTAATTTCAGAGAAATCTCTCCAAAATACACAAACATATGGAAACTAAACAACCTACTCCTGAATGACTTCATAACCACTGAAGAAATTAAGACTGAAATCAAAAAATTCATAGAAACCAACAATAACAAGTGCACAAGTTTCCATAATCTATGGGACACAGTGAAAGTAGTCATAGAGGGAAGTTCATAGCATAGCAATTAGCACACATCAGAAAAAGATGGAAAGGTAGCAAATAGACAACCTAACAACACACCTCAGGGAAATGGAAAAACAACAACAATGAAAAAGCCAAAAATTCCAGGAGGAAAGAAACCATAAAGATTTGAACAGAAATACATAAAATAGAGACTAAATGAAATACACAGAAAATATATGAAACCAAAAGCTGGTTCTTTGAGAAGATAAACAAATTGACACACTGTTAGCAAGATTAATTAAGAAGAGATAGAGGAACCAGATAAATAAAGTCTGCAGTGAAACAGTTAATATTACAACAGATATAACAGAAATACAACAGATGATTAGAGAATATATGAGTGATTATATGCCAACAAACAAGAAAACCTGGAGGAGATGGGCAAATTTCTGGACTCATGTAAGCTACCAAGACTGAATCAGGAAGTCATAGAAAGCCTGAATAAACAAATAACAAGTAATGAAATTGAATAAGTGATAAATAAACCTCCCAGCAAAGAAAAGCCCAGGTCCCTATGGTTTCATTTCTCAATTCTACAAAACTTTTAAAGAAGAGCTAACCCCAATTCTATTCAAGCTATTTCTAAAGATCCAAAAGGAAGGAACCCTTCCAAATTCATTTTATGAAGTCTCTATCACCCTCATCCCCCAAATAGACAAGGACATAACAAAAAAAGGAAGCTTCAGACCAGTATCTCTAATGTATATAGATGCAAAAATTCTCAAAAAGATACTAGCAAATCATATCCAATAACACATTAAAAAGGATAATACACCATGACCAGGTAGGCTTTATTCCAGGAATGCAAGGATGGTTCAAAATATTGCAAAACCATAAATGTAATATACCATATTAACAGAAAGAAGGATAATCACATTCATTGACACAGAAAAAGTATTAGATAAAATACAACATCTATTCATAATTAAGACTCTCAGCAAAATTGGCATAGAAGGAACATTTCTCAACACAATAAAAGCCATATATGAAAAACCCATAGCTAATATCAAATGAACAAGACAAGGCTGCCCACCTTCTCCACTCCTTTTCAATATAATACTGGAAGTCCTAGCCAATGAATCAGACAAGAGACTTAAAATAAAAGGCACTCGAATAGGGGGAGAAGAAATGAAATCATCTCTTTTTGCAGATGACATGATTATATACATAGAAAACCCAAAAGAATCCACAAAAACCTCCTAGAAGTGATAAATGAATACAGAAAAGTGGCAGGATACAAAATTAACATACAAAAATCTATAGCAATTCTATACACCAACAGTGAACAGAATGAAGTAGAATTGAAGAAAGCAATTTTATTTATAATAGCCACAAAAGAAATAAGATATCTAGAAATAAACCTAACCAGAGAAATTAAAAACCTCGAGGAAAATTATGAAAAACTAATAAAAGAAATTGAAAATGCCACAAAAATGTGGAAAGACATCCCATGTTCCTGGATTGGAAGAAGTAATATAATCAAAATGTCAATCCTACCCAAATTAATCTATAAATTTAATGCAATTACAATAAAATTTCCAGAGATATTTTTTACAGAGTAGGAAAAACAATCACAGAATTCATCTGGAATCATAAAAGACCCCATATTTTCAAAGCAATACTGCACAAGAAGAGTGCAGTAGGAGGCATCTCATTCCCTAACCAAAAATATATCACAATGCTGTGATAAGTAAAACAGCCTGGTACTAGCACAAAAACAGGCATGTGGACCAATGGAACAAAATAGAGAAACCAGAAGTAAACCCCAAAACATACAGTCCACTGATTTCTGACAAATGGCACCAGTCAATCCAGTGGCAAAAAGAAAATCTCTTTAGCAAATGGTGCTGGAGAAACTGGTGTCCACCTGCATAAAGGTGAAACTGGACGCTTATCTCTCACCATTAACAAAACTCAATTCAAAATGGATAAAAAATCTGAAGCTAAGGCCTCAAACTATAAAACTAGTGGTGGATAATGCGGAGGAAACTCTTAGAGACATCAGAGCAGGTGAAGACTTCTTAAATAAGACCCCCAAAGCGCTAGCAATAATCCCTAAAATAGACAAGTAGGGCTACATCAGATTAAAAAGCTTCTGCTCAGCAAAAGAACCAATAATTAGAGAGAATGGGATAATGTATTTGAAAACTATGCCTCAGGTAAGAGACTGATAACCAGAAAATACAAGGAACTCAACTTACTTACTGCTCATCTCCCCTTGATTAGCTCAATTAAAAGATGGATAAATGATGGGGCCAACAGATGTCATGGTGGTTGAGGTGCTGGACTCCCACATGGCTGGCCACAGTTTGAGTCCTGGACCTGGCAGCTTGCTTTCTCACTTTCTCTCTCTCTCTCTCTGGTCAAATTAAATAATAATAATAAATAAAATTAAATAAATAATTCTTTTAAAAAAAATGGGCAAATGAGTTAAACAGACAACTCTCCAAGGAAGATATACAAACAGCCAAAAAGCATATGAAAAAATGCTCAACATTCCTTATCATAAGGGAGATGCAAATCAAAACCACAATGAGATACCACCTAACCCCAGTCGGAAATGACTAAGATTAAAAAAATAAAAAATGGTAAACATTGGCCAGACTGTGGTTAAAAGGGAACTCTCCTACACTGTTGGTGGGAATGCAAATTAGTAAGGCACTGCAGAGAACAATATAGAGGTTCCTTGAAGACCTACAAATAGAGCTACACATGATCCAGCAATTCCACTCCTGGATATTTACCCAAAGGATAGGAATACACTCAGTCAGAAAATTACTTGTACATTCATGTTTATTGCAGCATTATTCACAATTACTAAGACATGGAACCAACTCAGATGCTCATGAACAGATGAATGGAGTGAAAAAGTGTGACACATTTACACTGTAGAATACTACTCAACCATAAAACACAAGAAACCACATAAGACCCTAGTATTTGATAGAAAGTGGATAAATATGGAACATTTAATGCTAAGCAAAGCAAGCCAGACCATGAAAGAGAGACACTGTATGTCCACACTTAATATATAACGAAAGTCCACACTCTATGGCAGAAACTGAAAGATTGGAAGATATAAAAGAATGGAGAATAACTGCAGATTCTAGAGACAGTGTGGGAAGGCTGTGGGAAATGGGAGGCAGTGAGAGGAAGGGAATCAAAGGGGAAAAGAAAGAAGCAAAGTTTAAGGCACACAAAAATGGAAAATTATCTGTTGATAATGTGTATGATAATATCTTTAACTAGACTAATATGCAGTGTATGCATGCTGGGAAAATTCATTCTGCAAGCTGTAATGATATATAGTGATTGAATGTATAAAAGAAAAGACAACTAATATTAACAATTTGGTTTCTTTTGTAGCATTAATTTTAATTATGAAATGAATTAATTTTTTTCTGATTGTTTCTAAACTAGCCTTACATGTAGTATTTATAGACTATTTAATCAATAAATAATAAGTTAGCTTCTACCTCTTCTTTTCTGTATGACATGTAGGTTGTATATGTTTTCTGAAAATCAAGAAATACATTTATATCTAGGACAGGTCATTGTATCTTGATTTACAGAAGTCATCTTAGAGATGAAGTTGTTTCAAGGTGATTGATTTTTTTCATTATCCCACTAGCCTGAATATTTATAACTGTGTTTCGTTTTCACTGTTCATATGTTTTAAAAAAATCTTTCAGGGAGACAGAAACATAAAAAAAAAAAAAAAAAAAAAAAAAAAAAAAAAAAAAAAAAAAAAAACCTCCAAAGATCCTTCTCCATTTTCAGTCATCTGAAGAGCCCTTGTCTGGGCTCTTATCATCTCTACAAAACTCCACCAGGGCTTCTCAGACAGAATTGTCCACTGGAAAGGACATTTATATTGGAAAGCTTCCTGATGGGTGTGACAACTGAAAATGTGCCAGTCTTACGACCTATTTCAAAAGTTTCTTCTAATGCTTAAACAAATATATTGACACTTTCTTTTTACTGCCTGTCTTTCCTCCCCTGAGGTTATATTCACATTTTAAACAAGGCAGGATATATTAGTTTCTTATTGTCATGACAATCTGCAATTTTTAAGAAAAGAATTAATTTTTAAAAAGTTTTTGCTATAGGATACATGTGCTCAACAAAGAGAGACAGAGAGAGGGAGAGAGAGAGAGAGAGAGTGAGTGCAAGAATGAGTGAAACTAAGCAAGCAGCAAACTGCTAGATTTGGATAAAACCGCAGTCAGCTATGTGGGAGTCCAGTGACTTAACCATCATGCCAGCTGCTGGCCCCAACAACCTCCAGTTTAATAACTTAGATCAACACAAATCTATTATCTTACAGTTCTAGAGATTAGAAGTTCAAAATAGTTCTTGGTAGGCTAAAATCAAGGTGTTGATAGGGCTATATTCTTATCTAGAGATCCCAGGGAAATATCTGTTTTCTTTCCTTTTCCAAATTCTTTCTTTTTTTCCCTTTTCCAATTTCTAGGATCTACTTCATCCCCTTCTATCTTCAGTGCTTGCCAGTGATCTGACAAGTCATTCTTACGTTGTATCACTCTGACATTGATACTTCTGACACCCTCTAGGATTACTTTGGGCCAGCTCTGGATAATCCAGAATTGTCCTCTTTGTGAAGGTCCTTAACTTAATCACATCCACAAAGTTTCTTTCGGCATGTGAGGTAACACATTCACAAAATTGAGGAAAGAGGGAATGTGTGCATTATTCTGCTTGACACAAATACTTTAACGCATTAGAGTGTAATTTCTAAAATGACAGACTCATTGGGGAAAGATACTGTTTTCTTTTTTTTTAAAAGACAATTAGATTTCTTTTTATTATTTTATTTAACTTTATTGTTATCATTATTATTTTCCAGTTTGATCAGAGAGAGACAGAGAGAGAGAGAGAGAGGAAGTGAGAAAGCAAGCCACCAGGTCCGAGACTTGAACCGTGGTCAGCCATATGGGAGTCCAGCGCCTTTAACCACTATGCCACTTGCCGGCCCCAATACTGTTTTCTTTTTGTTATTTCTTTTTTCTTTTTTTGGAGAGGTTTTTGCTATAGAGCATGTGCACTCGCCAGAAAGACAGAGGGAGACAGAGAGATAGAAAGTGAGAAATCACCCCCAGGGGGGATGGCCATGCCACAATCCCTTCTCCTCCAATCTCCTCTCAGGATCTTGGGCACGCACGCATACACGCCTGGTGTGAGTTTAAGCCACTGGGTCCAGGACTCGAACTACGGTCGACTACATGGGAGCCCAGTGATAAAGCCATTATTCTAATTTCTGGTCTCCTTTTTGTTATTTTTCAAGTACTCTAGTTGTCTACTACTTTGGCCATTCTAGTAAAAAAATACTTCTCAGGAGAAAAATTATTTTCCATGCACATTTTTTTATTTTAGGACTGACCCAATGTAAAATTGTAAAGTAGAACTTTGTTTGGCCTATCAAAATTTTTTCCTCCACTCCTTTTTCTTTTTTACCAGAACTTTTCTTCCTTTTCTCACTCTTAGTCTTAGGCTATACTTGATAAGTTATTTTGCAATAGGAGCTAAAGAAATGACACTCCAGAAGATATTTTTAATGTTACTTAAAGGTATTGAAAATGAAAAGATTTAGAGACAGAATCAAACTATAAATCCCAAAAATTATCAGTAATAGGCTGAAAGTAAATGATATTAAAATATTTATTCATCATATACTATTCCAGTCTTTGGGGGAATTAAGAAATCAGTAAAGTTCAGTGGCCATTTTTTGACAGTCTGATTGATTTGGAATTCATATATTAGATCAGAGATTTTCTTTTTAAAAGTTTTTAGAGAGTTTTTTAAAAATTATTTTATTTAACTTTATTTATTTTCTTGTTTATTTTGACTTGACCAGAGAGGAAAAGAGAGAGAAAAAGTGAGAAATCAAGCTGCCAGTTCTGGGACTCAAACTGTGGTCTGCCAGGTGGGAGTGCTCTTAACCACCACACCACCTGCTGGTGTCATGTTTTTACAGAGATTTTTGGTATAGAGTGCAATGCACTTGCCAGAGAGACAGAGAGAAACAAAAAGACAGAAAGTGAGTAATCACTCCTCCCCCCATGCTGCAATCCTTTCTTCTCCATTCTCTTGGGATTTTGGACACACACACACACACACACACACACACACACACATGCCCAGTGTGAGTTTCAAGCCACCAGGTCTGGGACTCGAACCGCAGTTGACTACATGGGATTCCAGCAACATAACCATTATGTCACCAGCTAGTCCCAGATCCGAGACTTTCAAACCTTCTATGTAGATTCTAATTCTTTGTACCTATATATATATATATTATCATTTACAGATATTAAGATGTAAAAACTAGTTTTTTTCCCTCTATGGTATTGTGATGGACTTGTATTTACCAGTAATTGCAAATTTACTCACACAGTGTGTCAATAAAATGCAAGCTTGCAGTTTTCTATATCTTCTTATGGCAGATGCAGGGGAAGATAAGTTGAGACATAAACCTTACCAGTAAACAACTTCTTTAAACTCTTTCTTCTAAATGATTTGACTCTTAGATTTTAAATTTCTTTTCCCTCTTTTAATACCTTTTCAAAGAGGTATCTGGTGTATTTGGCTACCAAGTCTACATGAATGCAGGAATGGCAGGATTGACCTATGAGCAAAGACTCTTCCTATCCCATGGAAAATCTTTGAAACTGGAGTGAACCATGAAGCTCTCCCAAATTAAGCCAAAGATACTGGGTGCTTATAACCCTGTATTGACCAACCACTGGATGAGAGTTGCTTCCCCATCAAAGGAGGAGTACATTTTCTTTGCTGCTGTTGTTGTTTTAGGGGAGATTTTTGCTATAGGGTACATGTGCTCACCAGAGAGACAGAAAGCGAGAAATCATGCCCCACCCCTCGCCAGGTGAGATGGCCATGCCACAATCCCTTCTCCTCTATTCTCTTGGGATTTTGGGCACACATGCACACACACCCAGCGTGAGTTTCAAGCCCCCAGATTTGGGACTTGATTCGTTGTTGGCCATGTGGGTGTCCAGGGATGTAAGCGTTACCCCATATGCAGGTTCCAGAGAAATGCATTTTCTTAGGCAGTGTGGTTATTTAGCTTCAAAAAGTTACTTGAGAAATACTTAGCTGTGAACTGTCAGACATCAACCCTCAACTTCTGGGGAAATGAGTGCCTTAGTCTTAAAGGCAGGTGGGAGGACTTGAGGGGCATAGCATAGCATCCGCTACTCTGGGAAAGTGTGTCATTAGCTTCTCTGACTCCCTACTGATGTTCTGTGGTTCCTTCTTATCCATCTGGATATTTCTACTAATCGTGATTCCTCTAATTCTGTCTAAGCACTCCACCATAAGAGGGGAAGAAGAATCAGTCATTTAATCTGACTTCTAGATTTCTGTCATTTCTATTTTTTATGTTATGCCTGAATAGTAAAATGTGGGTTTTCTCTGTTCTCCTTTCCTCTGGAATAGACTTGTCCTGTTATCATGTTGTTGAGAACGAAGAAAGGTCTGAGATTTTATTCCACTTTTCCAGCTTTCAAATTAGCTTATTACATTTTAATAGATGTTGGCAAAAGAATGGGTATCAGAGACTAAAGGCTTTATTACTTCTGGTACATTAGGCAGCATGAGCTTCATGGTAGTGCCTGTTCAGATTCCTCAAATCTCATGGAGCAACATGGTGGTCTTAGGTGGGTACTGTGCATGCAGTTGACTCAGTTCACAGCTGAGAAACTCTAAGCTTGGGAAATCCCAAACCAGTACAAAATTTGAATCACAGGAGACATCCTTGCTATTTTACTGTACAGTAAACAAATCTACCCTGTGCTCTAGAGAGGCATACTATTTCTGTCTTTCAATACTCTCCTCTATTTGATCATTTTTAAAAAGATAGTTAAGAATAAAAGGCTGCCAGTGTTTCTTTCCACAAGTGAAAATATATGAGAGATCCATGGAAAATTGTCTCCCAACACATATCCCTCACCCCTAAGCACTATATTTCACAGGTCAACCTTAAAGTTAGAAGGAATATTCTTCTACATTGTGGAAGGAACTATAACAGGAGTTAGCTATAGCAATAGCTCAACTATTTGGTATAAGAGCTTTGGAATAACGAGGAACTAGGTAGGAATTGTTAAGGATAAAGTTATTGGTTTGCTCGTCTCCAAATTACCTATTGATTTTACATTCTTATGTCTTTCTTTAAATTTTTTAAAGAGATTTTTACTATTGGATGTGTGTGCTTGCAAGACAGACAGAAAGTGAGAAACCACCCAACAGAGAGGATGGCCATCCTGCAATCCCTTCTCCATTTGCCCCTCAGGATTTTGGGAATGCACACACACACATCTGGTGTGAGTTTAAAGCCTCAGAGTCTGGTACTCAAACCATGATTGGCCAGGTGGGAGTCCAGTACCATAGCCACTATGGCAACTGCTGGCCCCTCTTATGTCTTTCTTATTTAATACTTAAGAAGGTCATGTTGGGCCAGCAGGTGGTGTGGTGATTAAGGTTCTGAGCTCTCACTTGGCCATCATGGTTTGAGTCTCAGATCTGGAGGCTTGAAATTCATGCTAGGCGTGTGTGCATGCATGCAAAATCCCAAGAGGAGAATAGAGGAGAAGGAATTGTGGTGTGGCCATTCCCCTTAGGGAATGAGTTCTTGTTATCCCTTTCACTGTCTCTCTCTGTCTCTTTGGCAAGCACACTCACCCTATGGCAAAAACCTTAGGAAAAAAAAGAAGTAGAAGTTCATGCTTATATGATGCTTCTAACACACAGACATGACCTTAAGTAGGACAATCACAACCTAAATTATTCTGACACATTAGAGTCAAGATCTGTAAGAAAATATTCTCAAACTTTTTTGAAATTTTCTTCAAATTTTTTTTTTGTTTCTTAGAATGAGTTTATTTTATTAGAAGTAGTGGATATAGTTCTGTTTTCTTTACAAGTGGATAAAGTTTAAAATCCTTGCATCAAATTGGTAAGGGGAGACTTGGGAGTTCACACACTAAATCTAAGGTGTTTTGAATAGAATATCTGAATAGCTTAATTTTTAAAAGACCACATTTACCTGAATTATCAGAGCTACTTTTAGGAGGATTCCACAGCTTTATCTCATGCTTGGTTTTGACATGTGGAAAGTCAGGTGGTAAGGTGATTCATGATATTATTCAGAGTAATTACCATTAGCTGCTGTGTGAAACAACTTCCAACTTTTAGTGGCTCAATACAAAGCAGTTTTATTTCTCATTGAAATAAAAATGGACCAGAATGGATGAGGGACTCTCCTAGAAGTTCTCTCCATAGGTGTTAAGCCACGGACCCAGGTTCCTTTTATCTGGAAGTGGGGCTTCTACCTCCTAGAAGGGCCATCAGGTTCTTCACTGGGTGCTCTCCTTTTGGCCAGATGACAGCAGAGTGTAGAGGACCACATGGGATGTTTCTGGGTCAAGCTAGAAAGTGAGCGATATCATCACCCACATGTCATTGTCCCAAACTAGTTACATGGTCTGATCTAGACGTAAAGGATAGGGAAGTATGACCTCCCTATTGTCTCTATCACATTCTTTAATAAGAATCTGTCAGTAAATATTGGATCATCGGAAAAGTCATGATGGATTTTTGCATAGGAAAACAGAAAAAGACATTATGACTTTTCCAACAACCCAATAGTATTTATTGATGATCAGTTTGGTCATATTGTATCAACCACTGTAAAGTAAAGAGAGTCCAAAGTTTCCATGCACAGTTACAGAAAATTTGGATTAGGTGAAGGAGCATTTAGAATGGATTCTGTTTAAGTAAATCATTTAGCAATAGATTGAGTCCAAAACTGCATTCCAAGTTAGTTGTTTAGAAATTAGGGACATTGGGGCCAGCAGGTAGCATGGTGGTTAAGGCACTGGATACCCACATGGCTAACTACGGTTTAAGTCCTGGACCTGGTGGTTTGCTTTCTCACTTTTCCTCTCTCTCTGGTCAAATATAAATATAAATATAAATATAAATATAAAATTATAAATATAAATATAAGTAATGATGAATAAAATTCTTTGAAAAATCTGCCTTTCTTCAATGACTTCTGATTAAAACAAAAAGAAATTAGGGACATTAGGAGTGACATATAAATTATGGTGTATGTATCAGGTAACATATTTCTTGGGTTCAAATTTTAGGTGCCCAGATACCTAGTAGTGGTTCCAGACAGTCGTCAGTGTTTAACAGCTAACCCCCCAAAAACAGAAAGTGGGTCTAAGCAGTATAAGAAACTGGGTGTACCAGTAACAGATTAATTCTTCTCATATGCATACAAAAAAGTACTGCATATTAGGCAGTCAGTGGCAACCTAAAAGAGGATGAGATAAGGAGTTTGGAATCTGGGTCATGAGAAGCCTATTTAAAAAAATAGGAAAGAAATGACAACACATGATGACTGTCATCAATTGGCAAAGGACTGTTAGATAAAATAAGATAGTGTGATTACTGAATATGTAGTGATGAATAGGGAACATTAATTAGAATGTTTTTTGTAGCAACAGAATTATCAATATATTTTCAGCAGATTTAGTGACCTCATAATTATAGAGCAAGAGCAAATTAAGCAGTTACTTGCCTTCTTTTTCTATTTTAAAGATAATTTATTTCTTCCATAAGTGAGAGCTATGGAGAGAGAGAACCCCCAACAGGGTCTTCACACCACGATCCCCATCCAGCTTCAGCTAGCCCTGGATCACGGGAACATACACATCAGCGTATTCAGGAAGGTCTATGAAAGTGAACCCAGAACTTTCCTATATGGGTCAGCCTTGCAACGTATCCCATTTTATCACTATCCCACTGTGTGGCCCTGGCAGTTGCTTGACTTCAGAGGTTCAATTTTACACATACACCTGTCATATTTTTAAATGGTCCATGTGATTAAGTAGCATGGTGGTGGTAGTAAGGAATTGATATTTGTGGATATTGGGCACCATACAGGAACTTTAAAATATATATATATGGGGGCCAGCAGGTGGTGTAGTAGTTACAGTGCTGGACTCCCACATTGCTAACTGTGGTTCAAATACTGGACCTGAGTGCTTGAAAATCAAACCAGATACATGTGTGTATGTGCCCAAAATCCTGAGAGGAGAATGGAGAAGGGATTGTGGCATGGTCCTCCCCTCTGGGGGAGTGATTTCTTACTATCTCTTTCTCTGTTTCTCTCTGGTGAGTGCACATGCCCTATAGCAAAAACCTAAAAAACATTTATATATATTATATATATATATTTATGATGTTAGTTCTCAGGAGTATGCTCTGAGGCTAGACATGATTATCTCCATCTTAACAGAAAGGTAAATGAGTATAGTGAATTTGCATGCCTTGATGAAGAATGCATGGGACCAGCAGTTAGTGTAATGGCTATGTCGCTGAACTCCCATATAGTTGACCACGGTTCGAGTCCCGGACCCGGTGGCTTATATTCATGCCAGGCACGTGTGCGTGCGTACCTAAGATCCCAAGAGAAGAATGGAGGAGAAGGGATTGTGGCGTTGCCATCCCTCCTGGGGGGTGATTTCTCACTTTCTGTCTCTCTGTCTCTTTGGCAAATGCATACGACATGTAGCCAAAAAAAAAAAAAAAAAAAGCAACTCTCCAAAGAATGCATGTCTAATGGTGGAATTAGAAGCCAGATCTTTTTTTTTCATATAGAACAATATTTACACCTTTTTATTTAAATTTATTTATTTACATTCATTCACTGTATATCATTACAGCATTCAAAATGAGATTTTCCATCTCGAATAAACTGTATTTTGGCTCAATCAAGCACATCAACATATGTGTTATCATCAACAAGTAATTTTCCACTTCTCATTTCCTATATATTTTGCTTTTTTTTCCATCCTTGATTCCCTAGCTCTCACCCTCTACCATGTCCCACCCTCCTCCCACCCTGTCTCTGGTATCAATGGTTTATTTCTATGCCTTTCCCCCACCCACATTTTATTATTTTTATTTTATTTTTAAAATTTATTTATTTTTATTTATTTATTTTTTCATTTCATTTTCTTCCATACGTCCAATCACATTATTATTTGTCTTACAAAATGGATATTCCAACAGGTGAACATTTCTCCCTAGTACTGTTGATAAAACTACGAAATATCTTCAATAGATAATACCACACCTCTTTGTGCCATTAATGCTTTTCCTCCCTGCCCCTCCCCCAAATGTCCTTCCTCAGACCCTCCTCTTTCACACACACTATATCTGGTATTTACATCTATATACTGCATTTCTATATCCTTTAGACAATTAGTTTAAGTCATAGAGTGCAGACACTCGGTATATATTAAGTGGGGACATACAATGCCTCTCCTTAATAGCATGGCTTGCTTCACTCAGCAGTAAGTCTTCCACATTCATCCACTTCCTGTCAAAAGCCAGGGTTTTGTTTTTTATGGATGAGTAGTATTCCATTGAATATATGTGCCACAGTTTTTCTAACCATTCATCAGTTCGTGGGCATTTGGGTTGCTTCTGTGACTTAGCAATTGTGAAAAGTGCCGCAATAAACATCGATGTGCAAGCACTTTTCCAATAAAGTATTCTGTCCTTTGGGTAGATACCAAGGAGTGGGATTGCTGGATCATATGGTAGTTCTATTTGTAGATTTTTGAGGAATCTCCAAATTGTTCTCCACAGTGGTTGGACCAATTTACATTCCCACCAGCAGTGTAAGAGAGTTCCGTTTTCACCATACCCTCGCCAGCACTTACCATTTTTTGCTTTTTAATCTTAGACATTCTGACTGGGGTTAGGTGATATCTCATTGTTGTTTTGATCTGCATTTCTCTTACAATGAGGGATGTTGAGCATTTTTTCATATGCCGTTTAGCTATTTGTATGTCATCTTTAGATAGTGGTTTTTTCAACTCATTCTCCCATCTTTAGATAGGATTGATTGTCTTTTTCCGGAACAGCTGCTTGAGTTCCTTGTGAATTTTGGTGATCAGTCCCTTATCTGACGCATAGTTTACAAAAATATTTTCCCATTCTGAGGGCTGTCTATTCACACTAATCACTGTGTCTTTTGCCATGCAGAAACTTCTTCGTCTGATGTAATCCCACTTGTCTATTTTTGGGATTACTGACTCTGCTTTGGGAGTCTTATTTAAGAAGTCTTTCCCTACCCCAATGTCTCCCAGAGTTTCCCTGGTGTTTTCCAGGAGCAGTTTTATAGTTTGAGGTCTTGGATTTAGATCTTTGATCCACCTTGACTTTATTTTTGTCAGAGGTGAAAGGTAGGGGTTCAGATTCATCTTTCTGCAAGTGGAGATCCAGTTTTGCCAGCACCATTTGCTGAAGAGGTTTTCTTTTTCCCACTGGATTGACTGGTACCCCTTGTCAAAAATCAGTTGGCTGTAAGTTTGAGCATTCATTTCTGGGGACTCTATTCTGTTCCATTGGTCCACCTGTCTGTTTCCGTGCCAGTACCATGCTGTTTTGATTACCACAGCTTTGTAGTATATTCTTGGGTCAGGGAGTGAGATGCTGCCCACTCCACTCTTCTTACTCAGAACTGCTTTGGCAATATGGGGTCTCTTATGATTCCAGACAAACTTTATGAGAGATCTGTAAAGAATGTGTCTGGTACTTTGATTGGCATTGCATTAAATAGGTAGATTAATTTAAGTAGAATTGCCATTTTGATTATATTAATTCTTCCAATCCAGGAACATGGGATGTCCTTCCACTTTTTTGTGTCATTTTCAATTTCTTTTTTTATCTTCTCATAGTTTTCCTTGTGAAGGTCTTTAACTTCTTTGGTTAGATTTATACCTAAGTATCTTACACTTTTTGTGGTTATGGTAAATGGAACAACTTTTTTCAGTTCTATCTCAGTCTGCCTGTTGTTCATATACAGAAATGCTATAGATTTCTGGATATTAGTTTTGTATCCTGAAACTTTACTGTATTCATGTATTACTTCCAGAAATTTTTTTATGGAAACCATTGGTCTTCCATGTATACAATCATGTCATCTGCAAATAGAGAGAGTTTCACCTCTTTTCCTATTTGAATTCCTTTTATTTTTTCCTCTTTTCTGATTGCAATGGCCAGGACTTCCAGTATTATATTGAAGAGGAATGGAGAAAGTGGACATCCTTGTCTTGTACCCGTTTTTAGTGGAAAAGCTTTCAGCTTTTCTCCATTGAGGATGATGTTCGCTATGGGTTTTTCATAGATAGCTTTTATTGTGTTGAGAAATGACCCTTCTATGCCGATTTTGCTGAGAGTCTTGATCATGAAGAGATGTTGTATCTTATCAAATGCTTTTTCTGCATTAATCGATATGACCATATGGTTTTTATCTTTCTTCCTATTAATATGGTGTATTACATTTATGGTTTTGTGTATGTTGAACTAACCTTGCATTCCTGGGATAAAGCCTACCTGATCATGATGTATAATCTTTTTTATAAGCTGTTGTATATGATTTGCTAATATCTTGTTGAGAATCCTTGCATCTATATTCATCAGGGATATTGGTCTATAGTTTTCCTTCCTTGTCTTGTCCTTATCTGTTTTAAGGATAAGGGTGATAGAAGCTTCATAGAATGAATTAGGGAGAGATTCACCCTTTTGGATCTTTAGAAATAACTTGAACATAATGGGGGTTAACTCTTCTTTGAAAGTTTTGTAGAATTCAGAGGTGAATCCATCAGGGCCAGGGCTTTTCTTTGTTGGCAGGTTATTTCTAACTGATTCGATCTCCTAGCTTGTTATGGACCTATTCAGACTTTCTATATCCTCCTGGCTCAATCTAGGTAGATTATACGTGTCCAGAAATTTGTCCATCTCATCCAGATTGTCTTGTTTCTTAGCATATAGTTGTTCATAGTACCCTCTAATGATGTTCTGCATTTCTACTTTGTCTGTTGTTCTATTTCCTGCTTCATTGCAGATTTGAGTCACCCGGTTCTTTTCTCTCTTCTTCTTAATAAGTCTCGCCAGTGGCATATCAATTTTGTTTATCTTTTCAAAGAACCAGCTTTTACTTACATTTATCTTCTGTATAGTTCATTTATTTTCTATTTCACTTATTTCTGCTCGGATCTTTATTATTTCCTTTCTCCTGGAGTTTTTTGGATCTTTTTGCTGTTGCTTTTCCAATTCTGTGAGGCATGATGTTAAGTGATCCATTTGCCTTCTTTCCATCTTCCTCTTATGTGCACTAATTGCTATGAACTTCCCTCTTATGATTGCTTTAGCAGTGTCCCAAAGATTATGGAGACTCGTGTCCTCATTGTCATTGGTTTCCATGAACCTTTTGATTTCAGTCTTTATTTCTTCAGTAGTTGTGGAGTCATTCAGGAGTAGGTTATTAAGTTTCCATGTATTTGAGTATTTTTGAGGATTTCTCTTGAAATTAAACTCAAGTTTAATTCCATCATGGTCAGAGAAGATGCTGGGTATAGTTTCTATGCCTTTGAATCTGTAGAGGCTTGCTTTGTGCCCTGTGATGTGGTCAATCTTCAAGAATGTTCCTTGTGGCGGCGAGAAAAAAGTGTATGTCGAGGTTTTGGGATGGAAAGTTCTATAGATATCTGTTAAGTCCATTTGATTTATGATATCATTTAGATCCTTTATCTCTTTACCTATTTTTTGTCTAGATGATCTATCCAGAGGGGATAGTGCAGTGTTGAGGTCTCCAACAATTAGTGTGTTGCAGTCTATCTCCCTTTTTAGATCTAGCAGTCTTTCCTTCACATATTTGGGTGCTCCTGTGTTAGGCGCATAGATATTAATAAGCGTTATATCTTCTTGATCGATTGACCCTTTTACTACAATATAGTATCCTTCTTTGTCTCTTTGAACAGCTTTTTGTTTTAAAGCCTATTTTGTCAGAGATTAGTATTGCAACTCCAGCTCTTTTTTGGTTCCCATTTGCATGGAAAACCTTTTTCCACCCCTTCACTTTTAGTCTATGTATGTCTTTATCCATGAAGTGGATTTCCTGTAGGCAACAGATAGAGGGTTTTTGTTTTTTTATCCACTCAGCCAGTCTGTGTCTCTTGATTGG
Source organism: Tupaia tana (assembly GCA_026018925.1). NCBI lineage: Eukaryota > Metazoa > Chordata > Mammalia > Scandentia > Tupaiidae > Tupaia > Tupaia tana. The sequence goes on along the minus strand of JAKSZU010000003.1, from coordinate 61,072,150 downwards.
CGAATTTAATCCATTAACATTCAGTGTTATTATCGATATTACTGCATCTGTCCCGACATTTAAGTTGGCCATTGTCTTAGTTGCCTTTTACTCCTTTGTTTCTGCCTGTTACTTCTTTAGTTTTCCTGGAACAGTACTTTCTTCAGGGTTTCTTGGAGAGCTGGCCTGGTGCTGGCAAATTTTTTCAGGTTTTGTTTGTCTGAGAAGATTTTAATCTTTTTTTTCCCATATGAAGGATAATCTAGCAGGATACAATAATCTTGGTTGAAATTGTTTCTCTCTTAACACTTTCAATACATCTTCCCATTCTTTCCTTGCTTGGATTGTTCCCGTTGAGAAGTCCAGTGTTAGCCTGATGGGGTGACCTTTGTATGTCACTTGTCATTTCTCTCTTGCCAGTTTTAGTATCTTATCTTTATCTGTGATCTTAGCCAGTCGGGCTATGATATGCCTTGGGGAAGATCTTCTTGGGTTGATTCTATTTGGGGTCCTTTGTATTTCTTGGGTCTGGATGCTTGAGAGCCTCTCTAGACTTGGGAAATTTTCTTCCAAGATTTCATGGAATAGGTTTTCCATGCCTTTACTAGTTTCTTCATTTTCTGGAATACCAATTATTCGGATGTTAGGTCGTCTGATGGAATCTAGTATTTCTCGTATGTTATCCTCATGTTTTTTTGTTATTTTCTCTATCTTTTTGGTGGTTTTCTCTAGGTCAGAAGTTTTATCTTCTACATCGCAGATTCGATCTTCAGCATGGTCTAGTCGACTTTTAATACTTTCGAGAGAGTTTTTGATTTCTTGTATTACAGACTTCACCTCTAATAGTTCCATCTTATTCTTTCTTAGCGTGTCCATTTCTTCCTTCATATCGTGGAAGGACTTTCTCATCTCCTGTAGTTCATTATCTCTTTTCTATTCCAGCTCATAGTATTTGTTCAACATGAATGTTCTAAATTCTATCTCGGACATTTTGGTAACGTTCTCTATTTTTTCAAGAAAAGGAAGGGAGTTACTGTGTTCTTTTGACGGAGACATATTTCCTGCTTTATTCAGACCTGAGGTTCTTCTTCTACTTCTAACCATTTGGGAGATGTGTTCCCTTTGAAATACCTTTTAAGAGAAAGTTTCCTCGAATAGGAGCAAGAGTGTTTCCTTTTTGCTGCGGAATGAAGACTGCCAAAGTCTCTCTTCTATTGTTTTTAGCAACGTGATCAAAGGAAAAGTATTCCCTTCAGCTGTACAAAGAAAAGTATCTCCTTCTTCGCAGGTGTTTCAGTGAAAGGGATGATCCCAGAGAGTCTTAAAATACTAGAATATTTCAGAATTGTAATTCTAGACCTATCTGGCTGACAGGGGTTTCTGGCTTGGGGGGTCCTGGGGCTGGAGCTTCGGAGAACAGTCCTCCCTCGCAGTTCCTGGCCCACGGGTCAAAAGATGGGAGTGGGGTGTCTGTAGGTCTAAGTGCCTTCCTATGTGCTGACTGTCAGGGGTTTCTAGAAGCCAGATCTTTGATTACATAGTTGATTGCTTTGCTTTGTGATGTAGCTATTAATAAAACTGATTATTGTATTCTTTGGTCAATGTTTTGAACATTTTATAAAGGCATGTAAGGCAGAATAAAAGATTGCTTACTTAAACTCTGAAAGAAAGGTAAAATATTGAAATGTTGAAATGTATTGATTTTGGCTCCATGAAAAAATGTGGATCTCTTTCATCCTACCATTCACATTTTATTCTCTTTTCCTGATTTTCTGGTTTATATCTCACCAATTTCTGAACAAAGATTGATGGATGCTCCTTGGCTGACTCCCAGAAAAGTCACAATGTAATAAAATTATTTTCAAATTTTTAGCTGAATGGATTGCTTGCCTTCAGATAGTGTGAAACCAACAATGTTGGTAAATGAAAAAAAATTGTGTAGGTAGTACATGCTTTTGCACTTTGTATCAGTGGAGAGAGAGAGAGAGAGAACCCCCTGATGGGGTGTGGTCATAGCACAATCCCTTCTTCATTCCTCCATCCTGTTGGGATTTCCAACATGCATGCATGTGTGCCCAGCATGTTTTTCAGCTGACAGTGCCAGGATCTGACCCACACTGTCGTCCATAAGGGACCCAGTTCCCATAATCAGTAAGCCACAAGACTGGCCTTATGTGAATTTTCTATAGCTTGCTTTTTGGTTTAATACTTTGTTCTTGGGATTCATCTGTGTTACTTGGTATAACTGTAGTTCTTTAATTTTTATTGTTGTTGAGAAGTTGCACTGTACTTGTGTACTACACTTATTTTCCTTTATATTGTTGACAGACATTTGGATTGTTTTTAGTTTTTTTTGCTGTGAATAACTCTGGAATAAACATTCCTAAAATTATTGTGGTGCACATATGCACATATTTCTGTAGGGGGACATGTATTCTTAGGAATATAATTGCTGGGCCATAATATATGCATATCACCTTTATTAGATAACAGTGTTGTACCAATTTACACTACCAACAGCCATGGGAAAGTTTTCGTTTGTTCCATATCCACGTCCTACATTTGATATTGTCGCTTTTTAACTCTTGGCAATCTGGTAGCTCAGCGTAGCTTTATTTGGTATACAAAACATACCAGAATGTATGTTTCCACTTCTGTCACTTTCCAGGATCTTTGTCCATTTTCCACTGGGTTGTTTGGTTTTTGTTACTGACTTGGACAGGTTTTTTTTTTTTTTTTTTTTTTTTTTATGTGTTCTGGATACTAATCATTTGACAGTAATGCAAATCTTTTATTTCAGTTTATGATTTATCTTTTCACATTTTAAATAGCTTTTTGGCAAACAAGTACTAAATTAAATATCACCTTTTCGTAAATAGTTTTTTGTTACTGTGCCTCAATTAAGAAACCCCTTCTAGGGGCCAGCAGGTGGCTCAGTAGTTAAGGTGCTAGACTCCCACAGGGCTGACTGCAGTTGAAGTCTGGGACCTAATGGCTTGTTTTTTCACTTTCTCCTTCTCTTTCTCTCTCCCTGCCCCCTTATGAATACCTGTACTCTGAAGCAAAATTAAAGAATGATAGTAATGATAAATAAAATTATATAAAAAATTCTTAAAAATAAAAAAGAAACCCCTTCTATCCTAAGGTTTTGAAGATAGTCTGCTTTATCTTTAGATATTTACTCATCCGTTTATTTATTTATTTTATTTATTTTTTTAAAAGTTTTTTTCATATCAGAGAGAGAGAGAAAGAGAGAGAGAGAAAGGCACCCCAGCAGGGTCTTTATCCTGAGATTTATTCCCAGCCTCAGATAGTCAAGATTATGGACACGTGTGACCTATGTGTACAGGGTGGCCTTGGGATAGGGTATGAGCCCAGGACCTTCCCATGTGCACCACCATCTGGCCCCTATATTTTTTTTTCCCCCGTAGGGTGCATGCGCTCACTGGAGAGAGACAGTGAGAGGGAAAGTGAGAAATCAGCCCTAAGAGGGGGAATGGTCATGACACAGTCCCATTCTCCTTCATTATCTTCCTGGGACTTTGGATATACATACATATGTACCTGCCAGGACTAGAACTATGATCAACCATGTGGGAGTCCAGTGCCTTAACCACCCCACCACTTGCTGGCTCCGTATAACCACCCTACCACCTGCTGGCTCTGTGGCCTCTATTTTTCTTTTTCTTTCTTTCTTTTTTTTTTTTTGAGTGATTTTTGCTATAGGGCCTTTGTACTTACTGGAGAGAAATCACTCCCCAGGGGAGATGGCCACTCTGCAATCCCCTCTCTTCCATTCTTCTCTGGGGATTTTGGCCACACACACACATGCCTGGTATGAGTTTTAAGCTGCTGGATCCAGAACCTGAATCACGGTCGACTACGTGACACGGAGTCCAGCGCCTTAACCACTATGCAACCTGCTGCCCCCCCCCCACTTATTTTTAATATATGTTATGTTTTAGGAATATATTTATATTTTTCTTATGGTAAACCAATTACAATTTATATATTGTACCAAATTGGGCTGCTAATAACTATGTCATATGTCAAGTTTCATGACTGTTATAACCAAAAGTTTGCTTTATTTCCAGATCACAATCAATAATATTTTATGATTATGATTACATGTATTTTTATTAAAAATAATAGTTGTGGTTAAGGTGATTGATTTATATCTGTTGAACAGGAAGCGGGAACGGTATGAAAGAGAAAAATCTGAGGCAGGGAGAACTAGTTAGGAGTTTATCACAGGATCAAGAAAATGAGGTTCTGAATCAGGACAGTGGTTGTACATCAAGTGATAAATGTGTGAATCTGTTTTTAAGATCTTCATCCAATTCCATTTCTCTAATTGCCATCCATGAATGCCATCCAATTTTAAATGTATAAACTTTATAATATGTCTTGATATCTAATAGGGCAAGTTCTCAAACCTTTTCCATTTCCCTCAATAGAATAATATCTTTACAAATTTTGGGGCCTTTGAACTCAATATCAATTTTAGATACAACATAATTAATGTATACACAGGTGGGGAAAAATGCCTATTGGAATTTTTATTGGCACTGTGTTGAGTTCGGTTATAGAATTGACAACTTCATTATATCAAATTTTTTAGTTGATGAGCACTGTATAGTTTTTGATTTACTTACATCTTCTTTAATGTAGTCCAGTACAATTTTACATTTTTGTCAATAATGGTTTTGCATACTTTTATTAAATGTATTTCTGAGTATTCCATAAATTTTATTTTAGTTTGAAAAACTTCCTTTTCTAATTCTCCATTGTTGGTATATAAAAGTGTAATTGATTTTTTGCATTGATTTTTGTACTCTGAAATCCTCCTAAACTCTTTTCTTAATTCTAGAAATTATCTATAGCTTCTATTGGATTTTTATAACAATGCTATATCACTTGCAAATGATGGTATTTTAATTTCTTCCCTTCTTTCTATTTTTTTAAAGCTTTATTTTATTTTGTTTTTTAGTTTGCTATAGGGTGTGTGTGTTCACTGAGGAGAGAGAGAGAGAGAGGAAGAGAGAGAGAGAAAGAAAAAACACTTCCCCCCTCCAGAGGGATGGCTACACTGCAATCCCTTCTCCTCCATTCTTCTAGGGATTTTGGTCATGCACCCATAGGTGTCTGGCTCAAACCTCCCAGTTGGCCCTGTGGGGCCCAGCTGCCTTAATCACTTACTGGCCCATATTCTATTTTTAATTCCTTTCATTTCCACTTGGTACTGGCTAGAGACTGCTACAAGGTTGGAAAAAGTGGGCATCTGATAACTTTCATGGTCTCAAAAGGAATGTTTTCACCATTAAGTATAATGTTTAATGGTTAACTATTATTATAGATACTCTTTATCAGGTAAAGGAATCCTGATTAAAAAAAAATCAATTCTGAGTTCCTGGCCTGGACTCAAGGAAAGAAAAAGAGGATGGAAAAAGAGATTCTATTTTGTTTTTAATTTCAAATACTTTTGGTTCCTAATTATGCTATTTCCCCCCTTTTTTCTTCCTTCTCCCTCCTCTTCTCTTTCCCTTTTCTTTCTTCTGTCTTCTCTTTCCCCTTCTCCCTCTTTCTTCCTCTATTCCTCCTTCTCTCTTTTTTCTTTCTTTTAAAATTAGTTTTGTCTTTCGCATATCTTCTTATATTATTATTAAAACTTTAAGACCCTTTTAATTTTTAACATATATTAACTATATTAAATATTTATTCTTTGCTCTATAAGTCCAATATCTGATTTCTTTTTCTTTCTTTTCTTTTCTTTTCTTTTCTTTTCTTTTCTTTTCTTTTCTTTTCTTTTTTTTTTTTTTTTTTTTAATTCCCAGAAGGCACATGGGCTCTTCAGAGAAAAACAGAGAAAGAAAGAGAGGGAGAAAGCACCCCACAATGGGTTGTGATCATGTTGCAACCCCTTCTCCTCCGTTTTCTCATCCTATCAGGATTTAGTGCATGCATAAACATGTGCCCAGTGTGTTTTTCAAGGTGCAGGATCCAGAACTGGAATTACATGCTTGGTCCTGTGAGCACTAGTTCCTTTAACCACTAGGTTATGGTACGAACTCTCTGAAGTCCCTCCATATGTTTCTTTGCTATTTGTTGCTTCTACTGCTTCTCACTAGTGGTGACTGGCTTCTTTGTGCATTTTGTGAGTATTAACTATAACCTTGTATTACTTGGAATTGTATTTGTTTAAAGTTTATGAGGCCTTTATTGACAGTTCATGTCTCCATTCACTATTTGCATTTGCTCCAGTCAAAAATGGGGTGGAGTGAGAAGGAGGACTTCTACCAATACAGATACACTAGAAATTAAAATTTTTAGTCAGAAATGAAAAGTTAAGGTATCTCAGGAAGTATAAGGTTAGGCTACAAGCTGAGTTGAGAACTAGCTAGTGGATATGAATTACAAGGGGGCAACTTTATATTTCCTTCTTCCCAATGGCACATTATATAATAGGCAATTTTCCTTGCTGTCCCCTGGATTTATTTCTAGCTCACATATAACTTGAGGATTTAGGCATTTGGGGTTTCTGATTTATTAAGGCATCTCATATTAGATTCTTCATCTTAGGCATGTTCCTCTAAGAATTTATCTCCTGTTACCTGTAAACACAGAAGTTAAAGTTCACCTTTGTGGGCAGATGTCCTCAGGATCAAAGTCAGATTCAAAACTCAGTTACTTCTCTGAATTTCTTTCTTTCTTTTTCTTTTTAATATAGAGAGATTTTCGCTGTAGGGTGTGTGCACTCATTAGAGAGACAGAGACAGAGAGACAGAAAGTGAGAAATCACCCCCCCCCCTTCTCCAGGGTGTATGGCCATACTACAATCCCTTCTCCTCCATTCTCCTCTTGGGATTCTGAGCACGCATGCACATGCACCCAGTTTGAATTTTAAGCCACCAAGTCCAGGATTCAAACTGTGTTCGACTATGTGGGAGTCCAGCAATATAACCATTATACCATTTGCTGGTCCCCTGAATTCCTATTTTCAATTAGGTTTTGACCTAAGAGAATCCTTACTTTCTTCCTAATACATTGATGAATTTTAAAATACTTTTAAAAATTATTTTCATTGAGGTTTTGGTACTGGTGTGAAGTGTGTCATATTCCTGGAAAATATATATATTTTTTTGTCTTTGAAAATAATTTTTTCCTACAATAAGTTTAAGATTGTCAAGAAAAGAATAGGAGAATCTTTTATGAATATGAGGTTGTATAAATAAAAGATCATAGACTTTTGTGCATTTGCTCACTCTCTTATATAAATGTACTGGGCACTCCATTATGTGAGGTGTTGTGTTATGTTGCAAAAGATTTCAATAAGAATGTTGAGAGGTGCCTGGCTTGCAAAAACTTTATAAGTGGTAAACTTCACTGAAATGATATATGTTAAATAGTCACATCTATCTGGAGAAATAAAGCAATTTTTTAAGAGAGTTTTTTTGTTATAGGGCATGTGTGCTCGCCAGACAGAAGCTGAGAAATCACCCCCAGTGGGGATGGCCATGCCACAATCCTTTCTACCCCATTCTCCTCTCGGGATCTTGGGCATGCACATGCACCTGGCGTGAGTGTCAAGCTGCTTGGTTTCAGACTCAAACCATGATCGACCATATGGTCCCCCAAAACAAACCATTTTAAAGAAGGTAGTGTTTTATCTCAATGTGTAGGCCAGACATAGGGAGGTGAGTGGAAGGGCATTCATTCCCTGGAGAAGAAATGAAGAGCATAAACAAAAATATTGAGGTAAAAAGCATGGACTTCAGATAACTGTGTGACTCAGTCGTAAGTGAAGTTAGTAAACTGATTAATGATAAGAATGAAAAACCAGACTAAGGCCAAAACAAAAAGGGCTCTAAATTCTAGGTTAAACATTTTGAACTTAAATTAGCAGGGGGGCTAGTTTGCTACTTAATATATTATTTTAAAAACAAACTATATTCTTATTCATATTACAGTAATTTGAGTTAATGATAGATGACATAAACCTCTGAATTTTACCCTATTTGTATGTGTCATTTATGGGGGACTGTAGTAGAATGTAGACATATTCAGTATTCAGTTACACTCTAGAAATTATAAATGGGTAAAATGAAAATAACATGAAGTACGGGTGTGTTTAAAAAGTGAAATAATCTTGTTTTTTTCCACTCTGTAAAAACGGCTTTATTTGGAGTTTCTGACATGAATACTCTCCATCTATGATAATGGCTTGATTTATTTACATAATTACTTTCTTCCACTGCTTAGAAAAAATTGATTTATTTTCTGGAGAGGTTCAAAGTCACATCTTGATATTTCCTCACATGAGTCATTCAAGCCTGAGTCGTAACCCTAGGGACACAATATTTAGGGATTTCTTTTTCTCTCCCCTCTCTCTTTTTTCCCTTTTCCTTTTAAAAAGAAAAAAGCTGGTCTAATTGCTTTGGTAATTTAATATATTTTTTAGGCTATGAGGTTAATTTAAGAGAGCATCCCCATAAACTTCTTAGGACACCTCATTTTGTTATTAAGAAAAATAATCATTAAATGCCAGTCAGTATTATGGTATCCAAATTCAAGGTCTATTTTATACATGCTAAAGATCAGAAAGTTATCAAAAGAACACTCATAGGCACACAACAAATGGCTAATGCAATTTTTATTTCTGAGCTGAGATGAAAAATGAGAATGTGTGTCTTTTTCCACTGTTTCCAAAACCTCATTAGGATCCAACCAACATGTGCATAAGTGGCACAGCTGAGTCTTTCTCAGCCAAGATACATTAACATTACAAATGAACTTGGTCTGAATCTATCTCAAGGAGCATTTTCTCTCAGAGGTATAGTAGGAATTACATTAGCAGTGCAGTTATTAAGCTCTGTTGAATAATTCTGTGTTTTAGAAAAGGAAAGTGACCTTTTATATCTCTCAAAGGGATAACAGCACTATAGATATGTTTAAAATAGAACTAATTGGGACAGAACAGTAGCTATAACATCAGCTTTACAAAATGACGTGGGGAGAAATTGGTATTCAGTTAAAAAATACAATTCTGTTAATAAATATTTTAAACAAAATATTTCATAATATTAGATTTAGATGCATGACCTTTATTTCTTTTTCTTCTTTTTTAAAAGAGTTTTGCCATAGGACAGGTGTGATTGCTGGAGAGAGACTGAGAGACAATGAGAGGGAAAGTGAGAAATCACCACCTACCCCCCGGGGGAGGTGATGGCCACACTACAATCTTTTCTCTTCCGTTCTCCTTTTGGGGTTTTGGGCACATATTCACATGTGCCCGGCATGATTTTTAAGCCTCCAGGTCCAGGACTCAAACCGTGGTCGTCCATGAGGGAGTCCTGAACGTTAACCACCATGACACCTGCTGATGCTCCCCTTTATTTCTTCTTAATCAAACAATTTTATCCTCTGTTTTAGGTTGTAAAATGGGGAATGAAAAACAGAAATATACTGTTGTAGATTCTTAATTTTGTATTGCTTTGAAATAAAGGCACAATTTGAAAACTAAACTTCTCAACAATGAGCTAAACTATTGTTTTTCTCCAACAAGCACAGTGAAGTATCTAAAGCTACCTGACATACTTAAAATTTGGGTGTTTCCCAAGAAGCAACATCAAAAGAAACATGCTCCAACATCCATGCTTCTCAGTGGTCATTATCTTTGTGAGTGTTAATATAGTCATAAGCGGTAATCATTCAGATACATTTGAATCCTAAATGTTGCTTTAACTGTTTTAAAAAGAGATAATCCTATAATGTAGAACCAAAAGGAAATGTTATTTTGTACAAAGAATGGTTATTAAATATCAAACAATGAAATAAAATGTAGTAGAAAATTGCCAAATTTATTGCTGGTATTTCAAAGCCAGGAAAGCCTGAATGATATATTTATGGCCTTAAAGTATTATTACTCAGGTGCCTAGTCTCTATCTCTCAAAAGTTTCAGGATGGGGACCAGCAGTTAGCATAATGGCTATGTCGCTGGAATCCCACGTAGTTGACAGCAGTTCGAGTCCTGGACCTGGTGGTTTAAACTCACGCCAGGTGCTTGTGCGTGTGTGCCCAAGATCCTGAGAGGAGAAAGGAGAAGGGATTGTGCCGTGGCCACCCCCCGTGGGGGTGATTTCTCACTTTCTGTCTCTCTGTCTCTCTCTGTCTTTCTGGCAAGTGCATGTGCCCAAAGCAAAAAAACCTCTCCAAAAAAAAAAAAAAAAAAAAAAAAAAAAAAAAAAAAAAAAAAAAAAAAAAAAAAAAATTTAGGATGAATTTTCAAAAGAAGGTAATTTACTTACAATGATGAGTAATTGAATTAAGGAAAAGGTGAAACTATCAGTTTAACTAAATAGGAAGTGCCAACAAAACCCTACAATTAAAGTGTCTTAAAGAAACCCAAGAGGTACAGATTGTAAGCGTGAATTATAAAAAACAACGTGTCATGCTGTCTTGCCCAGATCAAGTCAGAAGACTCTTGAGACTAAGTGGGAAGAGAGTGGATCTTAAATTTGATTTTTTTTTCTTTCTTTTTTTTTTTTTGAAGAGGTTTTTGCTATAGGGCGTGTGCACTCGCCAGACAGACAGAGAGAGACAGAGAGATAGAAAGCGAGAAATCACCCCCCAGGGGGGATGGTCACACTGCAATCCCTTCTCCTCCATTCTCCTCTTGGGATCTTGGGCACACACGCACACGCACCCGGTGTGAGTTTTAAGCCACCGGGTCCGGGACGCAAACTGTGGTCGACTACGTGGGAATCCAGCAACATAGCCATTATGCCAACTGCTGGTCCTTTAAATTTGATTTTGATGATGCAGAAAATCCTACACATAATTACATGAATAAATATATGTATCATGAGTATGAAAAGTATTGGACATAAACTGTTTAGTATATGTCCAATTTAGTGTTTTATTTCTTAAAACATAAAAATGCCTAGAAGAAGGAATGGTAATCACAAAGATCCAAGATAGATTTACTATCCCTAAATTACTTCACACTAATAAGATATTCATTTTTGATAGGGTTACTATATGTGAGCTGGAATGACAACTCTATATTTCTTTTTTTTGAGAGTTTTTTTTTGCTATAGGGTGCGTGCGCTTGCCAGAAAGACAAAGAGAGACAGAGAGATGAAAAGAGAGAAATCACCCCTGGGGGGATGGCTATGCCACAATCCCTTCTCCTCCATTTTCCTCTCGGGATCTTGGGCACACACACACGTGCCCTGTGTGAGTTTAGGCCACCAGGTCCGGGATTCGAACCGCAGTCGACTACATGGGAGTTCAGTGACATAGCCATTACACTAACTGCTGGTCTCACAGCTCTATATTTCAACAGGATACTTAAACTTATAGAATCCTTGTGGACAAAATGGAGAAACATGAACTGGATAAGACAGTGTCCTCATAGCTGAATGATTGCGCCGATATGGTCTGGTGAGTGGATTGATGGCATCTGGAAAGATATTTCTAGTGGCTTGTGGATGCTGCTTTCCTGTGCCTTCTTCTGTGCTGTGTAAGTTGTTGGTAACTTGGACACATGGAAGCCTTTCTTATAGATCTGCAGTTGTAAAAAAGTAGCAGAGATAAAATTACTTTAGATGATGAGATCAGTATCTCTAAAAATTTTGACAGGGTAGGGTGATACACTAAATTCAGTAAGATTAATTTGGTAAGAGATAAATATAAGATCTTGAATGTGGGTATGTAGAGGATAAGCTAGTTCTGAATTTTTAACCATTTTGTTATACTTCCCCAAGGCTCATTTTCCTTGTGTGTAAAATGAGAATACTATTTTGTCCTGTTGAGGTAGGGACTCAGCACATGGCTGGCACATAGTAAGTACTCAATAGATGCTTCTTAGTACTTTTCCAGAACTCCTGGGATGAAATCCAAATTTTGCCACTTACAGGGTATTTGACCTTGGGTAAGGTGCTTATCTTTCTTAAGCTTCATTTTCTGCATTTGAAAATGGGATAAAAATAGTACCTACCTCATAGATGGCTGTCACGAGAATTAAATGAGATGATGCGTGTTAAGTCCTCTTTGAGTGGCTTGGCATTTAGTGAGTTCCAAATGAATGTCAGCATTATACTGAACATCAGTGTGACTTTCAGAAAATCTACCTTGACATTGAATAGCACACGTAGAGCCATTACCTCTCTAGAATAAGGGAAATTATACTTCTATTACAGACTAACATTGTACATTTACATCTGTTAGGGTATACATTTTAAGAGGAATATTGGAAATTGAGGTGCACATAAAATCAAATCATGTGAAAAGTGATAGAAGAAACTGGGGACGTTTATCTTGGGGAAGAGTTGATTATGAAGGACGAAGTATTTGAAGGGTAGTTTTTAGAAAGGAATAATGTTGCTGCAGACCTAGAGTTAGATTGATTATAGACAGTTTAGGGCTATCCTTAAAAAAGACTTTCTTACTCTTAGAGCTGTCCAAAGGTAGGATGGATGCATGGGTAGATGGTGATTTCTCAGTCACTGAAGGTTCCCCCCTCCAAAAAAAAAAAGTCATTTATGGGAGGGTTGCAGAGAGAATTCAGAGATTTGAGATGAGATTTTGGTCAGTGATATTTAAAGGCCAGCGCTTCTCTGAGGTTCTTTGGGTTCTTTAGCTGTTGACTACCTTACAGTGCTTAACATTTAACACCTTGTTAAAGACTTGTATCTAGTCACCTAGGCACTTCTTTCAGATTATTTGACTAAAGTGTCCCACACTATGTTAAAATTGTTTGTCTCTGACCTTTAAGGGCTAAAATTCATTTCCTTCATTGTTCTTATCTGAGATTTCAGGATAAACGGGATTTGTAGTATCTCTGCATGCCAATCATACTTGCATTTCTTTTAAAATAAAGAGGCTGATAAAATGATTAAAGAATTGTCAGGTCACAGTATTTTGGATGGCTCAGCTTTAATATCCTGCTCCTGTCACAAGTCAGTACCAGTTAATAGAGATATAAATACTGGGTATACATTAGGTTGTTGGGAAAGTCATAACACATTTTTGCACAGAAAATCATAGAAAAATACTTCATCACTTTCCCAACAACCTAATAGTTCATAAACAAGTCTGTTATTGCAGGGCATTATTTTAACAATATGTGTCATAAGAATAAACTCTATTGACATCTACTATCTCATTCAACATAACATTCTGTTATGACCATATATGGTCAAACATTTAACTACTACCCATGAACTGGTCACCTTCTTCCAGACAAATTGGTTTTCTTCATTGGAGAAATTCCCTTCTTCATTGTTCTTCAAAGAGGGCCACTCATAATTTTTTTGTTATTCTATATAAAAGCATTGTGTTGATCTTAGAGCTCTTTTCAAAACATAGCTCTAAGGCTAAAAGGCATGAATTAAAAAGCATGAAAAAAAATTAAAGCACTTGGAAACAGAATGTTAGTCCCCAATCCTCCTTATTAGGAAATTTCCAATCCTGTTCTTCCTAATAAGGAGGATTGGGGACTAATTATGAGAATGAACCTCTTGAATGAGCTCAACATGTGAGAAAATTAATATCTCATGTTAATTTTCACCAAATGTTCAACAGCCAGATAAATGGATGACCCATCCTTTTGACATGAGTCAGCTTCCTCCCCAGTGACCTCACAATGTCAATTAACTCAAAGACAATGATCCAACATGGTAGTGCTGAAGATTGTGCATGCCTCAAGAAATTGCTTGCTGTAAAAGACCAGCAGATGGCATAATGTCTACATTGCTGGACTCCCACATAGTTGACCGCGGTTTGAGTCCAAACCTGGCAGCTTAAAACTCACACTGGGCTGCGTGTGCCAAAAATCCCAAGAGGAGAATGGAGGAGAAGGGGTTACAGCATGACCATCCCTCCGTGGGGTGATTTCTCACTTTCTGTCTCTCTCTGTCTCTCTGGCAAGTGCACACACCCTATAGCAAAAATCTCTCTCTCAATAAAAAACAAAAACAAAAACAAAAACAAAAAACATTACCTCTCTCTAAGGTTGTCCTGACAACTTTGGCTGAATGCCCTATATGCTAGCAGTTGAGACCAATAGTGAACCCTCAAAATGATAAAATGAGTATACCAGCCTGCCTTCTGGTTGATTATATTGAGTCCTCTCCATTATCAAGTGAATAGTATTTTGTCCTCACTGGAATAAACACTTAATCTAGGTATGATTTGTCTTTCTGGTACCATACTGCTTCTGTTGACTTACTGAATGCCTTATTTACACCATTCCTTCTCACACATATCACTTTTAATCAAAGAAAACCATTTTATAGAAAAATACTAATAATTAAGGTGAGCACTCTTGGAGTTTACTGGTATTTCCTTAAAACCTTCACTTAGAAGCAACTGGGTTATAGCATAGCAGAATTATCTAAGGAGGACTTACTATGTCAGCTGGGAAAAACACCTTGACATTGGAGTGGTATCCTTTAGAATTAACAACACTATCTGAACTAGTTACCAGTTTTTGAAGTTATTTCTTCCACAACTAGAAACTGAGGAGTACAGTGGTCTTTCTATTATTACACAGAATGACAAATGAATGAAATTTTTTCTACTATCCTTTTTAGGCTCTCCTTGCTGATGGGCCAAGGGAAGGGCAGGAAAAGCATACTAAGATGGTTTACTCTGATCTTCTATGTTGAAGCTCAGGGATTCCTCTGGGATGCCTCCTAGTACTGTAATATCCAGTGATAAAAGTTAATGGGGCAAGCAAGTGGTGTGGTGGTTAAGGTGCTGAACTCTTAAATGGCAGACTGCAGTTCATGCTCCGGACTTGGAGACTTAAAAATCTTGCTAGGCACGTATGCGTGTATGCCCCAAATTCTAGGAGAATAGAGGAGAAGGGACTGTGGCATGACCATCCCCTCCAGGGGGTGATTTTTCACTTTCTCTCTCACTGTCTTTATCTCTCTCTCCAGCAAGCGCACATGCCCTATGGCAAAAACCTAAAAAAAAAAAAAAAAAAAAAAAAAAAAAAAAAAAACTAATGGAAGACTGCAGCAATTCTATTTACTAAGGACCACAAAGCCTCAGAGCACGTTAAGCTTTGGTTTACTCCACCAGACAAAGAACCATGGCTAGCTGAGATGCTGACTGAGGACAAGGAGAATATGGAGGAAGAAAGTTATCAATAGCGAGGAAAATTTCAGGAAACAATTGCAGAAATGAAAATTAGTGTAACTGCTCATATTTTCTTTCTTGTTTTTTTTTTTTATATATATAGTTATAGGTTAATGTTCTCTTTCTTGTTTCCCTAGTTTTATTCTTTTAAAGTGAATAAATATTTGATATCTACAAAATCTAACATATTGTTAATTTTAGTATTCATTAGGCTTCACTATTTTTATAAGAATTTAATTTTAAAATAAACATATGGTAAGATTGACTTTTAAAAATAAATGTGATAATCTCTATTGCAATCAAGATAAAGAACAATTTCATAAATTCTAAAAAAATTTCCCGTTATCCTTTTGTAGTTATATCTCTCTATCAGGACCTTAACCCCTGATAACCACTGAGTCCTGTCATGATAGTTCTGCCATTTTGAGAATGCCATATAAATGAAATAAACAGTATGTAACCTTTGGAGGCTGGCTTCTCTCCCCTAGCATAATGCTTTTGAGATATATTCAATTTAGAATGTATGTTAGTAGTTCATTTCTTTTTATTGCTGAATAGTAATCCTCTAGTTTTTAATGCATGGAGGTTTGGTGGTAGTTAACTTTATAATTTACCTAATAGATTTCAGGATTATCAAGATGGGGTTGTCACTGAAGTAGAAGAGAAATGAACATCAGCCCAGAGATTAATGTCTTAATGCAGGAATAAGTGTGTTTGTGTAGGAGGAGTTTTCAATAAAGTTAATGGAAAATGTTCATTTTGAAAAAACTGTGCATGGACTTCAATTTTTTTTGCACCAAAATAAACCTGTTATAACACTTCTGAATAGGATCTAGTTTGCAGCACTAAGAAAGATAAAACATCAATTTGAAAAGAGCCTCTATCAGAGTAACATGAATTCTGTTAAAATGGAAGAATAAACATCAAATTTATGGTGAAACTTGAGTGGAAAAATGACAAAAATCACTGATGCTTTATGAAAAGTTGGTGGGAATAATGCTGCAAAGTAGCGAGCACCTTACGAGTGGATATTCATTTTATTTTTGTTTGTTATTATTATTATTATTATTATTTTTGGAGAGGTTTTTGCTATAGGGCGCATGCGCTCGCCAGACAGACAAAGAGAGACAGAGAGCTAGAAAGCAAGAAATCACCTCCCAGGGGGGATGGCCACGCTGCAATCCCTTCTCCTCCATTCTCCTCTCGGGATCTTGGGCACGCACGCACACGCACCCGGCGTGAGTTTAAGCCACCGGGTCCAGTGTTGGCCGCCGCCGAGCCAAGATGGCGCTGCTGGCTGCATAGGGAGGCGTGTACAAACAACTCCTTCTACAGCCAATCAGGACTTGCCTCACACAGGTGAAGGAACTTGCGAGTGGGGCTGCCGGGAGGACCCTATATATACGGGGAGAAAGAAGAAGTGGAGGAAGAAGCTAGCTGGCTGAAGGAAGCTGCGAGAGAAGCTAGCTGGTAGAGAAGAGAGAAGCTAGCTGGTAAAGCTGAAGCTGGCTGAGGAAGAAGCTAGCTGGCTGAAGAAGCTGGTACCGGGAAGAAGCTAGCGGGAAAAGCTGAAACCTGTGAATAAAGACTGCGGGAGGAAGAACCGGGTGTCGTGCCGTCTCTTCTCTGCAGAAGGGGTGCCGACAGTCCAGGACTCGAACCGCGGTCGACTACGTGGGAGTCCAGCGACATAGCCATTACACTAACTGCTGGTCCCTTGTTTGTTATTATTATATTTTAGTTCTGCTACAGGTGCATGCACTTGCAAGAGAAAGAAAAGATTGGGAAAGAGTAAACAATCACCCTTCAGAGGGAATGGCCATGCCATAATCCTTTCTTCTCTTGGGATTTTGGGCATTTATGCACATGTACATGGCCTGTTTTTCAAGATGTTAGATCCAGGACTTGAACCACACAGTTGGCCATGTGGGCTCCAGCTGCTTTAACTACCATGCAACTGGTTGTCCCCTGCATAACACATTTTAAGAAGAGACAAGACTGGGGGCCAGCACGTCCTGAACCTGGAGGATTGAAACTCACACTGGGTGTGTGGGTGTGTGTGCCCAAAATCCTAAGAGGAGAATGGAGAAGAGGTTGTGTCATGGCCATTCCCTGGGGGAGGGGGGGTGATTTCTCACTTTCTCTCTCTTTCTCTTGGGTGAGCACAGATTTTTGCCCCATAGCAAAAATCTCTCTAAAATAAAGAAAAGAAGAAGAAGAAGAGACAAGACAATGTTGAAGATGTTGCCTGTAGTGGCAGATTACCCACATCAATTTGTGAGAAAAACATTAATCTTGCTTGTGCCCTAACTGAAGAGGGTGGACATTTAACAGCAGAAATAATAGCCAATACCATAAACATTTCAATTGGTTCAGATTACATAAGTCAGACTGAAAAAGTAAAGTTATATAAACTTCAACAGTAGATAAAACATGTCTTTACCAGCATGATCCTGAAAACAAAGAACAATCAAAGTCATGGCTACCCAAAGTCAGAAGTGGACAGTCAAAGCAAAAGATTATGGCAATAGCTTTTTGGGATGCTGAAGACATTTTGCTTGATGACTTTCCGTACAACCATCAGATGATACCACTGCTTATTATGAGAATATTTTAGAATGTTGGCAGAAACTTTAGCAGATAAACATACAGGAAAACTTTACCAGAGTTTATCTCCACTGCAACAATGCTCCAGCACATTCCTTTCTTCAAATAAGCAATTTAGGGAGGGTTTTGATGGGAACTTATTAGGCATCCACATTACAGTCCTGATTTGGCTCCTCTGACT
Organism: Tupaia tana; assembly: GCA_026018925.1. Lineage (NCBI taxonomy): Eukaryota > Metazoa > Chordata > Mammalia > Scandentia > Tupaiidae > Tupaia > Tupaia tana. Next base: position 61,054,236 of record JAKSZU010000003.1, on the reverse strand, counting down.
TATTCTTCTTTCCTAATCTTAAATAAATATATAAATGAGCACCCATTTTATTCAGTTAATAATGTAACAAAGACTGCACTGACATAGTCTTAGGACCTTCAATTCTTTTTTTTTTTTTTTTTTTTGGAGAGGTTTTAGCTATACGGAGTGTGTGCTTGCCAGACAGTCAGAGAGAGACAGAGAGACAGAAAGCGAGAAATCACCCCCCGGGGGGATGGCCACGCCGCAATCCCTTCTCCTCCATTCTCCTCTCGGGATCTTGGGCACGCACGCACACGTGCCCGGCGTGAGTTTTAAGCCACCGGGTCCAGGACGCGAATTGCGGTCGACTATGTGGGAGTCCAGCGACATAGCCATTATGCTAACTGCTGGTCCCAGGACCTTCAATTCTTTAGAGATGGACTAGTAACGTTATTTACAAACATGTATTAAACTTAATTTCCTAACATTAAGTGCCATGTATATTATATATATATTTTATATATATAAAATAATCTTTAACCACACAGTTATTTTTTAAAGGTTTTTTTTTTTTTTTTTTTTTTTTTTTTTTCGCCATAAGGTGCATGTGCTTGCTAGAGAGAGAAAGACAGGGGGAGGGAAAGTAAGAAATCACCTCCCTGGGGAATGGCCATGCCACAGTTCCTTCTCCATTCTCCTCTTGGGATTTCGGGCATGCACACACATGTGCCCAGCATGAATTTCAAGGCACTGGGTCTGGGACTTGAAATCTAGTCGGCCATGTGGAAGTCCAGCGCTTTAACCACTATGCTAGCAGGAGATTATATTTTTAAATTCTTACCTTTTAATTCCATTTTTCTATGGACTTTTTGAAGTTCCCTCCTATGTAGAATGGTAAGAGGGTAGGCTTCTGCAGAAATTGCTGTTTGACTGTTTTACATCCATTTTGTTCCACTTTTAGCATTTCTTTCTGACCTAAAGATGTTAGACAGGTAAAACTTCTCCGAGACTCCTTTGTGGCTAGATCCTACATGAAAACTGGGTTTTGCCAAGGAAACCTACTCACAGTAGACTCAGAAGTAGTTTGAGAGCAACATGAAGCAGCAGCTGCATGGGCATCGATTAGTACTTTTGGCAAAGGTGGCAATAGGGGCATTTGGTTTTCCTGCTTTAGTAGGCAGAGTTTGAGTCATAAGTGAAGGCAGCAGTGGGATTTTCACTACAGTATTCTCATGGGCTGGTCACACATTGCTTCTAGCTGTGTTTTTTCTGGCTGCATAGATGCACACTTTATTCACTGGCTCTCCAGCAAATTCTATATGATACCCAATACTATGATGAAAATTCTTTCCTCTTTAATCAGGATGAAGTGGATCTTATTATTTGTAACTAATCCTTCGATTCTCAAATTGAGAATTTGGAATTCTCCCAATTTCATCTTTGGATAAATTTTAGAACTATTAAATTAATTGTTGTGTGTCCAAAATACTTCATAATAACAATTAAAAAACCAATTTTTGTCATTTATGGTGGTCATGCAACACATATTTATTGAGTGTCTATATAGTAGATCTGGAAAAATAACAAAAGCAAACAAACCCTATTTTCATGGAGTTTCTATTTTAGTGCAGAGAAACACAATAAATAAAAGCAGCAGCATACAAGAAGATGATAGTTCTAGGGAGAAAGGCAAAGCAAGAAAGGGAGATAAGGAGTGTCAGAGATTTTAGAAAGGGTGGAATTTCCTCACTAGAAAATGACATTTAGGTTAAGACTTGCATTGTTGGCACAGGGAATAAGAAATAGAAGGGCCTGAAGAAAGAATCTCATCTGGTAGGTGGGAGGAACAATAGGAAGCCAGTGTGGCTGGTACTCATGGAGTGACATGACTTTGGGGTCATTAACCCAAGTGCAAATGAAAGTCCTAACATTTTACACTAAAAGTTGACATGCAGGTAATCTAGAATAAGTACGTGTTCTTTTTCCTAATTATCAACAAAATGCATATACAAAATCTAAAATTTGCCTGAGAAAACTTCTGACCTAAGACAGCATAGGAGGTATCTCCCCAGTGTCCAGATAGACTCTGGTGGTGAAATACTATTATAAATTACTCAGGAAGAAATACTAATAAAGGACAACAGATATACCAATCAGCATGGGAAATACTTTAGGTATGTTAACTCGTTATGTACATTAACTCATTGCATACTAGCCCTACAATGTCAAGTATTTTTAGTTCTAAATTTATAGGTGAAATAACTAAAGCCAAGGATAATTAGGTAATATTTCCAAGATCATGCAGCCAGTAAATAATGGGGTTTAATTATTTTTTTAAGAGAGATTTTTTTACTATAGGGTACATGCATTCTCTGGAAAGACAGAGTCAGAGAGACAGAAAGCAAGAAATCACCCCCCCCCCCCAGGGGGGATGTCCATGCTGTAATCCCTTCTCCATTCTCCTCTCAGGATTTTGGGCATGCATGCACAGGTGCCCAGCATGAGTTTTAAGCCACGGGTCCAGGATTCGAACTGTGGTCAACTATGTGGGAGTCCAGTGATGTAATCTATGCCATTTGCTGGTCCCTAGTGGAGTTTTAATTTAAAATGAAAGTTTATCTGACTTTACATTTGTGAGGGTTATTTTATGTCAACTTGACTGGTCTAGAGATGTCCAAATAGCTGATAAAACATTGTTTCTGACTGTGTTTGTGAAGGTGTTTCTGGAAGGTACTAGCATTTGAGACAGTAGTAAAGAAGCTCTTTACATTCTGAGAACAGATTGACTCTCCCAATGTGGACAGGAATCGTCTAATCTGTTGAGGGCCTGAGTAGAACAAAGGGCAGAGAAAGGGTAAATTCTCTCTTCTTGAGCTGGGATATCCATTTTTTCCCTGTCCCGAAATATCAAATCACCAGCTTCCCAGGCCTTTGGATTTAAAATGAAGTACACCGCCAGCTTTCCTGGATCTCCATCTTACAGAGGGCAGATTGTGAAAGTTCTTGGCCTCTGTAATCATATGAACCAAAATTCTCTTAATAGTCTCTCTCTCTTTCTCTCTCTCTCTCTCTCATCTATCTGCCTATCTTGTATGTTGTTTCTCTAGAGAACCATGACTGGTAACATTCTCCTTGAATGTTTCCACAACCTCTCACAGTAGGTTCAACTCTACAGTCAAGTGATTTTTTTTTCTCTTTTAGCTACAAATAGTTTTATTTTTATCCTTGAAGAAAATGTACAGCAAGGGAGACATATCCCTCTGGTGAAAGGCTTTCACGGACTTAGAGATAGTAACTCAAGACACCATAATTTAGTCTTGCCTCATATGAACTATTTTCTATTTTTTGAAATATCTCCTTTGCTACTTTTAGAATTCTATTTATCCTCTTCAATTCCTCATTCCTCTTCTTCTACCAGTTATTTAAAATATGTGGCCAAATGGATCTATAAAATTTATAATATATGAAATGAATAGCTTAAGTCCCATACTCCCTCCCCCTTCCCTTTTTTAAGGTTTTTGTCATAGGACATGTGTACTGCTGGAGAGAGACAGACAGAGACAAAGGGAGAAAGTGAGAAATCATCCCCCAGGATGGATGGCCACACTGCAGTCTCTTCTCTCCATTCTCCCAGGATTTGGGGCACATATGCACACAAGCCCAGCATGGTTGTCCAGCCATCAGGTCCAGGACTCAAACTACTGTGGGAATCCAGCACCCTAACCACCACTGCACCTACTGGTCCTACCATACTCTTTTTTAATATGCCCTAGCTAAGGTGCTCATGCTATGATCCACCCCTCTGTTGCAGTCAGTTCAGATCATAGTCATGTGGGTGTGACTGACATGTAGAAGCAAGCCCCAGGATGAGATCTCAGGTTCTTCCCAGTAGGACCTACACTACTTGTCCCGCTCTCCTGCTTTCTTGTTTAAAAAATTGTACTAATAGGTATTTTCTGTAAAAAAATTGACAATGTGGAAAAGTATAAAACTTAAAAAAAATCACCCATATCATATTTTCTGAAAAATGCTACTATTTATTTATTTATTTATTTATTTATTTATTTTGCCAGAGGGCGTGTGCACTCATTGGAGAGAGACAGAGAGAAAGGAAGAAAGAAGGCACTCTCCGGGGGCATGGTAGCACCACAGTTCCTTCTCCATTTTTCTCTAGTTTTAGGATTTGGGGCATGCAAGTGCATATGCCTGGTGGTTTTCTCAAGCTGCTGTGTGGGGACTTGAAATGTGCACGTGGGAATTCAGCCTCCTTAACCACCATATATCATGGGCTTGCTCCATCCTAGTTTATTTCATATAAATTTTAAAATCTAGTTAAAATCACCCTATGTAATAATTTGAATTATTAAATATTTCAAAATGTAGAAAAGTTCAGAAAGTAATAAAACTAACCTCCTTAAATGGGTGAGCCCTAGAATCTGAATGCCTGTATTTGAAACAGTGTCTCTTGCTAAGAAACTTGTTCCTTTATTTCCTCATCTGTAAAATGGGGATAATAGAAGCACCTATCTCATAGGGTTATTTTGAGGGTTAAATGAAGTAATATCTGTAAAGTTCTTAGACCAGTTATGGTCTCTGTTATTATGTGCTACATAAACATAAGCTGTTACAATAATGGCCACCCAACTCCATAATAAAAGAATTACACATTTTCATATTTGCTTCAGGCATTTTCCTCTTTCTTTCCTTCTGCCTTTCATCCATCTTTCCTTTCAGAAATAAAGTACATGTTGAATTTATCAACTGTATACAAACTTCGTATCATCATGTCTCACTTAACTGAATGCATTTTCATAAGCATTTCCCTCTGTCAAACACATTTCATGAACTAATTCTTTGTTGGGATAATCCATCATTATAAGACATTATTTATTATACTAATCTGTTCCCCTCATATTAGATATTTAGGTGAGCATTTTTGTTCTTGCATATTATATATAATACATCTTTGATAATCTCCTTGTGTAAAATTGATTGGCATTAGAACACACAAACATAAGTAATTTGTATTATATATACATATATATTTTTTTAACAGAGAACTTTTCATTTTTCTGCCTGTTAAATGTTTCTTCCCTGTGCACCTCACACCCACCCTTGACCACTCACTCTCTACCATCCACTCTCCTCCCTTACAGTCTCTAGTGTCTACTTATATCCTCTCTACTATCATGTCCTCAGACTTCTCAATTTTTGTCATAGAGCACAGATATGCAGATATTTGGTATAAAAAGAGTGGGGATATACAGTATGTATCTTTCAAAGTCTGGCTCACTCTGCTCAACATTAAGTCTGTCATATTCATCCACTTTGGATCAAATGCTAAGATCTCATTGTTTCCAGTAACTGAATAATATTCCATAGTACATATGTGCCATAGTTTTTCAACACAGTCATCAGTTTTTGGACATTTGGGTTGGTTCCATATTTTAGCAATTGTGAATATGCTGCAATAAACATGGACAAGCAAATGTCTTTCTGATTGAATGTTTTCCTTTCTTTGGTTAATAGCAAGGAGTGGGATTACTGGGTCATATGGTAGTTCTATTTGTAATTTTTTGAGGAATTTTTATTGTTTTCCACAGAGTATGTACTAATTACATTCCCACCAACAGAATAAAAGGGTTCCGTTTCACCACAGCCACACAGGCACTTGTCATTATTTTTTTGGTGCTAGCTATTCTAACTGGGGTTAAATGGTATCTTATTGTGGTTTTAATTTGCATTTCCTTTATGACAAGAGACTTTGAACATTTTTTCATATGCCTTTTGGCCAGCTATAAGTCTTCTTTGGAGAGTTGCATATTCAATTCATTTGCTCATTTTTAAATTGGATTATTCATTTTGTTTTATAAGCCAGCTGCTTGAGTTCCCTATATCATCTGGATATCAATCCCTTGTCTGAGGGATAATTTGCAAATATTTTCTCCCATACTGAAGTTGTCTTTTCACTGTAATTATTGTTTCCTTTGCTGTGAGGAAGGTTTTTTATCTTGATGCAATCTTATTTATCTATTTTGGAGATTATTGCCTGTGCTTTAGGGGTCTTACGAATTTTTGCCTACTCCAATATCTTCAAGAGTTTTTCTCTATGTTTTCTATTGTAGTTTTATAGTTTGAGGGTTTTATTTAAATCTTTGATATTGTCAGTAGTGAAAGATTGGTGTTTGGTTTCATTTCTCTGCAGGTGGATATCCAGTTCTTTCAGCACCATTTGCTGAAAATACTTTCTTTTCTTCACTGAATTGTCTTTTTTTTTTTTTTTTAGAGGTTTTTGTCTTAGGGGCCTGCACTCGCCAGAGAGAGAGACAGAGACAGAGACAGTGGGAGGGAAAGTGAGAACTCACCACCCAGGGAGGATTGCTATGCTGCAATCCCATCTCCATTCTCCTCCCTGGATCTTGGGCATGCAGATACAGGTGCCTGGCGTGAATTTCAAGCCACTAGGTCCAGTACTTAAACCGTGGTTGGCCATGTGGGAGGGAGTCCAGCAAATTAACTGCTACTCCATCCGCTGCTGCAATCCCCCGACTCCCCCTACCCTGCCCCACTGCATTGTCTTATACCTTTTGCCAAAGATCAGCTGACTGTATGATTTGGCTTATTTCTGGAATATCTATTCAATTCCATTGGTCTATGTGTTAACTTTTGTGCCTTGCTGTTTTTTTTTTTTTTTTTTTTTTTTTGTTTTTTTTTCCCCTGGGACCAGCAGTTGGCATAAAGGCTATGTTGTTGGACTCCCATGTAGTCAACCATGGTTCGGAGTCCTGGACCTGGTAGCTTAAACACACGCTGGGCGCGTGTGTGTGCGTGCGTGCCCAAGACCCCAAGAGGAGAATAGATGGGAAAGGATTGTGGTGTGGCCATCCCCCTGGGGGGTAACTTCTCGCTTTCTGTCTCTCTGTTCCTCTCTGTCTTTCTGGTGAGCACACGTGCCCTATAGCAGAAATCTCTCCAAAAAAAGAAAGAAAATTAATTTACCCAGCATGGATACCCTGTATGTTTGTCCAGTCAAAGAAATTACCATATACATTGTTATTGAAAGATAATTTTCCATTTTTCGTCCATTGAATGTTTTTTTTTCTTTTAATCCCCCCCGCCATTTCCCACCATCTTCCTATACTGTTTCTGGTATTCATAGTTGCTTTCCATGATTTTATGCCTTCTGATCTTTCAGTTTCTGCCATGGAGTGCAGAAATTCAGAATACATAAAATGGGGACATGTGATGCCTCTCCTTCATAGACTGGCTTGTTTTGTTTAGAGTCAAATCTTACATATTTGTCCACTTCTATCAAATTCCAGGGTCTCATTGCTTTTTATGGCTGAGTAGTATTCCATAGTGTATATGTGCTACACTTTTTTTTTTTTTTTTTTTTTTTTTTAAAGAGAAATGTTTGCTACAGGGCACAAGTATTTGCCAGAGAGACAGACAGAAAGCGAGAAATCACCCCCCCCCCCAGGGGTGACCATGTCACAATCCCTTCTTCTCCAGTCTCCTCTCAGGATCTTGGGCATGCATGCACACGCACTTGGTGTGAGTTTTAAGCTGCCATATCTGGGACTCAAATTGCGGTAGACTATGTGGGAGTCCAGCGATGTAACCATTAGGCCATCTACTGGTCCCAACACACACTTTTTCAACCTTTTCATATGTTCTTGGACATTTGGATTGATTCCATGTCTTAGAAATTGTGAATAATGCTGCAAAAAACATGGATGTGCAACCGTTTTTCCAACTGAGTATATTGCCATCCTGTGGGTAGAACCTAGGAGACAAATTGCTAGATCATATGATAATTTGATTATCTCCACTGGAACATATAGTCGTTTTATTATCACCACTTTGTAATATATTTTGAAGTTGGGTAGTGAGATGCCTCCTATTTTATTCTTTTGGCATAATATTGCCTTGGTGATATGGGCTCTTTATGATTCCAGACAAATTTTATAATTGTTTTTTTCTACTTCTGTGAAGAACGTAACAGGCAATTGGATCAGAATCACACTGAATATGTAAATTAATTTGGGTAGAACTGACATTTTGATCATATTGATTCTTTGAATCCAAGAGCACAGTATGTCTTTCCATTCTTTGGTATCATATTCAATTTCTTTTTGCAGTTTTGCATAGCTTTCCTTTTAGAGCTCTCTCAACTCTTAGGTTTATTCCTTGTTATCTTATTTGTTTTGTAGCTATTGTAAATTGGCTTGCTTTGTTCAATTCTGTCTCTCTCTGTTCATTAGTGTATAAAAGTGCTATAGATTTTTGTATATTGACTTTGTATCCTGCTACTTTACTGAATTTATTTGTCACTTCTAGGAGTTTTTGTTTGTTTGTCAATTTGTTTTTGGTGGATTCCTTTAGATTTTCTATATGTATAATTATACCACTGCAAATAGGGACAGTTTAACTTCTTCTTTTCCTATATGAATGTCTTTTATTTTACTCTTTTCTGATTGCGTTGACTAGGACTTCCATCACTATGTTGAAAAGGAGTGGAGGAAGTGGGCAATCTTGCCTTGTTCCATTTTTAGTGGGAAGGCTTTCAGCTTTTTCCCCATTCACTTTGATGTTCACAATGGGTCTATCATATATTGCTTTTATTGTGTTGAGGAATGTCCGTTGTATCCCAATTTTGCTTACAGTCTTGTTTGTGTAGGGATGTTGTATTTTACCAAATATTTTTTATGTATCTATACATATGATCATATGGTTTTATCTTTCTGTTAATATGATGTATTATTACATTTATTGTTTTTTGTGTGTTGAACTATCCTTGCATCCCTGAGATAAAGCTTACCTGATCATGGTGTATAATCTTAATGTTGTTGGATTCAGTTTGCTAGTATCTTGTTGAAAATTTTTGCATCCCTATTCACCAAGAATAGTGTCCTGTAGTTTCCTTTTTTTTATGTCCTTGTCTGTTTTTGGTATTAAGGTCATGGAGATGTCACTTAAGATATTTCCTTTTTAATCTTGTTAAATAATAGTGAGTGTCCTTGTACAGAACCTTTGTGTTTCTTTCCTACTAATTCTTCAACTTAAACTTCTAGAAGTTTCTGTTCTCCTGAGTGCATAATCCACAACATAAAATGCCAGAATTACTATCTCTTTGCTTATCTTACACAGTTTAACGTTTTCATTTTAATTGTTCAATAAATTTTTAAGTTTATTTCTTTTCTGAGAAAAAGAGAGAGACAAAGATGGACCGAGAGGGAAAGAGGGAAAGAAAGAGAGACCCTCAACATAGTCTTCATGTCATAATCCCCCACCCCGCAGGCTCAGGCAACCAGGATCATGGGCATGTGTGTACACATATGTGGCTTGTGCAGGGAGACCTTAGGGTGTGAATCTGGGACCTTTCTTTTCTTTTTTTTTTTTTTGGAGAGGTTTTTGCTATAGGGCGCGTGAGCTCACCAGACAGAGAGAGACATAGAGACAGAAAGCGAGAAATCACCCCCCAGGGGGGATGGCCATGCCGCAATCCCTTCTCCTCCGTTCTCCTCTCAGGATCTTGGGCACGCACGCACATGCACCTGGCCTGAGTTTTAAGCCACCGGGTTCGGGACGCAAACTGCGGTCGACTACATGGGAGTCCAGCGACATAGCCATTACGCTAACTGCTGGTCCCAATCTGGGACCTTTCCATGAGGTCTCAGCATTGTGAAGTGTTACCCCTAGAGTTGGCCTAAATCAAACTTTTAAAAAATTAATTACTTTAGGGACCAGCAGGTGGCATGGTGGTTAAGGCTTTGGATCTCGCATGGCCGACCATGGTTTGAGTTCCAGATCCAGTGGCTTGAAAGTCACATCAGGTGCATATGTGCATACTCAAAATCCCAAGAGGAGAATGGAGAAGAGTTTGCAGCATGGCCATCCCCACCAGGCAGTGATTTTTCTGCTTCCTGACCTCTGTCTCTCGAGTGAGTACATGCACCCTATGGCAAAAACTTAAAACAAATAATTTTTTTTTAACTTGAATTCATTCACGTTATTTTTATTTTGTGTGCTTACACAATTTTAAAATTGGGATAATTTATATTATGATATGCTTTAAGTTTAAAAAAACCTCTACGTATATAGCATCGATTTGGATATGGCTTTTGTTGCTTTTTAACAAAGTTCAGTTCTACTTTCAGATATACATTACACAAAATAAAGTAAAAAATTGATGATCATCTAATGACTTTAAGGTATAATACTTAAACTTTCATAGTTAAACACCCCCCCCCCATTTCAATAGCAAATTTCTGTTAAGGTATATTTTTTATATAAATAGTTTTAAGAATGAAGTTATTGATCAAATAATCACAAACTATATAAATAATTTCCTGTTGAATTCTAAAATAACAGGTATAAGCAAACCTTACAGTTTTCTTTGAATTCCCTTCTCTGTCAGCCTGCATGCTGATTTTAATTATCTAATGTTAGTATCTTTTTTATAGATGAGATTACCATGAGAAAACTATTGATAGTGGCAAATTGTCCCAATCAGGAAAATCTGCGATTGTCATTCAATGTACATGTGTTGACTAGGACAGTCTTTATTCTTACAAGGAAGAATTTGTTTTCAATCCAATAGTTATGTTGTTTTTGCTCAGATAACAAAATTAATAGTATAATTTGACTCATAATAAATTCCAGATGGATTAAAGAATAAAAGTATATGTTAAGGAAATAAGAAAATATAGGCATCTGTGTGGCTTTTCAGAGCTACAGGAACTTCTAGCCATAAAACAAGGGAAGAAATCACAAAATGAAATGTTTCTATATTCCAATACATAACAAAGACAATTTTCTGTAAGAAAGTTACCAGAAGAAAAATTAAAAGGAAGATTACAAAAAGAGAGAAGTTTTGTGACATATGTAGTAATCAGATGCAAAACTTATAAAGATTGCTTACAGATCAATAAAAAAAGATCGAAGTCCAGCCTTTGTGAAGCAGTTAGTAGCTTGTGGGACTGCAGAGATGGAGGCCACTTGCTCACTGTGGTCCAAGTCCTTGGCCCAGTGAGCCTGAAGTGTGTGTGAGTGCTCAGGATCTTGGGAGGCTGGAGAACTGGAGAAGGAGGATTGTAGCATGACCGAACTTTGTGGAAGGTGCTTTTCTCTCTTTCTCTCATGTGTGTGCACGAGTTCTATCAAGAATGGAAAAGAAAAAAGATTGAACTTCAATAGAAAAATGGCCAAAGGGTGTCCGTGAAATAGTCACACACACTGTCATGAGAAGGAAAGCTACAAATAACCAGCAAATACATATGAAAATCACTCAATGTTGCTAATAATAAGTATGTATTTAAAAATGTGAATAACAAAGCATTTTCCTTTTCTACCAAAATGGCAAATATCTAAAGTATTATAATCTAGGACAATGTGAAATTAATATTTATAAGCTCTAGTAACGATATAAAATTTTTGGAGATAATTTGTGTATTATTTATCAGAAACTTCAAAAAAGTACATATGTGATCCAGTGATTTCAATTCTAGAAAGTTACCATAGAAAATTAAAAGATAGTTATACAGAATGTGTACATTCATCCTAGAACTATTTATAATGTTGAACACTTGAGAAACAATGCCTAGCATCCAATCATACATAATGTATATCTGAAGAATAAATGGTATTATATAATTTTTAAAATTGTGTTGTTGGAGTCTTTCATGAGTTGAGAAAATATTCATATTGTTAAGGGAAAAAATAAACACGAGTTACAAATCATTATTCCAGTTTTGCAGTGCACATGTAATTGAATGACCAGGAAGGACACTGCTCAAAAGATAAATATCATTAATGGTATTATCTCTGGGTGGTGGGATCTTTGGTAATTTATATATTCTTCTTAATAACTTTAATATTTTCCAAAATGTTTACAATAAATGTAAATATTTGGGACCAGCAGATGGCATAATGGTTATGTCAATGAACTCCCATGTACCTGACTGTGGTTCGAGTCCCAGACCCAGCAGCTTAAAACTCACGCTGGGCCTGTGTTCGTGTGTGCCCAAGATTCCAAGAGGAGAGTGGAGGAGAAGGAATTGCAGCGTGGCCATCACCCTGGGGGGTGATTTCTTACTTTCTGTCTTTGTCTCTCTAGTCAGCACAAACCCTATAGAAAAAATCTTTCTCTCAAAATAAAAAGGTAAACTGTTATCATCAGAATGCATTTGTGTATAACATATGCATGCACATACTTTGAAAGACATCCACAGGGAAATGCGTACTAGAAGAACATTAGCAATAGTGCCACAATCTCAGGCCCACTTAAATTGAGAAAGTAGGTAGATTTCTCTAGGTACTCCATTATCAGAAATCTGGGTGCTCCGATCTTAGATGCAGAAAGACCTTTGAGATTTTTGTCATTCTGTAAGGCATCTCATTCACCACTTGGTGCCCATCACTTCGGTTGGTATGTTTTAGAGTGAAAGAAAACACAAAAGACTGGCCATCATTATACAGGAGAAACTGCTTCCTCCATAAACAACACGGTTTCCTTGCTCAAGGTGACACACGCACAGAAAGTAACACCACTAACAGCAGTAGTTACTACTACTACTGGTCCATGTCGCACCTACTGTGTGCCAGGCACTCTCCTAAATACTTTAAGTGCATCAGATTGTTTAATCTTCATAATAACCCTATGGGATAGGTATTGTTATTTTCATTAAATAGGTAACAAAACTGAGTCACACTCTAGAGACAACTATACCTCAGTCCTCTTTCTTCCCCTCCATTTCATGCAAACCCTAATCACCTAGAAAATCGATCTGACGCTAGCCAGCACGGATCCTTACAAGGCATGTGCCTAGGGCGCGTCAGTGTTGTTTGTGTGTGATGCAGGAAGCAGGGGGATTTTAAAGACCCGCCACTAGAAAACAATGTCCTAGTGTTTACTCTGGCTTCACTAAAGCACCCCTCCTGGTAGACCACCGGCACCTGAACATAGGCGACACTCAGGACGCCGGCCTCTACCGCCCTGTGTAGCATCACCAGGCTCTTGCCCTGGCGGACCGCTGGGCCCGGCCGCAACCCGCGCCACCTGCTCCTCGGCTCCCGCGTCCCCGCCCCGCGTCCCGCCCCCGCGCCGCGCCCGCGCCCCGCGGTCCCTCCCTCCGGCGTGACGGGAGCTCCGGCGCCGGCTGCCCGGGCCGCGAGCGCAGCGGAGCTGTCAACGGGCTGACCGGCAGGGCGCTAGCTGGCGGCCGGCGGCCAGCAGAGCGCACAGCCAGCGCTGCCCGGGAGCCGGAGCTGCCGCTCCACGCCGGGGAGGCTGCCTTGCTGCGGGTCGGCCGACCGCTGCGGGACGGAGATGCTGCTGCTAGCCCCAAGGCCGGCGCGGGGCAGGGGCAAGGGGCGGCTGGCCGGGGTTCCCCGCCGCGGGCGCTCGTCGCCCTGGAGCCCCGCCTGGATTTGCTGCTGGGCGCTCGCCGGCTGCCAGGCGGCCTGGGCTGGGGACCTGCCTTCCTCCTCTTCCTCCTCCAGTCGCCCTCTTCCTCCTTGCCAGGAGGTGAGCAGCACCTGGTCCTTTACCTGGAGTTGGTGGGGAGTGGGGTGGGGAGGTGGTGATAAAAGGTGAGCGTGATGCTTGTGTATTTTTCTTTTTGCCGTCACCTTTTCCCTAGCTTGACGAGCAGGGGCTTTCGTTTGTTTCAAAGGGATGAAGTTGCCCGCCTTGGGTAACTGGCCAGAGAGGGTGTGTGGCTTTGCTGTCTTTTGGGTGATGCTTTTCTGTCGGCGCTCATGTGTTTGGGGGCTCTGAAAGACTTTGTGGCGCCCTCTTTGGAGAGCCAGGTTTGAGGACCTGGGGTCGAGGGTGAGATTTCAGGAAGGGGAGGAGACTGGGGAAGCCCCGCCAGTGGGATTTGGAGAAGCATCTCAGCAAGGCTTTTCCAGAGGTCCAGATCCAGACACGGAGGATTTCCCGCTCCTCTTCCTGTCTCCACTCCGTGTCTCTACAACCGCCCCGGGGCCCTAGCTTCCCGATAAGGCCCTGGGATTTGCTAAGCCTGTGTTTGGCACCCTTCTGGCAAAACAAGGACGTGAATTAGGAAGAAAAAGAGTATGTACTTAAGGAAGAGGCAGGTTGGTGATGTAGAAAATTGGAAAAGACAGAGTGAATATGCTCCTTTTGGGAAGTGCTTCATCACCTGGCCGAAGCGTTGCTGCTGTGTATTTTATAGCTTGAGATGATTGTTGATTTACAGCCAAGAAGGATAAACTGTGGGTGATGAGATTTTCTTCTGCTTTGAGGGGAAAGAGACTGAGTGTGCCAAAAATTTACAGTGGGTGTTATTGGTGCTTGTATTGGGTATTCCAAAAAGTGCATTCTCTTAATGAAAATCAATGAAGGAAAGGATGCAACATTTCTGACCTACTTTGAGTGATTATGTTGGGGAGGATATGAAGAGTAGATACTGTTTTTAGGAAGATTGCTAGGAATCAGGATATGGGTCCTTTTAGTTTACAAAGCAAAAATAGGTTAGCCAATAGCCTTTCTGGAGAGAAAGGCTAGACCCTGTGCCTTCGTATTGTAGCTGTAACTTCAGAATTTCACCTAGGCTTGAATTATAGAGTATCTGTGTTCCAGACGTTATCCATCATCCATGAATTTTCATTTTCCTCCCCCTATAGTATAAATCCCAGGACAGACTGAAATGAAAGAGAATCAGATCAAAGGCGTGTGTGTGAACACACAGCAGGCTTGCAATGGGGGAAATCAGGGCAAGATCTTAACAAACAGCTGTGTTTAATTTTCAGAGGTTTTTAAAAAAGTATAATTAGTCATTTAATCTGTATCCTACAACTTTACCTATCACCTGGGAATATTCCATTCTTTCAGCTTTCCATAGAAAGCTACTTCTTAGAAAACCTCAAACTGAACGATTGTGATGGGATAAACTTTAACTTCCAGGTCCCCCCCTTACCATTCAAAATGTTTTTCTAATGTGAAAAGTTATAGCCTTCCTGTAACATTTATTAATTATTATTACTTTCTTTTTGGAGAGGTTTTTCTGTAGGGTGCATGTGCTTGCCAGAAAGAAAGAGAGAGAGAGAGAGAGAGAGAGAGAGAGAGAGAGAGAGAGAGAGAAATCACTCCCCCAGGGGGGATGGCCACACTACAATCCCTTCTCCTCCATTCTCCTCTCAGGATCTTGGGCACACACACATGCACCCAGTATGTGCTTAAGCTACCAGGTCTAGGACTTGAACCACGGTTGACTACATGGAAGTCAAGAGACATAGCCATTATGCCAACTGCTGGTCCTGCATTTATTAATTTTAGTGATGAATCAGCTGGAATGAGTGAAGGCCAGGTCAGTGGAGATGACAGTTTTGGTCACTGCAACTAGACTACTCCATTAGAGAGCACATGTTCTACACATGTATGCCTGGGAAGAGCAGAGCAAGAATCTGCAAACTAAGACAGGAGCATTGAAAGCAGAGGCAGGGAGCTGACAGAAGGTTCAGAAGGCAGTGTCCAACTATTCCCAGATCCTTACTGTAATGGCTTTAGATATCACATGTGACTCGAAGTCCTTGATGGTGGTGCAGATCTGTAAGGCTGACCCACATGAGAAAGTTGCAGATTTGCATCTGAAGACTTCCTTGAGGGCCCCAGGCACATGATCCAGGGCTGGCTGAAGTTGGGGGTGAAGTGCAGCATCAAGACCTTGTTAAGGGCTCTATTTCTCTATCTCTGTCTCACTCATGGAAGAAAATCAATAAAACTTAAGAAAAGGAAAGGAAGGAAATTGCATGTGACTCATCCCTTGAGGTCTCAAGTTTGAATTTTTTTTCTGAAAATGAGAATAAATGCAATATATAGGAGGATGTTTGTGGCTAGGTATTTTTGGAATTGGTCATGCACAGATCTGTGTATGTTCTTCCTGTTAACTGACAAACAGTTATGAAAGGATTGACAGAGAAGTTCCTTGAAAGTAGGAAAGGCCTAGTGGCCTCTCAGTAGCTGTGTTTGCGTTTTGATATCTGGCCTAACCAACTGCTTTAATTGATAGAATTAATCATTGTTTCTTTCTAACATTGTTTTAACGTGGAAAGCAGGAAAAGGCAAGTGGTTTTCTGGCTTTCAAAGTAAGAGTCTGCTAGAACTGGTGGTGAGGGGGAGTCCTCTTGAGCTCAGCCCTTTCCTCTGAGATACAGCCATGGAAATGAGGCCTAAACCCCTATGACCAAAGGCATAGTTCAAGCAACTATTCAATATTCACTTCTGCCAGTTTATTCCTTTCCACTCTTTGTTGACATTACGGGAGGTGAATGCCACACAGAACAGCACCATGTGGTGGGGGAGATAGTGGAATAGTTAAAGTGAGAATATATGAACCTGGAAACTAAGGCTGCTTTCCACATGAGAGAATGCTGAAGAGTATGGAAAAAGTCCATAGACCATTCCAAACCTCATTTGCCCCCAGTAGGGAAAATTTAAACGGACTGGCCTCACCCTCATTTATCCATAATTTTTGTAAAAGCAGTCATGGTCATGATTAACTAAGTTATGTAGACTCTCATTTTCTTTGTCTGGTTTTAGAGGAAAGCAATGAAAGGAAAAGGAAGAACAGCAGAGAAAATTGGCCTGAGTGTTATCTAGTGATAATTGCCTGAGTTCAGTAAAAGGGCCCTTCAAAAAGACGACTGGATTGTGTAACATTTTTGCTTATCTTTTTGCAGAGGGTAAGATTCGGGGTGAAATTCATAAAATCCACCTTTCTTCATCAAAGTACTTGGATTATAGAGTTGGAAAGGATAGAAAAATGGTTGCTGTGGAATGTTCAGCTGGTAGTCAAATCAGCAGGGTGGAAACATATGCACAAACAGGAAGCGATAGTTTGGGAGACAGAAATAAAAGTAAAGTCAATGTGCCAGAGGGTGAAGGACAAGAATAGGATGTGACTTTGGTAAATGGTATTCAAAGGCAAAAAAAAGTAAATAAATAAAAAAGAACGGAATTTTTTAGGCTTTTCTATGAGGATACTTATCAAGAGTTAAGTGTTTTCTGGATTTCTTATGTCTGTTTTTCACTTGTAAAATAATAATAATAAAAACTGGGTCCAGCTGTGGTGGTGCATAGACCCACCACTGCTTGGGAGGCTAGATGTCATGTGAGAGTCCCAGGTTCAGTTCCTGGGCCAACTCGGGGCAGTGTGCCTATAATTCTAGCTAATTTGGAGGCCGGGGCAAGAGGACTGTGACACAGTGAGACCCTGTTGAACATACCTGTCTTTGTCTCTCTCCCTTTCCATCTCTGTCTCTTCCTCTCTCTTGCTTTCCTTCCCTCGTAAAGGAAAACAAACAAAAGACTGATCTACCAATCGTTATTATGAGGATGAGATTAATATAAGTTAAAGCAAAAAAAAAAATCTGTATTTGTGAGAGTTTTTACAGATTAGAGGTATCGTGTACTAATCTAGAGTTTATTTCTAGATTAGTACAATAGAACTAGATCCTGATATTTCAGGAAAGGTCTACAGCAAGACTTCAGAGATTCATAGGATAGGCCTATCCAAGAGTTGGAATGGAATTTTTGACTCATTGAATAATAAGACCTAAGGGGGTTGCCAGAGTAAAAAATAAAAGGCCAATTGATGATTCAGAGTTGGAATAAGGCATTAGAAGATAGAGTGCATGAGAGTAAAAGAACAGAACTAAGTGGATTATATATGCATTATTTAAATTTAGTAAATTAAGTCACAAAATAACTGATTCTTAGTTCACTGCTCTGAAATCTAGGATAATGGGATTCTCCTGGAATCTCTGAATTTTTATTGAATGATGACTTTGTCAACAAGTTTTATCATACCACCATTTATTCAGGTTATGCTGTGTGCCATAGAAAATGTTAGATGATATGAAATACAAATTTTTTTTTTGAGTTTTTGCTTTAAGGTGCATGTTTTTGCCAGAAAGACAGAGAGAGAGAGAGAGAGAGAGAGAGAGAGAGAGAGACAGACAGACAGACAGACAGACAGAAAGCGAGCAATCACCCCCCAGAGGGGCTGGCTTGGCTGCAATCCTTTCTCCTCCATTCTCCTCTCAGGATCTTGGGGACGCATGCACACGCGTCCGGTGTGAGTTTAAGCCACCGGATCTAGGACTCGAGCTGCAGTTGACTACATGGGAGTCCAGCGATACAGCCATTATGCCAACTGCTGGTCCCTGAAATACAAATTTTAAAAATATAATTTAATTGGAAAGAATGATATATATATGTAAATGAACAATGCAACTAAATGATATGATGCTGTGGAATAAAGAAAGGCCAGTTGGGCCAGCAGGTGGCATGGAGGCTAACATAGCTGGATCCCACATTGCCAACAGTGTGGTTTGAATCCTGGACTTGGCAGCTTGAAAATCATGCCAGGCTTGTGTGTGTGCATGCCCAAAATCCTCAGAGGAGAATGGAGAAGGGATTGTGGTGAGGCATGCCCCTCTGGGGACTGGGCAGTGATTTATCACTTTCTGTCTCTGTCTGTCTTATCTGGCATGTACACGAGTCCTGTAGCAAACAAACAAAAAAAAAAAGAAAAGAAAGAATGAATGAAAGAAAAGAAAAGGACAGAGAGCCAAATTTAGGGAGGATCAGAAAAAAAATACCCTACAGAAGAAGTAATGGAGACTTGAAATTTGAAAAGGAATTTTCCAGGTAGATAAGGGTCATGGGTGGGTTTAGGTTACTTTGGGGGAAAGACATTTCAAGTGTAGTACCCAGGTTGAGAAAAGGCAGACACACAAAACAGCATCTTATTATAAGTGGTTATAACTGGAGTACAGTGTACAATGAGAAGCTTACCAAGAGATGAGTCTGAGAGGCAGGCAGGATCCTGATGTTAAGGGACCTTATGTCATACTAAGAATATGGTCTTCATTAGTTGATGAGAAGCAGTAGAAGGATTAAAAAATGGAGTAATTACATATGCTTTCATCTAGCAACAATATGGAGGTCACATTGGAAAGGTGGGAAATAGAGATGAGACCCGCATAGAGGGCATTCTAAGAGTACAGGCAAAGGATCACATAACCTCAGTTAAGGAGTAGCAATGACGATGAAAAAAAGAGCAGGATGTTGAAGACAGAATGGACAATAAGTGGATATGGAGAGTGAGGGGATAAATTCTGACTTGATTAGAAGATGGCATTTCTAACCTTATGAGGAGGAGGACAAGACAATGAGCTTGGTTCTAGAGAGGATAACTTTAAGTAGAGTTGTTCAGTAGGCAGTTGAGTATCAGGCCCTGTTGCTCTTGTTTCTGCTTGTAAAGTAGCTAAATCTGGGCTAATATGGAGATCTGGGAATCAACTGAATGAAAGACATGGTTGAAACTACTGGATGAGATCATCAGCGAGTAAGAACAGAGGACCAAAGTAGCCCATGTATTATACCAACATTAAAGAGAGCAGAAATTGAGGAGTTCATGAAGAAGACAAATGGCTAGTATAGGTGAAATGTGGCAATGTGGAGTTATCAGGAAAGAGAGAAAAGCCTTTGAAGAAGAAAAATGTAGTTGTGTAGTTGTGTGTTAGTTGTCCAAAGAAAACCAAATAAGATGAAGTCTGAAAAGAAAATATTTGAATTTGACATTTTTGCCCCTTGTGGTTAGTACCAGAGTGGTTCCTGTGGAGTAGTGGGAATACATTGAGCATTTACTGGGAGGTTAGGTAGTGGTGATGGAGTAGAATTGTGATTTACAGCCTTCCTGGATTTGATAAGATGTTAAGTCTTTCAAATCTCTATAAATTATATTTGCAAATGATTATATTCTATGTTTCAGAATTTGAAGGGACCATTTGAGACATTTCTTCTGTGCAGGAAGTCTTTGAAAGTCATGGGCTATGGGTCAAGGTGTCAGAGATTCTAAAGTCATAATGTCACTCGAGCAGTTAGGACTCAGCCTCTGTTTTCAAGCAGATTAAAATAATTAATCTTGCCCGTTATGCCTGTGGAGGTGAATTTCCCATTTCAAATTCTTATGCTAAGAACAATTTCTCATGTTTTATGCAAATGTGAGCAAGTATTCACACCATCAATATTTACAATGTAAAACTAAGAGTTGACAGTTCTGTGAAGTGTCATATTTTAGCACAAGGATGGAAATAGCGGAATGTAGAGTGGTTTTCCCCTTCTAGTGTATTCTTCAGCAATGCTTTGGATCTTATGATAATTATTGTCAGAAAACACCGGTCAAATTTTGATTGTCTTTTCCTTCCTCTTGAAGAAACTCTGGATAACTCTCCTTTTGCTCTTTATCAGTTGAAATTATGAGTATATTAATATTTAAGTGATCAACACATATTTATTGCATATGTATATACCTTGTCCTGACAGTAAAATGATGAACAGAACATATGGCCCCTGCCCACATGGAACTTTACAATCTCATGGGAACAGATTCAAACCAAACCACACCTCATTCAATTACATTTGCCATAAGTACTACTATGGAAAATTATGACAGAGAGAGTGTATAGCCATCCTAGTTGGGGTCTGGGCACAGGAGGATTTCCAAGAAAAAGACATTTAAACTAAGACCTAAGGGATGAATAGGAGTTAGTTGCAGCAAGTTTGTGGGTGGAGGTGACAGAACATCTCAGACAGAAGTCCCCTGACCTACATCAATTCTTGTATCTTTCTTTAACCCTTCCCAGACTAGTAAAGGCCAAGGATCTTTTCCCTGAATTCTAGTCACTGCCTCTTTACTCCCTGGTGCATATGTGTGGCCCTATGAATGTTCTATGTATGGGTGGATGAGTTGTGTTTTGTACAATGACATCCAGGTGAGGGGGAAAGTAAGAGCTTGAATTCATGCAGTGCTGAGTGTGCCCAGCCATCTGCCCTGGCACAGTCTGCATTTATTCAGAGGGAGGGGTACCTTTTTCTGATTTGTATGCTCAGAGGGGGCACTATTTTCTAAATCACACAAAGGTACCATATGGTTTACTAGAAGCTTTGAGTACACAGGTCTTATATCTCCCCAAGTGCATGATATATTCATTGAGGGCAAGAATTATATCATCTTAATCAGCAAATGGTGAGTAAACATCTTCTTGTTTAAGGTGTTTAAATGAGGAAGACATAGGTTCTAGGGGTTTAAAAATGAGGTTCTTTACTCAGGGAGCACTAACAATTGCCTTAAACATTGTAGTAAGTGGGTGGTTTCATGTCTATAGTTACAAAAGAAGTCCATCTTTTTTTTTTTTTTTTTTTTTTTAAGAGGTTTTTGCTATAAGGCGCGTGCGCTCGCCAGACAGAGAGAGACGGAGAGACAGAAAGCGAGACATCACCCCCCAGGGGGGATGGCCACGCCGCAATCCCTTCTCCTCCATTCTCCTCTCGGGATCTTGGGCATGCACGCACACATGCCCGGTGTGAGTTTTAAGCCACCGGGTCCGGGACACGAACCATGGTTGACTATGTGGGAGTCCAGCGACATAGCCATTACGCTAACTGCTGGTCCCAAAAGAAATCCATCTTTATGGTGTGTTTAATTCTAAATGATATCTCTCAGTTGTTCTAGATTTAAGACTCTGCAATAAAACCCAGTGATCAGAATATACTGAATCTGAACTCCTACCTCTCACCTTTGACAAAAATCAAGTCGAGGTGGATCAAAGATCTAAATCTAAGACCTCAAACTATAAAACTGCTCCTGGAAAACACTGGGGAAACTCTGGGAGACATTGGGGTAGGCAAAGACTTCTTAAATAAGACCCCCAAAGCACAGCTGATAATCCCCAAAATAGACAAGTGGGATTACATCAGACTAAGAAATTTCTGCATGGCAAAAGACACAGTAATTAGTGTGAATTGACAGCCCTCAGAATGGGAAAATATTTTTGTAAACTATGCCTCAAATAAGGGACTGATACCCAGAATACACAAGTAACTCAAGCAGCTGTTCTGAAAAAAGATGATCAACCCTATTAAAAGATGGGTGAATGAGTTGAAAAAAACACTCTCTAAGGATGACATATGAATAGCCAAAA
The DNA here is from genome assembly GCA_026018925.1 of Tupaia tana. NCBI lineage: Eukaryota > Metazoa > Chordata > Mammalia > Scandentia > Tupaiidae > Tupaia > Tupaia tana. The sequence continues at coordinate 61,032,258 of JAKSZU010000003.1, read as the reverse complement.
GGCATATGAAAAAATGCTCAACATCCCTCATTATGAGGGAAATGCAGATCAAAACAACAATGAGATACCACCTAACCCCAGTCAGAATGACTAAGATTAAAAAAACAAAAAGATGATAAGTGCTGGCAAGGGGGCGGGGGTGGTGAAAGGGGAACTCTTACACTGCTGGTGGGAATGTAAATTGGTCCAGCCACTGTGGAGAACAATTTGGAGATTCCTCAAAAATCTACAAATAGAACTACCATATGATCCAGCAGTCCTACTCCTTGGTATCTACCCAAAGGACAGAAGAGTTCTTAATCGGAAAAATGCTTGCACATTAATGTTTATTGTGGCACTATTCACAGTTGCTAAGACATGGAACCAAGCTAAATGCTCACGAACAGATGAATGGATTGAAAAACTGTGGCACATGTACTCTATGGAATACTACTCAGCCATTAAAAAACAACAAAACCCTGGCTTTTGACAGAAAGTGGAAAAATATGGAAGATTTACTGCCGAGTGAAGCAAGGCAGGCTATGAAGGAGAGACATTGTATGTCCCCAGTTAATATATACTGAGTGTCTGTACTCTATGGCTGAAACTGACTAAAGGATATAGAAACACAGTAAATGAATGTAAATACCAGATATAGTGTGTGTGTGTATGAGTAGAGTCTGAGGAAGGACATTTAGAAGAAAAATAGAGAGGCAAAGCATTAATGGGATAAAGAAATGTGGCATTATCTGTTGAAGATAATTTTATAGTTTTATCAACTGGACTAGGGAGAAATGTTCACATGTTGAAATATTCACTTTGTAAGCTAAATAATGTTATTGAATGTATAAACGAAAATGAAATTTAAAAATGAAAAAAAAAGAATATACTGAAGTTTATTTTTAATTCAGTTTACTTTCTGGACATAAAGATACTATTTATTATTCTTACTCAAACCTCACTTTTATAGATGCTTTTCTATAGGTCAGTGGTTTTCACAGTATAATCTTAGGGCCAGTAGTGTCAACATTACCTAAGAACTTGTTAGACATGCAAGTTTTTGGGCCTTTGCACATAACCGACTAAATCAGCTCTTGGATTGAGACACAACAGTCTGTGTTATAACCAACCCCTCAGAGAACCATGGGATAAGCTGAGGTTTAAGAACCACTTTTCTCAGTGCAAAGTAAGGAATACAGTTTAATTGTCTGAAATTCGGGGACTTATTCCGCGCTCAAGTTTCTTAAACTATCACTGGAGCTTAGTTTCTGCCTCTTTAGGGCATTTTAGACACTCCTTAAATATTCACATCCAATGGACCATGAGATGCTCTGATTACTATGAAGTATATTAGCAAGCATTTCTCAATTATCTCTTATCTACCAGGAACTATACCAGATGCTGCTGATAAAATGGGACGCAGAGGGTATTGTCATCACTCTTTAGGATCTTCCAATTTGACACAAGAAGCAAACATGGAAATTAATCAGGACCTCTCCCTGAGATCATCATTAGAATAGAAAAGCATAATATTAAGAGGGTATGGTCAGCCCTCTTAGTAAATGTTTCCAGTTTTTGCAACTTCTGGGAGTGTTGTTTACCTTTTCTCCCACTGCAAAATGTCTTCTTATAGTAACACACAGTACTGAAGGTAATTAAAGAACCCGATTCCTATCTAAGTCCTGTCACTGGTGTATGTGACCTTGAGAAAGTCAACCTCTGAATCTTTCCACGCCTGAAAATGGTGATAGTGAATCCTGCCTTATCTATATTAGAATTGCTATAAGGCCTAAAATAATGCATTTGAAAGTGCTTTGCACATTTTAATGCAAGTGCTAATATTGTGATATTAGTTATTAATCTCATATAAGTAAAGAACAATTTTTCTAAGGAGATAGATTGAAGTGTGAAAAGAACTGGGATTGGATAGGTTTATTTACTTTACAAAAGTATTTTACAGGATTACTTTATTATTTTTTTAAGAATTATTTAAATTTATTTGTTTATTTTAATTTAACGGAGGGGGGAGTGAAGGAGAGGAGAGAGAGAGAAAGTGAAAGTGAGAAAGCAAGCCACTAGGTCCAGGACTCGAACTGCGACTGGCCATGTGGGAGTCCAACACCCTTAACCACCATACCACCTGCCCAGGACTTTTTTTTTTTTTCTAACTGAAAGTGGTGTGTTGTAAAACATTGGGCCCAGTTAATTGCTGTATTATTATTGAAACTTTTACTTGGCTTCAAACTTACTATGTTTTCCTGGTTTGTCTCTTACCCCTCTGTGATCCTTCTCAGTCTTTGCTGGTTCTTCCTCATCTCTCTGATTTACTGACATTGGCATATTCCAGAGCTTAGTCCTTGTCCCTCCTATCTTTTTTTGGGTTATCCTCACATTTTTGGTGCTATCATTCAGTCAGTTAAAACTTCAAAATTTATACCTCCTGTATACAACATTTCCTGGATTCTCGTCAAGCATAGCTTTCATATACCTCAAATCTGACACATCTCAAACTGAGCTCTTGACATTTACTTAATCCTTGTTTAGTTCTTCCCATTTTATTTAATGGCATCTCCTTCCAGTTACTCAGGCTTAATACTCTGGAGTCTCCATAACTTCTTTTTCTTCCACATCCTACATCCCATCTATCAGGAAATGTCTTGTTTCTGCTTCAAAGTAGCTCGATCAGAGCTTCTTACTACTCTGCCTGTAACTTCTGGCCACATCACCATCATAGGTTGCCTGGACTATTGCTATAACTTCCCATTCTGATCTCAGTGGTCCTAGTAAGACCTAGTGTGATCTGGCTTTCATGAGGCCTCAAACATTACTCTTTTCTTCATTGCCCTGTGTTAGTACATTTTGTGCTGCGATAATAAACTATGTGAGACTAGAGAATTTTGAATGAATATCAATTTATTTGGCTTACAGTTTTTCTGAAGGTTGGTAAGTCCAAGATCAAGAGCTGCATCTTACTTTGGTCTTCTTGCATCATCCCGTGATGGAAGGCCAGAGGGCAAGAGAGAGTAAGAGTGAGGGCAGGAAAAGGCCTGACCTTGTCCTTTTACAAAGAACCTGCTCCTGTCATGACAGCATTAATCCATTCACGAAGATGGAGCCTTCATAACCCAATACCTCTCATTAGGCTCCACCTCTCAATACCACTGCATTGGAGATCAAGTTTCCAGCACATGAACTTTAGGAGACTGGTTCAAACTATAGTACTCTCCATTTTTCATTCTCCTTCAGTCACCTCAGTCTATACTCTTTCTAGAATGTGTTAAGTAAACTTTCTTAGGGCCGTGTATCACCTCTTTCCTTTGCTTAGAATGCTCTTTCTTCAGGCATTAACTTGGTTTTCTCCCTCATATACTTCAGGCTTTCACTCAGCTGTCATCGTTCAAGACTTTCCTTGACTACCCATTTAAAAATTACAATTCCTTGTTGTCTATCTCCATTTAATATATTTATTTCTCTCTATTGCACTTTTAGCATTTATAAGAATATATGTTTTAATAATTTATTTTGTTTGTATGACTTGTCTCTCCCCCAGTATATTATAAAGCATTATAAAGACAATATTTTCATTTTTCTCTTGTATTTTAAAGAATACACTACTCTGTGCCTAGCACCTTGAACAGTTTCTGGGATGTAGTAAGTACTCAATAAATGTTTATTAAATAAATGAGTAAACTTATTGGGCACTTAGGTGGTTTAAAATTCTTTGTAGTATGAAAATGTTACAATCAACAACACTAAAAAACATTGTTTGGATTTATAATTATCTAAGATAGATTACTTGCAGCAGAAATCTTAGGTTCAAGGATATGAACCATACCCTGGCGAATAATGAAAACTGTTATTTATTTATTTATTTATTTAATTGCTAGAGGGCACATACACTCACTAGTGAGAGACAAAGAGAGAGGTAGAGGGAGAAAGCATGTTATAATCTTTTCTCCTCCATTTCTCTATTCTGTCAGGATTTTGAGCATGCATGTACACATGCTTACTGTGTTTTTCAAGCCATTGTGGCCAAGATTTAACTATGTGATTGGTTATGAGAAATCTGGCTTCCTTAGCCATTAGGACAGGGTGTGATTTAATTAATAATAATTAATTATTATTAATTCAGTGATAAAAATGCTATAATGTCTCATTGGTTTAATTCACATTTCTTTAATCACTCATTAGGGTCAATTTTTTCATGTCACTTAACTCTGTATTCACTTTCTGTAGAACTTTCAATTTAGGTATTCCATTGTTTTTCTTATATATGTGGGATCTTAATATACTAAAGATAATTTATATATAGAAAGTATATTTACTTAGATTTTGATTGTATCTATGAATTTTAAGATATAGAATATTCAGAGAAAGCAATTATATATTAAATCCCCCCAAACTGTTATAGAATCACTTCCTTTAACATATTTGTAGAAATAAGTTTTAATTTTTTTAAAAAACAAATGTTCAGTATCTAGTACCTTATTAAATTCCTACAGTTTGTGAAGCCTTTCTGTGTCTGGCTGAGAAAAAATACTGAAGCAACTGCAAAGTGACCTAGATTTCTTGGGTTTGGATTGACATTCTTTTTCCAAGAGTGTTTTTGAAATTTTAAAACTGTACTACTTCATTCTCTGTTGTTTCTTTTTCAGTGGACATTCATATGTTCATTTGAATGAGCATTAGCTGAGTTCCTATCAAGTATTTCTCTTATAGGAAGAATGATAGTGAAATCCATGATTATAAGTGCTGTGATGGAGTTGTGCGCAGGGTTGCGTAGAAGCACAGGGAAGGGGCGACTGAATCAGATTTGCTCTGGTCGAAGAATAAGTGATGTTTCAACTGAGTTTGGGAGGATTTCTAGAAGTGCTTTTCAGGATGCACAGAGGCCAACATATCAAATAAATAAGTAAATAAAATAGCATGTGGGGCCGGCAGGTGATGTGGTGGTTAAGGGCACTGGACTCCCACATGGCCAACCATGGTTCAAGTTCCGGACCTGGTGGCTTGCTTTCTCACTTTCCCTCACTTTCTCTCTCTCTCTCTCTCTCTCTTTTTTTTTTTTTTTTGGAGAGGTTTTTGCTATAGGGTGCGTGCGCTCACCAGACAGACAGAGAGAGACAGCGAGACAGAAAGTGAGAAATCACCCCCCAGGGGGGATGGCCTCGCTGCAATCTCTTCTCCTCCATTCTCCTCTTGGGATCTTGGGCACGCACGCAGATGTACCTGGCAGGAGTTTAAGCCACCTGGTCCGGGACTCGAATTGTGGTCGATTACGTGGGAGTCCAGCGACATAGCCATTACGCTAACTGTTGGCCCCACTCTCTCTGTCTCTTATTCTGTCCCTCTCTGGTCAAGTTAAAATAAACAAATAAATAAAGTCAAATAAAATAATTCTTTTTTTAAAAAAAAACAGAGTGTGTAACAGCACAGAGGAATTAGATAATATGACTATTTCAAGGGCCAGTGTGAAGGACATGCAGTGGAAGTGGCAGGCGATACCTAGATTATGAGGAAGGCAGATTTTGAGGGTGTTATAAGGAAAGCCATGGAGAGCTGAGAATATTAAGTTAGACAGATTATTCTCCTTACAAATGCAGGAAGATAAGAGGGGAATTATATTGGATACAGGAGGATCAGTTAGGAGACTATTGTTTTTCCTGTGGAGAGAAAAGAACAACAACAAATAGATGTAAGTAAATGACAGTGAGAATGGAGGAGGAGAGACAGATGGATTTGACAGCTCTTAAATGAGATCTTGTTTTCAGTAACTTGTGACTGGGTGAAATATTTCAGTCTACTGTGATTTCTAGGTTTTCTTTCCTTTTTGTCTGGAATGATGCTGCTGCCTATTTTTGAGATTAAAAATTGAGGAGGGGGCCAGCAGGTGGCATAGTGCCTAAAGTGCTGGACTCCTACATGGATGACTGGTTCAAGTCCTGGACCTGGCTGCTGGAAAATCACACCAGGCAAATGTGCATGCATACCCCAAATTCCAGGAGGAAGATGGAAGAGAAGGGATTATGGCATGGCTATCTCCTCTGGGGGATGAATTCTCACATTTTCTCTGTCTTTGTCTCTCTTTGGTGAGTGCATGCACCCTATGGCAGAAACCATTAAAAAAAGAGAGAAAAAGGAAAGAAAGAAATGTGAGGAGGAAGAGGCTGAGAAGAAATAGGATGAGTTTCAGTATTGGGCACTCTCAGTTCATAGTGTCTAAGGGACATCCAAACAGTGCTCTCCTGGAGAAAGCTGGATATACAGAGTATGGCTGAGAGACAACTTGGGAGCCATGAGCACAGAAGAAGTAATTGAAGCCATTGGTGTTGATGAGGTCACCTGGCCTCTAAGATATAGCCAGAGCAGTATATTGAGGAGAGTGCTTCAGGAAATGCCAGCATTTAAGAAGCAACAAGAGGGAGGGGCATTTGAGAATGAAACTGAGAAGGTACAGCCAGGGGTGAGTGATCAGCACAGTAGCGGGTTGAGGTTGATGGTCAGAGACCAGTAAATCTGGAGTATGATATAGACATAGTGATTCTTAATATTCAGTAGCTATTGAATATTGAATATTGAATATTGAAACATTTGAACTGTCACATCCTTATGGGCAAGATACAGAAATATGTGACGAATGATGATATACTAGGCAGATTCTTGGCTATTTGAACAAGTGTATCCTATAGTTATTAATTTAAAGAATTAATGCTAAATTGAAAGAAGGTCTCTGATGCTATATCTTTGGGCTTAGTGTCTAATCTCTTTCTTGCTACTGTTTTGCTATTATCATTTAACCAATATTTTGGTTTTGAGAAGGTGTAACCAAATTTTATAAAGTCATAAAGATGGAAAGATTGCCTAATGTGTTTGAAGGCAGAATTGGAATTAGAAATGACTATGAAAGGCTAGAGTAATGGACAAACACACTTGGTTTAAAGGTAGGCTGCTCTTTTTGATTCTGAAAATTAGATGTTTAAGCCTAAAATGAGGAAATATTACTTGAAAGCACTTTTAAAAACCGTTATTTCTTTCATGGCAGAGATGGAGAAAGAGAAACACTCTTAACAGGGTCTTCATGCCAGTGTTCACCCCATCCTAAGTCACCCCAGAATATGAACATGAATACTGAGCATGTACAGGGAGACCTGTAGACACGAAAAGAGGACCTTCCCATGTGGGTCCTGCACCACAGGGCATTACCACTGTGCCACTGCAGTGGCCCCTAAAAGTACGTTTGAAGCCACAGATGTCACATGCCTGCTGAAAGCAGAAATCAGTGTTTGTTCTCTGTGCTTTAGTCCTGGGCCACATTCTTTCTTATTCTGTCATATTTAGCTCTTGAGTCTAAATTTGCTACAATGTAAACATAAAATAATGCCCTTTGGTGTTTCATCTAATACCATAAAATTGAGAGCAGAAAAATATTGGACGTTTGAAATGTAAGTTTAATGTAGACTTCTATTTCGTAATTCTTGGGCATATCAATAATGTATAGTAGGAAATAACTTGAACCAAAATAACAACTGATGCTTGAACATATCTGAGCCTGTTACACAAAGGAAGTACTTCCTTATTTAAAGAGCAGGTAAATCTTAACATCATCCCCTATTTCTTTTTTTATGGTTTCATTTTTTTCATTTATCCTATTTTAAAATGAAAGAAAAAAGTGCACTCTAGAAAATGAAGGAATAAAAACACCCATAATATTACTTAATAAACATACCACTCTTAATATCTTAGCATTTGTAGTAGGAATAATAAAACAAAAACATTTGCCAGGGGCAGTTTAAAATACATTTTATGTATTATCACACTTACTTTTCCTCCAAACTCTAATGAGCTCAGCCCTAATATTTTCCAGTGTGATTAAGTTATTTGTGATCCCAGACTGCTACCTCAGGCCCCATACTCTTAACCATTAGGCTATACTACCTCTATCACGTATCAGATGTCTTTTCTGTATATTCCATTATGAATATACACATATGGCTACAAAATTGGAAAAAAATATACATCAGTAATATTTTTGCCTTTAATAATATCTAATGAACTTATTCCCATATTTTAACTTACCAAAGACAGTTTTCTATCCCATCGAATCAAGATTAGACGAAGTTTTATATGATATTTCTTGCTGTTTAGTAAGATTTCTCAGTGGTTTACTCATTTAATCTTCCAGTTCAATTTCAGAATAATTTTGAAGTGTCCAAAAGAAGTCACAGGAATTTTCTCTAAGATTCTGATAAATGCCTTCACTTACTTGGGAAAAAAATGTCATTTTTATAGTAATATCTTCACAACTAAAGACACAGTCTGTATTAATTGAGGCCTTCTGCATTTCTCTCTAGCATAGTTTTTGTGTACCTAATGATTTTATATTACTATTTTTCATAGTTTTTCCCTACCTTTTTACCTTTTGATTGATTTTTCCATGATACATTGAAAAGATACTGGTTTTTGGAATCTAACTATATATTTAGTTTCTTATAGAGTTGTCTTGTTAATTCTAACATTTTGTCAGTTAATTGTCTTCGATTTTCTTGATGAAAAAATACCATTTATTGAATGGCTAAACATGGGAAACACTTAACTTATATTAACAGTAATCCTCAAAGCATAATCCATACCTCTGCTTATAAAGATGAGAAAATTGAATCTCAAAAGCAATTAATAACTAGCAAGAGATGACAAAACTAGAGAGCCATGAAGCTGAGGATGTTTGTCTCCGGTGACTTCACTTTCCACTACACCCCATTACCTCCCACTCTGCCTACACTGAGCTTCTGGCTCACCACAACTGATCTTACAGACTATGTATTGAATCTTATTAGATGTGCCAAGCAACTATTTACCATTTTTTCCTCCAGTGGTGAATCGTTTGCAGATTATTCCTTTTCCTCAAGGTAATCATCCCTTTCTCGGGTGTTTCAGAAATCTTTCATTTTTCCAAGGTAGCTTCTAGTTTTCCACATGTTTGAACAATGAAAGTTCTATGTGCTGCTGTGATTTACTCTCACATAAGGTGTGTAGGTGGCCATTGGTCCCTCACTTTGGAGGATGGTGTGTCTGTGCAGAGTAATTCACCCACTTTCTGTTGTTGGCAAATTTCCTTTCCAGGCTGTGCTGATGAGTTGAGGAGATCTTATTTTGTGTCTATCAGAATCTAAATTAGGAGAATTTGTTTTAAAGAAGCAGAACTATCTGTGATTCTTCCACAGTAATCCACACATGACATTTTCTGTGTCTGTACAGCTCTGGGAATAAAGGATGTAGACAGAGAAGTAAGCAAGAGTGAGGGATGTTGGTCTGATGTTTCTTAAACAAGAAACCTGTAGAAACTACAAAATAAAAGGCCAAACTCTGTTGTTTAAAAGAGTATATTTAGGGCCAACAGGTGGTATGGTGGTTAAGGCACTGGGTCCCGCATGACCAACCGTCTGGGTTCAAGTCTTAGACCTGGTAGGCTGAAAAACACTCTGGGCGTGTGTGTGTATGTATTTGCCCCAAATCCCAAGAAGAGAATGGAGGAGAATAGATTGCATCCCCCCTTGGGCTGGGGGTGGGGGTGATTTCTCACTTTCCCTCTCTCTCTGTTTCTCTTAGGTGAGTGCATGTGCCCTTGGCAAATAAATTAAAACAAGAACAACCAAAACCATATGTACAAAATAAAATTCAGAATAAAAATTGACAGACCATAATCTATTATTTTAACACATTCTAATATTTGTGTTCTCTTTTTTTCCTTTCTTTTAAGATTTATTCACAATTATAATGGCCAAGGCATTGTTCCAAATGTTTAAAACATATAAATACCTTTAATAACAAACATTTGTTATTAATCTAGTTATTGTTTATTTGTAAATAATATGCTTTAAAATATTATTCAGGTATTTTATGGGAAGATTAAACTATTGTTTTAATCTTTTTAAAAAAGCTTTGTTGAAGATGAATTGAAGATGAATACACTAAATTACATATATATGTGACATATCCAGTTTGGTCAGTTTTGACATATGTGTATACTGTTGAACTGTCATCATCATCAAAATAGCTATGACCACTTCTCCTGAAAGTTTCCTGCTTCCCTTTGTAATGCTACTTTCCCTCTACTCTATCCCTGGTAGCTATAGGTCTGTTTTCTCTCTATATAAGTGCATTTTTCTATTATTTTAGATAAATAGAATTGTAAGCATGAACTCTTGCTTTTTTTAGTTTGGATTCTTAGAGTAATGATTGGATGTTTATTAACACTGTAGGATATATTGTTTGTTCCTTTTAATTCCTAAAGTAGTTCTTTATGTGGCTATGTCATAATTTGTTATTTCATGCATTTGTGTATTTTAACATAATATAGTTCTAATCATAGTATTTGAAGTTCCTAAGCACCAATATGATAATGTAATCTGCGAACATTAAGAACGGTGAGTACTCCAAACCAGTTATTTTATAAAATTCAGCAGCAGTGGTTTAAAAAGGGACTCGGTGTTCTGAAATAGTCTGGAGGTGCTTTTCTGTTTTACTCAGTATTTAGTGCCGTTCAGGTAAATCTTGATTTTCGAAGAGCTAATCCTTCAGTCAGTTAATTAGATATGCCTGTCGTTGGAAATACTTCTGCTTGCCTTCCTGTCTCCCTATAGATTATTTCATTATCTATTAATGAATGTATGTCTCTGAGAGTGCAAGTGAGAAAAGTAGATCTTACACTACTCATTCAAATGCTAAAATGAAGACTTTGTTTAGTTCATGGTAATGAGCATTTGCATTCTCTATATAATTACTGAAGTCTTTGTGTTCAGTTGGGAGGACAATTAAATATATTCATTATTAATTAAAATTGTATTTCTATAAGTTATAGATCCAGCAAGATAGCTATGTTTAGCTCTTTCTTTTCTGTCTTCTCTCCTTCCTTCTTTTTTTTTCCTTCCTTCCTTCCTTCCTTTCTTCCCTCTCTCTTTCTTTCTAGAAAGACAAAAGGTATTGGTATGTAGTGTGACTGACTGACAGATTCTATTTAGGTTACCTCTTCTTAGAATCCATCTTCTGCACCAGTAGGTAATGACCTCAATAGGACAGGGAGAATGGATGTGACTCATTTAGCATCATAGGAGTGAGTTCTACATTCTCTGTGATGGGCACAGATAAAAGCAAGCTAGTCTTAAACTGACCTTCTCTTTAACTATGCCTTTTTGGTTTTTTTTTTGGAGAGGTTTTTGCTATAGGGTGCATGCACTCACCAGAAAGACAGAGAGATAGAAAGCGAGAAATTACCCCCCCAGGGGGGATGGCCATGCCACAATCCCTTCTCCTCCATTCTCCTCTTGGGATCTTGGGCACACATGCACATATGCCTGGTGTGAGTTTAAGCCACCGGGTCTGGGATTTGAACTGCGGTCAACTACATGAGAGTTCAGTGACATAGCTATTATGCTAACTGCTGGTCCCAGCTATGACTTATTTCTTACCTTCCCTTCAAAACCACTCTTCACTTTTTTTTTTTTTTTTTTAATTCTTTACTTTCTTTTCCAACTTCTGGCTTTTATCCCAGTTGTTTTACGAAATCTCTCTCTATGGTTAGTAATCATCTAATTACCAGGGTTTCTTTAATCCTCATCCTACCTCCTCTCTCGGCAGCATTTAATTCTGTTTCCAGGTTATTCTTCTTTTGCTTTCTGAGACACTATCATTTTATTTCACTCATTTTTGAGTCCTCATTTCTTGGCTAGCCACTCTTCTGCTACCTCCTTGTTGGTTGTCCCAGGTTTTTGATCTTTGCCTCCTGTTCTCTGAAGGTTTTTGCTATAGGGAGAGTGTGCTCACCAGAAAGACAGAGAAAGACAGAGACAGAAAGAGAGAAATCACCCTCTGGGGGGGAATGGCCACGCTGCAATCCCTTCCCCTCTCAAGATCTTGGGCACACATGCACACGCGCCTGGTGTGAGTTTAAGCCGCCAGGTCTGAGTCTCGAACCAAGGTCGACCACATGGTAGTTCAGCAACATAACCATTATGCAAACTGCTGGTCCTGCTTTACCTGTAATCTTAAAGTGACTCTCAAATCCAACCTCTGATATTTAGTTCTCTGTCAAATTATAAGAGCACACTCACAATTCCTTACATTAAGAAAAGAATAATTTAAAAACATAATTCTGTTCCACATTTTAAAAGAAGTCTTTCCTTAAATGAGCTCATAGTCTAATGAAGTGGTTCTTAACCTGACTACACATTAGAATTTTAGACTAGTAATTTGTTTCCAATTTAGAGATTTTTAGGACAAGATCCAGCAATCAAGTTCCAGTGTGCAGCTGGAGTTAATAATTGCTTGTCCAATGGCTATTTTTCAAAGTGCCATTTATTTAACACCTACCAGCTTTACGTGGGATTCATTTGTTCTTTCAACAAATATTTATTCAGTCCCTCTTTTGTGCTTGTCCCTGGTCTAGAAACCAGGAATACATTAGATAGCAAAAACAGAGTGTCTGTTCTCATGGTGTTTATAGAATGGTAGAAAGAGATAGACATTATACAAACACATGACAGGTGGTGATGAGTCTAGGAAGAAAAATAAAGGAGGTAAAGGGATGGAGATGGGGCTGTAGGGAGGTGTGGGGTCTAAGAAGTCAGGAAGTGGCTGTTGATGCTATGGCATCTGAACGGAGCCTGAGCAAAAAGAGGGACAAGCCGTTCAGACATGTGGGAAAGAGCTTCCAGGCACAGGGAATAACAACTGCGAAAGCCCAAGATGAGCATACACATAGCATGTTCAAAGAACGGAAAACCTGGCAGGAGATGAAAACACAGAGGCTGGGGGGCAGAGTGTGGCAGATCATATGGCGCCTTTGGGGCATATTAAAAACTTTATTTTTTTATTCTGAATGAAATGAAAGCCATGGAGGTTTTTGTTTTGTTTTGTTTTGTTTTCCTATCACAAAAGTAACAAAATTTGATTTATGTATAAAAAGATAAATTTGGCTGCTGTGTGGGGAATAGACTGTTCGAAACATAGGTGAGAACAGATGAATTAGGTGACTACAGTAACCGAGGAGAGGCATTATGGAAGCTTTGCCTAAGGCTTTAGGGTGGAATGGTTAGAAGCAATTGGCTTCTGTATGTATTTTGTACTTAGGTATATTTTTGAAAGAGATGATAAGCTTCTCTAAGATCTTCTTGGAGTGACGTTAGTTAGAGAAAGAAATCAAGGACCAGGTGCTGGGGCACATCAGGGGAGTGAGGAGAACTGATGGAGAAGGGTGTTCCAGAGGCTAACTGAAGAAAGTGTTGAAGAAGAGGGTGATAGATCGACTCAAACCCTGTTGTTAGAGCTAGCAAGAGGATATTGAGAATTGGTGTTTGGATTTAGCAAGGTAGAAGTTTTATTCAAAAACCTTGAAAAAGAACAGTTTTGGTAGAGTAATAGAGGCAAAAACCTGATTGGAGTGGGTTCTAGAGAGAATGGGAAGAATGAGGCAGAAACAAAGAGAACAGGGAGTTCTTGAGCTTTGATGATCCTGGGGACAGGGTGTGCGGGGGAGAGGAGAGTGGCAATGGCCGAAGGGGGCAGTGTAGGAATAACTCGGTGAGAGTCATGCAGAACAAGGAATGCTTTAACGTTCCTTCCCTGTGCAAGCTCTTGTTATGTGTTGATTTATGCAGTCTTAAGAATCTCTTCAAAAATCCCAGGAGGACAAAGGAGGAAAAGAGACTGGGGCATGGCCACTTTCCATTATACCGCCCCTGCCCTGCCGGGGGTGATTTCTCACTTTCTCACTGACTTCTTGCTGTCTCTCTGTCTCTCTCTGGTGAGTAAATGTGCCCTATGGCAAAAAATTTGAGTAAAAGAAAAAAAAGAATTTCTTAACATGAGGCATATCTATAGTTTTCTTTTTCTTTCTTTTTTTTTTTTTTAGGTTTTTGCCATAGGGCACGTGTGCTTACCAGAAAGAGACAGAGAGACAGGGAGACAGAGAGAGAGAGAGAGAGGGAGAAAGAGTAATCGTGTCCCCCTAGGGAGGGATGACCACCCTGCAATTCCTTCTCCTTCATTCTCCTGTTGGGAGAATTTGGGGCACACATGCACACACACCCAGAGTGATTTTCGAGCTGCCAGGTCTGGGACTTGAACTGAGATTGGTTATGTGGGAGTCCAGTGCTTTAACCACTATGCCACATGCTGGCTTTCATACCCGTCATTGTCAATCTTTTAATTTAAGACATTTATCAAGGTTAGCCACTTTATATCAAGTGACTGTTCTCCCTTCTTCCTAGTTTGGGGATATCCTCTTATATTAGTTTGCTAGGCCAGCAATAACAAAGCACCGCAAAGTGAGTAGCTTTGTTCTGGAGGCTAGACATTCACAAAGTGCCAGCGAGGGTGCCACAGCTGTGAGAGGATGATCTATCCCAGACTTCTCTCTTTGGCTGTAGCTAGACATCTTCTCCCTATGTCTTTTCAAGTCATTTTGATTTACATTAAAGAGGTAGACATGAACAGGCACTTTGTTATTCCTGTCTCTTTGTCCCAATTTCCTTTTCAAAAGGATTCCAGTTATATCAGATTTGTACCCATTCTAATTACCTTATTTTAACTTGCTTATCTCTATAAAGACCCTGGGGGCCAGCATTTGACCTTGTGATTAGGTACTAGACTTCCACATGATTAATTGCAGTTCAAGTCCCACACCTCGGAGGCTTGAAAATCATGTTGGGCACATGTTCGTGTCCAAAATCCCAAGAGAAGAATGAAGGAGAAGAGATTGTGATATGGCTATCCCTCTCTCGCCCCTAGGAATCTCACTTTTCCTCTTTCTGTCTCTCTCCAGCAAACACATGTGCCCTATCGCAAAATCAAAAAAAACAAAAAAAAACAAAAAAAAACCAAACAAACAAGCAAGCAAGCAAACAAACAAAAAACCAAACCCTAACTCCAAACAAGATCACATTCTGCAGTTGTAGGGGTTAAGGATTTCAACATGTGGCATTTGACGTTTAGGGGGACACATTGCACTCCATGACACCTTTACTTTTTTATTGTTTATGAAGTTTTATTCTAATAACATTAACATTTTTCTGCTGGATGCTATTTAGGCCCAGTTACTGGTTACGCAATCCAGTTTTGGTGATTTGTTTTAAACTATTTGGAGCAGGAGGTAGGTTTTCTTTTTTGTTTGTCTCTTTTTAAAGTCTTTCTTTTATTGGGGGGGCACCCTCAATAGGGTCCCATGCCATGATTCCCCCTGCTCGCCTTCCCAGCTAGCCAGGATAATGGGCACATGCACCCAGCATGCACAGTTGACTGGGGAACTGAACCTGTGATTTCTCATTTGGATCTCACATTACTGAGCAGTAGCCAGCCAGAAAGTGAGTTTTCTCATGTAAAGTGAACACTTGCTGAACTAGCAAAGAACTGCCTTTTAGAAAAGAAGCAAAGTGAATTAAATGGTCTTTAATACTTTTTAGAATATAAGGTCAGAATTTTCTCAAGACTTATTTAGACCCACACTTTAAATACAATCACTAAACTAGTAGATGGAAATTTTCTCTATTTTGGGAAAGAGAAGAGATGAATCCAGGGACCATCTCAGGAGAAACTCTCCATTGAATATATGTACTATTGCCCTGGGTCTTATCGGGATGACAGCTGTCTGGTTCTAAAGAAAGACCAATGTCTGAAATCATAGTTTATCACCCTTATTATTGAGAAAAATTAGACTTTGGCTTATTATAAGAATTTTTTTGTTGCACTAAGAAAAATATTATAGAAATTGGCTTATATTGTTATATCTAGGTGTGTGATCCAAGGAAATGTTTCCAGCTAGTTTCTAGCTATCCTCTTCTCTCTGAACCACTGCTTTTCCAGCACCAGCTTCTAGTGGGAATATAGGCCATTAAGATGTATCCTCATAAAACAGTTTGTGACTGTAATGGATTTTATTTGGAAGCCATAAAATACAGGTCGTAACTAATGATTATAGTTGTCAGCACATGGATCCATTAGCTTTAAGTTCTTAGTGCGAAAAGATAGAATGCAAGTTTAATTGTGAAATAGAATCATTCGTTAATTTCTTTTGAGAAAGTGAGGCAGAAAGACAGAAAGAGAAAGAGAGAGACAAGCATCCTTAACAGGATCTCACATAATGATTCCTCCCCTAGCCTAGCCAGCCAGAATCATGCATGCATACCTGGTATGTGCAGGTTGACCAGGGAGTTAAACCTATGATCTTCCATGTGGATCCAGCATCACTTGAATAGTGCGTTACTGCTGTGTGCCACTGAGCCAGCCCTTGAAAATGTTTTCCATGGGCTTATGGTTCCTTTGTAGTCTTAAGATAGAATGCAATGCCTAAAATGAACAAAACATTTGTGGTGAATATCAGTGTTAAATAGAATCCTTATCTGAATATTTTCAAGTTAGTTTCTGGCTCGGAATCCTCACTTTTAGTAAATACCCTGTAATTGCCACCGAATAAATCTTTTGAGAGAGGCTTGATTTTCTTTGTATATTGGTACAAATATTTTTTTTTAAATGTCACATTGTTTATTTTAAACATTAAAAAAAATGGCTCATAAGAGAGATAATTCTGGGGCCAGCAGGTGGTATGGTAGCTCTTGAGGCACTGGACTCCCACATGGCCAACTGTGGTTCCAATCCTGGCCCTGGTGGCCTGCTTTCTCACTTTCTCTTTCTCTGTCTGTCTCTCTCTGGTGAGTGCATGTGCCCTGTAGCAAATTTAAAAAATAATAATAATGATAACTAGAATTAAATAAATAATTTAAAAAAATAGAGAGAATTCTTCTCTAGAATGGTATACATATTTTCAGTGGTTTCTCTATAGCTTAAATCTAGCAGTAGGTTAAACCCGTAGGAAATTTAAAAAGTAGTAATAATGATAACTAGAATTAAATAAATAATTTTTAAAAAAAGAGAAATTCTTCTCTAAAATGGTATACGTGTTTTCAGTGGTTTCTCTATAGATTAAACCTAGCAGTAGTTCAGATAGTAACCTATTAAAGTAGATAACTTGTTAATGAAGAGTTCTTGTTCTGCTTTCACAGTCACCTTCATCAACGACCATGGCTCACTGAAATCCCTATTTGATCTTCCTCTGCTTTCATAAAATCACAACCTTTGCAGCTTCTGCCCTTACTTCTTCATGTTCAGTGACTCTGGAAAGGGATCTTTTATTTAAGAGTGCTTTCTCAGTGACTGTACTGATGGAAATACAAAGAGCATATGGAAGAAGATATATGCGTAGGTCTTGATTTTATGTTTTGGTAGACTGCTTTATTTAAGCAAATACAACAGGAAAATATGTTTGTTTCAGATTTCCTTTTGTGCCAGCTGTCGGTTTTTCTCTGTCCTGGCCTGGCCTGCTAGAAATGCACACCTTTATTTTTACACTATTTTACAAAAGATTTTCAATTGACATTTTTATTTTTTAAACAGGAAATTGTTTAGCTTCTGGACCAATACAATATACAAGGGGGACTTCAAAAAGTTAATGGAAAATACATACAACTATGCATGGATTTCAATTTTTTTCTGCATCAAAATAAACTCCTACTTTAGTTTGATTTTTTCATGAACTTTTCTTTCTTTTTCTTTTTTTTTCTTTTCTTTTTTTCTTTCTTCTTCTTCTTTTTTTTTTTTTCTTGAGAGAGAGGTTTTTGCTTTCGGGTACATATGCTTGCTGGAGAGACAGAGAGAGATAGAAAGTGAGAAGTCACCCCCCAAGGGGGATGGTCATGTCACAATTCCCTTTCCTCCTTTCTCCTCTTGGGATTTTTGGGTATGCATGCCCATATGCCTGGTATGAGTTTTAAGCCACTGGTCTGGGACTCGAACCATAGTCAATTACATGGAAGTTCAGCAACATAACCATTATGCCATCTGCTGGTCCTGTTCCATGAACTTTTTTTTTTTTTTTTTTTTTTTGGAGAGGTTTTTCGCTATAGGGCGCGTGCGCTCGCCAGACAGACAGAGAGAGACAGAGAGACAGAAAGCGAGAAATCACCCCCCAGGGGGGATGGTCACGCCGCAATCCCTTCTCCTCCATTCTCCTCTCGGGATCTTGGGCACGCACGCACACGCGCCCGGCGTGAGTTGTAAGCCACCGGGTCCGAGACGCGAACCGCGGTCGATTACGTGGGAGTCCAGCGACATAGCCATTACGCTAACTGCTGGTTCCCTGTTCCATGAACTTTTAAAGTCCCCTTATATATCCAACTTGTTTAGGATTTTTGTAGATTTTTAAAAATAACTATTAAATTTTATTTATTCATTTATTTTTTTAATTTGACAGAGAGAGAGAGAGAGAGAGAGAGAGAGAGAGAGAGAGAGAGAGAAAGTAAGAAAGCAAGCCACCAGGTCTGGGACTTGAACTGTGGCCAGCCATGTGGGAGTGTCCACTGCCTTAACCACCATGCCATCTGCTGGTCCCCTGGATTTTGTAGATTTTTAAAAAGTGTGTTTATTTTAATCATGATAGAGAGTACATGTACTACATTTAGAAAGAAAGCAAGAGAGTGCATGGCCCCGGGGGGACAGACATACGGCATTCCTCTTCTCTTCAGTTCTCCATCCCATTAGGATCTTGGGCAAGTGCATGTACTTGGCATGTTTTCAGGCTAACCTGGAAATCTGAACTTGTGGTCAGCTCTGTAGCTTCCAGAACTTAGTTCAGTTTGATACTGACTACATCACCAGATTACACTGTGTTGAAGATTATTGAATTATACTAAAATTTGATTTTATTTTAAATGAAATGTATTTAATTTAATACAGTTATTTATTTAATATTGGAAACTTAATGGTTATTAAATATTGTCTATAAAATTGACTTTAATTTACAGCAGTTTGAAAGCATAGTCTTATTTGAATTATTCAGAAGAAAAGTTATATTTTTATCATGACTTTTTAGGGAAATGAATTAAGAGGTGATGCGTGATCAGAATATGGTGAGATAAGCATTGGCCCATGAGTCAAGAGTCCAATTATGGGACTTTTCTTGTCATTAATTGATTATACACCTTGGTCTTGCTTTGTCTCTTTCTCTGCCTCTCTCTCTCCCTTCCTCCTCCCTCTCTCTCTCTTTTTTAAAGGATTTTGTCATAGGGCACATGTACTTGCTGGAGAGAGATGGAGAGACAGAGAAAGAGAAATGGCCATTCCCCAGTCCTTTCTCCTCCATTCTCCTCTTGAGATTCTGGGCATGCACACACATGCGCCTGGTGTGATATTCAAGCTCCTGGTCAAGAACTCAAACAGTGGTTGGCCATGGGGAATCCAGTCCCTTAAACCACCATGCCACCTGCTGGTCCATTCTTGCTTTCTCTTAAACTCTGTCTTGTTGTCTGTAAAGAAAGGTTGGTTTAGATCAGTTTAGAGTCTTTGAAGATTGACTTTTAATGACTATATTTCTTCTAGTCTTTTAAATTTTGCCTTTTATATTCTGCCTTGATTTATAGAATGAGCTAGAATAAAGAGGACACATAATGTCAGTGGTAAAATACATTTGTGACAGTTAGCCTATACTTTTCTCTGTGAGAAAAGATCCTCAGGTTGTTGACATGAGGCAGCCTTGAGTGTTGTTTGCTTTTTGTTTTAATACTCTTTGGTGGAATGTAGGGTCTTCAACTGCTGAGGACTTATCCTTTTATATTTTTATTTGAAAATGATCATGCTCTACAGTAATGTTTTAAAAGAATTATTCCTCAATAGAGATATACAATACTCTTAGATGAAAAGGATCAATATTGTAAAGATGTCTCTGCACCTCAAATTTGACTTATACATTTAAAGTAAATCTCCAAAATCCAAATATAATTTCTCCTCCTTAGGAGTATGTGTCTGTTGGAAGGTTAGTATAAGGGTCATAAGAAATATCATATTCTGAGACCAACTTTTTTTTTTTTTTGGAGAGCTTTTTGCTATAGGGCGCGTGCGCTCGCCAGACAGAGAGAGACAGAGAGACAGAAAGTGAGAAATTACCCCCCAGGGGGAATGGCCACGCCTCAATCCCTTCTCCTCCATTCTCCTCTCCGGATCTTGGGCACGCACATACATGTGCCCGGCGTCAGTTTTAAGCCACCGGGTCCGGGAAGCGAATCGCGGTCAACTACGTGGGAGTCCAGCGACATAGCCATTACGCTAACTGCTGGTCCCAAGACCAACTTTTTTGAAAAAGAAATGTGATAAAGGGAGATGCTCTCATAATCTGCAGGTGAGAGTATAAACTATTAAAGACTTTCTAGAAACAGTTGGATAATATTTATCAAGAGCTTAAAATATATATTCTCACCAAGATTCTGTATCTATTTCTATAATTATCTCATGTTAATTGGTTAACTAATTAATGGTATACATCTAAGGTTTTTCATCTTATTAGTATTCATAAGTGCCCCAAATTTTTAAGGTACTGGCTGATTATAATTTTTCTCTAATAAATGGAATATGATGGGTCTATTAAATATGATGGAAGTTTACAATACATATTTTAAGCAGATTTTTATAAATACTATGGGCCAAGCCTTGGTGGTACATTCCAAAGTATACTGGACTTCAGTGGTGGTGGAAGCTACATGGAAGACTGTGGTTTGGATCCCCAGGTCGGCCTGAAAGCACTTCAGGTATGAGGAAAGGGACCTAGGATCCTGAAGAACTAGATGACTGAAGAAGGGGAATTATGGAATCATGGGTATTTTCTTTTTCTCTTTCTTTCTCTATCATAAAAAAAATGTTATGAAAACACTAGTATAGATATATATGAGGAGGCTTCAAAAAATTTGTGGAAAATGGAATTAAATTATGAATTTATGTTGATACAAAAATTTGAGATTCATGCAGTTTTTAAAAATAATATTAATGCATATTTTCCATAAACTACTTTTTTTGGGAGAGGGTGCATGTTCTCACCAGAGAAAGACAGAGGGGTAGGGAAGAAAGCACCCCACTTCTAACCTATGCAGAATGGTCATGCTGCAATCCTTTCTCTTCCATTTCTTCCTTCTTCCCTCCTATTGGGATGTTGGGCATACATGCACATGCATGCACTCAATGTGTTTTTCAAACCACTTCGCCTGGTACCTGAACCGTGCAGTTTGCCAGGGGAGATCTGGTTCCCTTAACCAGGCCATAGGCTAGCCCTTCAAGAGCTCTTTTTTTTTTTTTTTTTTAAGTTTGTTTAACCTCACGTGAATGGAGAGAGATACTGAGAGAGAGAGAGAGAGAGAGAGAGAGAGAGAGAGAAAGACAACCTCAGCAGATTTTCATGGTACAATCCACCCCCAGTTTTAGCCAGCCTTGGATCCTAGGCATGTGCCTGGCATGTTCAGGGAGGTCTCCTGATGTGAACCCAGAACTTTCTCATGTGGGTCAGCTTTACCAAGCATTGGGTTACCGCTGTGCCACTGTCTTGCCCCATGAACTTTTTGAAGACCTCTAGTTAGGTGTGCATATCTGTTTGAAAAGAAGTAAAATAATTTGTTAACTAGTTATTGCACTGAGAAGATTGGACCAAGTCTGGCTGGATTTAAATTCCCTGTCCTATCACTTACTAGCTATGCAATCTTGAACAAGTCCTTTCTATTTCTCTGTGTCTCTTTTTGTCATCTAGAAAGATAATAATACTTGAAAAAAATATCTACCCCATGGAGTTGTGAGGATTCAGCCTACTTAACATGTAAACTCTCTAAAAGAATTCATAATAAGTACCATATTAATGTGGGCTATTATTATTTGTGTAATAAAAACGACAGAAAAGAAAGACCACTAGCATACCAAGTATCTCCTGGTAGTGGAAATGGTCTCTTTGAGTATCAAACTATTGAAACAATATGGTACATTTTAGAGACTAATGTGATTAGATGTTTACTTTATTTTTTCCTATTTTTAAAATCTTAAAATTGAAAATGATAATTTATTGAGGTTATATTTACATAACATAAAATTAACTTTTGAAGTGAATAATTCAGTGGCATTAGTATATTTGTAATGTATAACCAACACCTCTATCTAATTCCAAAACATTTCATCATTATGAAGTAAAACCTGTAGCCATGAGGTGGTTTCTCTCCATTCTTGTGTCTTTGTAGCTCCTGGTGACCACTTATTTTCTGTCTGTCTCTAGGAATTGATTTATTCTGGGTATTTTATGTGAATGGACTCCTGTAATACGTAACATTTTGGCATCTGGGTCTCTTTGACCTTATGTGATGTTTTTGTTGGTTCAGCCAGAAGGTAGCAGTATGAGCATCTCCTTGAGTTTTACAATATGTCTGAATAATATTTTATTTTATTTATATACCACAATTTGTTTTTCTTTTCATCCACTGAGGGACAGTTGGGTTCTTTCTTCCTTTTGGCTATTGTGAATAATGCTGCTATGAATAGACATTTACCTTTATTAAATAGCAGTTTCTTCAGATACAAAGTGTATGTTTATCAGAGAAAATTTAGGAAATATGGAGGTGCAAATAATCCAAATTTACATTTTGGTCTAGGTACTTTTAGCCTTTAAAAAATGCATGTGTTTGTGTGTGTCTATAAAAGCATACAACTGTGTCCAAAATATGTTTTCTTAAAAGGAAAATTACATGGTCTGTTTTATGGCACTACTTATCTAATATTTTTTAACATTTTCTGATGTCTGTGAGTTCTGGTGCATCATGATTTTAAATGATTTTTTTTAAAGAATGATTTATTTAATTTTAGTATTATTTTTAAAATTTGCTATAGGGCACATGTGCTCACCAGAGAGAGTGAGAAAGAGAGAGAGAGAGAGAGAGAGAGAGAGAGAGAGAGAAAGCCATCAAGTCTGGGACTTGAATTACACCCAGCCATGAAGGGAGTTCAGTGCCTCTACCAGCACATCACCTGCTGGGTCCGTTGTCTTTTTCTTAATGACTAAAACAGTTTTATAACCTATCAAGTAAAGATGTGATTATATGTTTCAAGTATTTTTTCTAGGTTGCTATTTGTCTTCTCATTTTGTTCATGGTATTTTGGTCACAGAAGAGTTATAAGTCTTAATATAGTGAAATCTGTTCTTTTTTTTAAAAAAATTTCTGCCTTTGATCACATGTTTTTCTAGGACTTCCTTAAGGGACTGGTATATGTTTTATAATGAGCAAAAATTCTAATACTGTCTTGTTTGAGCATGGAATGCTGCCTTGATATTTACTTTGTACTTAATAACTTTCTCCAGTGACTTAGGAAAAAACTGAAATCCACTGAGAATTACCTGTACCATAAGCTTAGGATCTCCTGCGTTAGGCTTCAAAGACCAACCCAGAGAAGATTCCGCATGGATACTGGGAACTAGATATTTCAGGGGACAGGAGAAATGAAGATTTTCTACTCATAATTCAGCCTCCAGCAAGCAAAGCTAGTGTGGCAGGAGAGTTGGGCCCTTCCTTCAGAAGATTCCGCATGGATACTGGGAACTAGATATTTCAGGGGACAGGAGAAATGAAGATTTTCTACTCATAATTCAGCCTCCAGCAAGCAAAGCTAGTGTGCGATCACAACAGAACAGCAAACAGATTCTGTAACACCTCTGTCTGCTTGCTCCTGAACATTGAGGCTTAACTTCAAGAATTTGAAAGAAACATACCATCCATCAGATGACAAGAAATCACCGTCAGATCACGAGAAATATGGGAAAACGAGAAAATACCTCTCCTCCAATGGAAAAGAGTAACTCTCCTTCATCCACAAGCAGTTCGGTGAAAGTCATGGAAATGTCTGATAAGGAATTTAGAGCATTCATAATGTCGAAGCTAACAGAGATGGAAGAAAAGAGAGATAATGAACTGCTAAAGAGAAAGGAGAAAGAAGTTGCCGAATTCCAGGAGATGAGGAAATTCTTGCAAGATCTAAAAGAGGAATTACACACTTTACAAAAAATTCAAACGGAACTGCTAGAGATGAAGGCTATAATACAAGAAGTCAAAATCTCCCTTGAAAGTATTAAAAGCAGACTAGATCATTCAGAAAATAGAATCTCAGATGTAGAAGAGAAAATGGCTGGCTTAGAAAAATCCACCACGAAGACTGAGAAAATGGCTCAAAAATTTGAGAATGATATGCGAGAAATATTGGATACCATCAAACGTCCAAATATCCAGATAATTGGCATTCCAGAAGGTGAAGAGACCCATAAGGGCATTGATAATCTATTCCATGAAATCCTGCAAGAAAACTTTCCAAACCTAGAGAGGCATTCGAAGATCCAGTCCCAGGAAATACAAAGGACCCCAAATAAAATCAACCCAAGAAGATCTTCTCCAAGACACATTATAGCCAGGTTGACCAAAACCGCAGACAAAGACAAGATACTAAGATTGGCAAGAGAGAAACATCAAGTTACCTACAAAGGACATCCCATCAGGCTAACAGCAGATCTCTCATCGGAAACAATGCGAGCGAGGAGAGAATGGGAAAATATATTCAAAGTGTTACGAGAGAAGCAATTTCAGCCAAGAATACTGTACCCGGCAAGATTATCTTTCAGGTGGGAAGAAAAGACAAGAACATTCTCAGATAAACAAAACCTGAAAGAATTTACCAGCACCAGACCAGATCTCCAAGAAGTTCTCAAGGGTGTGTTGTATCAAGAAAATTAAACACAGACACATGGAAATAAGAGTCCAAAAACTATGAAAGTGGCCAACTTAATCATAGGGACAAGTCTGGAGTTGAATATTATATCCCAGAATTTAATCAGGAAAATTGAACCAGAACAGAAGATAAAAGTACATGAGACTGCTAGGTTCATACACCTACCATTTGAACAGAATCCTAACTTGTTTCCTGGCTTTAAGCAAAGTTCCTTGGCACTTCTTTGAGTTAAGTTAAAACTGGTTTTCTTAGTAGTAATGAGTGAACTCACCATTGAAATTAGTTAGATTATGTAGGAAATTGTGTGATCAATGCAACGTGGGTGGGAAGGGAATGAAGGACAATTGTAGACGCCGGAGGTGGTGTGAGAGGAGGGTGGGAAGGGACAGAGGGTCAGAAAGAGGGGTGGAAGTAATTCTAGGAACTAGTAATGGAAAATTTTTTGTAATGTGCATGATTGTGTCACTATGCAGTGTGTACTGGATGGGAGATTGCATTTTGTATGCTGTGATGAAGCTTAGGGAAGGAATGTAAATTGAGTTACAAAAAAAAAGTTTCAGAAAAAAAAATATATCTATTAAATGACTGCAGTAGGATATGTAGCCACAGCTAGGTGCTACTTTATAGGATGCGTAAAGTAAGACTTGTGTTCATGGAAATGTGTGTATCACCTGTGTTTGCTACGAGGGTATTTGGATTGATTGGGGTCTTTGGCGATACAATAAAATGTGAGGAGAAAACAGTATAGAAAGCAAACAAAGATACCAGGGACAGTGTGGGAGGAGAGTGGGAGATGGGAGAGGGTAGGAGATAGGGAATCAAGGATGGGGGGGGGGGGAAAGCAAAACATACAGAAGACAAGAAATGGAAGGCCATTTGCTGACAATAACATGTTTGTTGATGTGCTTGATTGAGACAATATATAGTGTACTTTGGATGGAAAATCTCATTTCGTATGCTGTAATGATGTTCAGTGAATGAATGCAAATAAATAAATTGAAATTAAAAAAAAAAAAGACCAACCCATATCCCCATATCGCTAGAAAACAAGGGAATAGTTGAGATTTATTCCTGGAACCCCTTCCACAGTATGTGCTAGAGTCAGAACACATTTACTTTGTCTTCACTATCTATTTTGTCTGTGTCCAGAGCCTTATAGCTCACATTGACCTGTGAGGCACTCAGGTCCTCATTCACTAAAGAAAGGTTGAACTTTGTTCATTATTCTCCATTTACCCCTACAGGAAATTAAATTGGTTCATTTTTGGCTGAACTTGTTGTCACCCTTTGAAAAGCATTTAACTAGAACACCTCATTCCTTAGACATGCTAATTAATTTGTTTTTATTATACAAGTAAAATATTCCCACATCTTAGAGAAACAAATGATATGAATTGATGCTAACCTAGGTAAATATCTAGCATTTCCTCTGGCATTAAACGTCAGATTTCAAAGTGACTTTCTAGTGGTGTGAAATGGAACATCTGTTTACTTTAGGTTAATGATGTGAATGACAAGTCATTCAGTTTTTATTTTTTTTTCTATTTTACTTCTGAACAATTTTTGTCTTTGTGCAAAAATAATACATGTTTATTATAAAAGAAATCAGGAAATATTAGCAAGCCAAACATGATACAGTGATCACTGTTAATACTTTTGTATATATCCATTTAGATCCTCTTTTATATATATATGCAGTCATTCATACATTTTATAAAAACAAAATCACATTATACTCATATTATGAGCAGCTTTCCATGTCAGGGGTAGATGCATACAGTTTGGATTCTGTACAGAATTTTAATGTGTTGATTATTGCAAAATATATTGCAATAGTTTTTCATTGTTGATCATTTAGAATGTTTTCTACTTTTCTATTATAGCTCATACAAACATTGTTATAGTGAAATTGTTACTATATTTAGCTATTCATTGTTAGGTATTTCTTTCGATGAATTCCCCAAAATGGAATGTACCCAATTTCTGAATCTTGTAAGATTTTTGGAGGAGAAATGAGATTATCAGGAATATTGAAGCTCAAGACTGGTGTCTTTTCTAAATTTAATACATGAAGTCAAATAAAAACTTCTCTTTTCAGTATAAAGGAGTTATTTGTTTTTGTTTGTTTCTCTATGGCAATTTATCTTTTACTCTAATTTATTTTCCCAACTGTAGAAAACAAATGTGAGATAGAAATTCTATAAGTTTTGCCTTTTTTGTTGTTGTTGTTGTTTGTTTATAAGCAAGAGCTTGTATGTGCTTGCCAGAGACAGACAGCAAGACAGACAAAGACAGAGAAAGAGGGAGAACATACACTCTAGTGGGGTGTGATCATGCCACCATTTTCCTTCTCCTTCATTCCTTTTTTGTGTTGGGATTTTGTGCATATACACACATGTGCCTAGTGTTTTTTTAGCCACCAGGGCCAGGATTTGAACCACAGTTGGCCATGTGGGATCCAGCTCCCTTAACCACTAAGCTATGGGACTAGCCCAGCTTCTATCTTTAGTCTTAAAAAGCTGATTTTTTTTGTTGTTGTTGTTAGTTTTTGATGGCAGGTTTTGGGAATGGGAGTTTCCATTCTTCTGACCATTCTTAGTCAGTCTCTTGCTGTTTAGAGAAGTTTTTACTCCTTGTCTTGTTTATTGATAATTACTCACTTTGTTATCAACTTCTGCCTTCTCTTTTTCCAGGGGTGTTAAGAGCCTACTACCTTAAGTAGTTGCTGGGCAAAGTTATAGAGACATAGAAGATAGATTTAGGTTTATTCTCTCAGGATATTCAAATAAACTAGTGTGGCAAGTATTTCAATAAGATCAATTTGTACCTAATTGACAAAAGCAATCAGAACATTACCTGTAAGTTAATGGGGCATTGCCTCTTTTTTTTTTTTTTCCTTATGTTTTCTAACTGTGTCCCTTTCCTTGCAAGTCTTACAGCTTTTTAAGCTAGAAAATAATATATATTTTAACATATAGAGTAATAAAATAACATTATTTTATATAATAGACTTTTATCAGTGATGAATAATCTCATTCTGAAAACAACTATGTAGTTTGGTGCTAAAGTATCCCTATATACATAAACACTAGCATACAAAGTGGTTGCATTGTCAGTCTTTGAGAAATGATAACTTGTCTTTCTACCTTTTGAAGGTTAAGAAAGACTTTTTATCCTATAGACTTTCATATATTTAGATTTGATTGTCTCAGGTTTCAGTTTCATTAAGCACAGAAAAGGAGGCAACACTAATTTAGGAAAGATTTGAGAGTGTGATGATAATCATTCCTTTAGAGAGATATTTGTTACCTGGAAAGGCAATTGCTGATAGTATTGCCAGCACTTTAATTAAGAAACTGGCCAGTGTAGGCCTATTGACTAACAACCCACTTTAAGAAAACCTATTGTTTAAAGAGCCCAGTCTGACATATGAAGACAAGGATCTTCATTATCATTAGATTTGTAATAGGGAACCTTTTCATAATAAAGTTTTTTAAAAGAATTATTTATTTTTAGTTTTATTTACTCTATTTTTTTAATTTTTGACCAGAGAAAAAGAGAGAGAGAGAGAGAGAGAGAGAGAGAGAGAGAGAGAGAGAAAGTGAGAAAGCAAGCCACCAGGTCCAGGACTCGAACTGTGGTTGGCCGTGTGGGAGTGTCCAGCACCTTAACCACCATGCCACCTGCTGGTCCTCTCATGAAAAATTCGTACAATCACCGCAGGTAGTCATTGCAGAATCCTTACTCCTTTGACTTTTTGCCAGCACCGAGATTGACATTTGCAGTCCCCTGACTTTCTTCATTCTGTTCTTGCGTTCCTTTCGCTGTTTTCTTGACGTCTTTTTCTTCTCATAAAGGCCATGTCTTGCAAGTCTATGTTTGGGTTCATTTTTCTTCGCATAATCCAAAGAATTGTAAATCATGCCAAAGCCAGTTGTCTTGCCACCACTGAAATGGGTTCTGAACCCAAACACAAAGATGACATCTAGTGTGGTCTTGTACATCTTTGCTAGTTTTTCCGAAATTTCTGTTGCCTTCCTGGGGTGAAGGACATCAATGACCATTTGTTTCCTCTGAAGTAGTTGACTGGTCATGAATTTCCCAGTTCAGATAGTTACTGTGTCATTCATGATGACGGTATATCCTCAAGCAGCCAGGGAGGAAAATACTAAACTTTTACATTTTTATTAGTGATAAATTAAAAATAGTTCATATTTCTTGAAGAAACTTTAGGCAGAGAGTAGGTTAGAGCTGGGATTGAAATTGCTATCAGACAATTTCTAAAGCATGTAATCTATCTGAGTCTAAAAGAGAGATACCTTTAGATATAGCTTTGCAGTTTGCAACAAATTTATCACTGTTATTTGTAGTTTCATATTTTGATAAAGAATATTGATAAAGATTATTTTGATAAAAGATTCGAGTCAAAAGGAACTTTTTAGAAAACTGTCAGAGGATATGTATTCTCATGAGAGAGAGAGGGAGAGAGAGAGAGGGAGAGACAAAGGTGGGGTGGGAGAAAGCATGCCTCAGTGGGTTGTGGTCATGCTGCAAACCCTCTTCTCCATTTACCATCCTGTGGGGTTTTGGGGCATGCATGCACATGTACCTTGTTTATTTTTCAAGACCCTGTAGCCAGGATTCAAACTGCGGTGTGAGCACATTACCTTCGTGACAGTTTTTTGCCTTCTGACTTAAAGGCTAGTGTCTTACTTCATAAGCATTTTTGTTGTCCATGATGTACGAGATGATTTAGAATGCCAGAGCTTTTACTGTCAGATCAGTGGTGACAATCATTCAAGCCTAGATTAATACCTTGGGCTTTATTCTCTCCCTTTGGAATAAAATATAAACCATGGTATAAAGTAGACCCTGTTGGTCATTTTGGTATATGTTCCTGCTTCTGATATATCAATATTACCTTTATTTTGTAAGAGTGGAGGCTGAGGCCTGGAAACACAAGCTAAATGTCTTAGAGTAGTAGCAGAACTGGTAAGGAAGACTGCAGAGTACTTTGCGTTCTGTTTGATGGCATTGTTAATGCATTTCCATGAATTTTTACTTTTCTTCCACTTCAGGACAGCTTTGCAAATTTTTTATGGTCAAATTTCTAAAGGATTTTCCAGTCATAATGTTTCTTAGATTTTTGGTCCAGTGTCTTACTGGCTGGTATGTTGAGCAGTGACGAGCTATGCAATCTTTCTTCTCTTTGAACAGTTGAAGATTTAAAGCTACCTTCTGCCAAGGACCTATTGCAGATATATAATAATTTATGTTGATTTTTGTTCATGCCAATTGGAATGTTCTTTTAAACCCTGGAGACATGAGATTTAGCTCCTATCGTGTTTTTGTAGCAATGAGAGTATCTCTTCAGTGTTATAGAGTGTTATATATTTACTATCAAAAATGATCATGGGGTCAGCAGATGGTATGGAGTGTAAGGCAGCTGGATCCACATAGCCAACTATCTGGTTCAATTCCTGAACCTAGTAGCTTGAAAAAAAAAAAAAAAAAACAGCAAGCACGTGTTCATACATGCCCAAAATCCCAAGAGGAGAGTGGACAAACGATGGTAATGTGACCATCCCACTAGTGGGTTCTTTTTCATTTTCCCTCTCTCTGTCTCCAGCTAATGCTTGTGCCCTATAGCACATAAATAATAAAATAAAATAAAATAGAAAACACTAGCTTGGGATAGACATGATGTAACTGAATAAAAACTTACTGATTGGGACCAGTAGTTAGCATAATGGCTATGTCGCTGGACTCCCATGTAGTTGACTGTGATTTGAGTCCTGGACCCGATGGCTTAAACTCACGCCAGGTGTGTGTGTGTGCGTGCCCAAGATCCTGAGAGGAGAATGGAGGAGAAGGGATTGCGACATGGCCATCCCCCCTTGGGGGGTGATTTCTCGCTTTCTGTCTGTCTCTCTGGCGAGCACATGTGCCCTATAGCAAAAACCTCTCAAAAAAAAAAAAAAAAAAAAGAGAAAGAGAAAAAAACTTACTGATTGGCTTAGATGCAATGGTACAGTGTGGTGAATAGGACCACATTGGAGTCCTCAGTTTAGTTCCTAGCCCAACTTAAACAGGCCAGGTAGGCATGGTGACACATATCCTGTGGTCCTAGCTAACTGGGAAACTGAGAAAGGAGGATCATGTCTTGGCCAGACCCTGTCAAGAATGCCCAACTCTCTCCCTTGCTAGTGTGCTAGCTCTCTTTCTCTCTCAGGTACACAGAAAAGGCTGCATGTAGAAAGGGTAGATTTACACTAATATTGTAGTCACTAGCCATGTATGACTATTGACCACTTGAAATGTATCTAGTTCCAATGGAGCTGTGCTCTATGTATAAAGTTGTCATGGAATTTAGACAATGTGGTACACTAAAAGAATGGAGTTTCTTACTAATATATTATTATATGTCAAATTATATGAAGTAAAAATATTTTATTAAAATTCATTTTGCCTGTTTTTTGTATCCTTTAATGTAGTTACTAGAACACATAAAATTACATGAGATTTGGATTTATAGCTTATATTTCTGTTGGACAGTATATAACATACACCTGGTGCATACATTATGTAGGATGTTTAAAACATATAATCCAAATCTATTGTTCCTTGATTTGTTTTTCCTCCCTTCCTTTAACCATACCTATAATGTCTTGCTGGGTGAAAGGTAAAGAAGTATGAAAATGTATTTAATGAGCAGCTCCCTGGTGACCCATGTACCACACTTCTCATTATAGTTGTTGTTATGCGCTTCTGTGAAAGCTCCCAAGACACCATGTTAGTAAACCTGGATAACATGACATCGTATTTTTAATAATGCGAAGTTAAGCCAATTGGCAATTCTGAGAACTCAATGAAACTAAAGCGAAAAATTTGTACTGAAAGGAGCTGAAATAAATATTTGCAGTCCTTGCTCAAGTACGAATTATCTTGAAGTTTGTTACTGTTAGTAAGAACCGAAGGAATATTAGCAGAGTGTTCAGCAGTACTGTGAGTTTTTAGGAATTGGATGCCATTTTCAGATATAAAGACGTGGATTCAGCCTGGGAAAGAGTGTGTCCTTTATTACTTTGTTTTAGCATCAAGCACATTGTTCATATTCACACTTGTTTTGTGGTAATATTTTTAAATTTCTGAAGCATTTTTATAAAAGTAACATTTTACTCATATTAATTTAGACTGAAAAATTGTGTGTGTAGGGACTGGCAAGTGGTGTAGTAGTGAAGGCACTGGACTGCCACATGGACAATAATGTTTTGAGTCTCGGACTTAGCGACTTGCTTTCTCACTTTCCTTCTCTCTTTCTCTCTCTCTGGTCAAATTAAAAAAAAAAGATAAGTAAATAAAATTAAATAATTAAAAAATTGTATGTGTATGTATATATAATTTTAATATAATGTCCATGCCAATTGAGTGTGTGTCTAAAATACTATATACACTAATATATAGTCTTCTGACAGACACAATTGAACATAAATGATATGGACCTTTAAACAGCAGTGGAAATCAGTCTCTAATATCTGATGATGAATTCAACGTTTGGTACACTGTGGTAGGTAAAACATTTTTCAGTAATTAAAGCAAGGAAAAGTTCATCCACTTGCTTTCTGATTATAGAGGGAGGCATAGTGTATTCTGACTCAGAAACAATGTTGATTACAGTGCTCTGAGTTTTTCCTCAAAGAGTTACATTGACTTTTATCCTTTCTTTTGGAAGCATTTTGAAAAGGATATGATAAGTCAAAAGATATGTTTCAACAAATATTTACAACTGATATCTTAACATAAAATAACTATGACTATTACAGCAATTCTATCCATAAAGCATGTTAATATTTCCCATGTTAAACAACTATAATAGCAGAAGTGTTTATGAATAGAATTATATGTTATATAATTTCTGTGTCTCAATAAACTATAAACTATTGTTTTTGAAAAAAAAATTGGATTTTCATATCTTCCATGACATTTCTTTCAGATTTGGTTAATTAGGCAAAAAAAAGTGACTTGGTACAAAATGTTTATAGTTGGGGCCAACAGGTGGCTTAGTGGTTAAGACCTGAACTTCCACATGGCTGACCACAGTTCTAGTCCCAGACCTGGAAACTTGAAAAAATCACACCAGGTGGGTGTGCGTGCATGCCCTAAGTCCCAGGAGAAGAGTGGAGGACAAGGGATTGCCACGCGGCCATTGTCCCTGGTTGAGAGGGGGTGTGATTTCTCACTTTCCTTCTCACTGTCTCTCTTTTTTTCTCTACAGTGTATATACATACCTTATGAAAAAAACCCTTTAAAAATAATAATAATAATTGGTAGTTTAATTTCTTGTCCATCAAGCTAGGTGCTCATTTACAGTTTTTCTTTGTGTTGAATCAGTGTTCTTTGTAATACCACCATGATAGCAAGCGGAGCTAGAATGAGGTCTAAGGTAGTCAGTCTTTATTTGCCTTACGTGGCTTTTTAGATATTTTTGCATGGGGGAGAATAGGAGATCGAAGAAAGAACAGAATATGGGACCAGCAGTTAGCATAATGGCTACGTTGCTGGACTCCCACGTAGTTGACCGCGGTTCGAGTACCGGACCCGGTGGCTTAAACTCACGCCGGGCGCGTGTGTGTGCGTGCCCAAGATCCCGAGAGGAGAATGGAGAAGGGATTGCGGTGTGGCCATCCTCCCTGGGGGGTGATTTCTCGCTTTCTATCTCTCTGTCTCTCTCTGTCTGTCTGGCGAGTGCACGCACCCTATAGTAAAAACCTCTCCAAAAAAAAAAAAAAAAAAAAAGAAAGAACAGAATATCATGTTTAGGGGAACTTAAAATTGTTATGTTTTGCCAACTTTCTTTATTTGGTTTAGTATCTGATTTTATTAGTGTCACCTTTTCAATGTTGCTCCCAACCTCCTCTCAGTGGGTATTCTCTGTTATTTTTAGAAGGCCTGAGTAACTACATCTGATAAGTTATAAAGTTTATATTTTTCCTCTAATAATAAAAAACTTCACTTGTAGACTACAGGACATTATTTTATTGAGATATAACTGATACGCAAAGATCATACATATTTAATTTATGTGTATTTTTGAGAGTTTAGATCTATGCATATACCTGTGATACCGTCACCACCAAGAGACTAAATGCATCCATCAAAAAATTCCTTGTAGGGGACCAGCAGTTAGCATAATGGCTATGTTGCTGGACTCCCATGTAGTCGACCATGGTTCGAGTCCCGGACCCAGCAGCTTAAACTCACACCGGGCTTGTGTGCATACGTGCCCAAGATCCCGAGGGCACGGGAATGGAGGAGAGGGGTTGGCGGTGTGGCCATCCCTCCTGGGGGGTGATTTCTCGCTTTCTGTCTCTCTGTCTCTCTCTGTCTTTCTGGCAAGTGTATGCGCCATATAGCAAAAACCTCTCAAAAAAATTCTTTGTGGGACCAGCAGGTGGCGTGGTGGTTAAAGCACTGTAGTCCCACATGGTCAATAATGGTTTGAGTCCCAGACCTGGTGGCTTGCTGTCTCACCCTCCTCTGGCCTCCTATCTCTCTCTGGTGAACTTACATGCCCTAGAGCAAATTTAAAAATCATAACAACAAATGAAATTAAGTATTTATTTTTTAAAATTTCCTGTGAGGTATGTGTGTGTTTGGTGGTAAGAACACTTAGCATTAGATCTATAATATCCTCTTAATGAACTTTAAAGTGTACTGTATCATTAACTACAGTCACTCCAAAAAAGTCTTATTTATCTTATTAACAAACAAAATTATTAATGAATGGAATACATTCATCTCACATAACTGGAACTTTATAACTATTGAGCAACAATTCTCCATTTTCTCCTCCCTAACACCCTACAACTGTCATTCTATTTTCTGCTTCTATCGGTTTGACTTTAGATGTTGTGTATAAGTGGAATTGTGAAGCATTTGTCCTTCTGAGAATAGTATATTTCATTTAGCACAATGCCCTTGAAGCTCTAATTTGTTACAAATGGTAAAATATCCTTTTTAAAGGCTGAATAATATTCCACTGCATGTATATACTGCATTTTCTGTATTGATTCTTCGGCTGTTTCCATGTCTTGGGTATTATAAATAGTGATGTAGTAAACATGTGGGTGCTAATATTTCTCTGAGATCCTTATTTGAACCATTTTTAAAATCTGCATTTCCCTAATGATTGAGCACTTTTGCATATATCTGGTGGCCATTTGAATTTCTTCTTTGGAGAAATGCCTATTCAAGTCATTTGCCCCATTCTAAATTGGTTTATTTGTTTAATTTTGCTATTGAGTTGTAGGATATATTCTGGAAGATTAGTAGTTTCTGAGTTCTGCTGGATCACCCATTACCTTAACATGTTTAAGACTAATTGCTACTGTTTACTGACTGCTTATTCAGGATCAGTTCTGTGTTGTTATAAATACAAATAGAAGGCCTGTACTTCTTACAGTCTATTTCCACTTCCTGTGTTGCAGACTTATTGACTTTGTTCATATCTGTTAAATCAGCTTAGCATTACTTGAATCCCTCTTTCAAAGATTTTCAACTAGAAAGCTGACAAAACTATTGCTGGCGGTAGGACGTGTCAAGAATTTTGCTTGCAGTTGTTTATTTTTTCCTTCCCCTTGGAAAGAATGTATTTGTTTCTAAGAACTAAAACTAGTTATAGAATGATGCTACGTAAGAAATGTTAAATGTGAATTTCACTGTGAAGTTTGACAGTAGCCACAGGCCCAGATTTTATTTCTGAATCTTAAAAAAAGGGACTTTTGGAGAAATGAAATGCTTTGAACTCAGACTTTTCCTTTTTTCTTTAATAATGAATTTACTTGGAAAAAAGCTTCAAAGGTAGTGTGTTTAAAGAGTTTTATATACTTAGATTTTAAAGGGTGTTCTTTGAAGCTTTCCTAGGTTTATA
The DNA here is from genome assembly GCA_026018925.1 of Tupaia tana. Taxonomy (NCBI): domain Eukaryota; kingdom Metazoa; phylum Chordata; class Mammalia; order Scandentia; family Tupaiidae; genus Tupaia; species Tupaia tana. The sequence goes on along the minus strand of JAKSZU010000003.1, from coordinate 60,996,734 downwards.
GGAGAAAGACACAAGAGCTAATAAATCCATATGGATAATTTCATTCTAGTGTGAAGAGTATTAATAGGCTTCTTTAAAGATGAACTTATAAAAATGTTTTGTGAGCACACTTAATGCTTATTAGTCTACTTGACAACCAACCGGTGGTTACCTACAGCCTTTTACCGGTAGACGTGAGAAGACTAGAGAAAAGGTTTAAGATCACTAGTCTTTTATCTCTTCTCTTGGTACAGTCCCTGCTTTGCTGGTCTGTTGGATTAATCTCTGGCCTGACTTTCAGCACAAAATAGCCATTATTTACCCATCTTTCCTAATCCCAGAGTACTGGGGTAATCCTCTAACTATAAAATTAAATTTGTACTCTCCTGGCATTCAAAGCTCTTAAATGATTTGGACTCAAACTATTTTTCAGGTATTTTCTCTTACTATTCCTTCTCATACCCTTTAGTCTCAGACTGGAACTGTCTTACAAATCCTACAACCAATCTCACAGTTCCTTCCTCAGTGCCTTTCTTCATATTGTTCCCAGAATGCCTTTGTGATTTGTTCCCTTTTCTGTTGCATATGTTGAAATCTCACCAGAGAGTGCATTTCTTCTTTCTCCATAAAGTGGAGATCTCCCAGGCTGAGGCAAATGCTCTCTTTGCTTACTCATTACACTCTATACTTTTATTGTAGTAATCATCACAATTCACCTTGCATGAGGGTTATGAATTTGTGTTTTATCTATCCTTTAATTAAGTTGAAAATCTATGAGTTACAGGTCTTTTTTTCCCCCACTCAGTATTGTTTTTATTTTGTATAAAATGGGAATGGAAATTTTTTTGAATTTATGAATTCAAAAATTCAATAAATCATTGAGTTGAAGGATAGGTACTTTTCTTTGGAATTATCTTAAATTCAATGTATTACTGCTTGTTGTGTTGTTTTTATATTCATAAAATAGTTTCTCTATGGTTTGCTTATGTTTACCTGATTACTTTTCTGTAGTAAATTTTAAAAATTACATTAAACTTAAAAATTGTGAGGATAGGGGCCAACAGATGGGCGTGGTAGTTAAGGCGCTGGACTTCCACGTGGCCAACAGTGGTTTGAGTCCCAGACCTGGTGGCTTGCTTTCTTGCTTTTCACTTTTTCTTCCTTTCTCTCTTTCTCTGTGTATGTTCATGTCTCTCTCTATGGTGAGTGCATGTTTCCTATAGCAAAAATAATAATAAATAAAATTAAATAATTCTTTAAAAAAATTGCAAGGATAGTATAGGAAACTCCTGCATCCTTTTACCCATCTTCACTAATTGTTTTTTTTTATTATCAACATAATCTTCTTTATATTACATTGGATTACATATAACTTAACAGTGTATTACATTGCCTTTTTTTTTTTTTTTTTTTGAGAGGTTTTTCTCTATAGGGCGCGTGCGCTTGCCAGACAGACAGAGAGAGACATAGAGACAGAAAGCGAGAAATCACCCCCAAGGGGGGATGGTCATGCTGCAATCCCTTCTCCTCCATTCTCCTCTCGGGATCTTGGGCACGCACGCACACGCGCCCGGCGTGAGTTTTAAGCCACCAGGTCCGGGACGCGAACCGCGGTCGACTACATGGGTGTCCAGCGACATAGCCATTACGCTAACTGCTGGTTCCCTACATTGCTTTTTCAAAAGGGAATGCCATGCATGTCAGTCAATACAGAGACATTAATCTCCCCACTTCGTCGTTTAATATCTTTTCAATGTTTTTCTCAATCATTATTATTATTCTAATTATTTTTTAAGCCATATCTGTTTCCCACTAACGTCCTGCCTCTCTATTTGTTCTCTTGCTATCTTTCTCTATCCTCTTCTCTTCACCCCCCATTCCCCATTGACCCATATTCACTAATTGTTTGTGTTTTCCAATTATTTTATTCATATTCTTTTTTCCTCTCCCTTCTTTCTTTTCTTCTTCCCTCTCCCTTTTCCTCCCCCTCAACTATATGAGAGTAACTTGGAGATATTAAGGCTCTTTACCACTAACTTCTTCAGTACAAATATCCTAAAAGTAGGTCATTCTTTGACACGACCCATAGTATAATGATCAAAATCAGGATATTTTGCATGGACACATTATTCATATTTAATCTATAGTCCATTTTCATATCTCATCATGTGTTTGGTGAAGATCTTTATTGTTATTTTTTTTCCCCAATTTCAGGATGCAGTTTAGGATTCCACATTGCATCTTATTGTCATGTCTCTTTTTTATTGTTATTATTGATTTACTTTATTTGTTGTTATTATTATTTTTAATTTGACTAGAGAGAGACAGAGAGAGAGAAAGGGAATGTGAGAAAGGAATCTTCCAGGTCTGGAACTTGAACCGTGGTCAGCCATGTGTGAATCCAGCATCTTAACCACTGCACCACCTGCCTGCCCCTATTGTCACATCTCTTTAGCCTTCTTTAATTTGGAAGAGCTCTTTAGTTCTATCTTTCTTGATCATGACACTTCTGAAGAGTATTGGATTAGTTCTCAAATTGGATTTCTGGAATGTTTGTTCCTGATTAGGTTGAGAGTATATGTCTATGACATAAAAAACACAGAAGTAGAATTATAGACTTCCCAGTGCATCACATCGGGGGCACTGACATCAATTTGCCCCATATTGGTGATGTTAACTTTTGATTATTTGGTTAAGTCTACCAGAATGTTCCACTATATAGTTACTGTTCTCCTTTTGTAATTAATTAGTAATTTGCTGGGAGGTATATTCAGGCTATATAAATATCCTGGTTCTCATCAAATGTTTACTCACTAGTTTTAACAACCATGAATTGTTTCTAATGTCATCATTCTTTCTACACTTATTTAGTTTCTATTGATACAAGATCTTTCCCTTCTTTGTCATTTATTTATTTATATGCACTAATAGATTCTTATTTTAGTCAGTTATTTTTATTATTTATTTTGATGTGCAAATTGACCCAGTTTCAGTCAATGGAAACCCCTTTAAGCTAGCTGTAGGTTACTTTGACCTGTTTTATTCATTCTTTGAGCATTTCCTTTTTGTTGTAAGATGTTCTAGTCTTATCATATTACTTTTTGACCCATCCTTTTAACTAGTCTTTTCTCCAAGGAGCCCTGATTCCTGTAGCAGAGGATGGTAACTAGAAACTTAGGCAAGCATGTTTGTTCTTATCAGGTGTCATTTTTTCCTAGATCATCTTAGTAGGCAAAGCTAAAAAAATGTGTATTTGTGTATGTATCGATGCATGCATGTGTGCATCTGCATGCCTTATTTAGTTTCATATCTATTCATATTTTAAACTGTTAATATTGGTAACTTTAATTCCAATTGAACATCCAGGGCATACTTGTGTCTTCCTCCTTTCTATCTCTGTGACTTCTTTCTCTAGCAGTGAGAAGCCTGGTTTCATGTAACTCAATGTGTGTACTCATTTGTTCAAGTCCAGAATACATGGAAGGTCGTTTAAGAATTGCCAGCCCATACCACTGCAAAAAGCTAAATTACTAACTGAATTTCTATACTTTTTTTGAGGTATGATGTATATATAACTAAATGCACAAATTCTATGTACCACTTGAGTTGCACATGTTGACAATTGCATATGTAGGGGTAACCCATATTCTTGGCAAGACAGAGATTATTTCTGTCATTCAAAAAACCTTGTTTTTCTTCCCAGTTAAGACTCTCTCTAACCTTGCTGCCAAGAGACCACAACTTTTCTGACTCTTGTTATTATAGTTTAGTTTTGTTGGCTGTAATTTTAACTAAATGGAGTAATACTGTACATTTGTGTGTTTCTGTGTATGCATCTGACTTCTTTCACTTACCATCATGTTTTCGAGATTCGTCTAACTTGTTATATATATGTATGAGCAGTTTCTTTTCCTCTATTGCTGGGTAGTATTCCCTTGTATAACTAACTGCAGCATAATTTGTTTATCCATTTCCTGTTGGTGGAAGTTTGGATTGTTTCAAATTTTTAGCCATTATGAATAAAATACACAGCTACAAAATTTTTATATAAATCTTCTTTCTGGACATTTTGATTTTGAATCTTCTGAGGTAAAAAGGAGTAGAATGACTATACCATTTGATAGATGTTTAACTGTAGAGGAAATTGCCAGTTTTTCCAAAGTAGTTATACCATTTATCACCCCACTTTGTCCTAAATGGATAGTTAATTGTACATAATCTAGTGGCTGTGTAGCAGTACTGACTGATTTTAATTCACATTTACTTGAGTCCCAATGATGAAAGGACTTCTTAAATGTATTTATTAGTCATTTGTATACTGTCTTCGTGAAGTTTCTGTTGAAGTCTTGTGGTGATTTTAAATTTGGTTGTTTTTATTATAGAGTTGTAGGAACTTTGTATATGTTATAGATGAAAATTCTCTGTCAGAAGTATGTTTACAAAATATTTTCTCCCAGTCTATGACTTGCCTATTCTTTTTCCTAATGTTTGGTGAGCAGGAATTTTACATTTCAGTAAAGTGCAATATACCTTTTTTCTTCCATTAGTCATTGCATTCTGTATCCTGGCAGAAAACTCTATTTCTGATTATGAAAATAGTTTCCTGATTTCTTCTAAAGTTTGTCTTAACTTTACCATTCAGGTCTGTGATCCATCTTGAATTAATTTTTTAAAATTCCATGTCATATGTGCTTGTGACAGGAGAGAGAGAGAAAGAGAGAGAGAGTGAGTAAGCTTACACTTCCCCCCTACAGCCCCTTAATAGAGCCTGGTTATACCACAATCCTTTGTCCTCCAATTCTCTCTTCTGTCAGCATCCTAGGCATGAACATTTTGGCATGCCTTTCAAGATGCTGGGGTAAGTAATAGAACCCATAATGGCTATGTGGGATCCGACTTCCCCTGTTAAGACATGAATTGCTATACTATGGGAGCTGGCCCTTGAATTAATTTTTGTATATACATATGATGGTAGGGATTGAGGTCTATTTATTTTTACATATGGATATCCTATTGTTGTAACACCATTTATTGAGAAGATATCTCTTCCCTCGTTAAATTACTTCATAATAATCATGCTTCAGGACCAGCAGTTGATATAATGGCTATGTCACTGGACTCCCATTTAGTTGACTGCGGTTTGAGTCCCAGACCCGGTGGCTTAAACTCATGCCGGGCGCCTGTGCGTGCGTGTCCAAGATCCTGAAAGGAGAACAGAGGAGAAGGGATTGCGGCATGGCCATCCCCCCGGGGGATGATTTCTGACTTCATGTCTCTCTGTCTCTCTGTCTTTCTGCTGAGCACATACGCCCTATAGCAAAAACCTTTCCAAAAAAAAAAAAAAAATAGTCATACTCGTGAATTCTGTGAATAATTAAATTACAAACATGGCTTCGATTTTCATGAGTCTGTTGCTTTGTATTCAAGCAACTTTCATAAAAACTTACACTCAACTTCTATTTAGGGAAAACTTGTGGTTTGATTACTCTCTTCTTAAACCTGGATAAATTAGTATGTGTTTTCCTCTGGGGTGAAATCTATTATGTGTGGATCATACATATGTCATTTGTGTCTGTCAATACTGTCCTTTCACTGGAAGGCTTCCTGGGTAGTTCTTTTTTATACTACTTCAGAAATAAAGACTTTAATAATGTCATAAAATAGTCTTTCATTTTTCTCAAAGTGTTATGTATTATGATGCTTACAGTAAATACAATAAAGGTGATTGGCATGCTTTTCCTTTTTTCAGGTCATCTGTTTAGTGTATAAGTTTTGAGTTTCGTTGTAAACTTCCTCACAGTGGGCTGATAGGATGAATGGCACTTGACTTTTTGTGATCACTTTTCATAAACTGTTGCTAACCTTCTAGCGCATAGATAGGGCCAAAATTTTCTGCAAGAGCTAGCTGCACCCAGCCTAACGATATGCACACATACCTTTCCCCTACTCCCTGGACGAGTTTGGAAGCTGTCTTGGAAAGCTCATTACTAGTATCTTTGGACTATTGTAAAGAGGCGGGGTAGCTCTCCTTCCTATCGCTTACTATACAGAATCATTTTCCTGAGCTTAACAATTTTCTTTGTGGTCTAATATCTATTATTTGAAGGAAGGTATTTGGAGTTGTCTCATTTTTCTGTTTTCTGTCTGTTGTACATGGCATATAGGACCTCTTCTATTAGGATGTCCAGTGGCTTTCATAAGAACCCGCTCTCTGTAATTAGGCGTGCAGTGATGATATGCCTCTGGTAGCCATCAGCATGTGACCTTGACAATGTGTAAGTGTTAGAAAAAATGCATTGGGCAGCTGTTGTTATCTCTAATCTACTGCAGCTGAGCAGGAATATGGCAGATGACAGGGCAGACAGGCTCAGGGCTCCCACGAAGAGATGTTTCTCACAGCATCTGTGTATAGCGGCCTGTCAAAGATGCTTAGGGTTTGGGGAGGCAATCCACATGGTTGACAAGGCAGCAGCGTTGTGCTTTGAATGTGGACATGTATGGAATTTGTATTAGCTTCTTTTGTAAGGCAAAGTGAAAGTACATAATGAAATAAGTAATGTATGTAGAAACACTGACATTTGTTTCATATTGGAATACACAGGTCAGATCTGTTTTCTGCTAAGGTGTTTGAATGGGGACGGATATTTGGCCTGCAGCTATTTTGCCTTCATTTTGGAAACAAGAACATTCTTCCTTTGTGTTCCTGACCCATCCAGAAAAGAGGTGCATCTGTCTCATATCCATTATTTATCTGTGAGAAACACTTTTACTTAATTATCTTCTCTGCTGCTGGAGGCCTGGGTTGGCTCTCTCCCTTTGGAAAAGATAATAAGACTCAATACCGTTAATATGTTTTAACTAGTGAGTTCATGGCATAGCCAGCACCTCACACTTTCCTAGCATTTTACATCTTTGCATATAAGAACCTCTACAGCCAAAAGAGAAGCCTGGTAGTGTGCGCACACTTCCTTAGAGCCATGTTCATATCTCATGCAGCTGAGCAAAGTGCTTATTTTCCCAGCACCATTATTCCTGTCTGATTCTGCCAAATGGACAGAGACCTGCTTTCTGGGTTACTTCATATGATTCCTGTACTTTGTATTTTTACCAGCTTTGAAAGAAAAAAAAAGGGTTCTTTATTCAGCAAAGCACAACTCACTGGGTAAAAGCTTTATTCTCAGATGCCCTAACTCCATTATTTAAAAATAAAGCATTTGCATTTCCACCAATAGTGTGGGAGGGTTCCCTTTTCACCACAGCCTTGTCAGCACTTATCATTCTTTGTTTTTTTAATCTTGGCCATTCTGACTGGGGTTAAATAGTATCTCATTGTGTGTGTGTGTGTGTGTGTGTGTGTGTATGTGTATTTGTTAAGATTTAATTTAATTTTTTTCTTGAGAGGTCTTTACTATAGGGTGCATGCACTCTTCAGAAAGACAGAGAGAGACAGAGAGACAGAATTGAGAAATCACTCCCGGGGGGGATGGCCACACCACAATCCCTTCTCCTCCATTCTCCTCTCGGGATCTTGGGCAGGCACGTACATGCGCCCAGCGTGAGTTTAAGACTGGATCCTAGACTCGAACCGTGGTCAACTACATGGGAGTCCAGCAACATAGCCATTACGCCAACTGCTGGCCCCAAGATTTAAATTTTTTTTTATTTATTTTTAATTTGACCAGAAAGACAGTGAGAAAGTGAGCAAGCAAGCTGCCAAGTCCAGGACTTGTACCATGATCAGCCATGTGGGAATCCAGTGCCTTAACCACCAGGTCACCTGCTGGTCCCTCTTATTGTGGCTTTAATTTGCATTTTTCTTATGGTAAGAGATAGTGAACATTTTTTCATATGTTTTTTGGCTGGACTTATGTTTTGCTGGGAGAGCTGTCAGTTCAGTTCATTTGCCCATCTTTTGGTTGGCTTTTTTGGGTGTGTGGGTGGGTAAGCTGTATGAGTTCCCTCTATATTCTGGTTATCAGTCCCTTATCTGAGGAATAGTTAGCAATTTATTTTCCCATTTTGAGGGTTGTCTCTTCACTCTAATTATTGTTTCTTTTCCTGTGCAGAAGCTTTTAAGCTTGATGAGTCCCACTTATCTATTTTTGAGATTACTTTCTATGCTTTGGGGGGTCTTATTTAAGAAGTCTTTATCTATTCTGGTGTCTCCAAGAGTTTCCCCTGTGTTTTCCACTAGTAGTTTAATAGTTTCGGGTTTTACATTTAGATATGTTTTGTTAATGGTGAAAGATAAGAGTCTAGCTTCATTTTTCTGCTGGTGAATATCCAGTTTTTCCTGCACCATTTGCTAAAGAGATTTTCTTTTCTCCACTGGGTTGTCTTGTGCCCTTTGTCAAAAATCAGTTGGTTGTATGTTTTGGGTTTATTTCTGGGTTCTATATTCTGTTCCATTGGTCTACCTGCCTGTTTTTGTGGCAATACCATGCTGTCTGATTATCACAGGTTTGTAATATATTTTGAAATCAGGAAGTGAAATGACTCCTACTTTGTTCTTTTGCACAGTATTGCTTTGGTGATACAAATTTTATGTTTTTTTTTTTTTTTTCTTGTTTCTGTGAAGAATATCTCTGGTAATTTGATCAGGAACACATTAATTTGTTAATTAATTTGGGCAGAATTGATATTTTGATTATATTAATTCTTCCAATTGAAGAACATAGATACCGTTCCACTTTTTTGTGTCATTTTCAATTTCTTTTCTTTTTTTTAGTTTTTCATAGTTTTCCTTGTAGAAGTTTTTCACTTCTTTGATTAGGTTTAATCCTAGGTATCTTATATATTTTGTGTTTATTGTAAATAAAATTGCTTTCTTCAATTCTACCTCAGTCTGTTCATTGTGGGTGTGTAGAAATGCTATAGATTTTTGTATGTTTATTTTGTATCCTGTCACTTTACTGTATTCATTTATCTTTTCTAGGGGGGTTGCGTGTATGTGTGTGCACGTGTGTGAGTGTGCGTGTATCCATTTGGGTTTATAATCATGTCTTCTGCAAATAGGGGTAATTTCACTTCTTCTTTCTCTATTTGAATGCCTTTTCTTTTATTCTCTTGTCTGATTGCATTGGTTAGGACTTTCAGTACTGTATTGAAAAGGAGTGGAGAAATTGGGAAGACTTGTCTTATTCCAGTTTTTATGGATAATGATGTTAGTATAACATTAGCTATGAGTTTTTCATAGATGACTTTTTTTTTTTTTTTCTTTTTTTGGAGAGGTTTTTGCTATAGGGCGCGTGCGCTCGCCAGACAGACAGAGAGAGACAGAGAGATAGAAAGCAGGAAATCACCCCCCAGGGGGGATGGCCACGCCACAATCCCTTCCCCTCCATTCTCCTCTCGGGATCTTGGGCACACACGCACACGCGCCCGGCGTGAGTTTAAGCCGCCGGGTCCGGGACTCGAACCGCGGTCGACTACGTGGGAGTCCAGTGACATAGCCATTACGCTAACTGCTGGTCCCCATAGATGACTTTTATTGTGTCGATAAATGTCCCTTCTAGGCCAATTTTACTGAAGGTCTTAATTATTAGAAGATGTTATATTTTATCAAATGCTTTTTCTGCATCAATTGATATAATCATATGGTTTTTATCTTTCCTTTTGTTAATGTGATATATTTATTACATTTATTGTTTTGAGAATGTTGAACCACTCATGAATCTTTGGAATAAAGCCTACCTGGTTGTAATGTATAATCTTAATGTGTTGTTGGATATGATTTACTAGTATCTTATTGAGAATTTTTGCATCTATATTCATCAGGGATATTGGCCTATAGTTTTCTTTTTCTGTTACGTCCTTGTCTGTTTTGTGATCATGGTGGTAGAAGCTCCTTAGAACTAATTTGGGAGGGGTCTTTCCTTTTGGATCTTTAGAAATAGTAGAGAACAAGATGCAGGTTCCTCAAAAACCTACAAATAGAACTACCATACAACCTAGCAATTCAACTCCTGGGTCTCTGCTCAAAGAATAGGAAAACACTCACTTGTAAAAACAGTTGCACATCCATGCTTATTACACCATTATTCATAGCTGCTAAGACATGGAATCAACCCAAATGTCCAAGAACAAATGAGTGGATTGAAAAAATGTGGTATATATACAATATAGAATACTACTCAGCCATAAAAAACAATGAGACCTTGACATTTGATACGAAGTGGACAAATGTGGAAGATCTAATGCCAAGTGAAACAAGCAAGACTATGAAAGAGTAGCACTGCATATCCTCACTTGATATGTATTGAATGCCTGCACTCTATGGCAGAAACTGAGGGATTGAAAGGTATGATCAGCAGGTAGGGCAACTCTAGATACTAGGCCATTATAGAAGGGGTTAGATAATGGAAAGTGAGAGAAAAGTGATCAGGGATAGAAAAAAGGATTTAACAGATGCAAAATCAAAAGTTATCTGTTGATCATAATGTATTTGGTGATATCTTTGACTTGACTGATATACACTGTATTCATGCTGGGAAAAACCATTTTGTACTTTGAAAAGAGGTACTGTGATTAATTGAAATAATAATAAAAAAAAGGCATTTGTATTACCTTGAGCTTTCAGGCACTTGTGAGCTCTTGGTTTAAATAACTTAATGAATGTTGGCTGAGATTCTGAAGATTTGCAAGCCATAATATCAGAAGCTCCAGGATCCAAGAAAAGAGTGTGTTGGCTGGTACTCCATGTATTATGGCCATGGGAAAGTACGGATTTAGGTAGTCTCTACAGTGTTTGTCTTTACCTTTGTAAAAATACAGGGCAGTGCCATCCAATGTTCTATTTCTTCTTTACCTTTCTTTGGAAATAAAGAAGACGGTATTTCTCTTTCGGCATACTAACATGTTGTCTTTATATCCTTTTTGTCTATATCAATCCTGTAATTATTTGCTGGGCAAATAATATTGCATCTTTACTAATATTACTGCTCTCAAACCCAGCCTTTGAGAGGTTAGGCAAGTGTCCCAGCCATGACCACCCTGCTGGTATGTGCTAAGACTCAGGGTGAAAATTTTTCTCTAACTTCTGATCCTAAGGTTTTGCATGATGATGTACAATAGCTCTAGGAGATACCCCTCCTGATTCCACTTTGCTCTAGAGATATCTCATGGTTGAGGAGAAGCATTCTTTATAATTTAGATCAGAGAAATGCCCTTCGTGTTAGCAATTGCACACAGCAGGGCTTGCTGAGAAAGGGTAGTTTTGTGGAACTTGTTAACTTTCCATCTTAGAGTTGAAAGTCTCTGGGGAGAGAGAAGTTGTGATGTAGTAATTACCTCTTTCTTCCTCCTGGGAGGGCGATTCCTCATGTTTAGCTCTCTATAGCCAAGCCCAAAGGCCAGAACATTTGGTCCAGCATCTAGCATGGGAGGCTTAAAGAAGTATGGAGGGCTTCTTCCCTGGTTTTAGTGATAGCTGGCAACTCACAGACATGCTCCAGGCTATACTGGAGTGAAGACTAGATGGTGGGGCATCTAGCTTCACATGTGCCAAAGCTTTACAGATCCCAAAAGACTAGAGTAAGATGCTGTGGTTTCCTGAAATCCTCAGTGTTAAGGACACAGAAGCTGGCTAAGTGAGAAGCATTGTGGGCTTGATGGTGAAGAGATGCAAAAACTCCCCTCAGAATCTTGTGTGCCTTCACAGAGGGAACATCCCTGGTAGCACGCTTTGCCTGCCCCCGAAGTACTTGTATGGTAGAGGGCTTTAGTGTTTAGCACTCATGTAGGGAGCGGGGAAAAGACCATGCTGATGGCAACTGTTACTTGTCACTTGCATCAGATAAGGTAGCAGCAGTGGCCAATAGAAGGGGACTGCTATTGTATGAGCTGCCTCCACCCCACCTTCCCTCCACCCCCTTGCCTTTTCTTGTTGTCTTCAATAGAGCCAGTACATGGGGCAGGGAGGGGGGCAGCAGTTTCTCCCCACCATCTCAGGCAGCAAATAGTACATATGCATGAGTAAAATCTGTTTTGGAAGGATACCCTGGCTTTGAACTGGTTTGAGCCACAATTTTAAACTGGAAGTGACTAGAAATATTATTAATTTGGACAGAGCTATCTCTGATTGGCAAGTTAGAATTTGACTAAGGCCCACTTGGTTGGGTTCCTTGACATAGAGTTGGTCACATTTAATGAAAAAGAACAGTACTCTGCACAAGACTCTTCAGCCAAACCTGACATAATAGCAGGACAGCACTGATCTGTAGCTCCAGGGGATCACGTTTTACTCCATTAAGTCCGGATGTGCATGGAAAATAGAGCTTCTTCATTTTCCGTGACTGAGTCTGCCCCATGAGACTCACTCCCTACTGTGCTGAATAAAAAGTGGGGGGTGTGGCCTAACTTTATAACTTCTAGGTAAACAGCCTGATCCCCAAATTTCTCTTTAGGTAATTCAGTTCGTTTGTTTAATATATGTTCCTCCTTTTCGCTTTGAGCTGGGTTGTTCTCTGTGGTGGTGTCTGAATGAACTAGGATGGAGCAGGCTTAGGGATTTCATAGTAAAAGGAAAGAGAAGCCCTTGGATCTGAAGACAGTCCTTGCAGCATTGTCCCCTCTTGGCATCTAAAACCGAAGACGGGTTAGGGGATGTGATCTGTTCTCTTTTCTTTGTTAGGGCTCAGTGGTCCATCTCGATGGAGTGACTCCAGCGCACCTTGACTTGGTGCTGTGGATCATTGAGGTATGACTCTGGCTCCTTCAGCCACTATAGAACATCCTCTCTCTAGCTAGATACTGACTTGTTTCCATGTGTGCCCTCCAGGACCTGCAGAGATTCCAAGTGTCTTCCATACCTCACAAATGTGGAGGCAGGTTGGAACATTACATCTGGAAATATTCTCTGATCGACTTTGTGGCTGTCTTGGATTATTGCGGGTACTCAGTGTGATGGTCTCGTCCCAGAGCCCAAACAGCAAGTGCTTTTGGCTTTTCCCTCAGCCTGGCAAACATCTGTCTCCTCCTGTACTTTAGCTTAACCAAGGAAGATTTAAACACACGTCTCACTGTTTGCTGGCTTGTCCTTTTCATCACCGTCAGTGGAGGGCCTAACTTAATGGGCTTTCTACTTCATTTCTTTCTATATGTCATTCCTGGCAGAATGGTTTCCAGGGAACCTAATTTATGGAGAAAAAAAAAAGTGCTCTGATCCCTGCTACACATGATCTCATTTTGTCTTCACAGTTCTGCATTACATTGGTTCCATTTGTAAATGAAGAAATATTTATAGATGAAGCTCAAAGGACTCAAGGAAATCTCCCAGGTCACAAGTCTGGTCAGAGACAACTGAGGTTTAAGCTCTTCGCTCCATTATGCCTCTGTTTGTCTCTATAGAGCATGCAGCTGCTCTAGGTCAGCTCTCCTTATAGGGTACACCAACTTTGCCGGCAATTCAGCAATGCAGCTACTGTTTGATATAGGTCAGTGGATGATGCTTTGTTCTCGTGATTGAAACACTAAAATGATAGTGCTTTTCCTACGTTTTTAATTAGCAAAGCTGCAGCTTGTGATGTGAAGCCAGGGGGTGGAGTTCATTTCCTATTATATATTCAGTACAATACACAGAATGGGGCTGGCACTTGCTTAGGTTAATAGCAAAGGCAGAATAATGAAAACAGCAGCAAAATAAATGGCTGGCTCAGAATCTCCAGCAAGGCAGTGACATTGCAGGGTTGAGTCAGACGCAGAGTCTGGCCAATGGATGCATCCAAACTCCTCTTCTAGGTGCCTGTAGGCATCTCTGGCAGGAGTTGTGTTTACTGTGTTTATGTAACACCTTAATGTTTAATGGGAAAGTGGTTCAGCTTTCTCATTCCTAGAACAGGGCTTAAGCTCTTCAGCCTGTGGCCTGGGAGCAAGGAGAGGCTTTTCCTAAATGACCACCTATTAAGGTTCAATTTACTCACTCCTCCCCCACCTTGTGTCACTTTCTCCTTCCAGCCTAATTTACATATGCATACTCTGCAGGCCTCTCTCTTTCTCTTTCTCCTCTGTGTATGTTTAAAGATGTTCTTTTCTAACAGAGCGGAATCTTGAGTATTAGCCAGGACACAGTTTTACAAAGGATGATATGGTGACTTGCAGGGATAGTCAGTAAATGTCACAGTTAGCTTTCAATAGTTCATGCAGTATTTTGTCTTGCATATGGACAGTAATGTGTTATCTGTGAGGTTAATCTGGCTCTTTGGGATGCGTTTTTCAGTCAAATTCAGGAAGCTCCATATGGCATTGTTTTTATTCTTGCATCATCTTTACTAGGTGTTGACCTTTAGACCTACAATTGGTCTGTTCTGAAAACAGATGAAATATGAATGAGAATTATCTCATGTGTATGGATCTTTGTTATGAAAATGCAGAATTTATCCTAAGTGCTTTAGGCCATCAAATTATTCCAAACCACAGATGAGTTCACATGGGGGAATAGAAGCTGTTCAGTGTAATCTAGATTCAGCCTTTTAAAATGCAGGTAAAATATGGTGCTGAAACTGTACTGCACGTTGCTGCCATGGTGATGGCTCAGTGTTCCTTGGGGAGACTTGGTGCTTTATTCGGTGTTGTTGATAAAGCAGGGTGAGCCATCTCCAGAAGCTGTTGCATAATTCTAATGAACAGAAGCAGAAGGGAGACCCAGAGTCTATGATTACAGGAACTGACCTAATTTTCTGCCTCAAGCTATATTTCCAAATTATTTATATTCTTTACTCTGCATTTTATATACTCAATTGGTTCTTAGAGTTGAATAACCAACATGGTTATTGATAGACTATTGTATTACTAAAATTAGTTTAGAGTTACCCTTCAAATTTATATCTATTTTTATTTTAACTATTTGCCTTTTAGGAGTTTTGTTGGGAAGGTTTTATTATTCCTGTAGCAAAGCAAAGCACATGATATAGTGATTTTAAAACAAATTCTTTTCTACAAAATGTTAGAAAATCAGAGTGCTCAGTACCCAGCCTGAATTAAATGGGGTTATATGCTTGATGTTCTTAAGGGACTATGCTAGGAAATGCCGAGAAAAGGCTTATTGGTATCAATGCGGGGGCTTTGTCAGCTGTGTGTGTGTGTGTGTGTGTGTGTGTGTGTGTGTGTAAGAGAGGTTTTTGCTATAGGGCACATGTACTTGTCAGAGAGACAGAGAGACAAGAAGCAAGAAATCACCCCCTGGGGGGAATGACCACACTGCAGTCCCTTTCCCCTTCATTCTCCTTTTAAGATCTTAGGCATGCAAGCACACGCTCCTGGAGTGAGTTTTAAGTGCTGGGTCCAGGACTCAAACCAAGGTCGACTATGTGAGAGTCCAACGACGTAACCATTACACCATCTAATGGTGCCACTCATGACTGATATTGATTGGGTGTCAAATTTGTTAGGTGTCTCCTTTTACTACCTACCTTGACTTTAAAATATGAATAATAATAGAAGTAGGACAATAGGGAGAGATAAAACCAGTTTGATATTTTGGCTTTACCTTACTATCAATAATATCTACATAATTTTTTTTTTTGAGAGGTTTTCGCTATAGGGCGCGTGTGCTCACCAGACAGACAGAGACATAGAGACAGAAAGCGAGAAATCACCCCCTAGGGGGGATGGTCACACCGCAATCCCTTTTCCTCCATTCTCCTCTTGGGATCTTGGGCACTCACGCACATGTGCCCGGCGTGAGTTTTAAGCCACCAGGTCCGGGACGCGAACCGCCATCAACTACATGGGAGTCCAGCGACATAGCCATTATGCTAACTGCTGGTCCCCCATAAATTTTTTTTTTTGAGAGGTTTTTGCTATAGGGCGCGTGCGCTCGCCAGCCAGACAGAAAGAGACAGAGAGACAGAAAGTGAGAAATCACCCCCCAGGGGAGATGGCCACATCGCAATCCCTTCTCCTCCATTCTCCTCTTGGGATCTTGGGCATGGACGCACACGTGCCTGGCATGAGTTTAAGCCACTGGGTCTGGGACACAAACCATAGTCGACTATGTGGGAGTCCAGCGACATAGCCATTACTCTAACTGCTGGTCCCCTTTACATAAATTTAAGAAATAAAGTTGTTTTTTTTTTTTTTTTTTTTTTTTAATAATTATTTATTTTATTTATTCATTCATTTATTTATTTTTTTAGTTTGATCAGAGAGAGACAGAGGGTGAGAGTGAGAGAGAGAGGAGGTGAGAAAGCAAGCCACCAGATTCAGGACTTGAATCCTGGTCGGCCATGTGGGAATGTCCAGCGCCTTAACCACCACGCCACCTGCTGGTCCCCAAAAGTTGTTTTTTTTTTGAGAAGTTTTTGCTATAAGGCACGTGTGCTCGCCATAAAGACAGAGAGAGACAGAGAAACAGAAAGCGAGAAAGCACCCTACAGGTGGCATAGCAATGCCACAGTCTTTTCACCTCCATTCTCTTCTTGGGATCTTGGGTACGCACGCACAGGTGCCTGGCATGAGTTTAAGCCAGCAGTTCTGGGACTCGAACTGCAGTTGACTACATGGCAGTCCAGCGACATAGCCATTACACTAACTGCTGGTCCCAAGAAAAAAGTTTTAAACTATAAAAGCTTTAGAATCCTCTATCGATGACAACTTTACATTATCTGGCACTTTCCTACATATATAGTTTGATGTTCCTATTGATTCTGAGGCATTACAGTTTCCTCAGGTTCTTTGAGAAAAAAACAAAAACAATAAACTTAGCAAAAAAAAAAAAATGGACAGAATAGGTGGTTTTTTTTTTTTTTTTTTTTGGATTTGGTTTATGGGAAATTGATCTTATAAATCAGAATTACCTATACTGCAAATGTATAGTTTCTATTAAGCTGAATAGCACTTTCCAAGTGGACTAGATAAATGGTTCTCAGTTGGGGGTGGGGAGGTTATCCCCAGGAGGACATCTTATTATGTCTGAAGATTTGTTTGATTGTCTCGACTGCAGTAAGATTCACGCAGGTTCTGGTTTGGTGGGGAGAGGTCAGGGATGTTGCTAAATTTCTTGCAGTGTATGGGACAGTGCTCCCCACTCTCAACAAAGAACTACCTGGCATCAAAGGTTGGAAGACCCTAGACTAGGGGCCAGCAGGTGACATGGAGGTTAACTCGCTGGACTCCCTCATGGTCAACCATGGTTTGAATCTCAGATCTGGTGGTTTAAATATCATGCTAGATGCCTGTGCATGCATGCCCAAAATCCTGTGAGGAGAATGAGGGAGAAGGGAACGTGGAATGACCATTCCCCAGGGGATGGGGGTGGTGATTCCTCACTTTCCCTCTCTCTGTCTCTCTCTAAAAGTGCATGTGTCTTATGGCAAAAACCTTAAAAAAAAAAAAAAAAAAAAGAAGAACAAGAAGAAAAGAAAAACCCTGAACTAGGTCCAGAGGCAGGCAGTTGTGGATTTTAATCTAGCTTCATTACTTTATAACTAAAACGTTAGGCAAAACAACTCGACTTCTGTGAGCTGCCCTCTCTCTGTTTAGAAAATTACTGATAATGCTTCATCCTCCACCATTTCCTTTTTAGCCCTGTGTTAGAGACCATTATGAGCTAATGGATGTGAAAATATTTTAAAAGTGGAAGGAAGAGTGCAAATTGTGTGATAAGACCAATTGAGTGCTTTTATATTATCGTTTAACTTGTCTACTTTCTTGATGATTCCAGAATTTCCTGTATAATGGTCTCTTGAGGGGTAGGGCTTATGCTTGCATCATTTATATCCTCAAGCACAATGCCATGTATATAAAAAAACACTGCATTTCTGTTAAATGGTGAAGACTTTCTGTTGATAATTTTACATTATACGTGTCCACTCTCACATATTGTTGTTTAATTTTTTCAGTTCCCAGAGAGTTGGTCTTACTCCTTTCTAATTTGCTTCCTCAGATGCCTATCATACACCATGTGCTTCCTGTGTGAACACATCCTAAAGGGTTTTTCATAAACAGTGGTGCAGTACTTGAACTGACTAAGATTTCTAGAGCAAATTGCTTTCTGATACAACTGAATGGATGAGCACTTGACTGGAACTGAAGGGATGCTTAGGATGGTTCTGGAGTCATACTGAAAAGTGTGATCAGTTCTGGAAAAGATCTGAATTTCTTGACCTGTTATGAAAGGTTATCAATTTCACAAGCTAAGTATCTTACTGATGGTTTCATATCTTCTCACACAACTGCTTCTGCCTAAATTTTCCAAAAGTATGGATAAGTAAGTAAATAAGTAACATCAGAGTTTGAAATATTGAATGTTAACATAATTCCTGGAGCCATTTCGGTCTGGTAGTCCCTTGTGAGAGGCAGGGGGAAGAATACCTTTGGCATAAAGGTAGGTACTCTTTATGAGCAGAGGGAGAAACTGGTAGCTTCTGATATCTTCTTTCTCAGTTGAACTTAGACTTAGCATGTCTATGATAAATTCCTGGAGAGCTCTAGTGGCTTCTTTTGTGATGGGCATCTGGTTTTGTTTAAGTTTATGTATCAATGCCACTTACTCAAGCTGGCAGGGTATTACATAAATGTATTTAAGCTACTTGCCAGCTTCTTTCATTTGTTAAAAACTTAAAAATTAAGTCTGGTCACCTCATCTCCAAACACTTTAGTCCAAATCCACATTTAGCATGAAAAAAACAAGCAAACTAGCCAACGCTCAGAAACAAAGAAAAATGTATAAAGTATATAATTTTTGTTTGGAGAGATTTTTGCTATAGGACACCTGCACTCGCCAGAAAGACAGAGAGAGACAGAGAGAGAGAAAGCAAGAAATCACCCCTCAGTGGGGATGGCCATGCCGCAATCCCTTCTCCTCCATTCTCCTCTCGGGATCTTGGGCATGTATACACATGCGCTCAGTGTGAGTTTAAGCCACTGGGACCAGGACTCGAACCACGGTCGACTACATGGGAGTCTAGCAACGTAGCTATTATGTCATCTGCTGGTCCCTGAAGTATATAATTTTTTAAAAAAAGTTTTATAGAAATAAATACTCCAAAAGTCACTAAATTTGTGACTTTGCTTGGATATTAATACAATTAATGTCCTATCTAGCATTAAAACTGGGTCAGGAAATAGTCAATCAAAAATTTCTGACTTAGATGATGGTCCCAGATTTTTTCTCTGTGCCTTTGGAACATAGGTAGGAGAAAGTGGATTCATGTTTTCCAGGGGTAGAGAAGAGGGAGGAGTCGAGAGTGCCTGCAAAGTGTGGAGCTTCTTTTTGGGCTGAATGTTCTGTAATGAAAATGTTCTATAATTTGACAGTGGTGATGACTGCACAACCTGTGAATACATTAAAAAGCACTAACTGTACACTTTAAAATGATGAATTTTATGGCATATGAACTCTATTAAAGTAACAAATCAGAACACACCTGGAATCCATTAACCTAGACTACTACACTTCAATTACTCACCTGGAAAATTGCATCAGACCCTAATTGGTAGCCCTACTTCCATACCTCCACTTACATTCTCTGAGTAGTAGCTAGTTTTGTTTGTTTGTTTGTTTGTTTTTAATTTGTTAGAGGAAGCATGCACCCATCAGAGAGAGAGAGAGAGAGAGAGAGAGAGAGAGAGAGAGAGGTGAAAGCACACCCTCCCCACCACCTCCAGAAGGAATAGTTACCTGCAATTTCTTCTTCCCCATTCTCTAAGGATTATGGGCATGCAGGCACACATGTCTAGTGTGTTTTTTAAGCTGCTGAATCTGGAACTTAAACTCCCCAATCAGCCATGTGGGATCCAGCTACCTTAACCATCACACCACTGACTGGCTCCCAGTGTGGTCTTTTAAGAGGTCAAAGTTGGGAACCAGCAGTTAGCGTAATGGCTATGTCACTGGACTCCCATGTAGTCGACTGCGGTTCGCATCTCGGGCCCGGTGGTTTAAACTCACGCCGGGCGATGTGCGTGTGTGCCCAAGATCCCGAGAGGAGAATGGAGGAGAAGGGATTGCGGCGTGACCATCCCCCCTGGGGGTGATTTCTCACTTTCTGTCTCTATGTCTCTCTCTGTCTGTCTGGCGAGCGCATGCGCCCTATAGCAAAAACCTGTCCAAAAAAAAAAAAAAAAAAAAGGAAGTCAAAGTTATTTCAGATTATCCCTGCTTCATATTTGTTAATGGTTTCCCATGGCACTGAAGATGAAATCCAAACTCCATTTCATTATTCATAAGGCCTCTGCATGTCTTGTTTCATGCACTCTTCTCCTTCCTGAAAGCTATAATCATATTAACTTTCTTTTATGTTCCTCAGATTTGCTCCTCTTCTTTCTGTGCTTTAGAAGATGCTGGTCTTTCTCCTGCAATCTTTCTTTGGGTTCCTTCTCCCTGACACGCACCTCCCCTGCTAGGCCACTACTTCTCCCTCACACTTGGCTCCATCCCCCAGGTCATATCATAATTGCCCTTTGCCCTGAGTCCCTATCTAAAGTAGAGCACTGCTATTCTCTTTCAAAACACTTTATTTATCTCCAATTTGCAACACAGCTTAATAATCTGTAGTTTTAGTTGTTAATTTTTTGTGTCTTTAAATAGTGTATAAGGTTCCCACAAGTAAGGATGTTATCTATTTCATTCCCCTTCAGTTCCGTTGCATTTGTGTTTAACTCAGTGGCAGGTTTCATGGTGGTTAAGGTTTTGGCTCTGAGAGGCAGTCGACCTTGTTTTCCTACACTAACAATGTGATCATGCTAGTTGTGTTTCTTCTGTAATGTGGGGAATCTATCTCATACATAGAATTATGAAAATTAAATGACATTAATACATGGAAAGCGTTTGGTACCATGCTAGCATGTTAGTAAATGCTTAGTAATTTTGACTAGTAATATATACTTCATAATTGTTCAAAAAATAGGTTAATCCCTAAAACTAGGCTTCTGGGAAGTATTTCTTTTAATGACGTCTCTGCTCTCTTCCAACTTTGTCAGTTAGGTCAGTTTTCTGGAATCTTACTTTCCATTCTTCCACTTGCTTCTATTACCAGTCCCCCAAGGCAAATCACTTTATATTTTTAACATAATCATGAGAAAAAGAAAAGAAGTCACAGAAAGATAACAAACAGCCTGTCTTACACGGTGAGCACTGGAGTGGATGACAGACCCAGTTGGTTGCTCTGCTCACACACCCTTGCAACTTTCCTCCTTGTACCTCAGTTTTACGAGCCTACCATTATTTCTGGGAAAATAAGTATATACAGCTGTCCAGATAACTACTCTTAGTCCAAACCAGAACTCAGATCACTACAAAAACCAAATCTAGCCATCCACCTGCTTTTATAAATAAAGTTGAAACTCAGCCAGGCACACTCATTTACACGTTGGCTATTCCTGGTATCATGACAGAGTTAAACGGTTGGCTGCAAACTGGTCTAAACTAATCAGGAGATCGTCTTTCCTTTCCCAATGCTGGAACGTGAGCATTTGACCCTGTCCTGTTTAATTAGAGGTAAGGGGAACTTTCCTTGATCATAAGAAAGAAAAAATTTAGAGATGACTCTTCATTCTGTCCCTGGATATTATCTTGCCTGGAGGTGATACTTGGAACTACTACAACGATCTTGTTGCCAGTTTAGGGATGAAGCCAGCCCTGATAAGAAAAGTACATAGAATCTGAGTCCTTTAGGATATCCTTGAGCCATTGAATCAGTTAATTTAGAAACATTTCCTACCTTAGTGAATTCATGGTGTATGAAAAATTTCAGTTTTCTTCTTAAAGCAGCTTGGATAGAAATGTTCTGTTACTTATAGCCCAAATACTCTGACAGATACATTGGTACTTAACATGTTGAATGAATGAATGAATGAGATGTGGGTAGGAAATGTAGTCCTGTCTCTTCTGATTTTATCATAAAGGGGTTGAGTTATAGGCTGGCTGCTAAAAACGTTTGTAAAACTCAGACTTCTTTTTAGTACCAAATAAAATACCAAATTATTTTTTTCTGACTACCACTCTTCCACCCAAACCCTGAGACACCAGTTTATTTTATTTTATTTTTACTGCATTAGCAATGAAACTACATCTTTCTACCCCAATTCCCCCAGCTTGGTGATTGAGAAAATTCCTAAGAAATGGCTTTTTTCTTATAAGATGTTAGGAAGCCCTAGAAGAAAACTTCATAATATTTTAGACAATAACAGCGTAGTTTAACCAACACAATTTTTAAGCAGCATATGTGTTGGTTGGGCTATTCCTTAGGGATGTGCATTTTATTCATGCTTTACCACATCATTTAAGCATTTCAGATGATTGATGAGATTCTTATACTGATTTGGCAACTTTTGCACACTTGATAAATGACTTATTTACTACATGGAAATATCTCCTAATTCAAGAGAATGTTTTAAGCTTATCTTCGCAACTCTACGTGTTTGGAACAAAGAGAAGTTTAATGTTGTTTCCTCATTTCTCAAGTGGGCATTTCATTTCTATGATTTTTCTACTGCTTTTCCCTTTGTTTATAGGGTAAAGTGATATGATTGATAATTGCTGAAATTATCAATATTCATGGAACTCTGCTGTTAGGCTCAGATTAAACAAAGAGATGTAAGACTAAATTTCTGTTCCAGCAGAGATTAAATTTTGGCCAGGAGTACAAATTTTATAATAAAATGGAAGCCTGATATGAAGACTCTTATCAGTGGCTTAGGTTTTTTTTAAAAAAAAAGCCCAAAAAGATAAGCAAAAAAAAGATTTTGATTTGGTATAGATGCCACTGAACAGATGTTGAATGCATTTGTAAGAAGAAAAGAATTTAGCTGAATGACATGTATGTGAGAGAGAGAGAGGGAGAAGAAGAGGGAGAGGGAAAGAGGGCTGATGAACACAGGCATTCAGAGGTTAGTAATCAGACCAGTTTGGCTGGAGTGTAGGGATTATGTGGAAAGTTGGATTTTGAAAGGGTTTTGAGAACTAGTTTGTGGAGACTTGGAATAATGGATAAATGTCTGGATTCTATTATAATCTAAAATCCATGATTATTTTTGGTTAAGAAGAGAGAGAGAGGTCATATCATAATTCTAAATTAACTCAAATGTAATATAGTTATTTAAAAGACATTTATCAGTACCAGTAATTAGTTAGCTATCTCCCAGATATTTGTAAGATTCTTCTTTTAATAACTTACATGACTGGGGACCAGCAGTTAGCATAATGGCTATGTCGCTGAACTCCCATGTAGTCGAACGCGGTTTGAGTCCCAGACCCGGTGGCTTAACCTCACTCTGGGCGTGTGTGCGTGCGTGCCCACGGTCCCGAGAGGAAAATGGAGGAGAAGGGATTGTGGCGTGGCCATCCCCCATGGGGGGTGATTTCTTGCTTTCTACCTCTCTGTGTTTCTGGCGAGCACATGTGCCCTACAGCAAAAACCTCTAAAAAACAAAACAAAACAAAACAAAAACAAACAAAAAAAACTTGCGTGACTGATTTTCTTCCTTCCTTCTTTTTTTTTTTTTTTAATTGCCAGAAGGCATGTGTGCTTACCAGAGAGAGACAGAAAAACAAAGAGAGGGAGAAAGCACCCCCGATGGGGTATAGTCATGTTGCAGTCTCTTCTCTTCCATTTCTGTATCCTGCTGGGATTTGGGGCATGCATGCACAAGCACCTGGTATGTTTTTCAAGACTTTGGAGTTGGGATTTAAACTGTAGTTGGCTATATGGGATCTGACTCTCTCTCTCTCTCTTTCTCTCTTTCTCTCTCTCTCTCTCTCTCTCTCTCTCTCTCTCTCCCTCTCTTTTTGTTTATGGTTTTTGCCAAAGGGTGTATTTGCTTGCCAGTGAGAGGGAAAGTGAGATAACATCCCCCTAGGAGGGATGGTCATGCCGTAATTCCTTTTCTTCCACCCTCCTCCTGGAATTTTGGGCATACATGCCTACATGCCTGGTGTGATTTTCAAGCCACCAGGTCTGAGACTTGAACCATGGCTGGCCATGTGGGAGTCCAGTGCCTTAACCACCTTGCCACCTTCTGGTCCCAGAGATCTGGCTCTGTTAGCCATTGAACTATGGGACCAACTCTTTCCTTTTTCTGAATTTCTTCATTCAGTAGATAGGATATTATATTGAAACAACTCTTTAGTTCCTCTATTTGTTTTAGAGGGCAGGACCGTCTCATTCAATTTTATATTCCCAATGCTTATTATTTATAGGAGATCACCACGTGATAATTAAGTAAACTCAGTTTTGAGTTCCAGTCATTTCATTTTGTAAGATTTGATTATATTCTCAATGAACTTGAATTTGTATAGATTTATTATTTTTTTACAATTGTGATATTTTAAAATGACAAAGGATGATGATTATGACATTTTTAAAACTAATGATTCCAGGAACTATTTTCAAATTGAAACAGAGTCTTCAAAATCTAACATTGTGAAGTTATTTTGAATCAGAGCATTAGTGAAGACATTGAAAAAAAATTGTTTTTAATGATATATTTCTATCCTCACAGTGGCATATGTAGGAGCAATTTTACCTTTTCATTCAATGTGACTAGACAGTCAGTGCTGGGAAAGACAAAGGGTTTAGTTAAAGTTGCTTTCTCCTAGTTTTCTACATGAATATAGCCTAGGATATGATGTGGATCTAATTTCTTTAGAATAAGATTATGGTAAATCTTTCCCTTTTGTTTGGATTCTATCCTGACTAAGATTTTTGAGTTATATCCAGGAATCTTCAGTTTGGGAAATTTCCTTTATTAAGAACTAGTTTTTTTTTTTTTTTTTTTTTTTTTTTTTTTTTAAATTATGGTCTTGTGGTAGCAGCTGTTTATTTCCCTTTTCTTCATTGATGACACCATTTTTATTGACACACTGGAAAAGCATATGGTGAAGTTTCCTGCAAATATCTATTATTCTTTTCCTTAGTGACAGAAATCTGGGCAATGTGCATACTTAAAGCCTTTTCCAAGCGTTTTATATATATATATATATATATATATATATATATATATATTTTTTATTTTTTTTATTTTTTTTTTTATTTTTTTTTTTAACAGCTGTGACTGTTGACCAAGTTTTGGCTAATGAAATATAAAGAGGACTTGGGGGCTGGCAAGTGGTGTGGTGGTTAAAGGCGCTGGACTCCCACATGGCCGACCACGGTTCAAGTCTCGGACCTGGTGGCTTGCTTTCTCACTTCCTCTCTCTCTCTCTCTGATCAAACTGAAAAATAATAATGGTATAATAATAAATAAAGTTAAATAAAATAATTCTTTAAAAAAAAATATAAAGAGGACTTGTTGAGTGGAATGTTCAGGAAGGCACTTTAAAAGGGAGAGGGCACACATTTTTTTCCTCTTCAATTCCTTTTGTCTTGCTGACAGTCATATGAATATAATGACTGGAGCTTTAGCAGCCATCTTAGATCATGAGCTGACCTGAAGAACAGAACTCAAGAGGAATGAGGCAGGAAGACTGATAGAACCTCATAGGTTCATGGAGCCTTTAAACCAGATTTGGATTGCTTGTTTCTTGCTTGCTTTTACCTAAAAGAACAAACTGTCAAAATAGAGCTGTTGGAAAATTTTCTCAACTGTCAACATTTAGTTGTCATTTTTAAAATTAAGAAAATTTTGTGTGTGTTTTGAAAGTCTCTCTTCCATGAGACAGAGACAGAGAGATAGGTACCACCAAGAAAAGACCTTCATACTTGATTTACAACCAATCTTTGGGGCTCTGGATCACAGGTACACACATGTGCCCAGTGTACTCAGGGTCATCTCAGGGCATGAACCCAGGACATTTTCTATGTGGTTCTAGTTGTGTTACCACTGCACTATCACTTGGCTCTATGAGAACCTTTTTTACTGGAAAGAGAAGCAGTGTGGTATATTAGGTACAACATCAGTTTTGGGAGTCAAGCACCTTGGAATATTTGTCCTGGCTCTGTCACTGACTAGCTGGTCAGTAACACAGCTATTCAGTAACATGGGTATTCTCATTCCTTTAACTGTAAAATGAATCATCATCATTCACTCCACACACCAATCCTCTGATACTGTCTCTTGCCAGATGTTTGTTGTTTTCCAACTATGTACAGGCACAGTTATCCTTGGAACTCGCGTTGCACCTAATCTATGTTTTACCTTTAGTGTTTATTGCCTTCTATTATGATATGCGACAGATCTAAATATGATATGCTTATTAATCAATCAACCTACCTACCTATGGCTTTAGTGAGTTTATTATAGCTCAGATGAAAATATATAGTTATTTTAATGTCAAACATATCCAATAGATTAAAGGAACCCAGTTTCCTTTGACAGTTTTTCAAGCTTTGTAGTTATAACATGCTTTGCAGTTAAAGAGTATATTCCAGAGAGAGTAAATAAAATCCTTGAAGTTAATAGTTGGAGTTCTTATTGCAGCTTCTCTGCAAACACTGAAGAAAGGAATATTTTATTAGGGCCACAAACTCTATAGAGTTAAGCTGAAATAAGGCTGTTGGTCCATAGAGTGCATTCTTTAACTCCGCTGTTTGTTCAGTGTGTTCTAATGGTCTTTTGAAAATAAATGATTTCTAACCTGCTTTTAAAAATCTTCCTGAGAATAGTAACCGTTAGCTTATTACTTTCACTTCTTAAAGAATTAAGATTTACAAGACCATTTCCTCATGTGGCAACTTTTGGAGGACTGCTCAACCTAAAGTTTCTTCTTTAATTTTACCCAAGACTGATTAGAGGGGCTTATAATTTGGAATTTTAGGGGTTTATAATTTTGTTCTACATCAACAAAGGTATATAATTTTCTTTATATGTCAATATTTGTTAGTTTTCTGGTCCTGAAGATCTCAGTTTAAAGAACAGAACTCAGTGAGGGCATTCCACTTAAAACTTAAGACAAAGAAACAAGTCACAAACAGCAAGCATCAGAAATGGTGGCCAGAGCTGCCAGGTGGACGTAAAGTGTGGGTTACAAATGAAAATCAACTGGGCTCATGAATTTCTTTTCAGTTGCTACTACGTAAGTGGTAGTAAATCTCAGTGGCAGTAGCATGGCAGTAGCATGGCAGTTTGCTTTAAATATAAAGGATAAAAATATATGCAAATGTTAACTTTTCAAATGGGCCTCTCTATTCTTGTATGCTTGTTTACATTTATGATCCTTCCAAACACTCTGAAATGCAGTCGCTGTCCAAGACTCTGTACCTCATGCTTTCATTTGCTGCCAGCCTGTCTGCTTTAGGCTTGCAGAATTGTGAGCCCTGGTAGCCAAAAGCCAATGTGCAAGAATCTCCAACCTCTAAATATATACATATTTTGTATGTGCATATTTTACTGTCTTCATTAAGACCAAACAGAAAGATATTTGGAGCCCAGAGCATATAGCCTGCATAATTTAAAAGCAAAATAAAGTCAACATTGATTAAAATGGCATCTTTAAAAAAATGTCTACAATCTGGAGGTTTGCTAATTATGAAACTCACAAAAATAGGTGATTGGTTAACCTTCATGGGTTCATTTAATTTTAATAACACTAGATTATTTCATTATTTATGGAGGATTCTCTGTAGTTATTATTTTTAGTTATTTATGGTTTTAAAACATTGAGTTAGGTTGGGTCAGTTTTAAACTGTTTGCTTGCTTAAAAGAAAAGTAAAATTATCTGCTCTTTGTTTTCTTTAAACTTCTGATAGAAACTTATTTTTAGATAAGTGGAATATATTTCAGTTCATTGTTTCAGGCAATTAAATGTGTACAATGAATCAGTTCTGAGCACTTTACGGCTCCATGATGTGTTCTGTGAGATTTAGAAAGAAATGGCTTTATTCTTTCCCTTGATTTCTTAGATTCTCTGGAAGAGGGAAGACACACATACACAAAGTAAATGTAACAAGAATACTTCACATTTTGATACAGATTTGGGTTTATTTTTTTCTTCTATGAGTGCGTGTGAGAGAGAGTGGGGGGGAGAGGGAAATTGAACCCCCATAGGGTCCTGATGCCATGATCCTCTCAGACCTGTCAGATCATGTGATCAGTGTGCCTGGTGTATTATGGGAGGGCCCCAGATGTGATCATGGAACCTTTCCATGTATGTCCGCCTCACAGAGTGTCACATTTTACTGCTGTGCTGTAGACATGCTTTTAGAAATCCAAGTTTAAACTATTTTGTAGTAATGGTGGCATTACTTACATAGCATTAACTACACTCTAGGCACTGTCTGAATTACTTTCATTTAATTTTCAAAACAGCTCTATGAGGAAGACAGTATTATTATTCTACTCTACAGGTGACAGAAGGATAAACAATCTGCGCATGAGTCAAACCAGGTCTAGTTTCAGAGGCCTGTATCTTTATCATCATTACTATTCTGTTTCTTGATCAAAAGATAATATTAAAAAGAACAGTTTCCTTTGAAATTTCTAGAAGCTATAGAACTCAGAGTTAGTCTTTCCTCCTAATACCAGAAAGCAGCATTATTGTAGACTGAAAGTTCTTGTCTTCCCAGTAATGAACTTAGTCCATGTTCGGACTGCTAATAGAAATACTTGAGACTGGGTGATTTTATAAAGAAATAATAGATTTATTCAGCTCATGATTTGGAGGTCCAAGGTCTAACTTCTGGTGAGGTCACAACATGGTGGGGGGCAGGATTTTGAGCAAAGTGGCTGTCCATAAGGTTTTGTGCCTTCTTCTGATGTCATTCCCTTTGCTCATCTATCCACCAGAACTCAAATATGAGGGCTCCACCTTAATGACATTATTACATCCCAAAATCCTACCCTGGGACACCAAGGAGGAATTAAGTTTTCACTTAACACCCTTATAATACAATTGATTCCCAACCCATAAATTTTTAGGGGACATCTGAAGTCAAAAACATGAACCTATGGAGGACAGACTATTATCTAAACTATAACATTGACTTCATTTACTTAGTTCAAGCATGGGTCAAGGTAACTTTGAACACAATTGATTAGATTTTTTTGTTTCTTAACTAAAAACTGGAAACTCCTTTTTTCTCTTTTGTTCAGATTGTCCAAAATGATCAGTTAAAGTGATAATTTTAGGCTTACTTAGATATTATTTCTGATGTCAATGTAAAGTATGTGGGGGCCGTGGTGTATGAGGAGGAATATAAATGTAAGCATTACAGTAATGGAGGTTTTGGTTCTTCAGAGAATGGTTACTGTGGTTTCAGGTATGAATGTTTTATTAGTTGTTTTTTTATTAAAATGGAGTAGAACTTGAATCCCATGAAAAATCCATTCCCTAATTAATCATGTTATTATTAGAAAAAGTGGCTTCAGTTGAATGGCAATATTTCTCATTTGTAAACAGGATCACATGAATGGGATAATCCTGCACAATGAAGATTGTTCCATCCAAATAAGTGAAAAACATTGATTGGTAAATAAAACATCTTAGCTTTGGCTACCAGACGTGTCTCCTTTTGAAAGGAAAGACATTGTTTAAAGAATTGGACTTCTTTATAATATGTTGGCCTCCTTCTTCCTCATTTTTGAGTTACAAAGATTCATATGCTTCAGACTTAGCCTCATCTGGTACCATGGAAGATGTTAATGCTACATTGAACCTACCTAGTGAGAGATTTAGACATCTCAATTGATATTTATCAATTAGACCAAAATATAAATTCTTCTTTTTCCAGTAAGTTAGGATATATTTCCCAAGTTCTTTTTCTAGAAGTTTAGTTTATGCGTCTGAGACACATGGCACTTGTCTTACTTTGCAAGTTTTTCTGATTCCTATAGTTGTGGATTGGGTCACTACAGAAGTCTTGCATGTTGCTTGAAGGAGGAAACCAACAGCACCTTGCTTCATGCCCATGCCGTGTGCCTCTTCCCTGTGGTTTCCCTATTGCCAGAAAAACATCGTGGGGCCTGTTCAGCACTCATATACCTGCATCCTGGTAGTTCTGAGGAACTAACATCCATATTGCCAAACTTTGACCAATGGGAGAGGGGAGTTGATAGATAAATTCTTCCTTCTTCTTACTCCTGAAGGCCTTATGAAGACTTAATATTTTCATCTGGCCTCTCTGAAGACTTCTTGCAAATATAAGCAATCAGTTTTCAAGGAAGCTATGGCCAGCTGAGTGACAGCTCTCTCATGGCTGTTCTCCTTTCCAGCCTTGCTTTTGCTTCCCTGTGATTGTACTTCTCAATGAAGAGTCATCTTATAAGCTTTTGCCTCTAGATCTGTTTCCTGGTCTCAATATTCTGAAAGAGATGACCACTTGGTGAAATTATAATGTAAATCACAGTGATATTACAATGCAGTAAATCTAAGAGTTATATGTAGGAGCTGGGGTTACAAGTGAGGGACAGTTAATTCTGGCTGAGAGAAGTATTCTCAGAAGGAAATGCTTCCTAAGTTGGAGCTTACAATGACTAGGGGTTTACTAGGTGAAGCAGAGAAGGAATCTCCAGATAGAAGCAATAATGTAAAAACGCTAAGACAGCTAGAGACACTTATTATTTTTGGAGTACACGATTTAATGGTAGATGGTGAGAGGTATAACTGGGAGGTAGGCAGGGCCAGATCATAAATGACCTGGAATACTGCAGTGAGGAGACCAGGGTAGTGGATTTGTGAGGGGGCAGAAGCCAGACTGTAGTAATTTGAGGTGTAAATGAGAGGTGACAATGGGAGATAGTGAGCATAGAATGCTTTTTCAGGAAGCTTGCCTGGGAAGAAATGGGAAGGAGATAGACAGGGACATGAGATGTATCAGTAAGAGTCCTAGTGGGAAACAGATGGCTCACGCAAAAATTCAACTGAAGAGAACTTAATAAAGGCACTGTTTATGGAAGTGTGGACTGAAATAAGGAAACCAACAATGGAAGTGTTAGAAGTAGCTGGAGCAGATCAGGAAGCTGCTGGCATTGGTAGGCCTGAAAGAGCAAGTAGAGGGAAGGGTATTCTAGAAGCTCAGTGGTTGTGGAAGGCAGAAGGGAGATAAATACCTCCCTTCAATTTCCTGCCAGTGTCTCCCACTAGATGAACATAATGGAACTGCAGAAGGCAAAGGAACCTGAGTGATACAACACAGAGAGGTCAACTCCTTCAGGGCCACTTTGAGGTAAATAAAGGTGGAGAATGGGCCTGAAGAGCAAATGATGAGTCACCAGCACACAGGGTTAGTGAAAATTAATTTTTAAAATAATAGGAAAATATCAATTATTTGTTGAGAGGAGAGCCAGATGAGAGGAGGCATTGTAGACACAAGAATGAGGCAGAATAATTAATGAAATAAGTTTGAAGAGAGGAGGAGATTTGAAGAGCAGGCAAAGATACTCATTTTGGAAAGTAGGAAGGATATGTGGTTACCTGAGAGCCACAGGAAGCAAGTGAGCATGTAAGTCTGCACTACCATGCACACGTGTGCACACACACACACACAGAAGAAGGGAGCCAATCTGAGGAAACTTACATGTAGAGAGCTTTTATTTCCCTGTTAAGATAAAATGCAGGGCTGGCAGGTGTCGCGGTGGTTGAAACGCTAGACTCCTCTGACCATGGTTCGGACCCCGGACTTGGTGGCTTGCTTTCTCACTTTTCCTTTCTCTCTGTCTCTCTTTCTGTGTGTGTGTGTGTGTGTGTGTGTGTGTGTGTGCGCGCGCGCACGCGCGCATGTGTCTGGTCAAATTAAAAGAAATGACTAAATAAAATCAAAATAAATAATTCTTTAAAAAGGATAAAATGCAAAGTTATTTGTTGAAGGAGAAGGGACTGAGCTTTTAATATAGGGCTTAAATGTTATTGTTAATTTTAGATTTCTCATGAGGAGAAGAGAAAAGTGAACTGACTAGGGAAGGTATATGAAAAACTGATGAAAAGGGATGGAGATCCAACTGAGATAGGAAGTGTTAAAGTACTAAAAGCAAGTAATAAAAGAGCAAAATACTCATCATACATATTAATAAGTAAATTGCTAATGTTAGTAGCTCTGCTATGATGAAGACAGAATTGTGCTTTTTCTATTTTTGAGTCTTAGCTGTGCCTCAGACACACTGTCAGATCTTAGAAACCTTGAGTTTCAGATTTCTCACAGTACCATATTTCCTCAAGTCCCAGACACAATTCTAAAATGTACCAGGATTTAGATATAGTTTTTGGAGGGCAGGAGAAATCTTTCCTGTATTAAATATATACTGATTCCCACCCCCCCCCCCCCAACAAAAACAGGGTAAATGTATCCACTTAATCTTGTAATTTCTTCTGTAATATCTGTCAAAAAAACAAGTCTGGTTTCAGCTGAAATATCTAAAACGTCTCCTGAATTTCTTCTGTTTATCAGCAGTTAGTAAGATTGGGTGACAGGTTTCCTTTCTAAACCTCTGCCTGGGTTCCTACTCTGTGTTGACCTGAAACTAGCTTTGTCTTCCATGATGTTGGTCTCTGCTTCATTTCCCTCTTCTATTATCTGCCCCATTCCTGGCATTTTCTCCACACTCCGACTTTACCCATCATCTGCCAACTTCTGTATTTAATTGGTTCTTGTGTTTCCCATTGTTTATTGTTCATTTTAATTTTGTGTTTCCTAATGTTAATGATTCACACCCTGTTTTACAAGTATCCGTAAAATCTTTTTCTACAAGATTACACTCATGGTTTTGTCATCTGTAGTTAAACCCAATCTCCTAGGGGTTATCTGGAAATGTTTGGCAAGTAGTTTCTCAGTGATAATCCTTCGAGATGCTGGAAGCCCTTCTGTTGTAGCTTGTAAACTTCCGGGGCCTACTCCGAGAGGATAGGCAACTTCTGCCCTCTCTGCTCGCATTGTCTGTTGTGACAGGGGCAGTCCTTTGCTTACACTTACTTTTGGTTTCTTTATTATGTCATTGTGTAGTCTTTTTTTTTCCTAGATGTTCTAAGCAACAAATTGAATATATATTTTAATTCCTCGGGCCTGCTGGTGGTGTGGAGGTTAAGATGGTTAGATCCCACATGGCTGACTGTGCAGTTCTAGTCCCAGGCCAGAAGGTTGAAAAACACACCAGAAGCATGGGTGTACACATGTCCAAAATCCTAATAAGATGAATAGAGAAGAAGGGATCGTGGCATGCCAATCTCCCCCTGGGGCGGGGGGAGATGAGTTCTCACTTTCTCTGTCTCAGGTGAGCACAAGTGCCTTATACCCAAAACAAACAAACAAACAACTAAAAGAAAAAAGTTCAATTCCTGTGATATAAATAATTCAACTGAAGTGATAATCAAATGAGAGTACAGTTGGTCTATTGTGAAGCCTACACAGGCATAGGCTATGACAGTTGTGTCATTCTGCATTGCTAATGACAAATTTCACTTAATGTGGATTTCAGAAGTCTTTGGATTTAGAACTGAGGGAATGTAGCTATTCCTGCCTTGTAGTGTGGCCATGAGGATCCAGTCAGAAAATGCATTTGAAACATCTTTACTCACTACAGTGAACTAAAGCAGTTACAGTACCTATTTTTTAATGCCTTGTACAGTGCATAACCCAAAATACAAAACTTCAGGGAGAGTTTTCCTGGCAAAAAAATCTAAATATTGCTATATCTCTGCATGAATGATGATGTTATTTATATATTGATTTCAGTTAGTCTTATAAGACAAGGAAGATACTATACTTCTATTACAGGTGGCAAAGAGCTGAGGCTCACAGGTGCCATGTGGCTTTTCTAAAGCACACAGCTGGTAATGGGGGTACTGTGACTTGAACTAAGTTCATCTTAGATGGCTTCCTGCATTAGAAGTAATTTGGTTGCTTAATATTGCTGAGATGAGTCATAGAAAAGGGCTTGAGAATATTGAGAACATTTTATTTTTATTTCCCCCATAAAGGAGAGATATTAATTAATTTTAAGGGAAAGAGTAAGACAAATAGGCATTACAATTCCCAAACAGGCCTGCTGGTGGCATTGGTTAAGGCAACTGGGTCCCAAGTGGCTGACTGCATGGTTTGAGTCCTGGACTAGGAAGCTTGAAAAACAAACAGGGTGGATGTACGTGCGTGTCCAAAATCTTGAAAGGACAAATGGAGGAGAGGGCACATAACCATTCCTGTGTGTGTGTGGGGGGGTGCTGCCTTCTTACTTTCCACTTCTGTCTTTCTCTTTCTCTGTTTTTCTCTGGAGAGCACACTAACCCTTTTGAAAATGAAAAACAAACAAACAAAAAAACCCTCTCAACCAGTGTGTCTTATATATTTTTTTATTAATTCATGTCTCGGTGCAGAGAAATATATTTTATGAAGAACTAAAATGGTTAATGGTTAGTTTTTTCTCTTTAAGTGACCATATTATATATTGCTTTCAAAAATATGGAGTGAGAGGGGCTGGAAGGTGGCATAGTAGTTAAGGTGTTAGACTCTCACATGGCCAACTATGGTTTGAGTCCTGGACCTGGTAGCTTGAAAATTGTACTGGGTGTATTTGAGTACATGCCCAAAATCCCAGGAGGAGAATGAATAAGGGATTGAGGCATGGCCATCTTCCCAGGGGGTGGGGTAATTTCTCACTTGCTTCTCACTATCTCTGTCTCTTTCTGGTAAGCACATGTGCCCTATGGCAAAACTTAAAATTATATATATATGTATGTGTGTGTATGTATGTGTGTGTATATATATATATATATATATATATATATATATATATGGATTGGGGCCAGCAGGTGGCATGGTGATTAAGGCACTGGACTCCCACATGGCCAACTGTGGTTCAAGTCCTGGACTCAGTGGCTTAAAAATCATACTGGGCACATGTGCCTGTGTAGTCAAAATCCTGAAAGGAAAATGGAGAAAGAAGTGATTATGGTGTGGCCATCTCCCCTCCACCCCAAGACAGGGGGGGGGATGATTTCTCACTTTCCCTCTCTCTGTCTCTCTCTAGCAAGTACATACACCCTATGGTCAAATCGCATATATATATATATATATATATATATATCAAGAGGCCCAGCTGTGGTGGCCCAGATGTGGAGACTGTTGCTGTATGATGCTGGAAATGATGTAACTGGGTGCTTCCAGATTTGTGTCAGAACGTGCCTGCAGGAGTGCCAGGATCCAGGCTGGCGACAAGGCTGGGGGATGGATCATGGTGTAAAAACCATACCAAGGATGCTTGTGGGTATGGCTTTCTCTCTCTTTTTCTCAGGAAATCAATAAGTGAACTTTAAAAAGAAATATGTAATTCAAGAGAAACCTGTGGAAGAGAAAGTCATTCTTACCTGTATTTTCTAGCTTTTCTGGAGTAAATACTTATTACTTGCATAATAAAAACCTGATAAGATAAAGCATATTTCAATTTTTAAAATAAATATGCTTACAAAAATATCTGATATCCTAATGGTAGTTATTTCTGGTTGATAGAATTATGATGGTTATTTATTTTCTTTGAGTATTTCCCTATTTCCTAAACTCTTCACACAGAATACATATTACTTTGTAATCAGAAAACAAAACATCAAATATTATTTAGAAACCAACATATGAGGAAAGCAGACAAAACTGAGTAATTAGAAGGCTTGTGGTAGAAGATAAAGATATTTTGGAATAAATAACTTGTGAAGAATTATTTTAATTATTTTTTTTGAAGAGGTATTTGCTATAGGGTATGTGTGCTCACCATAAAGACAGAGAGAGACAAAGAGACAGAGAGTGAGAAATCACCCCCCCAGGAGAGATGGCCACACCACAATCCCTTCTCCTCCATTCTCCTCTTGGGATCTTGAGCACGCACACACATGCACCCAGCGTGAGTTTTAAGCCACCGGGTCTGGAACGCTAACCGTGGTTGACTACATGAGAGTCCAGCGACATAGCCATTATGCTAACTGCTGGTCCCCAAATTATTTTAAATTTTACTTCGAGGTATTGATTCTCCTGGAGACAGGGTGGTATGATGGTAATCAAGAGAGGTTGGGTGAAGGGATATATTGCTGGTACACTCTGCTTTCTGTGAAGTTCAGAGAGATAGGCAGCAGTTTGTATATTGATTTCCACTTATGAAGTTTTAGGACTTAGCATTAGCTCTCAGGATCTAACAAGGGATCTATAATGGTCATGAGGACATGATTTGGAGTTAGATAGACTTAAATTCTAATCCCAGGTCTGCTATAGATAAACTGCATGACATTTCAGAGGTTAAGTAAATCTTTGGCAGCTTCCTTATCTATAAAAACTCTACCTCTTAAGGTTGTGGGCAGCACTGAGATATTTGTGAAGGACTTACCATGATGCTGGTATATATTAATCTAATAAGGAGAGGCAGCTGTTACTACCACAGTCATCTATTTGGTCCGAGATTTGAGACATACAAGGGGACTTCGAAAAGTCTTTAGAGTTGGCAGGTGGTTTGGTGGTTAAGGCACTGGACTCCCACATGGCTGACCAAGTCCCTAACCTGTGGGTCTACTTTCTCACCTTCCCTTTCACTGTCTCTCTCTGATCAAATAAAAATAATAATACTAAATAAAATTAAATAAATAATTAATTTTATAGTCTATAGAAAATAAAAATTAAAGTATGTGTTTATTTTGATGCAAAATTTGAAATCCAAGCATAATTTTTCACAATATGTATTTTCCATAGTTTTTTGAAGACTGCATACATAGATATGAGTTGGTTTTATAGAAATATTATGCACATCAAGTACCTGTCAGCACCCTTAGTTGCAGATGGCATCAACTCAACTCATGCAGATTAAGTCTTAAGACAGGATCACTGGGTAGCTGAAAGAGCTGGTTGAAATACAGGGCAACTGTGGGGACCTCAGGCCCTACAGAAAATTTACTTCTTGGGGGATTGTTATTATAGCTGCTTTAATTCTTTGAGAAGTCTCATAATATGACATTTTGGTGTTGTCTTTTTTTCCTCTGAGGTTTTTTTTTTTTTTTTTTTTTTTTAATTGCCAGAAGTCACATGAACTCACCAGAGAGACAGAGACAGAAAAAGCATCCCCCAGTGGTGTGTGGTTATGCTGCAGTCCCTTCCTTCTTTTCCATTTCTCTATCCTATTGGGATTTTGAGCATGAATGCATGTACATCCAGCATGTTTTACAGGCTACTGGGGCTGGCATTCAACTGTGGTCAGCCATGTGGGATCTGGCTCTCTTAACCACTAGGCCATAGGGTCAACCTGGTTTTGGCGTATGATTGTCTAATCTCTTGAGTGTTGATTAGATTTTCCTTATTCTTTGTATATTGAGTAATGTTTTATTTTAGATAGTTTAAATATTAGATTGTAAGACTCTGGATCCTTTTAAAAAATCCTCTGTAGAATGTTGATTTGTTTGTTTTAGCAGGTAATGACCTGGTTAGATCCAGAGCACAAGTTCTTTTCACCTGTATGTTGTGGCTTCAGTGTCAGTTCAGTTTTCAAAGATTTTGCCACTTTGCAGGGGTGCAGGGGATGGAGCTGTCTGTCCTTTGCTCAAAGCTACTCAGAGTTTATTTCAGGTGGTGGTGTATGCTGTAGCCAGTTCTCCACGTATTTGCTGTACTTCTCTTGGTATATTAAATGCATGTATATGTTGAGGGTGAGCCTGGGACTTGTGTTACTGTATAGGCAGAACTGGGGTTCTCTTCTTCATTGCTGTTGGATATTTTCTTAGGAATCCTTTTTATATTGCCTTTGTCAGAAAGATAGATTACGGCATGGTTTTAGCTCGCATGTTATACGCAATTGCACTTGACTCTGGGATCAAGTGACAAGAGGAAAAAGAGAGAAAAAAGAATAACAAAATTTTTCTTCCAAACTCTTTGCACAGCAGATTCCTTTGTTCTAGTTTCTTTATCTGGGGGGGGGGGGGGGGGGGGAGAGAGAGAGAAAGATTCTTCTTATGTTTCTTTATCTGTTAGGTTATTAGGTGCTTGCCTTGCTACATCAGTGCAGTTCTCTAGAGAGAGAGAAAAAGAAATGCATGGATTTCCTCTTATTCTTCTTCCCTATTCTCCAACTATCAGGGATACCTTTTCTTGTCTTTCTGTCTAAGAAGATGGGCTTCTTTTGGAGATTTTGCATTATGTACCTACTGTGTAATTCTCTGAATTGGCCTACTTCCAACTCAAAGCCAGGAGAAAAGGAAAGAAAAGAAACCAGAAAACGACTACTATTGTATTAATTGTTAGAAGTTTTGACTTCTCCAATCTATCTGCTCTTGTTTACTTTGCAGTGTATTCCTTGTTGCATTTTGGGCAGAGTGGGAAAGAGAAACTGTCATGGCTGAAGTTATATGATTGGCTGCCCAGTGAACAGTACATGGAATCCTACAATAGTTCCCTAAAGTGTAATGAGGGCAGGGGACATGCTGTTGCCTGTCTAAAGAATTGGGAAAGTAATGCCAGGCAGACAGAACATCAGATATCTACTGTCTATGGTTACAAAACAAAACAAAACAAAAAACAAACCAAAAAAACCCACTTTAATAGATAAAATATTTTAAGTCTGTTTTCTAGGAATTGTAGTTATGACAATGGGTATTATCAGAATTACACTACTCTTATTTTTAAAAAGTCTATTGATTGGAGATTCTCATAGGGTCCGTTGAGTGCAAGAGAACTTAAATAACTAGCTTATTTTTATCTAGCTCACACAATTTACAAACAGAAACACAATTTTGGATGTCAAACTTTTCAGAGCCACTTATCACCTATGCTATTTCTGTAGATGCTCTTTACAAGTAAAGCTCAATTTCAAGTGAAAGCATTGACAAGAATTAGCTTAGAGATTTCTTCTAGGCCTTTGAATGTAAATTGTATTTTTATATATCCTTTGTGTCTGAGCTCTGCCAGTAGCTTAACTGAATTCAAAAATGGGGTCGCTCCATTCCAGAGCTAAATTGTGAGGTCAGCAATGTGTGCTGTCTCTGTTCCATCACTTCCTTGTTCTTTCTCCCATTTGACTATTCCCAGTTTTCTTTACCCACATTGTAACAGACTCTTTCTTGTGTTTTATGATCTTGTCCATAAATCTTTGTGAGGTGATTAACATCCCTTAGAGAAACTAATTAAGACTGAGTGCCAATGAATGATAATGGAATAATCCTTTAATACAATACTTTACATCTCTGTGTATCTCACCAGATAGCTTATCCTAAAGTTAGGAGAAGTCTAAATTTTTTTAATGTTTTGGCAAAGCAATTACTTGAGCTTATGGAAATTATTGCATATTTTTAACTACAGGAAAAAATTTAAAACTATACAATCATATGAAAGAAAGTAAAAATTACTATATTCATCACTCAGTTAACTACTGTCAGTCTTTTAGAATATATTGAGTCATTGGGAAAGTCATGACACATTTTTGCATAGGAAATCATAGAAAACTATGTCATGAATTTCCCAAAAATGTAAAATATCTATAGTCTTTTTTTGTGTTGATTGTACATACATACTTTGCAAGAGTTCAAACATATTGCTTTACAACCTTTATTTTACACTGAAATATACAAGAAATATATTTTTCATTAAATATTTCTTATTTATTGTAATCTTAAAACAGACTATATAAAACACCATCATATGTGCACTATAATTTGTTAACCAGCCTCTTATTGTTACACATTTAGATTGTTGCAAAGTTCTCACTAATTTTAATAGTGCTATGATGCAAACATTATGGTTTCCTTGAATTCCATAACTAGAAGTCGAATGGCTGTATCATAGTATGTGTGTGTGTGTGTGTGTGTGT
Source organism: Tupaia tana (assembly GCA_026018925.1). Classification (NCBI taxonomy): domain Eukaryota; kingdom Metazoa; phylum Chordata; class Mammalia; order Scandentia; family Tupaiidae; genus Tupaia; species Tupaia tana. The sequence continues at coordinate 60,957,128 of JAKSZU010000003.1, read as the reverse complement.
GTGTGTGTGTATATAACTTCTGAAACTTTAATGCAGTTTTTCTTAATGCTTATTCAATAGTAAGTAGTTGTTCAAATCTTGCAGAAGAAGCCAATATGTTATATACAGGTAAGTTTGCAACCATATGTAATTGGACATAACAAATGGGTTTCTAAGAATTTTGTTTTTCTCATTCTGGAAAACTATTTTTATATACTATTATACAGTTTTGAGTTAGAAGGAGAAAAAAAGGAGAAGGAAAATGAGGAAAAAGAAGAGAAAGAGAGGCAGGAGAAGAAGAAAGAAAGAAGGAAGAAGGAAGGAGAAGAAAATTATTGCCTTTACTCAAGAACCTTTAAAGAGGTAGACCCTCCTTCTTTTCCAGGAAATGTTATCAGATAAATTAGTAGTTATCATTCATGTGGTTCTTTTGTTTGGATGTTTCATAAATTAAAGACCAGGTCAGACAAGGACACCCTGTGCTGCAGAGGATGCCATCTTTGGTCATCTTTGTGTCCCTTTTCCTGCCTTGCCATCTGTGGGCTAAGCAGCTGTACCCATATAGTTGTCATGTCCCGTGTCCCATGTCCCAACCTCATTATACCATACTCTGGAAATTTGACTTTGGAATTACACATTAAAAAGACCAGAGATTTCTTCTAGGCTTTCATGAGCTTTTTTCAAGTCCACACCATGATTGAAGACCTTATCATTGTGGGAGGAACACTTATAGGGTGTGGATGTGCCAAATAGGGTTGGCACTTGTATGTGAGGAGGCCTCTTAAGATATGGAGTGGATATAGAAGTGTACTTTACCCTTGGTCCTGCAAATATTAGCAGTGGGCCTGAAAGAGAACCTGTTCCACAGTCGTTTGTTATTATACAGATTTCCATATGCTATTAGAAGGTTTGGGCAGAGAAAAAGTCATGTATTTACCAGGTCCCAGAGACAAGGAATTGGATAGTATGTTCGTTGGATAGTTTTCATGTTACATACAAGAAGGGTGAGAAAGGAAGGGTAGAAAAGGAAATAATAAGTGAATAATAAGGAAAGTCTTTTATGCTGTACTAAGATTATAGGCTTTATCCTTAGGCCAGTGGGAAGTCATTACAGGGTTCTGAGCAGGAATGACTCATGAGTTGTTTACTTTAGGGCTGGCTGCAGAATGCAGTGGGAACAGGGATGCCAGTTAGGCCATTGGTGGTAGCCATCAAGGCAGTAGAAGGTGGCAATGGAAATACGACAGTGGTCATGAGGATGACCCTGCTTTCTATGCAGGATCGTGCTGCAGATGAAGGGGAATAATGTTGTGAAGATTATTTTCGAAAGCTTGTAGGTTCTGAACAAGTTAGTGTTATTTAGTTAATGACAATTATATTGAGAATAAAGGCCACATCCTAGCTGATCTCAATTCTAGGAAAGCAGGTGTAAAAACCAGCTGAAATGATATCGTGGGGTATAACATCAGTGAAGGAGAGCAGGAGAGTGGTTTTGCCACTTTGTGGGGGTGATTGTTCAAGTAGAAAGGACAGTGATGTTCACATTAGCTGGACTTGGGTTTCAGGGTTGAAGAAGTGGTCCCAAGGCGGAGATCATCGGTCAGTACTTAACTGTTCCCGTCATCCCATTTTCAGTAAGATAATGTTCTCTTGATGTTCCTGAATTTGTAATCATCCCTAGTTCAAAATTTTTAGATAAAGGTTTTGTGTGTGTGTGTGTGTTTTTTTTAGTCACAATATGGGAGTGATCTATATTTTCAAATAGATTTTACCCATTCTATCTAATTTTAGATTTGCTTTTTACTTCTAATTTCTGAGGTACTTGGTGCCTCCAATTTTTAGTCCTTCTGTAGCTCAGATCAGCTTTCTTTTCTTTTCTTTTCTTTTCTTTCTTTTCTTTTCTTTTCTTTTCTTTTCTTTTCTTTTCTTTTTTTCTTTTGAGAGAGAGAGAGAGAGAGAGAGATTTTTGCTATAGGGTATGTATTCTCGTTGGAGAGACAGAGAGAAACAGAGTGGTAGAAAGTGAGAAATCACCCATGGGGGAATGGCCACATTGCAGTCCCTTCCCCTCCAGTCTTGGGACTTTGGGCACATGTACCCTGCATGAGTTTTAAGCTACCGGATCCAGGACTCAAACCGTGGTCGACTACGTGGGAGTCTAACGATGTTACTATTATGCCCTCTGCTGCTCCCCAGATCAGCTTTCTGCTTGTTATCCACCTGTGTGGTCCTAGCTTTCAGATTTTCCTGACTTTTAAGTCAATTAGAATTCCCCGTGCCTTCCCCTTCCAAAAATAATTGTTGACACCTGCAGCATATATTGCCATTTTTATTTCTTTTTTATTTTTGTGAACTTATACTATTTTCTGTTTTTAAAATAGTTTTTTTAGGTTTTTGCCAAAGGGTGTGTGTGCTCACTGGAGAGAGGCAGTGAGAGGGGAAAGTGAGAAATCACCCCCCTGGGGGGGATAGTCATACTGTTCTCTTCCATTCTCCCCTTGGGATTTTGGGCATACATGCACATACACTCGGTGTAATTTTCAAGCTGCTAGATCTGGGACTTGAACTGTGGTTGGCCATGTGGGAATCCAGCACCTAAACCACCATACTACCTGCTGACCTTAGCTTAAAATATTTTAATTCCTTTACACTCTGCCCACCTTAGAAACACCTTTTTTTTTTGGAGGGAGGCAGACTTGTAGAGAATAGGGGTATTTGATCCAGCAAGCTTAAGTGTAGTTAATAATAAGATAATGACTACATGTGATTAAACTTTTTGAATGCAAATAAAAATTTTTAATACAAATATTTTTAATGCATTTTTAATACAAACATTTTTAATACATTTTCCTCAGTATCTTCTATGGAGATTTTAGTCATTAATCAATATTTATATTGTTAATATTATAGATTGTCTAGGTATAGAATTCTTTTTTTTTATTTTGGAGAGGTTTTTACTATAGGGTGCATGTGCTCGCCAGAAAGATAGAAAGTGAGAAATCACCCCCCACAGGGGATGGCCATGCCCCAATACCTTCTCCTCCATTCTCTTCTCTGGATCTTGGACACACATGCACACACGCCCGGCATGAGTCTAAGCCACCAGATCTGGGACTCGAACCGTGGTCGACTACATGGGAGTCCAGCAACATAGCCATTATGCTAACTGCTGGTCCTGGTACAGAATTCAGGAGAAAATGGAAAAGTTTCCTTCATTTTTTCATGGGTAGACTTACTTTACAATGTTCAGTTTTTGAAAATTTCCCTGACAGTACATGATTATTGGGCGTGATTGGCTTCTTTTCATGAAGAACGGAATATACGCAACATAGACTGTAATCTGGGTGTAGCTTTTTCTTCCAAAAATTACAAGGAATCTGAGGTAGAGAGAGTGAGTAGAGTTAGCTGAGTCACTCAGCTCTTAACTTTAGTAACATCAGAGATTACACTGGGGTCTAGATTTATTGTTCCCGATTCACTGCCTTTCCCTTTGTGTTCTGAGCTCATTGCCTATCTCCTTTCAAGCTTGAATTTAGAAGGAAAATGGTCTAAACTGGGTCTTTGTAGGAAAGAAGCACTGTTCATTTTCATTCACAGTAAAATATAAGTCCCATGAGTGCAGGGGCTTGATGTTTTCTCTACAGCTGTATCTCTAGAATCTGCACAGTGGCATGGGAAGGTGCTCCAGAACATATATTGAATTAGAAAAAATCAACTGCACACCTGTAAGGCCTTGTTTACAAAGACAGGCATTGAAGTCAGGTGTAAGATATGAACTTTTCCAAAACAATTTCTAAAAAGCAACATAGTGTCCACAAATAAAGGAAAAAGGATGTGTCATAAATAGATCAGATACGTATTACTTTCCTTAGCAAGTAGGTTTCTATGGTAACGTCATGTTCCTTTTATAAAATAAAAATCTGAATATAAACATTTCTACACAGTTCTGCTGTGCTCGTGTACTTGATAATGTGGGCTAAAGGAACTACTGTAAATCGAGGGTACATCTGCATGAAGTATTCTTGTCCTTTTGGCCTTTCCGCACAGTACAGTGAGGTACGCTCACTGGGATTGCGCTTGTAATGTCTGTGCCCTGCACAACACAGTCTTGTGTTCTTTCCCTTTTCCCCTCTTGCTGTTTTTTTTTTTTTTTTTTTTTTTTTTTGCCTCAAATAAGTATGCCAAGTGCTTTGCTGAGCAATTAAATTCGGGGCCTTTCTCTCAGGGGAGTTGCAGTCTTGTCAAATACAAGGTTATGCTGTTCTCACCGTTTCTCATTTAAAAAAAAATCTCAAAGCAAAAGAACTTCACATGAAGAAAACAAAATGGAAAAAATAAATTGCGTTTGCTTTTTTGGTTCTCTTTCCTCTGTGTGTGTTCTTTTAAGTGTTAGCATTTTCTCTAGAACCAGAGGCCTTCTGCTGTCTCTACCTCTTTTGATTCTGTGTTAGAATTTGTGGTCATCTGTTGTGTCTTTATAATTAACTTCAGTCAACTTTTAATTGTATTTGCTGCACTGTGAACACAGGGGAGCTGATTTTCTCCCTCACAGCTCACTGATAGGAACAAATCTCAGAATATAGAAGACCAGGTCTCTGTGTTCATGCCTTTGCTCATTTGTTCACTTAGTCACTCTTCTGTGTATCCATCCTCAGCCTAATGTTTTTCACTGTGTACCTTTAGACACATTCTCTTTAAGGTTGATCTCACTGCTCCCCACCCCTTTCAAACTAGCTATTTATGAAGGAACTGGTAAGTATTAGAATAGTTAACAATCCTGCCTGTATTTCAGAGCCTTTTCTTAAAGCCTTACAGACTATTCTAGCTCGCAGGAATTTCTTCTGACTCTGAAATCATACTACAGTTAATTAGGTCACATTTTGCATACTCTATCACACATACACTGCTGAATATTATTCTAACGTGAAAAGATCCTTACTTTTCTAGAAAACCTGTCCCCTAAATATAAGGCATCTGGGTGGTTTACAAAGAATTGACTGTGATGAAATTTATTGAGCAGTAGTATGATACTGTACTTTAAGGGACAGGTAAGGGATTTTTATTGTAATTTTGACCAGACAGAGGTTTGACCTGTACACTGACAGGTGATGCCACTATCCCACTTTGGAACCCTTGTTCCTTATACTTTCTTATAAAATTAATGTGTGTGTGTATGTGTGTGTGTGTGTGTGTGTGTGTGTGTGCATGTGTCTTATCTACTCTAACTAAATTATTAGTTTGAGGACAGCATTATGTTTTATTTTCAGTCTCACCCAGTGACCATCATACTGTTTAATAATTGACAGGTGGTAAATAATGATGTATCTTAACATAGAGAGAGATGATATATCGATGTGTACATAAATCATGGTATCTAATATATATTAATGTATATAATAATATATGTATATTGTTAATATGTCAACATAGATGTACATATTATTTTTATATGTGAGGTTTATTTGAAACAGTGAGTAGTCTAGGCATAGTTACATTGCAAATATTGTCATCAGCTTGGAAGATAATACCCCAAGTTTTACAGTAAACATAATGAGGCTGTTGTAGTAGAGATGACATTGGTGTTTAGGGGTAATAAAAGCATTCAGTATTTATTGGGGTATATCCTGAAATTTTGTATTTTAGACGTTGAGATAACACAATTTGAATTTTTGTTACTTGAGAGTTTGTGCCTGTACTTTGCTTTGTAAATGTGTGTGTGTGAGCATGTCAGTGTGTGTGTGTGTGTGCGTGTGTGTGTGTGTGTGTGGTGCTGTGGTTTCTGTGGAAGAGAAATTCTCCCTTAAGTGTTTTGTGAGCAGGAGTAATTCCATGCTCTATTTCTTTTTTAGGTTGTTTCTTGGTTCTCATGTATTTGCAATGTAAGATCTTCAGAGAATTTCATCGCTTTATTTGGGGCAGTGACTCCATGTCCCTGCATTCTGTGATTTGCAGACATGTCAACCTTCCAGCCTTTGAGGCGCAGGGGCCCAGGCACTTCTTCCAGTGTCTAATCTGGAGATGTGGTTGGTGAGCCGATGCTCTGCTGTTTTGAGTGTGCTCTGACTCATTTAAATGTGTTTGGAAATAAGCTGTCAAGGGCTCTGAAGTGTAGGAAAAATTGTCAAGAATTCTATCCTTGTCAGGAAAAATTGTGAAACACATTGAAATAGGCAGAGAAGATTACTGTTTTGTGGACTTTTCTGAACAATCAGTTTCTGTAGAGGTCTGTACCTTTCATTGTCTTTGAACTATATTGTAACACTGTGTTGTAAGAAGCAGATAGTAATACAAATGATTCTTGTCCATAGCAAAGACGAATTTTATCCTTTGGAGTTGAATTCATATTTTCTCCTGGAAAGTTACTTGTTTTGTGTCTGTAAGTTAATTTTACCTTCCCACTTGCTTATTTTTGTGTGCTTTTTGAACTTTCCTTTGAACTAGAGGCAACATCTTACTGGTTGACTTGCTAATTAATGACAAAATCTTTGATGTGTATTTATTTCATGTATGTATCAGAAATGACTTTACCTTGTCTTTTAAGATTGTGTTATCACTAGAAAATTCTTATTTCTAAGGGATCAGTTTAAATGTTCAATGTTTACTTGGCTTTGTGGCTAGGGTTTTCCGGTACCATCTATAAACCCAATATTCCAAAATCTAAAATTCTTTGAGTGCTGACATGATGCTGCAAGTAGAAAATGCCACACTTGACTTCATGTGACAGGTCTCAGTCAAAAGGCTACAATACAAAAATATCATGGAAAATTATTTTTGGGCAATGAGTATATGGCGTATCTGAATCTCATGTCTAGACTTGGGGACCATCCTCAAGATATCTTGGTATGCATATGTAGGTATTCCAAAATCCAAAGAAATTGGAAATCTGAAACACATTTGGTCTCAATCTTTTAGGATAAAGGATACTCAACCTGAGGGCCAGCAGGTGACGTGATGGTTAAGGGATTTAACACTCCCACATTGCTGACTATGGTTCAAGTCCTGGACCTGGTGCCTTACTTTCTCACTTTCCATCTCTCTCTGTGTGTCTCTCTCTGGTCAAATTAAAATAAATGAATAAATAAAATTAAAAAGTAATTATTTTATAATAATAAAGAAAGGATACTCAAACTGTACCTAGAAGTGAGGTGCTACTATAACCAATACCTAAAAGAGTGGAAGTGGCTTTATGATTCCAGCAGAGACTGGAAAAATTTGAGGTGCATGATAGAAAAGACTAGATTGCATTGAACAGACGGTTGATTTCAAAATGGATGTTAAAGACTGCCAGTGAAGTCTCACTATAAAACAAGGAGCATGGTAGAAAATATCTATATTGTCTTAGGGAATATGTGAATTATCATAAGCAGAATGTTGTTATTGGTGAGTGATCAGAGGAAAATGAGGAACATATCTTTAGAAATTGGAGGAGAGGTGATCATTTTTATATATGGCATAAAGCTTGGCAGAATTTCATCCTGTGGTTGTCTAGAGAGCAAAACTTCTAAGTGATGATCTTGATATTTAACTGAGGAGATTCTAAACAAACTGTTGTAGTGGGTGGGCTGGTTTATTTTTGCTTTTTGTAGTAAAATGTAAGAAGAAAGAGAGAAGTCAAGGGAAGAACTGTTAAATAATAATAATAAAAAAAACCCGACGACTTGATGATTTGGAAATTCTCAGCTTATCTATCCAGTTGCTAAAGATGCTAAAATTAGTAGGAGAGCCACTGTTAAGATAGTGTGCTATGAAGAGAAGGCAAAGGGTAACGGCCTTCTCAGTCCTGAATTCCCATGGTGGTGTGGCCTGATAGAGTTAATTTCTTTCTCCTGTGAGTGAGAGAAAGAGAGCAGTCCCAATAGGATCCCCATGCCATGATCCACACCCAGCCTCAGCCAGCCCAGAATTATGAGCATAATTCATATGGCTAGTGTGTTCATAAATGTCTCTGGATGTGAATCCAGGGTTTCCCATTGAGTCAGTCTAGCAAAGTTTTGTATTACTAGACATTGTTGTACCAATGTCTAGCCCCAGACTTGATAATTCTATTATCACCGTCATTGACACAGTAAGGAAGGCTAAACAGAATGGATGAAGTAGAATAGCAACATTCAGGGTATTGAGCTGAATAAGTGGAGTGCCGAACTAAAAATATTATGGGGTATATTTGGAATTTCTCTCATTCTTAAAATACTCCAGTAATATTTTGTCCTCTCAGTTCAGTATCACACATTTACAATGTGCTCTGACCCAGGGAGGTCACTGTGAGAATTTCAAAGCAACTAAAGGCCAGAGACATGTGAATTGGTCTTAATTTGCAATTTTAATAAAGGATCTATTTTAATAGCTTGCAATTGATGGCTGCCTGCTGTGGTCAGTGTATAAGCCAGGGAGAGTTGCTTAAAAATGTATAGTCTTTTACTTGTATTGGATGACTAGTTATTATACCTTCTATTAAATTTTAAACAGAGGGAGAATTAGGTCGATAGGAATGGTCCTTTTATTTCTCTCTTTGAAACACTTGGAACAGAAACAGTGGTCAATTTCCTAGTGTTATTTTTGTTCTTTCTTGTACTAATATCTAACTGTGATTTAGAGCTTAAAAAAAAAAAAAAGTGAAAGAGATAGGGAAGTGTGCAATACACTTTCTGGGTGGATGAGATGAAAGGACAATGGTCACAACCTGAGAGTGTTGACTGTCCTGTCCTCCATGGTATCCTCAATGCCTGCTCTGTGCCTGGAATACTACACTTTTGATTAACAAGCTGTTTGGTATGGATGGGATGGGGAAGAGATGAGAGTCAAGGAGAAGGTACAGTTTGGAAATAAGCTCGCAGGTGATTGGGGAAATTGAGAAAGCACAGTTGTCCCATTAGAATTGGCTCTAACGAAGGTTTGTTTTTGTGATTGTTTGCAGAAAGATTACCACTTTGAATATACAGAATGTGATAGCAGTGGCTCCAGGTGGAGAGTTGCCATTCCAAATTCTGCAGTGGACTGCTCTGGCCTGCCTGACCCAGTGAGAGGCAAAGAATGCAGTATGTTTGTCTTTTTGACTCTGTTTTCTTGATTAAACCATAACCTCTTTATATTGGCCTTAGATGCTAATTAGAATGACTATAAAGGACCTTGCGAAATGAACATGTGGCATTCTGTCTAGCAGAATAAATGCAGCCTTCCTCAATACTTGGTGCCGTTGTGTCTGGTCTATCATGAGACACGGGCAATAATAAAGAATATTGTTATTATTTAAGACAAAAATTTTTATTCTATTATTTGAAACCATGGAGGCACAGTGTCAGAATTTCTCTTTCATGGATTACTTTTTTCATTTCTAAATTTTATTTTTGACAGTTTGGTACAATACATGTAATTTTGAATTTATCATCTTAGCCATTTTTAAGTGTATAATTCAGTGGCATTCAGTATATTAGTATATTCATGCTGATGTGCTACCATTGCCACCAACATCCACAACATTTTTCCATCAGTGAATTTCTTTTCTTTTTAGCTGTAGAAATAACTTACTGTAATGTGTGTTTTTTTTTTTTTTTTTTTTTTTTTTTTTTTTTTTTTAGTGTTATCTACAGAGAGATTGTAGAATTGCTAAATATTACATTCAACAACTTGTCTTTTGGCAATCATGCAGGTTTAAAGTGCAGCATTATGAATTAACATAGAAATAGGTCATTAAATGTATTCTTATTTCTAAACACTGCCTTTTAAATCCTTTAACTTAGTGAGTCAGGGGTGCCTGCAGTAGAGTAGTCTGGGAGAGTTAGGGTCTGGAATTCAAAATTGGAAGCAAGACAGAAAGTTTATTTTGGTTTTCTTGCATTCTTCCAAATGGTATTCCTAAAAGCTTAAATCTTTTGTTCCCAAATGAAAAAGCAGGTAAGAAAATGACGTATACTTAAGGATAACCACAGCTGACCCTTGAACAGACTGAACTGAACTGCATGCGTCTACGTATACACAGCTTTTATTCAATAAATAGTGTAAATACATTTCTTCCCCTTAGATTTTATTAATAACATTTTCTTTTCTCTAGCTTACTTAATTGTAAGAATATAGTATATAGTACATACTTTATACAAAATATGTGGTAATCTTTTGTTTATTGTATCAGTAAGGCTTCTGGTCAATAGTAAGTAAGCTACTGCTAGTTAAGTTTGGGGGAGTCAAAAGTTATATACATAGCTTTATGAGTGCATGGAAAGTTGGTTGCCCTAACCCCTGGATAGTTCAAGGGTCAACTGTAATTCTTCTTGTTCATAGAAAGAGTATGTTTCTGTTATGAGTTGGTGGGGCTTTAGTATTACTGATATGTTTACTGATAGAGGTAGACTGCAAAATTTTTACAAGAATAGGTGGGGAAAAATGCCATCGTTTCTTAGTGAATGATGTTAAATCATACAGTGAGAAACTGGGCAGATGAAGATTTCAGTCTAGCAAGAATCTTGTTGAGAGAGTAGGGTCACCATAGAAGATGATACAAGGTCGGGGCATATGTGGCCACATTTGCAGAGGGAGGATCAGCTCTCAGTGGAGAGACATGTGTTTAAAGGGGAAATAGAGTCTGAACAGTACTTATGTAAGTAGCCCATTGTAAATTTGCTCCAGTTGCTTTTGCAGAAAAATTGGTATGTTATTTATCTAGTCCTCCTCTTTACACATGAGCTAATTCCTTAGTTTCCTTGTAAACAACTCTGTTCAGGTGGGCCCACTAACCTTTATGAATACTAAGTCAACTACCTCCATAGGTAGGTGGTGTGATGGTGCTGAACACTCGCTTTCAAAAGCGGATTGTTAGGGAACCAGCAGTTAGTGTAATGGCTATGTCGCTGGACTCCCACATAGTCGACCGAGGTTCGCGTCTCGGACCCGGTGGCTTACAACTCAATGCCGGGCGCGTGTGCGTGCGTGCCCAACATCCCGAGAGGAGAATGGAGGAGAAGGGATTGCGGCGTGACCATCCCCCCTGGGGGGTGATTTCTCGCTTTCTGTCTCTATGTCTCTCTCTGTCTGTCTGGCGAGCGCACGCGCCCTATAGTGAAAACCTCTCCAAAAAAAAAAAAAAAAAAAAAAGCGGATTGTTAGATTGAAATGGACCATGGTGGGATTTTTTTATACCATAGGAATTGGAAAATACTCCAAATCAGGGACCTCTTTTCCCCAACAGCTAGATTTTAAATATTTACCAGCATACCAATGATTAAATTTGTTGGCCAAGAGTTTAAAAATCTGTTACAGAGTTGTTGCCTATAGAGTAATAATTTTTAGGTGGAATGTTGCCAGAGAATGTTTTGTTCAATATTTACTATAATCTTCACAGTTAGCATTTGGAATTTGACACTCCAGCAAGAACTTTTCTAAACTTTGGCTAGTAATAAAGTCACTTTAGTTACAACTTACTTTAAAAGTGATACTTTATTTTTTAAAGGTTTGTTATTTATTATTATTTTTAATTTGCTATGGGATACATGCACTCACTAGAGAGAAAGAGAGAGAGAGAGAGAGAGAGAGAGAGAGAGAGAGAGAGAGAGAAAAGTGAGAAAGCAAGCCTCCAGGTCTGGGACATGAACTGCAGTTGGTCATGTGGGAGTCTAGCGCTTTAACCACCATGCCATCTGCTGGCCCCAGTAGTACTTACTTTAAAAATGCTAATACATACTTACATGATGTCTAGGATATTTTTTATCTTTGCATTTTGTCTGGAATGTGAATTTCCAACTATTCCTGCTTAATTTATTTGTTTGCTCTAGAAGTTATTAGACTAGTTTTAGATCTGTTCATTTTTCTTTGTTTTGATGAAGCCAGATTATTTAAAAGGTCGTAAGTAAGCTTTTAGATCTAAATGACTTAGAAGCATGGTTAATTCATAATGTTAAACATGTTGTTCACCATTACCACTCATTAGTGGTTTTGGCTGCTGAAGGCAGTATAGTAATAACAGTATTTCTTCAGTAGCTTGCAATTTCTACTGCTAATAATAACCACTATTTCTCAAGGACTGATTATGTGCCAAATGTTGTGCTTAGAGTTTTACGTCACTGTCCATTTTGTCCTCGTAGCGACACTCTCAAATAACTACATTCGTGTTTCCATATTACTGGTGAAAAAACTCAGACCGAAAATGGTGAAGTATCTTAACCTCAGGGCAGATAACCTCGGTGTGGCAAATTTGGGGTTCAAGTACAGACAGGTTTGATTCTTTAGTCAGTCTCCCATTCACTAAGTTAACCCGCCCTTGAAGACAGAGGCCTGGGGAAGTTCTAGGTCTTCATATGGGGGACTGTAAAGTTCTCTGGGTAGATCCAGTAATTAATTGTTTCATACAGAAAAAGAAAATTAAAAACTAGAATAAGACAACTTCAAATAAGTGAAGACTATTTAGGGCAGTTGTTGTGTGGGACACAATTTCCCTAAATCCTGAAGTCTAAATAACATAAAATCCAGAATTTGACCTTTGTTGTTATAGATTCTTCAAAATGTAATTGGGTGGGAACCAGCAGTTAGCGTAATGGCTATGTCGCTGGACTCCCACGTAGTCGACCGCGGTTCGCGTCTCGGACCCGGTGGCTTACAACTCACGCCGGGCGCGTGTGCGTGCGTGCTCAAGATCCCGAGAGGAGAATGGAGGAGAAAGGATTGCGGCGTGACCATCCCCCCTGGGGGGGTGATTTCTCACTTTCTGTCTCTATGTCTCTCTCTCTGTCTGTCTGGCGAGCGCACGCGCCCTATAGCAAAAAACCTCTCCAAAAAAAAAAAAAACAAAAAACAAAAAACCCAAAAAAAAAAAAAAAATGTAATTGGGTGACTCTTCTTTCTTAAAAAGAAGCAATGGAGGAGGTCTTTTCCAGAGACAGGGGTTATAATAATGTTCATGTAGCAGTTGTAATTTTTTCTAAAAATTTATATTAAAAATAAATAAAAATTTATAAATATATTTAAAATTTATATATATTTAAATGTATATTTAATATAGCTTAAATATTACATTTATTTTATATATATATTCATATAATATTTATAAATTCTGATTTCAAAGCTCCTTTGAGTGAAGTTAGTGTATCCGGTATCAGTGTATGTCATACCAGGAGTGTTTGCGAGCCTGAAGCTTAGAGAGCTCAGGGAAAAGCATGAAGAGGCCTCAGATTGTTAACTGACACTGATGCCCATTGTCATCCTGTCCTCTATGCTGTGGAGAGCACGTCAGTCTCTTAGTGCTACTCAAGGTAGACACCTTGTGTTTCTTCTCTTCTCTGTTGCCTCCAGGCTCAGCCCTAGGGAACTTTACTGTTTGTCTACTGGTTGTCTGAGTGGTGTTCTCTCTCTCTCTTTCTGTCTCATACACACACTGGGGGAAAGCCCCTTTTGCTTTAAATCAAACTTAGAAATAAAGGCTTGTCCTGGGATAGGCATGGGGAGAGAGTTCCTTTGCATATTTTCAGACAAGTCTAGAATGCTGAGTGGGAAATAAATATAATATATACCTCACATTTATTTTGCAAGTGTATGTTTTCTATTCTTTATTCTTTCAAATATTTCTGAGTCCACAACACAGAACATATGATCTTGCATCATTTTCTACATGAGGATGATTATTTAAGATATCCATAATTTCATTTGGTATGTAAACATGAAATCATTCAGTCTTGTGGACTTTCTTTAATCTTGTACGTATAATGTGTAAATCAATATTACATATGAAGTCATGTATATGACATCCCATATACATGTACATGTGTATAGATGTGTGTGTATATGAGGAATCTTCAAAAAATTCATGGGAAATGCATATTATGAAAACAATACGTGGATTTTAAAACTTTTTCACCAAAATAAACTTCTACTTTAATTCTTTTTTTATGAAGTTTTTGAAGTCTTCATATATCTATGTATAATGTGTATAGTACATATGTGCATATGTGTAATTTAGTGTTGTATTCTCATTTAGGATATAGTGAATTAATATGGCTTTAATCAGGCATGTATTCATACATATGTTTATATATTAATCTTTGAATGGTTATAAACTTCTAATACTTGGTTAAGTTCTGTGTTCAGACTAGTGAAAAAAATACTTGAATACACAGTTTTTTTCTTTTTGGTTTCTCTCAAATCTTTTGTTACAATCCATACAAAATAAGCAGAATTATGCCTATGACAAACAAAATAGACTTTAAATCAAAAACTCTTACAAGGAACAAAGAAGGTATGATGATACCTTTATATGATGATAAAAGGGTTAATTCTTTAGGTATGTAGAATAATTATAATTGTATGTGCCTCCAACATCAGAGCATATAAAGCAAACTTTAACAGAACCGAAGGGAGAAATAGACGGCAATCCATTCATGGTAGGAGAATTAAGTATCCCACTTACAATAATGGACAGATCATCCAGACAGAAAAGTCATCGACAGACTTGAGCAGTTTTGTAGACCAAATGTATCCCAACATTCCACCCACCAGCTGTGAAATACATTCTTCTCCAGTATACTCAAGCACGTTCCAGGCTAAATCACATGCTAGGTCACAAAGCATTTCTTAACCATTCTTCCCAGAAGATTCAAATCATTGCTGATCTTTGCTGACTACGGTAGAATGAAACTAGAAATCAATAATAAAAGCAAGATAGTAAAATTTAGAAGTACATGGAAATGAAACTATGCACTCCCTTTTTGGATAAGAGAAACAGAAGCACTCTCGACAGGATGTCATCATTCTGCCATCTTCTTTCCCCAGCCCTCGAGCGCCTCAATCCTGGTTGCCCATGTGCTTTCAGTGTGTGTTTAGGCTGACCTGGGATCCTGACCCATAGTTGGCCATGTGACTTCCAGCCTCACAGGGTACTGAATTACCACGATGCCACAGTGACTGAGTGAAACTATACACTCTTGAAAAACCATTGTGTCAAAAAATAAATCAAAGGGAAGTTAGAAAATATCTTGAGACAAATGAAAATAGAATTAAAGTACAGATTTATTTTGGTGCAAAAAAATTTGAATTCTGTGCATACTTTTCTCATAATCTGCATTTTCCATCATTTTTTGAAGAGCTTTTGAATATAAGGAACTCAATAATAGCAACAGCAACAACAACAAAACTCTTAAATAATCTGATTTTAAAATGGGCAAAGAGGGACCAGCAGTTAGTGTAATGGCTATGGCGCTGGACTCCCACGTAGTTGACTGCGGTTCGCGTCCTGGACCCGGTGTCTTAAAACTCACGCCGGGCATGTGTGCGTGAGTGCCCAAGATCTCGATAAGAGAATGGGGGAGAAGGGATTGCTGCATGGCCATACCCCCTGGGGGGTGATTTCTCGCTTTCTGTCTCTCTGTCTCTCTCTGTCTGTCTGGCGAGCGCATGCGCCCTATAGCAAAAACCTCTACCAAAAAAAAAAAAAAAAAGGGTGGGACCAGCAGTTAGCGTAATGGCTATGTCGCTGGACTCCCATGTAGTCGACCGCGGTTCGCGTCCCGGACCCGGTGGTTTAAACTCACACCGGGCACATGTGCGTGTGTGCCCAAGATCCCGAGAGGAGAATGGAGGAGAAGGGATTGTGGCGTGGCCATCCCCCCTGGGGGGTGATTTCTCGCTTTCTGTCTCTCTCTGTCTGTCTGGTGAGCACACGCGCCCTATAGCAAAAACCTCTCCAAAAAAAACAAAAAAATGGGCAAAGAATCTGAATATACATTTCTCAAGAGAAGATAAACAAATGGGCAATAGACATTGATATATGAATAAATGTCCAACATCCATAATCACTAGGAGAATGCAAATTAAAGTCACAATGAGATATCTACTTTACACCTGCCAGAATGACTATTACAAAAAGATGAAATAAAACAAAGATTGTTAAGAACATAGAGAAAAGAGTACTCCTGTACATTGTTGGCAGGAATGTAAATTGGTGCTGCCATTATGGAAAACAATGGGGGAAATTACTAAAAAAAAATCTGATGATAGAACCATATGATCAAGGAATCCCACCTCTGGGTATATTTCCAAAAGATGTGAAATCAGTGGATCAAAGAGATAGTTGTTCTTCCAGGTATACTGCAGCATTATTCACGATAGCAAAGTTATGGCATTAATCTAAGTGTCCAATGTGGTATATGTACACAATGGAATATTAAATAATTAGTCTTAAAAAAAGAGGAAAATTATGTTATTTTCAACAATATGGATGAACTTGGAGATTATTATGCTAGGTGAAATAAGCCAGGCATAGAAAGACAAATACTACATGTTCCTCCTTATATGTGAATCAAAAACAATAGAACTCATAGAAATAGCAGAATGGCAGTTACTAGAGGCTGGGGAGTAGGGGCAAAGGGAGATGTTGGCTGCAATGTTTCAGTAAGGAGGAGTAAGTGTAAATATTTGAGGATGGGTATTTTAATTAGTTTGATTCAGTAGTCTACATTGTACATATATAGCATCATTTTATATCCTATAAATGTACACAATGATAACTTGTCAATATCTAATAAAAATTTAGAAGTGAGAAAAATATACTAATTAATTCTTAATGTAGCAAAGTTTTACATAATGCTAATTCTATATAAATGAATTAATTTCATAGAATTTTTTTGTTCTGCAAGATTCAGTTGCAGCTTTATTACATTGGTGTCAGGTGACAATCTCCCATAGTTGGTAATCAGTTGCGGTATATACTTGGGCTTAAAATCTAGTTCTGCAATTGACATATGTACCTTTAAGCAAAACATTTATTCTACAGTGATTTATTGAATTATATTTTTTCTTTATTCCTAATAGAGCATGTACATGTGAGAAGGAGAGAGAGAGATGAGTACCTTCCAGAGAGAGAGACAGAGAGAGAGAGACAGAAAGAGATGAGTACCCTCCAGAGTCTGGTCATGCCGTGATCTCCTTTCAGTTCTTCAGCCCTTTAGATTCTGCTTGTAGTATTTCAGGCCGACTCAAAAAGGGATTAGAACTGCCATTGCTCTGTGGGATCCAGCTTCTCTTGAGCAGCACATTAGTACTGTGTCATAAAGCCAGTCCTACTTATTGAGCTAGGTTCATTCACTGAACAAATATACATTGAATATATATTTTTAAAAATTTATTTTATACATTCCATCACTATATATCACTACAGCTTATAAAGTGAATTTATCCAATATGAATATACTCTTCACACCAGTGCAGTTGAAGATACCATATATGTTATCAACAGATAATCATCCATTTCTGTGTCTCATAAATGTCTTGCGTCTCAATTTTCTCCTTGATTCCTTTCCTCTCACGTTCCCCTTTTCCTACCCTCTTCTCATGCTGCTTCCAGTATCTGTAACCATTTTCCATGCTTCTATCTCCTCTAATCTCTCAGTTTCCATCATAGAGTGTGGACAGTCGGTATATATTAAGTGGAGACGTACAATGTCTCTCTTTCACAGTATGGCTTGTTTCACTCAGAAGCAAATCTTTCTTATTTGTCTACTTTCTATCAAGTGCCAGGATCTTGTTTTTTATGGTTGTAGTATTCCATTGTGAATATGTGCCACACTTTTTCAATACATTAATCTGTTTGTGGACATTAGGTTGGTTCCATGTCTTAGCAATTGTGAATAACGCCACAATAAACATAGATGTGCAAGCACTTTTCTGACAGAGCATTTGCCTATTGTTTAGGTAAATATCCAGGAGTGGAATTGCTGGATCATATGGTAGTTATATTTGTAGGTCTTTGAGGAACCTCTGTATTGCTCTCCACAGTAGTTGGACTAATTTACATCCCCACTGACAGTGTAGGAGAGTTCCCTTTTCACCACAGCCTTATCAGAATTTATCTTTTTTTTTTTTTAAATCTTAGCCATTTTAACTGGGCTGTTATGTGGTATCTCATGGTGTTTATTTGCATCTCTCTTATGATGAGGGATGTTGAGCATTATTTCATATGCTTTTTGGCTGTTTGCATGTCTTCCTTTGAGAATTATTTGTTCAGCTCATTTTCCATCTTTTAATTGGGTTGATCATTTTTGGGGGTAAGCTGCTTGAGTTCCCTGTGTATTCTGATTATCAGTCCCTTATCTAAGGCATAGTTTACAAAAATATTCTCCCATTCTGAGGGTTATGTATTCACACTAATTACTATGTCTTTTGCTGTGCAGAGACTCCTTAATCTGATGTAATCCCATCTGTCTGTTTTTGGATTATTGCCTATGCTTTGGAGGTCTTATTTAAGAAATCTTTACCTACTCTAATGTCTCCCAGCGTTTCCTCAGTATTTCCTACCAATAGTTTTATAGTTTGAGGTCTTAGGTTTAGACCTTTGATCCACTTTGAGTTGATTTTATTAATGGTGGGAGATAAGGGTCCAGGTTCATCTTTCTTCAGGTGGATACCCAATTTTTCCAGTACTATTTGCTAAAGAGGTTTTTTTTGTTGTTGTTTTTGTTTTTGTTTTTGTTTTTTTTTCCCCTTTTTCTTTTTTCCCCCACTGGATTGACAGTGCCTCTTATCCAAGATCAGTTGGTTGTGGGACCAGCAGATGGCATGATAGTTATGTCGCTGGAAGTTAAATGTAGTTGACCATGGTTTGAGTCCCAGACCCCGTGGCTTAAAACTCATGCTGGGCACATGTGCATGCATGTCCAAGATCCCAAGAGAATTGAGGAGAAGGGATTGTGGTGTGGCCATACTCCCTGTGGGGTGATTTCTCATTTTTTGTCTCTCTGTTTCTCTTTGTCGCTCTGGCAAGTGCACATATCCTAAAGCAAAAATATGTCTAAATAAAAAACCCAGTTGACTGTAAGTTTTAGGGTTTATTTCTGGGACCTATCTTCTGTTCCATTTGCCCCATGTCTGTTTTTGTGCCAGTTCCCTGCTGTTTTGATTATCACAGCTTTGTAATATATTTTGGGGTCAGGGAGTGAGATGCCTCCTACTCTACTCTTCTCATGCAGGATTGTTTGACAATACGGGGTCTTTTATGATTCCAGACAGATTCTATGATTGTCTTTTCTAGATCTCTGAAGAATGTTTTTGGTGATTTGATTGGGATTGCATTAAATATGTAGATTAATTTGGGTAGAATTGCCATTTTGATTATTCAGTTCTTCCAATCCAGGAACATGGGATGTTATTCCACTTTTTTGTTTCATTTTCTATTTCTATTTCTAGATTACCATAGTTTTCCTTTGATAGTTTTCTTTGACTTCTTTGGTTAGATTTATTTGTAGGTATCTTATACTTTTTGGGGTTATGGTAAATGGGATTACTTTCTTCAGTTCTACCTTAGTCTGCTTGTTGTTCTTGTATTGAAATGCTATAGATTTTTTTATGTTGCTTTTATTTATTTATTTTTTTGGAGAGGTTTTTGCTATAGGGCGTGTGTGCTCCCCAGAAAGACAGAGAGAGACAGAGAGACAGAAAGCGAGAAATCACCCCCCGGGGGGATGGCCACGCCACAATCCCCTCTCCTCCATTCTCCTCTCAGGATCTTGGGCACACACGCACACGCACACGCACACGCACCCGGCGTGAGTTTTAAGCCACCGGGTCCAGGACGCGAACCGCCGTCGACTACATCGGAGTTCAGCGACATAGCCATTATGCTAACTGCTGGTCCCCATTCAGCATTATTATTGATATTTCTGGACTTGTCCCTGTCATTAAGTCAACCATTTTCTCGGTTGATTTTGTTCTTTTATTTCTGTCTGTCTCTCTTTAGTTTTCCTGGTATAGCACTCCCTTCAGCACTTCCTGAAGAGCTGGCCTGGAGTTGGTAAATTCTTTCAGGTTTTGTTTATCTGAGACTGTTTTTATCTTTTCTTTCTATTTTAATGATAAGCTTTATAGTAATCTTGGTTGAAATTGTTTTCCTTTTAACACTTTAAATATATCTTCCCATTCTTTCCTTGCTTGCATTGTTTCTGCTGAGAGATCCTACGTTAACCTGATGGGAAAGCCTTTGTAAGTAACTTGATGTTTCTCTCTTGCCATTTTTAATATCTTGTCTTTATCTATGATTTTGGCCAATCTGGCTATGATGTGCCATGGGAAGGATCTTCTTCAGTTGATTCCATTTGAATTCCTTTATATTTCTTGGATCTGAATGTTCGAATGTTTCTCTAGGCTCGGAAAGTTTTCTTCCAGTATTTCATGGAATGGATTAACAATGACCTTTAGTTTCTTTGCCTTCTAATACCAATTATTTAGATGTTTGGGCATTTAATGGTATCTAGTATTTTTCATATATTGTCCTCACTTTTTTTTTTTTTTTTTGGTTATTTTTTCATTCTTTTTGGTGATTTTTCCCAGGTCAGAGATTTTTGTCTTCTAGATCAGAGATTTGATCTTTTGCATTATCTAATTTTCTTTTAATAGTTTCAAGGGAGGTTTTGATTTCCTGTATAATAGCCTTCATTTCGAACAGTTCCATTTGATTCTTTTTTTTTTTTTTTGAGAGGTTTTTGCCATAGGGCATGTGCTCTCCCACCCAGCGTGAGTTTAAGCCACTAGGTACGGGATTTAAACTGCAGTCAGCCACATGGGAGTTTAGCGACATAGCCGTTACGCTAACTGCTGGTCCCCTTTTGATTCTTTTTTATGGTGTCTATTTCTTCTTTTTAAATTGCCAAAGGATTTGCTCATGTCTTGGAGTTTGTTCTCTCTTTTCTCTTGCATCTCATTTAATTTTGTCACTATTAATATTCTGAATTGTTTATCTGACATTTCCACAGTTCTATTGTACTGTGTGTTGATGATAAGGAATTGTTCTTATCCCTTGGTAGAAAGATATTTTCTTGGTTTCTCATATTTCTTGTGCTTCTTTGGTGGTTTCTGGTCATCTGATAAGATTATACATTTCTTCTTAACTTCTTGGAGTTAATTCTTAGAGTCCAAAGGCATGCAGGAGGAGGTATGTGGTGGTCTCTCTGCAGCACCATCTCCCTGACGCTAATCCTGTAACCTGCACTGTTGTTGTTGGAGCTAGATGTTCCAATGGCCTCCCAGTTTCTTGAGAACAGGTACACCTGGGAGTGGGCTGCAGGGTTTCAACTGGGGAAGAAAGTAGGTGTTGCATGGTGCACATTGTACGCTACGTGCTTCAGCAAACGATGAAATCTGGAACAGTCAGGAGACAGTGGCATTCCCAAGGTGATGTCTGGCCTGTTTTCTCACTAGCTGCCACTGTGCAGGTTCCAGGACTAATGGCCCATTTATTGAATATTTTCTATACCTTTGACGAAAGAGAGAAATAAATGATAAAAGATTTCTTTTTTCCAGGGCCTTTCATTTCAGTAAGGGATCAATAAATATGTTAATTGCAGTGCAGAGGTAAAGTGCATGATAGATATATGTTATTTAGGATGATTTACCAAGGAGGATGGGATAACTTCTGGTTAGAGTGAGGCAAGAGGTCCTCACAGTAAAACAGATGAGAATGTTTGAATTTCAGATCCAATGTTACCAACTTTATAACTTTGGACAGTTGTTAAACCCTGGTGGGTTTATGTGCAAAATTGTGTCTTGATTTAGGGTTGAAACAGGGATTAAAATGTCTTACTATTTGGCCATACATAGTAATTCTCTAAGTATCTTTGAAGTGAATACTGAAGGAAGAAGTTCTTGAACTTTATGATGCAAACTGCTATCTCTGGTGCACAAATCATGGGTGAAAGTGCAGAGGAGGGGTGGCATCGAGCTTTATTGGGTGCTTTGTGGCATCTGAATGGCTGGCTCTCTGGCAGAATGTGGGCAGGCCAGAGATTCTGGCCATTCTCCCAGGCTCTGTTATGTCATACCAAAGACTTAAGAGTTTGATCTGGAGAGACCAGCAGTTAGCGTAATGGCTATGTTGCTGGACTCCCACATAGTCGACCGTGGTTTGTGTCCTGGACCCGGTGGCTTAAAACTCATGCCAGGTGCCTCTGCGTGCGTGCCCAAGATCCCAAGAGGAGAATGGAGGAGAAGGGATTGCGGCGTGGCCATCCCCCCTGGGGGGTGATTTCTCGCTTTCTGTCTCTCTGTCTCTCTCTGTCTGTCTGGCGAGCGCACGCACCCTATAGCAAAAACCTCACCAAAAAAAAAAAAAAAAAAAAAAAAACAAAAAAACAAAGAAGAGTTTGACCTGGAGACAGCTCTTTATAGGTGGTCAAGGGGGGGTCACATAAGATGATAAATACAGCCTTCTGTGCCTGGAATCATAATTACATAATAGCTTACTATGATTTAGTAATAATAATAATTAAAATAATAATTCAAATGGATAATACTCAATCTGTACAGAGAAGATATGGAATCATCTGGTATATCCATCAACAGAAAAATGAATAAAAGAAAATCTGGTATACGAGGGATCTTCAACAAGTTCACAGAAATTTGTTTATTATGAAAAGACTATACACATATTTCCAAAACATTTTCTGACCAAAAAACCCTCACACTTTAATTCCATTTTCCCATGATTTTTTGAACTCGCCTTGCTCCAGGAAAACTAAATTATTTGGTGATCAGATAACTTTGGTGATGTCAAGTTAGAGACTGACATTACCTTTTCTTATTTATTTATGATATGAAGCAGGTATGCTCATTGGTAAAAGAGAGAATAAGTGAAAGCATACCCCATTCTGGGGGGTAGGGGGAGTTGGCCACACTACAATCTTTTCTCATTTTCTTCTTGAGATTATGGGCTTGCACACATACACACCAGGTGTGTTTTTCAAGTTGCGTAGGTCTGAGACTCCAATTGCACAGTTGGCCATGTGGAATCCCGCTACCTTAACCACCATGCCACTGGACAGCCCTCACTATTTCATTTTTATAAATGAACCTCCAAGATCTAATCAGTTTTGTAAAAAGTTACTCTGTATATAAAAGGGCAAACTGACATCCAAAACGCTGTCAATATTTAGAATGTCAAAGTTTTGAATGTTGCATTGAGTTCCAGGTAAAAAGAGTGTTAAAAAAAACTCAGCAACCCACAAGTTTTCGTTGAAAGGCTGGAATGAGTGAACTTGTTAAGTGATGAGTTAAAAACTGTTAGACACAGCTCGATATCAGGCTTAGGACAATAGTAGTATTTCATGGGAACTACGGTTGAGGGAGCTCTCTGAA
Source organism: Tupaia tana (assembly GCA_026018925.1). Lineage (NCBI taxonomy): Eukaryota > Metazoa > Chordata > Mammalia > Scandentia > Tupaiidae > Tupaia > Tupaia tana. Next base: position 60,934,055 of record JAKSZU010000003.1, on the reverse strand, counting down.
AAAAGATGTCTTATGAAGAGATAAGAGAACTCAGTCCTCGAAACTGCAGCGTCAAGGTCAGAGAGACTAGACAAGTAGAGGGTGACTGACACTTTCTAAGGTAGAGAAAAAGTTCAGGGAGATAAGCATCACAGTGTTGGGACCAGCAGTTAGCGTAATGGCTATGTCGCTGGACTCCCACGTGGTCGACCGCGGTTCGAGTCCCGAACCCGGTGACTTAAACTCACGCCGGGCGCGTGTGCGTGCGTGCCCAAGATCCCGAGAGGAGAATGGAGGAGAAGGGATTGCGGCGTGGCCATCCCCCCGGGGGGTGATTTCTCGCTTTCTGTCGCTCTGTCTCTCTCTGTCTGGCTGGCGAGCGCACGCGCCCTATAGCAAAAACCTCTCCAAAAAAGAAGAAAAAAAAAGAATCACAGTGTTAGGGCATAATTGAAAGTTGAAAAAACTGATTTCACAGCTGTATTGTTCAAATCCTCTCGGTATTTCCCATCAAATCCTCTGATATTTTCCTTCCCCTGACCTTTGCTACCATCTCTTTTTCCTACAAGCCTTCTGTCATCCTGTGCCTAATGAGAAAGGATTTATCTTGTCTTACATCAAACATTGAAGTCAAGGGCCAAAATGAAATATGTTTGTGTTTTTTCTTTTTTTTTCCGAAAGGTAAAAACTACCTAAGTGAACTTTGCTTATGTAAAGATGAGAACTAGGCTTTGCTCATTTAATGATTGTTATCTGCCATGGTACATGACTGAGTTTTCCTGCCAGAGGTTGATTTTGTTTTGCTTTGTTTTGTCATTTAGTTTCTGGCTGTGCGGTCCTCTGTAAGTGCAGTGAAAATCACATCATTCTACCTGATAGGATGATGTGAGGACCTTTCAACGAGGATATTAGATGTGAGAACTCGTTTTCACTACATATTCCTTTCAAAGGACAGTGAATTAGAGAACATTAGCTAGATGGTTTATATTAAACTCTTTAGTATGTCACCTGTCTCACTTTCATTTTGCAAAATGAGAGGTAAATTTTATTTTTTTTCTTTCCCCTCTAAGAATTTCACACCTAAGAACTTTAAATGACATCTTTGTGGCATGGTGTTTAAGGTGGCTTGATAGAAATCTGCCATTAGGGACTAGAAGAGCTGAGCTAAGTTGCACAAGGTTACACAGATGAAAAAGTTGAGGATCTGAATTGGGATGGTTCAGGACCAGATAGTTTCAAAGTCCTTTTTAGTCATTCTGATAACGTTAACTGTTACGATTACATATCAGAGATTTGGTCATCTATGTTCAAATCATGTCTCACATCCCATAACTTGTGAATTGTAGTGGAATACTAATGTAATTCTTAAGAAGATACATATTTACTCATGGAAGGAACATTGCAATGTCTGCTGTTATTAGAATTTGGACAGCATTCCCTTCCGTTACCCTCCTCCAGCCTTAAATAGAACATGGCAGACAGCTATGTATTCACCAACAGCCTTCATTGCTGCCTCATATATTTTGACAGAAAAACAACTCTCTTAGGATAAATAAAATTTTTCCAATTAAAGGGAACAAGATTTTATTCAACCAAGGAAAAAACTGATTTAATGTGAATCAGAGACCATAAACAAGAAGTGGTCCATTGTAATGAGCTGTTTTGGCTTTCTCTTATCTTACTTTTACTTTCGGGTAGTGAGATATAAAAATTATTTTTTTTCTTTTCCATTTAAGAATTTCACAGCTAAGCACTTAGTTTTCAAGTGTTATCCTCAGCATTGACAGTGAGCAGAAATAAAGATCTGCTATTTTCTGTGTTCAGTGTAGTGTCTGCTTTCTCTCAGACATTGTTTTCTGCTTGCTTTTTGTTTACTGTGAGAATGATAATAGTAAACCTGGCAGACTTAAAGTTCTAATGATCTGTTTAAGTAATGAATTGGCTAAATGAGGTAAAACTTATTTTGAGGCCCACAGATGAGGTGTTACTTTCCTTCTTTGCATTACCCTTAATGGCAACAAGTAATAATAGTAATAACAATGGCAAAAATATCCCCTTTGCCTAGTCAATAAGAACAATGTCTGTCTTGTAACCATATTTATCTTATTTAATAAGACAAATCAATTGAGGAAAAATAGACATATTGGGTTATACTGATTCTAAAATGGATTTAATTAACCTTTGCCCCAAAATATAAACAATTATTTAGACTTAGGTACTTTAAACTTAGTTAACAAATAAGAGGGAATTTCCAGTGAATTTAAGGTTAGATACCGACTTGGTCTACATTGAGGAAGATCTGTCTAGACTAGACTATCATAAAAGCCCTGTGAGAACAGAGACTATTTCTATCTCCTTCATCAAAGTATACTTGGTAGGTACTCTAGAAACATTTATAGAATAAATTAATCTAATACATTATGGTTCCCAGATATTTACCTGTAATAACACTGCATAAGTTCAGTATATTATCAACAGCTCATTAAACAAGTAAGTTGACAATTCCTTTATTACTACTTGGTGGTTGTTGTTTGCAAAAAATATTTTAGTAATGAAAAATTTTAAATAAAAATAGAACAAATAATGAATGAATTATGAATAAATGTAGTCAATAGACATAGTCTTTCAAATCATGATTCTCTGGAGGAATAATGGCTATGTCGCTGGACTCCCATGTAGTAAACCACAGTTTGAGTCCTGGACTCGGTGGCTTAAAACTCACGCCAGGTGTGTGTGCATGCGTGCGCAAGATCCCAAGAGGACAATGGAGGAGAAGGGATTGCAGCGTAGTCATCCCCCCTGGGGGGTGATTTCTCGCTTTCTGTCTCTCTGTCTCTCTTTTTCCTTCTGGTGAGCGCATGTGCCCTATAGCAAAAACCTCTCAATAAATAAATAAACAAACAAATAAATAAATAAATAAATAAATAAATAAATAAATGTTCTTTGGGGCCAGCAGGTGGTGTGGTGGTTAAGGCACTGGACTACCACATGCCTGACTGCAATTCAAGTCCCGGACCTAACAGATTGAGAATCATGCCCAGTACATGTGTTTGTGTGCATGTATGTCTGGAATCCCAGGAGGCGATGGGAAGAGAGGAGATTGCGGCATGGCCATCTCACCATGGGGTGATTTCTCACTTTCCTTCTCACTGCCTCTGTCTGTCTCTCTCTGGCAAGCATACATGCCCTGTGGCAGAAACCTTAAAAAAAAAAAGTTCTTTATTGTTAGGTGTAAATCATAGATGTTAATCTTCATATAAATAATATAAATCATTCAATTTAGTAACTGCTATTTGGCACACTGTGCTGTGTGCTCACAAAGCCACAATATTACATGTCACTCTTCATTTTCAGAGTGGTTTCCACAATGTCTCACTGGATTTCCATAAGCAATCCTGTGATGGGGAAAGGGATGGTAGTATTCTCTTTAAGATATGAATGAATGGGCCAAGTCAATTTCCCAAGCCATCTGCTACTTTATAGGCTAATATAAATGCTTTTCCCATATCTCATTCTTCATACATGAATATTTGGACCTTTACAGTTTCCAGATAGCAGCAATAGATGTCAGAAATGAAAAAGCCTACAGCTGAGAGAAAGAACAGTCAGTGCAGCACATGACCTCTTGGTTACAGTTTAAATCTCAAGATGTTGGGATTTTAAATACCACTCTTCTACTGGGTGCTCAGGTAAAGTATTGTGTAATCCTAGACTGAGCCCACTGTTCAGTAGTACGTGAGTTTAGGCAAATAAGGTCTTTCTCTTCTCATATCAGAACTTGGAGTTTGCTTATCTTTTTTTTTCCCCAAAAGTCATGTGTGCTTACCAGAGAGAGAGAGAGAGAGAGACATAAAGAGAGAGAAAGAGAGAGCGAGAGTGAGAGAGAGAGAGAGAGAGAGAGAGAGAGAGAGAACACCCCCAATTAGGAATGGTCATGTTGTCATCATGTCTCCATTTCTTCATCCTGTGAAGATTTGGGGCTTGTAAACACAAGTGCCTAGAGTGTTTTTCAAGCTGCCAGGGCCAGGATTCAATCATTGAGTGGTCATGTGGGATCTGGCTCTCTTAACCATTAGACTGTGAACCCAGCCATCAAAGTTTTAAAACTGTTTAGTTTTTTTATTTAATGAGAGAGTCAGAAAGAAAGCTTTCTCAGCCAGCTGAGATCATGGGCACATGGGCTAGTGTCATGTGCAGGTCAACCTGGGAAACAGACTCCAGCCTTCCATATGGCCTCCAGCATTGCAGAGCATTGTGCTACTACTGCGCCACTACGGCTGGGCCATGACATTTGCTGATCTTTAATTCAATTCAGTTACTCTAGGATTTTGAAGATTGTCAAAGAACTAGAGTATTTATTTTTAAAATGACTAATTGATTCAAGAGAAATGATCGATTCACATCTATAACAGGTATTTACAATAACTGCCTATTATCCTGCATGTTGAAAGCATCCTTGGTCATATTAAAAAAATTTGAATGGAAAGAGTACATATGGGGTCATTGGAAAAGTCATGATGCATTTTTGCATAGAAAAACATGTCATGACTTTCCCATCAACATAGTAGTTCCTAAGAGTATAAAACCTCTTACAATGCAATTAAAAACAAAATGCCAAGATAGCAGTGTTGAAATGGAAATTGGATGAGCCTAGGATAGATGATAACAGAAAAGGAAAAACAAGTCATCCTTGGTAACTGCTGAGAACCTGTGGTGTTAACTCTGTTGATATAGTCTTATGGAGTAAATTGTGTTTAACATGAAAGAATGGCTGTTTTCTTGCTTTGATTTATAGCTCTAGAGCTGATTCCAGAATGGAATATTGCAGTATTTTGACTGTTAACTGAAAGCATTGTGTCGTTTTCTACTTGTGGCATCATCTCAGTGCTCAAGAAACTTTAGATTTTGGAACATTTCACATTTTGTATTTCGGGATTAGGGATGCTTAGCCTGTATGGTGTACTGCATTTAATACGTATTGTGCTTTACACCAGGAATATTACCAAACTCTTTACATGAAATATCTAATTTATTCCTACAACTCTTTGAAATATTGGGTTGTCAGAAAAGTCATGATATATTTTTCTGTTTTTCTATGTAAAAATGCATCATGACTTCTGATGATTCAGTAGTTATCATTGCTCTCTTCCTCTTATGGTTGAGGTTATTAGACTTATGAAAGTTAGGAACTTGCTAAAATGCTTCTCAAATTCATGCTTTAGATATAACACATTAAAAAAATTCAGAAGAACTGTAACGGTGGAAAATGGTTATTGCTTTATTATACATGTGAACATTTCTTAACAGTTTAGGATGGGAAATGAAGAATCATGTGAGGTATAATAATGAATTCAGTTGGAATCATTTGATCTTTTTATATTGATTGTTGTGCAGTTTGAATTTGTCTTTCCAAAATTCATGTGCTGAGATTTGGTTGTGATGGGATTAAGAAGATGAAAACTTAATCTGACTACAGCGTTCTAAGGGGGTGGAGGAGATTAGGATTAAGGTTATTAGGGCAAGGCCTATGTGATTGACTACTGGTGGGTTTATAAGAAGAAAGAATGAGACCACAACAGAGACACATGGACATTAACATGTAGATTTCTGCTCTGCTCTGCCTTGCTATGTGATCCATCTGTAAGAAGACCCTTTGGGGACCAGCAGTTGGCATAATGGCTATGTCGTTGGACTCCCATGTTGTCGACTACAGTTTGAGTCCCAGATTTAAACTCATGCCAGGCACGTGTGCGTGCGTGCCCGTGATCCCAAAAGGAGAATGGAGGAGAAGGGATTGCAGTGGGGCCATTTCCCCCGGCGGGGTGTGTGTGTGTGTGTGTGTGTGTGTGTGTGTGTATGATTTCTCGCTTTCTGTCTCTCCATCTCTCTCTGTCTTTCTGGTGAGCATACGCACCCTATAGCAAAAACCTATATATATGTATATATAAAGACCCTTTGACATGTTGCCCATCAACAGAAGACCCTTACTAGGTATAACCCTTGGCTTTTGACTTCCAAACCATGAACCAAATAAACCTCTGTTCTTAAAAATCACCCTATTTTGGGAACCAGCAGTTAGCGTAATGGCTATGTCGCTGGACTCCCACGTAGTCGACCCGGACCCATCCTGGACCCGGTGGCTTAAAACTCACGCTGGGCGCGTGTGCGTGCGTGCCCAAGATCCCAAGAGGAGAATGGAGGAGAAGGGATTGCGGCGTGACCATCCCCTCTGGGGGGTGTGCCGGGAGCCGTGCCCCAGCCAGGGTGGGTGCACAGGAAGGCGACGTGGGTGAACAGGAATCAGACTGAGACCTCACGCCCCTTTAGCATGTTCTCAGCCGACTGCAGCCAGAGTAAACTCCAGAGTGCAGCCCTGATGGCCAGAAGTCATGCGTATTTATTATAGAAGGAGTTTTTACAGTGGTGGGATGGGTGAGGGGAAGTAAGTGAAACATTTTGTTCTAAAAGGTAAGGCATTCAAAGTATAGGAACAATACTCATAAAACATGACATCTGTTTTGTTTAGGTATAAACAGTCATACTTTTTAGAACGAGGAAGTCCATTTTTCGGGTGTATTCTCTTCTTTGATTTTGATTACCAGGGAGGGTCTTTGGATGAGAGGGCTCCCAGGAATCTTGACCACTTCAGTCAGACCAGCTTGATCACTTTAGTCCCAGATTGGCCTCAGGTCAGCTTTTTGAGAACTTTAGCTTCAGGCTAGGGTGGTAGCAATTACAGAAGCCTAGAAATAAATCCTGTCTGGTTTAGTAAAGACAAGGTTAGTATATACTAAAGTGAAATACTTATGTTATCTCTGGGGTAGTCTACAGCTAAGAGGGTGAGTCTACATAGGAAAGGAATGTGGTCTTGTGAGTAGCTGAAGGTTGCTGTGTACTTGGGACTGTCTACATGCTGCTAATGACTGTGGCTTGGGGAATGACAATCTTCCCTTGTCCTGAGTGTAAGGGTGGCTTATGGTCTTTGGGGTAACAACACCTCGTGGATGAGTCCCTGAACCCCTCCTGGCTACTGAGATCGTTTTGCCCATTAGTAGCTTTAACTTAAACCTTTTTAATGCTTATCCCTAGTAGGAGAAGTGAGTGTAGCATTCTCTATTAACATTTTTTAGGAGGGTGGGGTGAGTCTAATGGGAGTAACTCCTGTTTGCAGCTGCCGCCCTACGCAGCTGCCACCTTAGTGGATCCGCATTCTTTCAGGATTACTGTAAAAATTATAGTAAGGCTGGGGGTGCCTTTATGGGGGGTACTGGGGTATGGCAATAAGGCCCATGGCAGAGAAATTGAGTGCAGGACAGTACAGCAACACAATTCGTGAGGTCCAGAACTCGTAAAACTGTTGACCTTGCAAACAGTTCTCCTCAGCCGAGTCCTTGCTCTAGGCAGAGGGGCAGTTCTTTCATACTCAGCCTGTGTTAACTGCATGGTCCCAGCAGGGGTGATTTCTCACTTTCTGTCTCTATGTCTCTCTCTCTCTCTGTCTGGTGAGCGCATGTGCCCTATAGCAAAAAACCTCTCAAAAAAAAAAAAAAAAATCACCCTATTTTAGTTTTTTTTCTGTTAACAAAATGGACCAGAACAGTTGTAATAATTGGCTTATTTTTTTCCTTTGGAGTACCACCACCTTTGGATCAGACCAGAACCTGAGTGTTAGTTTTGCCACTTGTTAACTGAGTGACTTTTTTATTTTTTTTTAGGTTTTGCCATAGAGAGCATGTGCTCACTAGAGAGAGACAGAGAGAGGGAAAGTGAGAAATCAGCCCCCCAGGGGGAATAGTCATACCATAAATCCTTCTCCATTCTCCTTTTGGTATTTTGGGCATGCATGCAAATAAGTCTGACTGATTTTCAGCCACTGGGTCTGGCATTCAAACCATGGTTGATCATGTGGGAATCCAGCACCTTAACTGCCATGCTACCTGCTGGCCCCAACTGAATATCTTTTTTTTTTTTTTTTTTTGAGAGATTTTTGCTATAGGGTGCGTGTACTCACCAGACAGACAGAGAGAGACAGAGACAGAAAGCGAGAAATCACCCCCCAGTGGGAATGGTCTCCTCTGTTCTCCTCCTGGGATCTTGGGCATGCACGCACACACGCCCAGCATGAGTTTTAAGCCACCGGGTTCGGGACGCGAACCGCGGTCGACTACATGGGAGTCCAGCGACATAGCCATTACGCCAACTGCTGGTCCAACTGAATATCTTTCTAACCAGGTTATTTAAATACACCATGGTTCATTTTCCTCATCCAGTATCTGGCATAATACCTTTCTCCCTCCAAGGTCTATTACAGATACAGTTATTCCTCATTATTCATAAATTCCATTTTTGCAAATTTGACTACTAAAGTTGATTTGTAAAAATCAAAATATTCAGTGCTTCTACAATCACTTGCAGATGTGAGTAGAGCAATAAAATATTTAAGTCACCTGATTGCATGTTTAGACAACTTCTTATTTCATCTCTCATTAGTATAAACAGATGTCCTCTCTGAGGTCTATTTAATGCCATGCTTTTAGCTTTTTGTTGATTTCACTCCTTTGTATGACCTTACAGCTGTAGTTTTGAAATGCCGGCTAGTGATTCTAAGTGCAAGAAGGCTTTGGGAGAAAACACATGTGTAAGATAAGCCTCATTCAGGCATAAATTCTAGTACTACTGGTGATGAACTCAATGTTAATAAATCAAAAATATATATTAAGAATCTTTAAGCATAAACACATCTAAACAATGTAAGGTGTTGATTAGTTGATAAAGACATTGTGACCAAAGGTTCTCAGGAACCTAACCCTGTATTTCTCAGTGGTTTAGGATTCACTAATTTAGTGTTCATGGCAACTTTATAGAACCTAACTGCTACAAGTAACGAGACCAATTGTATTTTTTTTTTTTTTTTAAGAGAGAGACGAAACTGTTGGGAGAGGAAGGGAGAATTTATTATAGTGTGCCCACACCAGAAAGACATGTAAAAATAGTGTCAACTGGTCAGCCAACTTACAGGTGCTTTAAGAGGAGAAGGGGGAAGTACCATGTCTTACGGCCCGTCTATAGTTTAGGTGGAGCATAATCAACTAATTAGGTCTTTGGGACAGGAGTTGCCTTCTTAGATAAAGGGGATGATCAAATGATCCATTTTCAAAGGCAGGAGTTTCACCTTGTGACTACAGCACAGTATCCCTCAGTGTTCGAAACTCCAGGTTGGTCTTTTGCCTGTTTGGAGTTCCTGTGAGGAACCTTGAGTTTCAGGTTGAATGAAAAACCGTTTTTTTTTTTAATTTTATTTTTAAAACTATTTATTTATCTAATCCTATTTGTTCTTATTATATTTTTTTAATGTGAGCAGAGAGAGAGAGAGAGAGAGAGAGAGAGAGAGAGAGAGAGAAAGCCAATCAGCATACCTGGGAATTGAAACACAGTCAGTCATGTGGGAATACAAATACTTTAAACACCACACCACCGGCTGGCCATGAAAAACAGTTTTTTGGGTTTTTAAAAAGAATTATTTTATTTAACTTTATTAACTTATTTTAATTTTACCAGAGAGGGACAGTGAGAGAGAGAGAGAGAGAGAGACAGAGAGAGACAGAGAGAGGGGAAAGTGAGAAAGCAAGCCTCTAGGTCCAGAACGTGAACCTCGGTTGGCCATGTGGGAGTCCAGTGCCCTTAACCATCACGCCACCTTCCAGCCTCCCAAATACCAGTTCTTAATTTTAACAAGTTGAGGTGAGTTTTGCTAAGCAGATCCTGGTTACAGTCGCGGGGGAGGGGGGAAGCAGCCCTGATGCAGAGTGCTACAGTTCCCTCTTTCTGTGATCTAGCAGTACAGGCTGGAGATGGGAGTGCCAGTGGGAGCCACTGAATCCAGATGTCCTCGCTTCAGAATATGGCACTTTGGCACACTGATTATTTCAAACCAAAGACTCTTAGAGATCAGCATATACCAAAAGGGGGTTTGTTAACGGATGGGAGAGTGTTGAGCTGTGTTGTGAAGTCCTTGGTTCTTTGGGTCCAGATCACTAAAATTAGAGATCTGTCCATAGGCGCAAAATGAAACTATAACCATGAATGAAGTAGGTAGAAAAGAAGATTTAACAGAAGGAAAGGAAAGGAAAGAAAGGAAGTACACCTAAAAAGATTCTTGGGTGGGCAGATTGCCAGGTGGCAAACGCTACCAATTGTATTTTTAAAGTACCAGCACTGGTATTTAATAAGCACTCAGTACACTCCCTTTCAACTTTTTCTTTTCATTTTCCTTCGACTGGGTGAAAAATATCTCTAAAAGATTTGAAGATATTCTTCATGATTTTAACAGGGTATTGAATGCTTTCTGAAATAACATCATTGTGTTTAAAAAATAAGATTCAGAAACACCATTTTCTCCTTTTTAGCTTTGAAAGTATGTTGTAACATTTCATTAAATATTCTTATTAATTAAAGTCGATAATTAATTAAGTCAAAAGTTCAATTTTGGACACTAAGCTGTCTTCTAAGATAACTTTATTTTGTCAGGAAATATTTTTGACTATAGGTGGTGCAGTCTTTATTACAACTATTCTGCTCTGCTGTTCTGATGTGAAAGTAAAGACAGTATATACATGAATAATTATGGCTTTGTTCCAATAAACTTTTATTTATAAAAATGGGCAGTGGGCGAGATCTGGCCTTCAGGAAGTCGTTTGCTGGTCCTGATTTAATGTAATGTTGGCTCTTGGTTAATGATATTACTTGTTATGTTAGGAAAACACTGGAAGACCCATGAGCCATTGAAAGTAAAATTTAAAAAATTCCGTAACTGTGTTTCTTTGTTGGTTGTGCTGGTAGTGGTAATTATGGCATATGGGGAGTGTTATGCCAGGCACAATGCTACCCATTTCACACTGTATTTTCTGAGTTTTGTTCTATGAGGGAGCTACGGTGATTATTATCTCGTTTTCCAGAGGCAAAAACGAAAGCCTAGAGAGGTAATGTAACTCATTTAATGCCCCAGAACTAATCTGATCCTAGGATAGCTTTGACTTTACAGCCTACGTACAAACTTCTTTGCCTAACCTTTTCTTATTTTCTGATGTCTTCTGATTTTGGAAGATGGATTTGAATGTTAGAGATTTGTCGTACAGCCTCTTTAAGCTTTTCCGAAGATAAGTGGAGAAATAAGTGGATGACTGTAGGTTTTAGCTCTAATTCTTTAATTAGTTTCTCAAAATTAGCTTGTTTTTCTTTCTAGTGAAGTTTTCCAATGTCCTCTACAAAAGGAGTCTACATAAATGTGAGGCTTTGCTGCTTCATTCTCCGCTGGGAGATTTGTTATTCTATATCGGATAATTTGGAGGTTTTATTTTGTTCTTGTTTCTTTAATACCCTGATTAAAGGATTAGAAAGCCCTTTTCTAGGTTTGAGTCACTAATACCACCTCACACAGAACCACACACTGGGGGATACTGATTTGCATTTGTTGAATGAATAATAACTCAGGAGTAGAACTGTCTTCTTTAACTGTGTCAACTATTCTTCACATTGCCCATGGCTCTTGTCTCTGGGTATAGTTTTCAGAGTTAGCAGATAATATGACATTAAGAATGAGATGTAGGTTTTGGAAACAACTAGTCTGGTACTGTGAATACTGAACAAGTAGCCTCATAGTTTCAGAGTGGAAGTAACTTATTTAGCTATTATTCCTACCTCCTGTTATTGAGCTTTATATTTAATTACCACTCACTGGATCAACATTTTATTTGGACCTAGCATGTGCCAGATATACTTTGGAATAAGAAAATAATGGTCTTTGTTTTCTTGAGTCTCAAAGTCTTATATCAACTGATAAGCGTCATGTATGCAGACCACTTTAATTGTATTAAGTGCTTTAATGGCGATACCATGAAAAGTGTAGTAGAGGGGACTAGAGGAGGCACAAATGGCTGCCTGGTGGGGGTAGGGGGGTGTCATCAAGAATGTTATTTTTGAATTAGGACAGGAGTTTTCCAGGTAGAGAAGGGGAATTGGTCAACATCTCTAGAACAATATAGTACAACAGCGAAAGAGAGGATAAAATATTTTGGAAATGATATGAATTTTATTATGGTTAGATGAAGGTGGGGCAAGGGACGAACCTGGTAAAATAGGTTTGGGCCAGATTATGAAATGCCTGTAGTGATAAGGGAGTCATTGGAAGAGTTTAATTAGGATGCGACCTGATCAGAGCCTTGTTAAAACAATTGTAGCGAAAGTGTGAAGGGGAGGCCTTGACTGATGGGTTGTGTGTACTTCTGCCTTCCAGCTTTCTCCTGTGCTTCTGGAGAGTATCTAGAAATGAAGAACCAGGTATGCAGTAAGTGTGGTGAAGGCACCTACTCCCTGGGGAGTGGCATCAAATTTGACGAATGGGATGAATTGCCAGCAGGGTTTTCCAACATTGCAACATTCATGGACACTGTGGTGGGCCCTTCGGACAGCAGGCCAGACGGCTGTAACAAGTAAGAATCCAAAGCCTTCACTCTAAAGATGTATGGTGATTAAATGTAAATAATAAATACATATTAGAAAAACTCAAGTAAATTAAAAAAAAAAAAAAAAGAAAAAAAAGAATCCAAAGCCTTTGCATCTTGGTTGAATACTTGGGAAGGACATAGTTGCTCTTTTCCAGAAAGAAGCTGAGAATAATTTTGGTACCGATGGGGATTATATAGATAAGCTAAATTGCAAAGAATCATGTTTTTTGGGGCAATTATTAGTAATAATGTAGTTGAATTTTCATGAGGTTAAAATAATTTCCCTCAGGATGTAATATGTAGATACCACATGCAAAATTGCAATAAAGCCATTAGAGAAACCAATTAATTTTCATATAATGTATTTATGACTAAACTTAAATCAGTAATGCTTCTACTAACCTTGCTCTATATTTAATCGATCATTTCAGATTTTTTTCTTTTCCTCTGAAAGGATGAATACGTAACTTTCATTTAGGCATTCAATTATCTTCCGTAAGAGAGAGTAGGTTAAATACTTAAGGTGGAAATTACATTAGCTTAATTTGTACTTCTTTTATAGGGGATTATTAGCTCTGCCTGTGACAATACTTGAAGACTTCAATTATTCTGAAGACACAAAACAAAACAAAATTATTTATCTTTGATCTATACTACTTCTTATTCTCTTATGTTGCCATGTAGCATTTCCCTTCATATTGCCCTGTTCAGGAGAATTCAACCTTAGGCCTCTGGCTACCTTCTGACTAGTGTGGCCTCTTAATTATTGAGCTGAAGGAGTTGTTTGATATTCTGGACATGAGTTCTTATATGCATGTACTTATATAATATTTAATATATATTATACACACTTTATGTGTATGTGTGTAATATTTCTTCCAAGTCTGTAGCTTTTTACCTTTTCTTTTTCTTACTGGTATCCTTTGATAAACAGAAGTTTAAAATTTGAAAAGTACAAATTGTTCGTTTTTTTTTCTATTGCTGTGTTTTATGTCTTGGGTTATCTTTGCTAGGTTGTAAAGGCTAGAAGTTATAAATGCATGTTAATCACAGTGTAGAGTTATAGTTAGTTAGTTAGAGTTATACTTTTTTTAAAAAAATGAAAAGCTTATTTCTTCCTTTTGTCCATGAGTGACAGAGGAGTGGGGATGAGGGAGAGAGAGAGCGAGCTAGGAGCACCCCAGCAGGTCTTGACGCTGTGATCTACCTCTAGTCTCAGCCAGCCCTTGACCATGGTGTGTACCCAGCACACTCAAGGAAGTCTCTCGGCTTGAACTGGGACCTTCCCATGTAGAATTGCCTCATAGAGAGTTGCATTTTACTGCTGTACCACTATCTGGCTCTGGTCTGAGTTATTATTTTATAATTTTATAATATTATTTTATATTTATGTACTTTTAAAATTCAACAACAGTATGGTTATATTTACATTTTCATCTTTGTGTTGTTGCCATGTATGTGGACACACATTATAAATCCTAAAATATAACGCCTATTAGGTTTTAAAAGATCAGTTGTTTTAAACAACAGTACAAATGTTTAGGAACTCAGAGACTATGTCCATTACTGAGGAGAGGCTCATTTGTTATGATGCAGGTTTCCTAAACAATGGAAGAGATGAAGAAAACACTGGTTTGTGTATGTTGACATACTTGTCTATTATGGGTGGTGCTCTTTCTTCCTTTCTCTGTAGCTGCTATGTTGGTGTGGATGTGTTGTTGAATAAAACTTCAGATGTCAGCTGAAAGGATAGTTCTACTTCAAGCTACTAAAACTAGTGGTCATCTATTTGGTGATAAAATATTTGCTGAAAATAGCAGTTTTGTAGCAAACTGATTATGTAATCTTGGAAAGATTTAGGAAGTCATACATTTTAAGAAATAAACCTCTTCATAGTTAGCCTTCAAGTTTCAGAAAAACAGATGTTTTCTTTTCTTTCTCTCTGTTTCTTCTTCCTTCCTTCTTTCTCTCTTTCTTTCCTTTCTTCCTTCCTTTTATTTTCAGTTTACTTACTCATTTCTCCCATGAAAAAGACATACGCATACATCCAGGCAGACAGGCAGGCACCCCCAGAGGGTCTTCACTCCATGATTTCCCCGCCCCCAACCTCAGCCAGCCAGGAGCACATGCATGTGTGTGCCCTGCCGTGTACACGAGGATCTTCCCATGCGACCTCAGACTGCAGTGTGTTGCGTTACTGCTGTGCCACCGCAGATGACCAGCTTCTGGTGTTTTCTGATGTATTTGCTGAGGATAAAACTACATTTAAATTAGGGTTGTGTAGCTTTGTGAACAGAAGAGGCTTCTGAAACTAACATGGAAATGCTTTTTGTTTTCATAGCTCTTCTTGGATCCCTCGTGGGAATTACATAGAGTCTAATCGTGATGACTGCACAGTGTCGTTGATCTATGCTGTGCACCTTAAGAAGTCAGGTTATGTGTTCTTTGAGTACCAGTACGTCGACAACAACATCTTCTTTGAGTTCTTTGTAAGGCCTTTTATATTCTGGAATTTATTTTTATGAGCCATTCAAGTAAATTTTCCCTTAATCAGTTGTTCTCTTTCTATTCCATGTCTCTTTAGATTTTTGTATTAAAGGAACCTGTTTATATTGAGAGAAAACATCATTCTCTCTTATAATATTTTATTTTCTGATTAATACTGTTTCTTTACCTTTGAATTCTCATGTCGTTGAGTAACTTGGGCTTGTTGTACTTTTGGTTATGAACAATAGGTGACTGGTTTAGATCTTTTTATGTGACAGATATTCTCAGGATTCATTTTAACTTTTTTTTTTTTAAATAGCTACAGATGCCATTTTGTTAATACTTTAAAAAAAATCAATTTTAGTTTTTACTTAAGAGGTTTCTTAAGTAAAGAGGTTTCTTCTCTTTGCATTTTCAAATAATTTTTACTACCTAGAATTATTTAAGTGTATTTATGACCCTATGAATTTTATATAGTCTGGAGGACTCAATGAATGAGATAGTTGATATCTCTGATAAGAGATTAGAAAGCATTATAGAATGTAGCATAAAATGATAGTGTAATACAATAGGCTGTTATCATTAAAGTTATTTAACTATTAGATATGAACTATATCTGATCATAGCAGTGACTTACTTCCTTAAGAAAGTAAGACTTCACGTTGACTTCTTATACCAAATTGTGTGTTATGTTACTAAGTGGGAACATACATTTAAAAAGGTTTTTTCAGTTTAGATTTTGGGAATAAATGTACTAACAGTTCTAAAATGAATTTTCATTACTCTTGGTAATGGAGATTTCTCAATTACATTTTGATAGTAAGAGGCATTTTCTATGAAAGGATAAGCCTTAGATTTAGGGGCAAGAGATTCTGGTTCTAAGTCCCAACTCTGTCTTTGCTAGCTGTGTGCTACTGAGTCATTAAGTTAACTTTCCAGTCCTCAGCATTCCAAAGTGAACTGTGTGGCAAGATCTTTAGAAGGTACCTGCCAGCACTAACATCCTTTGATGGACTCAAGATATTAGGCAACTGTTCTAACAGATTTACTTTTCAGCTACATTTTGTTTGCAAAACTCTTCTCAGAGTGAATTAGTCCCTATTTTGTAGGACATTTCTGGCAATATTGCTAAAACTATAAAAACTAAAAAAGTTAAGAAGTGAGGAAGTTACTTTGTTAGAATAAGTATTTAGTTTTGTATTGCCCAGTAAGTCTTCTGGGAGCTGCCAATGAAGGTCTTCTTAAGGCATAAAGTTTCATTACTTCCTTTCAATGATGCCTTTGTTCTTCTGGTTATAGCCTGAAAAGGGATGGCAAATTCACGTTCCTTATTTTATTGATGTTTCAGCTTTGTAGGATGCAATTTATTGACTCAGAGGGTCAACACTTCATGGTTATCATGCTAATGGTTAATGGAAAGGAAGTGTCTTAAGACAAAGTTGCACTTATGTATGTGGGCACTACATAATATAAAGCAATAAAGTAATTTTAGAAGTATATAGAACTTTCGCTCAGCCCTCTTTTGTTTTAATGTTGCAACTGAAACCTAAATAGAATAAGTAATTGGACTAAAATTTATACCTTTACTAGTAACTTTTAGAATAAGTAACAGAACTCAGGTCTCTAAAATGTTTGTAGACTGTCACAATAACACATGATGTCTATTTTTGGCTATAAAAATATGTTTCACCTTTACCTACATATTGACCCTCCAGCATCTGACCGGTTTATGTCTGCTTTTAAATGACCTAACATTTGCATTAAAACCTATTATGCTCATAGTATAAATACAATGTTTCAGTTAAAACTGGGTCCTCAGTAGCTGATATTCTATGGTATGCAGATGGTAAAAGGATCTATTTTCTAGTTAATAAGTTTTCAGAAAATAGCTCTTATGGAGAACATTTTAATGTTTGTATGTTGGTCAGAAGTGAAGCAGCTAAATGATTCAGAGGGGAAAGAAATAGCCATTTCCTTCGGTGGAAGTAGAGGTAATGAGACCTTGTTTTAAACCTACTCTGTTATGCAATGCTGCAAGGATGGTCTACGTGTTGGATGCCTCTGTATTCTTTATAGACCCAGAAGAGTGGCATCCCAACCCCTAGGCATTTGGGAAGAATTTCTTGGAAAGCACAAAGTGTTTAGTGCTAAAAACATTAGCTGCAGTTATTTGAATGGACATGGCAAAAAATAAATATTTACCCCCAAATAAAAATGTGGGACTTTGGCCATAGCCATTTACCTATACATTTAGATTAAATACCAGGAAATGATAAAAAAGCAGATTTTATCTATTTATGAATTTAAAATTTTACTGCCACAAATATTGTAAAAATCAACTCTGTTTATTATTGTACTATTGGGCCTGAATGGTGAATGCAAGTCATTAAAAGGTTTTGGTGATTTGGGTGGATTTTTGTAATCTTTCCCTCTTACGCATTGTCAGTGTTTACTGTTCTCTCTCTGTCTCTCTCCTTAATCGACTAGCTTCTTTGTTACTACTGTACTGAGGATGGTTTTTCAGAACCACTCACTTATATTCAGCTGTCAGTTAGGCTCCAGAAGTCTTGTGGTGTTTACTTGTTGAGAATTACTCATGGCCATTGGTTAATATGTGTTGAAAGATGTACTCTGTGCTGGGTACAGAATTTAATTAAAGCCAGCATTCAAGAAGCTTTACTAGGGTTCTTGTGTGTAATCCACAGATTCAAAATGACCAGTGCCAGGAGATGGACACCACCACGGATAAATGGGTAAAACTCACAGACAATGGAGAATGGGGCTCTCATTCTGTAAGTCTTTGTTTTTTCTTCTCCTTTTCTACTGACTTCATCCTCCTTCCTTTTCCCAACCATTTCTGAAAGTTTATTTTAGAAATCAAAGTCAAAATTGTCTATTAAGTTAGATGATTTCTAGTTAGGGAAGAAATTATCCCTAAGTTTCATGAACTCAAATTCCTACTTTTAGGTTATTTCCCCCCTACCCTTGTCTTTCTCCTTAGGTTCTTTTGCCTTTTCTTTCCCATCGTGCTCCAACTTTTCCCCCTTTCAATGGAGTAGCAACAGAAAAGTATATTCAGAACTATTATGATATATAGTGCCAGCTTCAGTGGCACAGATGGTAGCATGCTGAACTGCAGTGCTGACCACAGGTTTGGATCCTTGATTCACAGGGAATGCACAGGTGGTGCATGGGTGCCCAAGATCTGAGAAGCTAGAAGGTTGAGGTAGGGGGATTGCAACATGATGAAACTCTGTGAAAGGTGCCTTTCTTTCCCTGTCTCGTCTTTCTCTCATGTGTGCACTCACATACTCCCTGTCATATACAAACACACAGAAAATTAATGAAGAAAACATTTGGGCATGTAAGTTTACGAGTGTATCTGTCCGATGTGATAGACTCAGAGGCTCTTGATTTGGATGAATCCTCAAATTCCTTTCATCTAACTTTTTTGTGGAGCTTTCCCAAGTGATTTGGCCAACTTGTCTCTTAGCCTCTGCGCTATCTCCATTGTTGGAGAGCTCCAATTTTTGCATAATTTATCCATGTTTGGAGCCTCAACCTGTTTTCTATGTATTTACCACCCATTGGCCAAAATTCTACTCTCTCTGGTCACATCCAGTAAAGTAATTACTTACTTCTCCATAGGACTTCTCTTTGAATGCTTGAGGGCAATTATCAGGTAACATGATTCAGTGACTCTTATTCTTTGAAGTACTATCACTTTGGAGTGAGACATGGATTTAAAATCTACTTCTAGCTTAAAGTTTCTTTCGGTGTTTTGATTAATCCCTTTGTGTCTGATTATTTTAAATTTGAGACATGAGAACAGAAGTACAGGATTAAATGAGATGATGTATGGGAAGGGGATAGTTTGATGTCTACAACGAGTTTCAATAAGTGACAATCTGTCTTTGCCTTAATGTTTGTGGCCGGTGCTACATCTTATTGGATGACTAATAAGATATACCTTTCAGAGTATATGTACATATATTTCTAAATTTTTTCTTTAAGTTAATTTTTTTATGAGAGAGAGTGCATGTATGCTTAAAAGAGAGAGAGAGATAGGAGGGAGACCTCGATAGGATTTCTGTCATGCTGTGATCCCCTTACTCTAGTGCTACAGCTCACTAGGATCTTGAGTGTACACCCACTGTGTGTTTTCAGGTCCCCCTGTGATCTGGACCTGTGGTCGGGATGTGGTTTCCAGCACTGCAATTCAGTACACTACCACCTGTGCCACCGAGGCTGGGCTATAACAAATATGTTTTCTTTAATTGTAAGACTTAATATATGGCCAGCCTCATGGCACAATGGTTAGCTGTTACGTGGCCAACCACAGTTTAAATCCCAGCCCTACTGACTTGAAAAACGTACCTGGTGTGTATTTGAGTATGTGTGAAATTTTGACAGGAAGGAGAAATGGGGAAAAGAGGATTGCAGTGTGACCATGCCCCATTGGTTGTGCTTTCCTCTTTCTGTGGCAGTGCACGTGCCCTCTGGCAAACGAAACAATCAAACAGAAACACTAAATATAGAACAAAGAAGACTGAAAATGAGGCAAAAGTACTTAAAAAGTGCATTACTTACCTTTAATGCACCGCTTCTCTGAATCACTGATGTGATGAAGTAGCTGGGAAGGTTTTAATTTTATCAGCTTCAATTCGACCAGCTAGAGACTGCATAGAAAAATAAAGATGGTACCTGAGAATGCAAGGAACTCAGAACTGGTTGGATTACCTACATCAGTATGAAATTGATCAGTGAATTAGTTTGATTTATAATTAGACAAATACACCATTTCTGTCCTAGAGTCAAAGAATTAAATTGGGTTATTCTCTAAGAATTGGAGTCCTGTTTTCTCTTGTTGCTCTTGCAGTGATTTTTAGTCACTAAGTTTTAAACAAGCTTATTCCATTGCCTCTATTTTCAGAGGTCAAAGATCTGCTTTTATCTTTTTTTTTTTTTGGAGAGGTTTTTGCTATAGGGCATATGTGCTTCCCAGAAAGACAGAGAGAGACAGAGAGACAAAAAGCATGAAATCACCCCCCAGGGGGGATGGCCACACTACAATCCCTTCTCCTCCATTCTCCTCTCAGGATCTTGGGCACGCACACACACGCGCCTGTCGTGAATTTAAGCCACTGTGTCCAGGACTCGAACCATGGTCAACTACATGTGAGTTCAGTGACATAGGCATTACGCTAACTGCTGATCCCTGCTTTTACCTTTTTAAACAGATCTCTTTTAAATGTAAACCAAAATTTCATGCAAATGGTTTGCAAGACATTTTATATTTCTGTTCAGACTTTAAAATTTATTTTCCATCGTTATCACTACATTTTGTAGATTGACAGACTAACTTCTTAGAGACTGTCACCTTTAGCAGACCTTACGTCTGAGTTAATATTAAACTTAATTTGTGGATTCTAAATTAATGGTGTTTCATTATAATGCATTGAAAACATGTAGAAGGAAGTAGCTTTTGTGTGTAGTTAAAATTAGCATGACTTTTCTGACCTGAATGTCTTACTTTTCTCTTTCCAGGTAATGCTGAAATCAGGCACGAACATACTGTACTGGAGAACTACAGGCATTCTAATGGGTTCTAAGGCAGTCAAGCCTGTGTTGGTAAAAAATATCACAATTGAAGGTATTTCACAGCTGTCTGTTTTGGTACCTATCTATCACGTCTTACAGTTAGTTAAAAATATTTTCTAGCACGTTAGTTTGGCTGGTTCAAGGACAGAAATTAATATGGTAGACACCATACAGGTCCAGTGATTCTGATTTTATTCCTGACAACTTGAGTGTTTTGCTTTTTCCCCTTTGTACCCTTGAACTGAATTATTTAATCTGTGTGAAAAAGTAAAATGATGACATTTGTAGGTGTCTTTAAATAAAAATTTCTTTGTTAATAAGGCCTTATTATCTATTATTTATCTATTGTATCAGATATTGAGTTACCCAAAGAGTTGATACTCTGGTTATTGCTATGTTCATTAGAAAATATTCTCAACCTGGCTATTTCCTAAACCTCTTGTGCCTTTCTGAACCAGCTGGGTCATTGATGGTCTAGGAGAGCAGCAGCCAATAAGCCATGGGATGATTTTTTTTCTCAATTAAAAGTGCTTTTAATTAAAGCAGTGATTCTCCTTTATTAAAGTTTGGCTTATGCAGTATTTTAATATGTTCAAAGTGTGCTTGTTCCTGTGATAGTAACTCATTAGTCACAGGGACATCTGCTGGCAAAGGCTGGAATTACAGTTCAGAAGGCTGCTCAAGCCATTCTTGAAGTGTTAGGTCTGAATTGTGACTGAATAGGCAATAGAAAAAAATAGGAACAGAAAACCACAAGGATTGGGGAATAGTAAATTTACAGAATTAGTGGGTACCTGAGAGTTTATTTCATTCTTGAGATCGTGGATTGTCTTTTGACAACTCAGTTTATACATGTACTGTACCTCTGCCAAATCTCTTAATTCAGTGTTTGCTATACTTACTGTGTTTGATTCAAGTCTACCCCAGTTCCTTTCACACGAAAAAGGCTTTCTTAGTGCTGAATTAATGAGATAAAGGATTTGGGCTGAAATTATGGCTAATATTTCTTTCTTACCTTTGGGTGGGTACAAGCAGCAAGTAGATGCTGTTTTCCTTGTTGATAATGGGTCCGCCCTGCCATGTTGTTTTTCATCACCACACAGGGGTGGCATACACATCAGAATGTTTCCCATGCAAACCAGGCACATTCAGTAACCAACCAGGTTCGTTCAACTGCCAAGTGTGTCCCAGAAACACCTATTCTGAGAAAGGAGCCAAAGAATGCATAAAATGTAAAGAGGACTCACAATTTTCAGGTAGGGCTGGTTTGAAATGCTTCCATTTTCTTTCCTTTTTCCTCTCCTCTCCTCTCCTCTCCTCTCCTCTCCTCTCCTCTCCTCTCCTCTCCCCTCCTCTCTTCTTTCTTTTCAAACTTTCCTTCTTGCAGGATGGTGCAGGTGCTCCACAGAGACAGGGAAAGTGAGAAATCACCCACCACCACCACCATGGGACATGCGACAACCCCTTCTCCTCAGTCTTTCCCTCCTTACAGGATTTTAGGCACCCGTGTGCACGCACGCACCTGGTATGTTTCTCAAGCTGCTGCGTCTGGATCTTTCTTTTTTTTTTTTTTTCTTTTTTTGGAGAGGTTTTTGCTATAGGGTGCGTGCGCTCACCAGACAGACAGAGACAGAGAGATAGAAAGCGAGAAATCACCCCCCAGGGGGGATGGCCATGCCGCAATCCCTTCTCCTCCATTCTCCTCTCGGGATCTTGGGCACGCACGCACACGCGCCCGGCATGAGTTTAAGCCGCTGGGTCCGGGACTCGAACCGCTGTCGACTACGTGGGAGTCCAGCTACATAGCCATTACGCTAACTGATGGTCCCTGAGTCTGGATCTTGACCTGCACTGTTGACCTTTTGGGATCTGGCTGCCTTAACCATCAGACCATGAAGCTGGCCCTGTTTTCTCCTTTCTAAATTTATGGGGTTAAATGTACATTCATAAGTTAGAAGTTACACATAAAGTATGAGGGCCAGAAACTAATGTGCTAAAGTGAATCAATATCTAATGAATAAAGTAGGGCCTATTTTTTTATCCCTTTATGTATGGCTTTCCCCTTTGTGGTTTTTCTTTTCTTTTTTTTTTTTTTTGAGAGACATTTTTGCTGTAGAGTGCACTCACCACCAGAGGGACAGAGAGGCAGAAAGCAAGAAATCACACCCCCACGGGAGATGGTCATGCTGCAGTCCATTCTCCACCATTCTCCTCTTGGGATTTTGGGTAGCCACACACACTTACCTGACGTGAATTTTAAGCCGCTGGGTCCGGCACTCAAACCACTGTCGGCTATGTGGGAGTCTAGTGACATAACCATTATGCTACCTGGTCGTTTCCTCTTTGTGGTTTTTCTTTTTTTTTTTTTCTTTTCTTTTTTTTTTTTTTTTTGGGAGAGGTTTTTTCGCTATAGGGCGCGTGCGCTCGCCAGCCAGACAGAGAGAGACATAGAGACAGAAAGCGAGAAATCACCCCCCAGGGGGGATGGTCACGCCGCAATCCCTTCTCCTCCATTCTCCTCTCGGGATCCTGGGCATGCACGCACACGCGCCCGGCGTGAGTTGTAAGCCACCGGGTCCGAGATGCGAACCGCGGTCGACTACGTGGGAGTCCAGCGACATAGCCATTACGCTAACTGCTGGTTCCCCCTCTTTGTGGTTTTTCTATACCGCACCCTGCAGGTAACTGCTGTGGATAAGTTTAAACAGATCTAAAATAAAACTAGGTTGCACTTTTAGATGATTTGTTGGCATTGAGATGTACTCAGAAACTTATAATTTGTCCCAAATTTCCAATGTTCAGTGATAATGAAAGAAATCTAATGTCTTCTTGGAAAAACAAAACAAAACAAAACAAACTATGATGTATTTCATGTGTATCATGGAAACATATATTTCTCTAGGGAAAATAAAAATATAGGCCTTTATTTTCTTTATATATAGCTACTAGGTCATCAGGAAAGTTATGATGTGTTTCCTGATGACCGAATAGTTATACCAGAATTGCTCTGGTAAGGTTATTTTCCACTTCTAAGCTGTTCAATTTTTTTGTTTTGATTTTTGCCCTTTTTTTTAAAGGCACAAAAGAATCAATTCACTTTTGAAATTCTTTTTTATGTTGCAGAAGAAGGATCCAGTGAGTGCGTGGAGCGGCCTCCCTGCACCATAAAAGACTATTTCCAGATCCACACTCCATGTGATGAAGAAGGAAAGGTATCAGCAATGTTCACTCAGCTCCATCCTATGTTTATCCAACTGTTCTCCTAATTTGAATAGTCTCAAATGTGTGCGTCAGAGAAATTTATAATACATTTAGATAAGAAGTATAGGGGAAATTTGGGGATTCAGGTTCTGAGGCTTGTCTTCCTGGCTTGGAATTTTAAATCTACTTATTAGCGCTACAGGCTAATTATGTGATGTCTCTGTGTCTTTTTTTTTTTTTTTTTATCTATATGAAGGAAATGATATCAGTAGCTGCTTCAGAGGGCTGCTCTGAGCATATGTGAAATATTTAATGGGAAGTTCCTAGCATAGTGCCTGACACAGTGTAAGTGCTCAATCAATTCTTGCCTTTTTTGTGGAATGCACATGCATGTGCATGCTAGAGAGAGAGGGGTAAAGAGAAGGAGGAGAAGAAGGGCCCTTGATAGGGTCTCCTCATGCCACAATCCCCTCTTCCTAGCTTTCCACCTCCCTAGGACCCCAAGTGCTATGCACACACATGATGTGCTCTCAGGCCAACCTGAGAATCTGAATCTGTGGTTGTACATATGGCTTCCAGCCTTCCAGGACACTTGCATTACCCCTATACCACAGTGGTGAGGCTGTACGCACACACATACACACACGCATATGCACATATAAATATATGTGTATATATATATACACATAAACATATATATATGTGTGTATATATATATATATATATATTTTTTTTCTTTTAAGAGAGATTTTTACTTTAGGGCGTGTGTGCTTGCTGGAGAGACAGAGGGAGATAGAAAGTGAAAAATCACTCCTCGGGGGGATGGCCCACTACAATCCCTTCTCCTTCATTCTCCTCTTGGGATCTTGGACATACTCGCACACACACACCCAATGTCAGTTTTAAGCTACTGGGTCCAGGACTTGAACCATGATCAACAATGTGGGAGTCCAGTGACATAAGCATTATGCCATCTGCTGGTCCTAGCTAGGCATATTTTTAACAGTTCTGTTTTTTTTTTTTTTTTTAATAAGTAATAATATCAGGAAGAACCTATCCTTAAAAAGTACACTGTGACTCAGAGTATGGAAATACCTCATAGTGACTTTAATTATTTTGTTACTCATTATGTTTTGTCAATAAAATCCGTATAGCCATAGGCTAAATCAGTTATGGCAGATTACTGTGTAATTGAGTTTAGAAAATGTGAAGTAATTACCGTATAAACAGCACTTAGTTAGAGGAAAAATGCACACATGAACTCTGCAGTTGACCCACCTGCCATCTCTTAATTAGGGAATTAGTCTATATTAGCTTACAATAGCGAGGAAAAACTGACATTCAAGTGGCTACTCTGTGCCATTCCGTAGGTATGACTACATCTTAGAATGTGCCACCATGCTGACTCTTTTTTAGACACGGTCCCACTGTGTTGTCCAGCCAACCTTGAACCTGTCTCATTACTATAATCTTCTTCAGATCACCTGTATCTTAAATCCACGACAGTGTTTTGTTTTATGCATAGTAGGTACCCAGTAAGAATTCAGTAGTAATTGAAGCTTTGAAGGAAAACCTTGAGAGAGAAGAAATAGGCTTTCCTGTGTTATTCCATAAGGCAGAATTTGGGCTGATCAAATGAACATCCGGAGGTAGATTCCTGGAGAATGTAATGGTGTTCTAATAAGCAGAGCTGCCCAATCCTGGAGTAGCATGTTTGTCCAATAGGAACCTTTGTGCCAGGGCCAGAGGAATACCTGGTAGGGAAAGATGTTTCAGGAGGGAGCCTTTGTAGAGGAGGCACCAGGCTATATTGCATCTTCATCTCTAAGTCTAGGAGATTCATAAATCATTGAGGAAACCCTCAATATGTGGTTGGAGGCTGAGGGTCTACTGAGAGGAGATGTGGATGCTAAGCATGGCTTCAAATTGGGGGATCAGACACAGGTTGGTGAAGGGTGTGGATTTGCTAGTGCTTTGATATAAGATTTCTTGTGTTTTCTTTTTCTCTTAATAATCATCAATATTATAAGTTATTCCAAATGTTCAATTTCTGTAACATAATACTACTGAATGATATGACAGGAGAAAGGTATTAAAAATAGTATATAATTAGGGTCTGAGAAAGGACATTTAGAAGAAAAATAGGGAGGCAAAGCATTAATGGGACAAAGAAATGTGGTATTATCTTTATAGTTTTATCAACTGAACTAGGGAAGAAAATATGTATTATTAGATTTACCTTTCTTCCTTTTTTTTTCTTTTTTTTTTTTTGCTAGGCGCATGCGCTCACCAGAAAGACAGAGAAAAACAGAGAGACAGAAAGCAAAAAGTCACCCCCAGGGGAGGATGGCCACATTGCAATCCCTTCTCCTCCATTCTTCTCTTGGGATCTTGGACTCGCACACACATGCACCTGGTGTGAGTTTAAGCCACTGGGTCTGGGTCTCAAACTGCGGTCTACATGGAAGTCCAGTGACATAGCCATTATGCCAACTGCTGGTCCCTAGATTTGCCTTTCTTTGTATATAACTTAAGCAAATCAAATATACTTGGAGTCTACATTTCTTTTTTAAAATTTTATTTATTGATTCATTTATCTTAATTTGACCAGAGAAAGAAACAGAGACAGAAACAGAGAGAGAAAGAGAGAGAGAGAGAGAGAAAGTGAGAAAGCAAGCCACCCAGTCCAGGACTCGATCTGTGGTTGGTCAGTGGGAGTGTTCAATGCTCTAATCACCATGCCACCTGCTGGCCCCAGAGTCTACATTTCTTAATTAGAACAATAAGAAAAGAAAGAATAGAGATTTTTAAATTTGTTTAAAAAATTCCTGATTGTCAATCAGTTTCAGTCATAGAGTGTGGACACTCAGTATATATTAAGTGGGGACATACAATGTCTCTGCTTAATTGCCTGGCTTGCTTCACTCAGCAGTAGATCTTCCATATTCTTTCACTTTCTGTCAAAAGCCGAGGTTTCTTTTTTTATGGCTAAGTAGTATTCCATAGAGTATATGTGCCACAGTTTTCTCTAGGACTGAAACTGATTGACAAAAGGATATATAAACCCAGTAAATGGATGTAAATAACAGATATAGTGTGTGTGAAAGAGTAGAGTCTGAGGAAAGACATTTAGAAGAAAAATAGAGAGGCAAAGCACTAATGGGACAAAGAAATGTGGTATTATCTGTTGAAGATACTTTTATAGTTTTTTTCAACTGGACTAGGGAGAAATGTTCACATGTTGAAATACTAAATTTGTAAGCTAAATAATGTGATTGAATGTAAAAGAGAAAATGAAATAAAAAATGAAAAAAAAATTCCTGATAGTCTTTTTTTGAAAACTTAGACCCGCTATATGAAGATACAGTTCTCATGCCATATGATTTATTCATTTAAACTACATGTTATTATTTATAATATATTTATCATGATATAATTTTAGAATATTTTCTTGCCTAAAGCCCTGTTTAGAACCTCTAATACAATGTTAAAGTGGTGTCTTCCACATAAAGGAAAAAGATGGACAATGCTGCTAAGCCTTTAAAAAGAAGAGACAGGGGACCAGTAGTTGGCATAATGGCTATGTCGCTGGACTCCCATGTAGTTGACTGTGGTTCGAGTCCTGGACTCGGTGTCTTAAACTCACGCCAGGTGAATGTGCATGTGCATGCATGCCCAAGATACCGAGAGGAGAATGGAGGAGAAGGGATTGCGGCGTGGCCATCCACCCGGAGGGTGATTTCTCATTTTCTGTCTCTCTGTCTCTCTCTGTCTTTCTGGCGAGCGCAAGTGCCCTATAGCAAAAACCTCTCAAAAAAACAAAACAAAACAAAAAAAGAGACAGAGGTAAACACCTGGGAAAATAGAGAAGCACAGCAGTATTGTCCTAGAAAAAAAATCCAGGTGAATGGCAATACGTGGTTGGTAGCCTGAGGGTCTACTGAGAGCAGGTGTGGATGCTAAGAATGGCTTCAAATTGGGGGATCAGGCACAGGTTGGCGAAGGGTGTGTATCATTTCAAGAGAGACAAATGATGGAAATGAGCAAGGTTTGGGCAAGGCAGGGAAGCAAACAATAGTCTGCTTGACTGAGACCATCTGAGCCAGAATGTCATGGAACAAAAAGGTGGGTAGGTAGAGAGGCAGTTAGTGACCCTTTAATGCACATGCAACTTGTCTCTGATGAATTCAATCTATGAAGGCTTAGTACATGTATATAGTGACATTTTAAGGAAGAAAGCAGGCAATCATGGACAAATCCGTTCTCAAAATTTGTCTACATTTGCACCAACGACCCTCTGCTCAGACTTCACCCTTTTGCACCCCAGTCTAGCCAGAATCCAGGATAAGCCAATCAGTAGCCATCTACAACTCAGTTAAAAGTGGCCCCTTTCAGGGATTTTGACCACCAAAGACCCTCTGCCCAGACTTCACCCTCCTGCTCCCTGGTCTAGCCAGGAGCCAGGAAAAAATGTATAATCCATCAGATGACCAGAAAACACCGCAGAGGCACAAGAAATGTGAGAAATGAACAAAATATCCTCTAATGGAAAAGAATAACTCCTATTCTTCCCCAAAGAACTTGTGAAAATGTCAGATAAAGAATTTAAAATATTCATAATGACAAAACTAACAGAGATGCGAGAGAATAGTGACAACACACTCTAGAAGATGCAGGAGAAAAGAGACACCGAGTTCTAGGAGGTGAGGAAGTTCTTGCATGATCAGAAAGAGTAGATACACATCATAAAAGAGAATCAAATGGAATTGTTAGAGATGAAGGCTGTAATGGAGGAAATAAAAATTTTTGTTGAATGTATCAAAAGTAGATTAGACCATGCAGAAGATCGAATCTCAGATGTAGAAGATAGAACCTCTGACCTAGAAAAATTCACCAAAAAGACTTAGAAAAGAACCCCCCAAAATGAGAATAACATATGAGTTATACTAGATACCATTAAATGCCCTAATATCCAGACCATCGGTATCCCTGAAGTTGAAGAAACTAGTAAGGGCGTAGATAATCTATTCCATGAAATCCTGGAAGAAAACTTTCCAAACCTAGAGAGGCCCTCTAATATCCAGACCCAAGAAATATAAAGAACCCCACATAGAATCGAAACATGAAGATTTTCCCAAGGCATATCATAGCCAGATTGATCAAAACCATAGAGATAAGATACTAAAATTGGCAGAAGAGAAATGTCAAGTTACTTTCAAAGTATATCCCATAAGCCTAACATTGGACCTTTCATTAGAAACAATGCAAGCAAGGAAAGAATGGGAAAATATATTCAAAGTGTTAAGTGAAAAACAATTTCAACCAAGAATACTATACCCAGCAAGATGATCTTTCATATGGGAAATAAAGACAAAAACATTCTCAGATAAACAAAACCTGAAAGAATTTACCAATACCATACCAGCTCTCCAAGAAGTGCTGAAGGGAGTGCTATATCAGGAAAACTAAAGTTATTCACACAGAAATAAGAGTACAAGAAACAACCAAAATAATGTCCAGCCTAATAGTAGGGACAAGTCCAGAGCTGAATGTTAACTTCCAGAGTTTAAATGGAAAGATCAGACCACAGTAACAATGCAAATTCAATAGGAGAGAGACTAGTTACATGAGTCTGAACTAGAGAAATAGAATTTTTTACTTTAGACTAAAGCATTACTGATTTTCTTCAATGTTTTTATTTCCATATTTAAGGATTTTTGTCTTCTCTGAACTGTTGGTAGGTTCATCTACCTACTATTTGAACTGAATCCTAACTTTTTTCCTGGCTTTAAGTTTTAAGCAAATTTTCCTTAACATTTTTAAAATTTTGATATATTAAAACTAAAACTTTTTTTGAAATTAAAAATGCATTAAAAACACCTATTAATACCTACTTAATGACTGCAGTAAGCTAGATAGCTCCAGTGAGGTGCTACTTTATAGTATGTTTACTTTACTCACTGAGGTTTGTGCCTAAAATGTGTTCTTAAATATGTATATATCAAGACATGTGTTCTTAAATATGTATATATCAAGTGTGCTTGATATTGGATGTTTTTAAATTAATATCTTTAGTGAACCAATAAAATATGGGGAAAAAATGGCATGGAAAACAACTGTATATACCAGAGACAGTGTGGGAGAAGTGGAGGAGTTGGTAGAGGATAAGAGGTAGGGAATTAAGTTGGGGGGGGGAAGCAAAATATATAAGAAACAAGAAATAGATAATTATTTCATGATGATAACATGTATGATAATATCCTTGATTGAGCCAATATACAATGTATACTGGATGGAAAATCTCATTTTGTATACTGTATTAATGTACAGTGAATGACTGCAAATAAATAAAAAAAATTTTAAAAAGGGAAAAAAAAATTGTCTACACTTTAGTCCTCCTAGATTTGATTTTTTTTTTTTTTTTTGAGAGGTATTTTTTTGCTATAGGGCAAGTGCACTCACCAGAAAGACAAAGGGAGACAGAGAGACAGAAAGCCACAATTCCTTCTCCTCCATTCTCCTCTCAGGATCCTGGGCATGAACACACATGTGCCTGGCATGAGTCTAAACCACCTTGTCCAGGACTTGAACTACAGTTGACTACATGGGAGTCCAACAACATAGCCATTATGCCAACTGCTGGTCCCAAAATTTTATTTTGATATGAGCATCAGCTTCCAATTGATACTTTCATGTGTGCATCTTTTCAGTTTATTTCCTCCCATCTCTTTCATCATTCCATTACCTGCCCTTCTCTCCCTTCCCTTAGAAAGGAAAGGGTGCCCTCAATAGGACCTTGCCATGCCACAGTCCTTCTCCCAGCATCCCAGTCAGTCAGGATCATCAGTAACCGAGTATACCTGTGTGTTCTAGTGAACCAGAACCAGGGCCTCCCATATGGGCCCAGTATCATACAGTGGTGCTTTACTGCCTACACCACTGTGATTGGTCCCACATGTTTTAATTTTTTTTTAATGTTTAGTATAAATAAACATAAACATAGCTCTTTTGGAATCTTGATGGTAATCAGGTAAATTTTGTTCTGTAAGGGTTCTGGTTTCATAAAGTATTTCATAATTTTACCTCAGTTTGCCATTGACTGAATAAATTGTTGGTTTTTCACCTGCACTGTGAGCCATCTGTTTTTAAGTATCATTAATATTAATTTTTATTTTCCCCCAGAGAGCCAGACTTGAAAGCATCTATCTGCATTAGAAAGAGAGAATCAATCTGCCATGTAAAGCAAGATGTTTTATAAACCTAAAAGTTACTGAAATGTCTTTGAAATTTGACATCCAAGTGTTTACATGTTTAAAGGTGGTATACACTTTCTAACTTTTTTTTTGGTAGAGGTTTTTACTATAGGGCACGTGTGCTCACCAGACAGAGAGAGAGAGACAGAGACAGAAGCTAGAAATCACCCCCCAGGGGGAATGGCCATGCCTCAATCCCTTCTCCTCCATTCTCCTCTTGGGATCTTGGGCACGCACGCACACATGCCCTGTGTGAATTTAAGCCACTGGGTCCAAGACTCGATCTACAGTCGACTACATGGGAGTCCAGTGACATAGCCATTACTCTAACTGCTGGTCCCCACACTTTCTAATTTTAATAAATTTATACTTTGTAGATAAATCATGTGGTTAGCTGGTGTTTCAAAATATATTTTTGTATTTTAGTATTATTTTTGAGAGATTTTATTACTATAATGCACATGTGCTCTCTGGAAAGACAGACACAGAAAGTGAGAAATCACCCCCCAGGGCAATGGCCATGCTGCAATCCCTTCTCCTCCATTCTCTTGGGATTTTGGGCTCATATGCACATGCACCTAGTGTGAGTTTCAAGACACCAGGTCCAGGACCTGAGCCACGGTTGGCCACGTAAGAGTCCAGTGTCCCAACCACTACAGCACCTGCTGGTTCTATTTTATTAATTAATATTAATTAATTAATTATTAAGGTTTTAGCCATATGTTACATGTACTCACTGGAGAGAGACAGAAGGAAATTAAGAAATCTGATCATACCACAATCTCTCTTCTCTTCCATTCTCCTCTTGGGATTTTGGGTATTCACACACATGTTCCCCATGTGAGTTCAAACTGCAAAGCCTAGGATCCAAACTGCAATCAACCATGTGGAAGTCCAGCCCCTTTAACCATCACTGTATATCTTTACAGTGTAAGCATGGTTTTCCCAGTGTGAATACAATATATGTTAGTCAGGTCAGAGATATTACTGTATACATTATCATAACAGATAATTTTCCTTTTTTTGTGTCTCTTAGTTTTGTTTGTTTCTTTTTTCCCCCCAATTCTTTCCATCCCACTTCCTGTTTCCCACCCTCTCCTATACAGTCTCTAGAATCTACAGTTGCCCTCCCTGCTATTATACCTTCCAATCTTTTAGTGTCTTTTGTAGAGTGCAGACATTCAGGATATATTTAGTGGGAACATATAATGCTTGTTTTTGTCTTTCATAGTCTGGCTTGTTTCGCTTAGCATTCAGTCTTTCATATTCGTCCATTTTGTATAAAATGTCAGGTCTCATTCTTTATGGCTGAGTAGTAATCCATAAAGTATATGTGCCACATTTTTTCAGTTCATTCGTCTGTTCTTGGACATTTGGGTTGATTCCATGTTCTAGCTATTGTAAATAATGCTGCAATAAACATGGATGTGCAAGTGTTTTTCAAGATGAGGGTTTTTCATTCTTTGGGTAGATACTAAGAGTGAAATTATTGGGTTGCATGGTAGTTCTATTTGTAGGTTTCTGAGGAACCTCCATATTGTTTTTCACAATGGCTGTACTAATTTTCATCAACAGTGTAGGAGTATTCCCTTTTCACCAGTCTTGTCAGCACTTACCTTTCTCTATTTTTTTAATCTTAGCCATTCTGATTCTCTAATCAGAGTGATATCTCATTGTGGTTTTGATTTGCATTTCTCTTATGATGAGCAATGTTGAGCATTTTTTTCATATTCTTTTTGGCTGTTTGTCTTCCTTGGAAAGTTATCTGTTTAGCTGATTTGCCTATCTTTGGATTGGATTGGAATTTTTTTTTTTTTTTTTTTAATGGGTAAGCTGCTTGAGTTCCCTTTGTATTCTGGTTATCAGTCCCTTATCTGAGGCACAGTTTGCAAATACATTCTCCCACTCTGAGGGTTGTCGCCTCACTCTAATTATTGTTTTTTGTTCATTTTTTTTTTCCACTGTGCAGAAGCTTTTTAGGTTGATGCAGTTCCACTTGTCTATTTTTGGGATTATTGCCTGTGTTTTGGGGGACTTAGTTAAGTCTTTGGCCACTCCAATGTCTCCAATAGTTCTCCTGTGTTTTCCACCAGGAGTTTTATAGTTTGGGGTTTTATGTTTAGATTCTTGATCAATTTTAGTTGATTTTTGTTAATGGTGAAATATCGGAGTCCAGTTTTATTTTTCTGCAGATGAATATCCAGTCTTTCATGCACTACTTATTAAAGAGATTTTCTTGTTTTCACTGAGTTGTCTTGTGTCTGTGGTCAAAAGTCTATTGGTTCTGGACCAGCAGTTGGCGTAATGGCTCTGTTGCTGGACTCCCATGCAGTCGACCGTGGTTTGAGTCTCGGACCTGGTGACTTAAACTCACTCCGGTCATGTGTGTGTGTGTGTGTGTGTGTGTGTGTGTGTATGTGTGCCCAAGATCCCAAGAGGAGAATGGAGGAGAAGAGATTGTGGCATGGCCATCCCCCCTGGGGGGTGATTTCTTGTTTTTTGTTTCTCTGTCTCTCTCTGTCTTTTTGGTGAGCATACACACCCTACAGCAAAAACCTCTCAAAAAAATAAATAAGTAAAAGTCTGTTGGCTCTATGTTTTGGAGTGTATTTCTGGCTTCTCAATTCTATTACATTGGTCTCCCTGCCTGTTTTTGTGCCAATACTATGCTGTTTTGATTATCACAGATTTGTGATATATTTTGAGGTCTGAAAGTGAGATGCCTCCTACTTTATTCTTTTTGCACAGTATTACTTTGGGATTATGAGGCCATTTATGATTCCAAATAAATTTTATGATTTTTTTTCTATTCCTGTGAGGAATATCTCTGGTATTTTGATTGGGATTGCATTGAATTTGAGGATTAATTTGGATACAGTTGACATTTTTGGATACGGTTGACATTTTGATTATACTTATTCTTCCAATCCAGGAACATGGGATGTCTTTCCACTTTTTTGTATCATTTCAGTTTATTTTTCAAGTTTGTATAGTTTTCCTTGTAGAGGTCTTTCATTTCTTGAGATAGGTTTATTCCAATGTATCTTAATTTTTTTTGTGGTTATTATAATTGAGATTGCTTTCTTCATTTGTGCCTCAGTTAGTTCCTTGCTGGTATATAAAAATGCTATATATTTTTGTATGTTGATTTTATGTGCTGTCACTTTAGTGTTCATTGATCACTTCCAGGAGTGTTTTTTGGATTTTCTATGTATATAATCATGTCATTTACAATAGAGATAATTTTACTTCTTCTTTTCCTATTTGAATACCTTTTATTTTACTCTTGTCTGATTGCATTGGCTAGGACTTCCAATACTACTGGGTCATCAGAAAAATCATGATGTATTTTTCTAGCAAAAATGCATCCTAACTTTTCTGATGATTCAGTATATTGAAAGGAAGTGGAGAACGTGGGAAGCCTTGTCTTGTTCCAGTTTTTAGTGGAAAAGCTTCCAGCTTTCATCTAGTCGGTATATTAGCTATGGACTTTTCATATATGGCTTTTTATTGCTTTGAGAAATACCTTCTATGCAGATTTGCTGAGAATCTTAATCATAAAGGGATGTTGCATTTCAATAAAAATACATGCCTTTTCTGTATCAATTGATATGATTATATGTTTTTATCTTTCCTTTTGTTAGTATGATATGTTACAGTTATTGTTTTGGGTATGTTGAACCACTTTTGTATCCCTGTAATAAAGTTTACCTAGTCATGGTATATAATCTTTTAATATGTTAAAAAGATACAATTTACTAGTATCTTGTTGAGAATTTTCCATTTGTATTCAACAGAGATATTGATTTATAGTTTTCTATTTTGTATGATGTCATTGTATATTTGGGGAATCAGGGTGATGGATGCTTCATAGAATGAGTTTAAGAGAGTTCCTTACTTTTGAATCTTTATAAATAGTTTGAGTAGAATTGAGGTTAGCTCTTATTTTAAAGTTTTGTACAATTCAGAAGTGAAAACCATTGGGAATTAGACTTGTCTTTGTTGAGAGACTACTTATTACTGATTCAATCTTATTACTTGTTAGGGATCTATTCAAGCTTTCTATATCTTACTGATTTATTCTTGGTAGATTATATGTGTCCAGAAATTTGTCCATCTCATCTAGGTTTTCTTGTTCATTGGCGTATTGTTGCTCATAGTATTGTCTTATGGTCTTCTGTATTTCTGTTATGTCTGTTGTAATATTGCCTCTTTCATTGCTGATTTGATTTACCTGGTTCCTTTCTCTGTTCTTGATTAGTCTAGCTAATGGTGTGTTGATTTTGTTTATCTTCTCAAAGAACCAGGTTTTGGTTTCATTTATGTTCTGTATAGTTCTTTTATTCTCTATTTCATTTGTTTCTGTTTGAATCTTTATTATTTCTCATTCTCCAGGTATTTATGTTGTTGTTATTGATATTGTTCTAGTTCCTGGGGATGCATGGGTAAGTTGTCTATTGGCCACCATGCCATTGTTTTTTCTTTTTTTAAAAAAATATTTTATTAATTTTATTTCTTCTTCAATTTGACCAGAAAGAGAAAGAAAAGGAGAGTGAGAAAGCAAGCCACCAGGTCCAAGACCGAACCACAGTCGCCCATGTGAAAGTCCAGCACCTAAACCACCATGCCACCTGCCAGCTCATGTGTTTCTTGTGAACATTAATTACTGTGAACTTCCCTCTTGTCACTGCTTCCACTGTATCCTATAGGTTATGAAAACTTGTGTTCTCATTATCATTGGTTTCAATGACTCTTTTTACTTCAGTCTTAATTTCTTCAGTGACTGTGAAATCATTCAGGAGTAGTTTGTTTAGGCTCCATATATTTGTGTAATTTTGAGGGTTCTTTCTGCAGTTCATTTCAAGTTTAATTCCATTGTGATTTGAGAAGGTGCTGAATATAGTTTCTATACCTTTGAATTTGTAAAGGCTTATTTTGTGCCCTATCATGTGGCAGATTTTTTAAAGTGTTCTATGTGGGCGTGAGAGAAATGTGTATTTTATGATTGTTGGGTTAAGGGGGAAATCTGGCAAGTCCCTTTGATTTATGGTATTATTTAGATATTGTATCTTTTCACTTATTTTTTTGTCTAGATGATTTGGGCAGAGAAGACAGTGGAAGTGTTGAATTCTCCAACCATTTGTGTGTTGCATTCTCTCTCTCCCACGAGATCCAGCAATCTTTTATGTATATAAGTGCCCCTGTATTGGGTGCATAGATATTTAAAGTGTTACATCTTCTTGGTGAATTAGCCCTTTTAGTACTACATAGTGTCCTTCTTTGTATCTTCTTACACTTTTTGTCTTAAAGTCTATTTTGTCTGATATTAGTATTGCAACTCCAGTCTTTTTGGATTTCCATTTGCATGGAATATCTTTTTTCAGTCCTTTACTTTCAGTCTGCATATGTCTTTATCAGTGAGGTACATTTCTTGCAAACAGTACATAGAGGGCTTCTGGTTTGTTTGTTTGTTTGTTTGTTTGTTTAAATCCATTCAGCCAGTCTGTGTCTTTTAATTGGACAATTTAAATTTAATCTATTAACATTCAACTTTATTATCAATGTTTACAGACTTATCCCTGTCATTTTGTAAGCCATTTTCATGGTTATTTTGTGTTCTTTTATTTGTTTTTATCTCTTTAGTTTTCTGCATTTTATTATTTTAAAACTTACCAAACCAACTGTCTTTAACTAGTACCACTTTACCATTTACTAGTTGTAAAAGACTTTTTGAAAGTTTATTTATTTATTTATTCTTCCGTGAGAGACATATGAAGAGAGGCAGGCACTCTCAATTGGATTTTTATTCCGTTATCCACCCCCACTCCCAATCAGACAAGATCAAGGGTGTATATATATATATATATATATATATATATATATTCACCTAGCATGTGATGTGAACCCAGGACCTTTGCCACATGGGTCTAGTTACACCTGCCCCCCTTGTATATGACTTTTAGGCAACTTGTTTAATAGCTCTAGTCTAGAGTGTTTCCTCATATATAAACCTATGAAGATAATCATATGTTCCTCTTCTGTGGTTGAGAAGATGACCCAGTATACCCCCAGGATCAGCACACAGTGCTCAGCCTCAGCCACCCTCCATTCCTGTGTGGGATCCCATATTCCCAACAATGTGGTAACTCACACACAGCTCAATCCATTTTTATTAATGTCAAGATAAATAAAAAAATTAGTGAATTGACTAGGATTTGAAATTTGTTTTCTTATACGTGTTATACCAAAGTTTTAAAAAAAGACAATCCCCTAAATATAATATTTCATTTACTAAGATTCCTTGAATTTTAATACTGCCTTTTTTCAGGTGAATTGAGTCCTTTATGGATAGAGGATATGATTTATTTTTTTCAGCATGTAGGAAGCCCCAGCAGGAGTAGCCATTATTGTACAGATGGTAAAGAGGCAAATGGGTAAAGTGACTGGTTACAGTATATTATGACATAAGGCATAAAATGAATGTGGAAAGAGAGAATTATAAAATGAAAAAAATGTCTTATTTATACTTCTATTGAGACATCTACCGTTAAATCATTTTCTTAAGCATCCTCCTTCAGATGACATAATCTACTCATTCATAGGATTCTTGAGGACTCAATTGACTGGCCTAAAGGGCTCTCCTCACTGGAAGTAACTATAGAGAATTGCCTTTAATTTTGGGTCTCCAGCTTTAATATTAGACTTCCTATTGCAGAAGCTCTTTTAAAGGAGAAAGAACTATTTCAGCAGTTTATATGTCTAATGAAAGGAAGCTTTCTAGTTTCTTTCTCAAAACTTCTATTTGGTTATAAGAGTTGATTTTTCTCTTTGCATTTAAAATATATCCCTCCCCCTCCATGATGCATATTAATTTTGTTTTAGAATGGCCAACCTATTTGATATCTCTGATTTCTAAACAAGAATAATTGTATAATAACCTTTTAAAATATTTTGTTTTGTGTGGAAGTAAATGCAGGTGTGAGAGAGAATAAAAGGATAAAGGTTTAAAAGACTACTGTCCTTAAGAGGTTGCCTTAATCCTGATGTTCAGGAATACATGGAACATGGCCAAGAAGCCTCCAGAAAAAATATTTTAGCTATAGCTCTTGTAGTCTAATATCAGGTTATTGAAAAAATTCAGAGAATAACTCCAATAATTATGAATTAATAGGATTGAAATGTGATGCTTGATCTGTCTTTTTTTTTTAAATAACCATTTCTTTTGCACTGTGAGCAAAATGTTTTAAAATGTACTATATCTGGAAGAAAGGAAGCAAACAATGGAGGTCTCAAAACAAAAAAGATGCAGTCGCTGCATGCAAACATGTCAATTACAGGACAATGTGAATGAATGGATAGATGAGTAAGGGCAATAATTATGTTGTCTATATTTTAAAGAGGGATTTCATGATAATGAATATGCTGTATCTGAGGTAAGACCTATAGCTTAGTGTAGAAACATTTGTAGTTAATAGTCATTTCTCTGCCTATTTTCTTTCGTTCTCTCATTTTGTCACTAATGTTTCAGATTCTCTTCATCTGGTCCTTATGTTTTATCATTGTCTTCCCCTTTCCTAGACTGACAGTTTAAAATTTTCATTATAAGCATGTTATTTGACTCGCTAGCCTTTTTTCCATTTTTCCCCCCCAGACACAGATAATGTACAAGTGGATAGAGCCCAAAATCTGCAGGGAAGATCTTACAGATGCTATTAGATTGCCCCCTTCTGGAGAGAAGAAAGATTGTCCACCTTGCAACCCTGGATTTTATAACAATGGATCATCATCTTGCCATCCCTGCCCTCCTGGAACATTTTCAGATGGAACAAAGGGTAGGATGTCAACTGGTCCAAGAATTAGACCTTTAGCAAAATCATCTTATTAGACTACTGTGACCTCGTTCTAAATTGTTTTTATGGAATAATTAAAAAAATAATTTTCTTAACCTCACTGAGACTGAGGAAGGGTTGAGAAATATAATAATAAAATTATAAGGCCACAATGGCTTATTTAATATAGGAGAATAACTGTTCAATGGCATTATGTAGAAAGCTCTCTTAATGGGATGACTGTTCGCCTTTGGGTATTGATAAGAAAATTTCACCATGTAAGTGATTAAAGATAAGCACTCATTTTCTGTGCATGGGTACACATGTATTAAATCACATTTTATGCTATAATAATAGAAAAGATTGCTCATTTTGATCATATGTCAAAATAGACCCTGAGTAGATTGTTTAAAGATGTAGAGTTGAGAAAATTTTAGTATATTTACCATATAATGCTACAGAAAATTGTTACGGAATTTATTTTAATTTTAGTAAACAAATATAACAGTAGATTTTAGATGCTGGTATCTTAAGCCTTTAAGTGAGTGTAAAAAGGTTCTGGAGTCAAATTGACCTTGGATTTGAATCCATCTGTATACAGGGAATCAATAGTGTAACTTCAGCCAAGTTACTTAAAACTTTGAACTCAATTTCCTTGTCTGTAAGATTGTGGGTAAATATGTACCTCATGATCATTGAGCAGGTTATATAAAAATGTCTCCTTTGGCCCCAGGAAGTGTTTTGCTAACTGAATGTTTTCCTACGCATTTTCTTACTGATGCGATGCTGCAGTGTCATGGTTAAGTTTAAAAATGGTGAGAAAAGAACCTTCTATTTCCATTTGCAGATGTTAATTAAAATGAAGCTTATTATATATTTAAAAAATTTAAATGATTTCTTTTAATGTTTATTAATTATTATTATTATATTTAGTTTGTTATAGGGCATGTGTGCTTCCTAGAGAGAGACTCAGAGAGAGAGAGAGAGGAAAAGTGAGAAAGCAAGTCTCTAGGTCCGGGACTTGAACTACATTGGACCATGTGGGAGTCTGGCGTCTTAACTACCATACCACCTGCTGGCCCTAAATCAGGCTTACTTTATAAACCTAACTCTTTTTAAACCCTTCAAATTCTAGAACTAATTCTCGAAGTACTTAATATTTTGAATTTTGTATCATCAGTCCATAATTAAACAGTGTGAATACTCTGTGAAGTTTAATAACCAATTGGAAGGATGAGATATTTCCTCTTTACAGGGTGGGAGGAACTGATTTCGAGGTCGCATGTAAGGGAACATAAACTTGTTTCAGAATTGCTCTTCTCATAAAAGATAATTCAGTATTGGCAGTTACTGACAGAAATGAAAGGGAAAATTGTTCTAAAAGATTTTATATGTATTCTTTTTATTTCTCATGTTGGTCAAGTATATGAGATGATTTCAAAAGTTTGTCAAAAAGTTGAACTAAAATGTGAGTTAATTTTGGTGCAGATTGTTTTTTGAAATTCACTCAGAATTTCTTCATAATACATGGTTTCTATAAGCATTTTAAAAAGTTTATATTTTTTTTTTTGTAAGAGAGAAAGAGAGAGAGAGAGAGAGAGAGAGAGAGAGAGAGAAACAGATACCTGCCAAAGGGTCCTCATTTCATTTCCACCCCCATTGTCAGCCAGCCTGACTCAGAGGCATGCCCATGTATACCTGGTGTGCTCAAGCGGTCTCAGGACACGAATCCAGGACGTCTCTCATGTGGATCCATTGTGTTACCACTAGTCCACTGCCTGCCACTTCCCACCATAAACTAAAAAAAAAAAAAAAAAAAAAAAAAAAAGAAAGAAAATATCTTCCATGAGCAAGAACAAGAGGAAGTACGGGAAAACCTCTAACAAAAACTTGATACCACGATCCACCCCTAGCATTTAGCCAGCCCTGGATCACAGGCAAGTGTGTTCCAGCATTCTCAGAGAAGTTTCCAGACTCGAACTGGGAATCCTCCCATTTAAGATTGCCTTGCAGAGGGTATGTTTTACCATTGCGCCACTGCCTGGCACCTACCATGAATTTTTTTTTTTTTTCTTGTTCGTGACAGAGTGTGTGTGTGCACATGTAAGAGATATGTATAGAGGAACATCTCTACAGGGTCTGGTTACACTATGATCCCCTTCCTTACATTTGTTTTTTAGAGAATATTTTTGCTATAGGGTGCATGCACTTGCCAGAGAGATAGAGACAGAGAGAGATAGAAAATGAAAAAATCAACCCCTGGGCCTTTTTCCAA
Organism: Tupaia tana; assembly: GCA_026018925.1. NCBI lineage: Eukaryota > Metazoa > Chordata > Mammalia > Scandentia > Tupaiidae > Tupaia > Tupaia tana. Next base: position 60,892,927 of record JAKSZU010000003.1, on the reverse strand, counting down.
TCCCTTCTCCTCCATTCTCCTTTAGGGATCTTGGGCATGCACACACATGTACCTGGCAGTTTTAAGCCATCAGGTCCAAGACTTGAACTGCAGTTGACTACTTGGGAGTCCAGCGACATAACCATTAACCATCCGCCAGTTTCCCCCTTCCTTAATTTTTTTATAACCTGTTGAATCTTGGGCACTCACATGCTTACCTGGTATGTTTCAGGCTAACCAGGCCTGGGATTTGAACCACAATCACCATGTGTGATCTGGTTTCTCTTGAGCCACTGCTCAAGAGCCACTGTAGCATGGAGCCAATCCCACAAGTGCGTATGTGCATGTGCATGCGTGCGTGCACGCATCACACACACACACACACACACACTATGTGTAGGATTTTCTTTCTTTCTTTCTTTCTTTCTTTTTTTTTTTTCTTTTCTTCTTTTCTTTTCTTTTCTTTTCTTTTCTTTTCTTTTCTTTTCTTTTCTTTTTGAAAAAGTCATTACTTCCCAAGGGAATTGGTGGTGGAATATCTTTCCTTTTCACATCTCTCCTGCTAATTATAGTTTGGTAGTGATGAAAACAAAGGGAGAAGTTGTGTACATGCCATTTAATTTTAATTTTTCACCCTACTTGTTTCTTATAGAATGCAGACCATGTCCAGCAGGAACGGAGCCTGCACTTGGGTTTGAGTATAAATGGTGGAATGTACTTCCTGGCAACATGAAAACTTCTTGCTTCAATGTTGGGAATTCAAAATGTGATGGGATGAATGGTGAGTTCAGAATCAGTCTACTTGAGGTGTTTTGCTGCAGAGACATCATCATTCTCAGACTCAGCTCTCTAAAACATACCAAGTATGGTTATGAGAAGCTTTAATCTTATCATCTGGCTACTTGCCTGTTTTCTAGCCCCCCAAAATGATAAGTGTGGGATCACAGCCAAATGTCTGTCCTATAAAAAATAAACTATTAATTTTGTATTTGGCAGAGTCAGTTTGGAAGTAGATACTGAGGATCACCCCGTACGGGTATAAACACCACAATAGATTTACCAATACTCTGTGGTTTACTATTTTGAAGAGGATGACAGCATTTCTGCCTTGGTTAGCTTGGTCTGGGTCAGCTCTGTGCCATGGTGAGGGGTTAAATGATCTCAAATTTCCCTTACTTATGAAGTCTATGATTGTGTTTGTAAAGTACATGAACTCCACTTACTGACAATTTGAAAATGTGTTAGAGTTCTACAGGACAGTTGCTGAACTTTATTCTTAGATTTTAAGTACTTAGAGAGCCTAGTATTTCATTGTTCTGCAATATATGTTGGTTGAATGAATGGCAATATCTACTATGTGTTTTAAAATTTGACACTGGGCATAGGTATTATAAATACCAGGGTCCTATGCTGAGAGGAATCCTTTACTTTTATCAGGTCATTAGCATTTTACATCAACTTATTTTTTTCCATATCACATTTGATTATTATAAACATACATGTGAGGGCATGAACACACATAAAACCTTTTTTATTTATTAATTTATTTCTTTCATGTATGAGAAAAGAGAGAGAGAGAGAGAAGTATCCTTAACAGGGTCTCAAGCCATAATCCTCGCTTAAGCCCTTCTAGGCAGCTGGATCACAGGCATGCCTTTGTGTACCTAGCATGGATAGGTTTACCTGGGAACCGAACCTCAGTCTTCCACTTGGCTTCTGGTATTAGAGAGCATTGCATTACTGCTACACCATCATGGCTGAACCACATACTTTTTAATTGGATATATTTTAGATCAGTATCCAAGTAATAAATAGGTTTTGGATATAAGAATACAGGTATGCAAATGAATACAGAGGCTGACAAATAATAGATCTTCAAATAATGCTGATTAAATAAAAGAAGGAAAGAGGAAATGATAAAACCTAACTATATATTAAACATGAAATATTCTTCCTTCTTGACCAATAATCCCACATTTAAAACTTTAAGTGAGTAAAAGAAAAAAATATTTGTAATGATTGTTACCTGACTATGAATGTTATGTTCTAAAAAAAGTTATTATGATTGAATTCTAAATTGAGGAAGTTAAGACCTATTGTAAAATAAAATTGGGAAGGCTAGGATATTGAATGACTCTAGAAAGATCTAATACATTTGTGTGCGTGTGTGTGTGTGTGTATGTGTGTGTGTATGGGTATTCACATACTAGTAGAGATTTTCTGGAACTTTTATTCATATGTAGAGAGAGAGATAAGAGTGAAAGAAAGTGAGAAAGCACTCCCTGCTCCTCCTGATGGAGAATGGTCATATCTCAATCCTTCTCATGCATTTCCCTTTTTTTTTTCATGGTTTGGGGCATGTACTCACATGATCCCATTGCGTTTCTCAAGCTGCTGGATCTGGGACTTGAACTACATGTTGGCCATATGGGATCCTGTTACCTTAACAACTATGCCATGGGCTGGCCCCAAAACATAATTTTTAAAACAAAAAATAAATCTTAAAACACAAAGTTTATATAGAAACATGGATAACATGGAAATATTTCACTCGTAGGGAAAAAGGAAAATAAAAAATTGCATATAGCTTTGTAAAACAGTGCTTATGGACAAGGACTAGAAGAGAATATACAAAAATCATAGTAATTATTAGGGTATTAGATTAGAGACAGAGAGATAGGCAGACAGACAGACATCCTCAATATGGCCTTCATGCTTTATTCCAACTCTAGTCTTAGCTGTCTTAAATCACGGGTACCTGCACATGCCTAGTGTGCACAGGGAGATCTCAGAATGAGAACCCATGACATTCTCATGTGGGTCTGGTTCTGTTATCATGTGTCACTGCCCAGTCCCTAGCAAGAAATATTGTTAAAGTCAACATTTTTATTGATACTGTGATAGACAGTTTTTATTATTAAAAATGGATAAAAATGATGACTAGGGCATAATCAAAGGCAGTATTTCCTACGTTTCTACTAACTTGAATATATCCTACTTTCAGATCTCTGCTTTAACATTCTCGTGATTTGTTGCCTAATATAGTGACCATTAGCACATGTGGACACCCAGTCCTTGCAATGTGACTGGTCTGAGTTGAGATGCACTGAAAGTGTAAAATGCACACTACACTTATGCAAAGGTTTAGTGTGAAAAAAGTAAAATGTCTGTTAATTTTTTATTAGATTACATGTCAAATGATAACATTTTGGGTCTATTTGGTTGAATAAAATATATTAAATGAATTTTCTTTTTCTTTTTTTTAAATGAATTATTTACCTATTTAATTTTACTTGTTATTGCTATTTATTTTTTAATTTGGCCAGAAAGAGACTAGAAAGAGAGAGAAAGGAAAAGTGGGAAAACAAGCCACCAGGTCCAGTATTCGAACAGCAGTCAGCCATGTGTGAGTCCAGTGCATTAACCACCACACCACCTTCCAGCCCCTATTTTTTTTTTAATTTTAATATGTGGCTGTTAGGATAGCTAAACCCACATTTGTGGCTTATATGTTCCTCAGTGAAAGCTTATACCTTAAGGCACTTAAACTGATACTAACCCTGCAATTTCCTTTTGAAACGTCTCCTGCTTTTTTTTTTTTTTTTTTTTTTTTTAAATCAGATACATTATCCTGTGTGTGTCTTTCCACTTATAACTCTCCTCTCACATTGACTACCTCAATGTCCAAGTCTGGAATTTCAAAGCATAAGTTTCCTTTATTTTCTCTATTTAATGAATCTCTTGCTAAGGGTATTTTGAGTCTTCTGTCTCATGTCACATAATGATGTCTTGGTCAGAATATGGACTATGCATATGAAGAGTTTCATAAGATTCTAACAGGCTATACTGGGTGTGGAGTTGGCTATATCATCTAGGTTTGTGTAGGTACAATGTAAGTATGGTGTTTGCATAATGACGAAATCACCCAGTGATGTATTTCTCCAAATGCATCCCTGTTATATTATCCCTATTATAATTTCTGAGGGCTGCCGCAACAGAATGCCACAACCTTGGTAGCTTGAAATATTAGAAATTAATTTTCTCACAGTTCTAGAGTCTAGAAGCCCAAAGTCAAGGTATTGGCAGGGACATATTCTCTTGGAGGTCTCTAGGAGTATATTCTTTCTTGCCTCTTCCAGCTTCTGGTAGCCTGGACATTCCTTGACTCATGGTGCATAACTCCAGTCTCTGCCTCCATCTTCACATGGCCATCTTCTCTCTGTGTCTTCCTATGGTGTGTTGTGACTGTTTTTCCCTCTTCTCATAATGACACCACTTCTCTTGGATTAAGGCCCTCTCTAATGACCACATCTCAACTTGATCACGTCTTTAAATTCTCTATGTGCAAATAAGGTGCTATTCACAGCTGCTCATGGTCACAGAGCAGTCAAGGCATTCTGTGTTTCTTGGTCAAGATAGTGAGAAAAACAGGGGAATCTAGCAATCTGCAATGGGCAATATTCAAACATAAGAAATGCTCTTTTCCTCTTACAGGGGTATTAGTCCCCTCCATATATGCCTCTCTTTTACCACTTTCTTTCTTTTTTTTTTTTTTTTTTCTGGTTCTTTCTTTTTCTTTTTCTTTTTTCTTTTCTTTTCTTTCTTTCTTTTTTTTTTTTTTTTTTTTTTTTTGAGAGGTTTTCGCTATAGGGTGACTGCACTCGCCAGAAAGACAGAGAGAGACAGAGAGACAGAAAGCGAGAAATTACCCCCCGGAAGGATGGCCACGCCGCAATCCCTTCTCCTCCATTCTCCTCTCGGGATCTTGGGCACGCACGCACACACTCCTGGCATGAGTTTTAAGCCACTGGATCCAGGACACGAACCATGGTCGACTACATGGGAGTCCAGCGACATAGCAATTATGCTAACTGCTGGTCCCTTTCTGGTTCTTTCTTGATATTTTGTTCCTTATCATAACATTTCTGAATATTAGGAGATATTCTGAGAGATGTTTGTGAAGTCCTCCCTTTCTAGACATAGAATTGCTCTGGTTGTCTCCCTCTTACCCGACCACAAATTTACAGTCTCTCTAAATTTATTACTTCCACGGCTGTCAAGGCCTGCTGTCCTACTGGGCCAGATTGTTTTGTGACTATTCAGCTCTTAGCACTAGGAATGGTACAGCTTATCTTTTCAATCACATGAACCTTTAGATAGCACAACAATTGGCATTTCGCTAATAAATAAGTAGATGAGTAGACATTATTTTAAAGAATACCTTGATATGTATTTACTACAGATTATATGGGCAAGCCAGTTACAAGGTGGTTAAGGTGGCTGAATCCCACATGGCCTATTGCATGGTTCAACTCCTGGAACTGGTGGCTTAAAACATACACCTGGCACATGTGCATGCGTGCCCAAAATCCTGAGAGAAGAATGGAGGTGAAGGGATTGTGGTGTGGCCATTCCCCTGAAAGGGGGCTACCTTTTCACCTCTCTCTCTCTCTCTGGTGAGCACACACACCCTATAGCACATTTTTTTTTTTTTTTGAGAGGTTTTTCGCTATAGGGCGCGTGCGCTCGCCAGACAGACAGAGAGAGACATAGAGACAGAAAGCGAGAAATCATCCCCCAGGGGGGATGGTCACGCCGCAATCCCTTCTCCTCCATTCTCTTCTCGGGATCTTGGGCACGCACGCACACGCGCCCGGCGTGAGTTGTAAGCCACCGGGTCCGAGACGCGAACCGCGGTCGACTACGTGGGAGTCCAGCGACATAGCCATTACGCTAACTGCTGGTTTCCCCTATAGCACATTTTAAAAAACAGAGTTCCTGATTTATAAAATATTTGAAAAGCTGCCATATCACCAACCTAGCACTGATACTAATTTCTTCTTCAGTTTCTCTCTTATACTTCTTGAAGCAGCAAGTATTGACTTTTTCTTTTGGAGATGGCATTGTCAATGCTAAGGTATTGCCATTTATTAATAAACTTACTTGATGGTGTGTATAAGGTGCTTCTTTTTTTTCTCATTTTACTCTAGTCATTATCATTTTATGTGTTGATTTTTCCTAGGCAGAGGACAGACCTCATATCATCTCTGTGCATAGCTCTATCACCCCATAGTGTTGACAGTTTGCATCTGTCTATCATATTCTGCTGATTTCAGTGAGGGTGGACTCAGTCTTATCTTCCTACTCCATGCATATCATAGTTCTCAGCATCTAATAAATGCTATTTAAAGAAATAAATAAGTGAATAACTGCAGAACAGGGGTTAAGTTAGGGGACAACAATATAGCAAACTATAAGAAAGAATCCAGGGCTGACTGTGTAGTGTTGCAGTAGAGTATGGTGCAGAGGAAGTCAACTCTCACAAGGCCCACCAGAGTGTGTGTCCAGCTCTGGGGGCTTGAAAAACATGCCAGGAATGAGTATGTTTGCCCAGAATCTAAATGTGATGAAAATTTAAAAAAGAAGGATTACAGCCCTTTTGGGGCATGTGCTTGCTCATGTGTACCATCTCTCCCTCACTCTCTCTCTCTCTCTCCAACCTACACACTGTCTAAAATTTAAAAAAAATAAAAAAGAAAGAAAAGAAAGAACTGCAGATCTCAAATTTTCATTAAGCAATTCAAACATTCTACTCCCCTTTGTTTACTGAAGACTAATATTTTCTATCTTGATGTATTAAAATGGATAAAGACCATCTGTTTTATTTTTTAAAACATCATGTTTCATTGAGAAAAGTGTTTTTAGTTCTCTTATTAAATGACTTTTATGAAAATAATGTATTATTTGACTTCCTCAAAGGAATGATTTTGAAATAAAAAAAAAAAATTTGTTTGGGAGCCAGCAGGTGACGTGGTGATTGAGGTGCTGGATACTCCCACATGGTCGACCATGGTTCAAATCCTGGACCTGGTGGCTTGTTTTCTCACTTTCTCTCTTTCGCTGTGTTCTCTCTCTGGTCAAATTGAAGTAAATGAATGAATAAATAAAATTAAATAAATAATTGTTAAAAAAGTTTTTTTTATTTCTTTTATGAGAGACAGAAAGAGAGAGAGAGAGAGAGAGAGAGGAGAGAAAGAGAGAGAAAAGCACAAAGTTTTCGTACCACGATCCACCCCTGAAGTCTTCCCAGACAGCCAGGATCACAGGCATGCAAATCTGGTGTGTACAGATTGACCCAGAAATTGGACCCCAATATTTCTGTGGCTTTCAGTGTTGAAGAGTGGCATGCTACCACTGTGTCGCCACAGCTGAGCCATTCAGAAAATCTTTGTTGCTATCTAGAACTCTATCTCTGCATGTAACTTTCAAATGGGATTTACAAATAGAAATTCTTTTCGAGTTTTTTTTACTTATAAACACTTGGCTTTTTTGTTTCTTACCTTATTTAAAAAGAGTTTTTTTGGAAGTCATTTATGGAATTTTTACTAATAAAATAATTTTTATCATTTCTAGGTTGGGAGGTGGCTGGAGACCATATCCAGAGTGGGGCTGGAGGTTCTGATAATGATTACCTCATCTTAAACTTGCATATACCAGGATTTAAGTAAGGAAAACTAACTCTGATTCTGTTCTATAAAAATCCTCACACCCATTTCTCTATCAAATTAGATGAAGTAGTGTTGCCTTATAGAATATGTTAATATTATGAAGTACTTAGTGAATAAGCTGTCACAAGATAATATATTTAAGGATATCTATAGAATCACTGATTGAAAAACTATAAATATAAGTTGTATATTAAATAAAGCTGAACATTTTAAACAATGTTAGACCCAATGCTATTACTGTGATTCTTGGATGGTTAATGAAGAACTCTTAGTCAAAGTTGTTTCAAGAGTATCTTTTGGTTTATTTATCTATGTTTTCTCAGTTCAATCTATATAGTGGTTTGTAACAAATGTCTTCATTCCATTTTTGCTTTAGTCCTTCACATTGAAATTTCCCAGCTGAACTCTTTTTCTTGCTTTATGCTGTGCAGTTGCATTTATAGCAAGAAATCCAAGCAGATCACCATGGCTGTGTAGACTCCATATTAAAGCAAGGTGTACATGAACAGGCAGCAATTGAGTGATGAAGCTGTGGTTGGGGAAAGCAGCAAATTAGGGGAAGAGAAAAGTGTGGCTTTCAACATTATTTTTACAAAGTTGATTAATCTTATCCAAGATTAAATAGAAAATGTGCTATAAATATTATAATTTTAATCTGTCAAATAGACCACCAACATCTATGACTGGAGCCATGGGTTCTGAACTAGGAAGAATAACATTTGTTTTTGAGACTCTGTGTTCGGCTGACTGTGTCTTATACTTCATGGTGGTAAGTGGAAGAACAGCTTTCAAAGGCAAATTGTTAAATTAGTATTCTTTTCCAAGTGTGAATTTATTTATGGAAGTAGAGATAAGAATCCCATTTGCTTTAGCCTTTTAGGGCTTTTCAAAAACAATTTTTTAAAACTCTGAAGAAGTCACTGAGAATTGTGCAGTAGAGTCCGTGCAGAATGGACTACGTGAGGGAGGGGATTGGGCAACTGATAGAGACAGAGAATACTAATCTGGTAGAAAATTCTTTCATAAAAATATGTCACCCATAGAATGGAAATTCTCCCCTACTAACCATTTGACTACTCAAACCATCAGGAGGGGAAAAAATGATTGAGGGCAGAAAATAATGGTGGTGTAAAGCACTGGGAAAAAAGGAACTTCTTTATAGTTAAATTGAATACATTTAGACAAAGGACTTTACTATGTCCATGTCATAATTTTGCCCATTTTTTTCTGGATTTCATATAAATGTGAGCTCTTAGCTTGAGGAAAGTAACAACACAAATGTTAGAGAAACTTCATGTGAGTTTTAAAAGGTGGTTGGCTAAGATTTTCACATTCTAATTAGTGACTTCATAGATCTGCTTTGCTTTTGTGTGTGTTTTCTTTCAATGAGCCTTTGGTAGTTAGTTAATAGTCCATTAATAGTGTCCTTCATTATATATAAGATGTGTGGCGATTTAAACATATATTCATGTTTACTCATTGCTTTAAGTGAAGGCAGATTCCTCTTCTGAAAAAAAAAAGGAAAATACTGACTGACTTTGTAGAAGTAAAAGAAGATAATGAGTAATCTTCAGCACGCCCATCTAATAGAACACAAAAAACTACCAAACCTTCAGTTCTCCCAAATCTACTTTCTTGTTTCTTTACCTGTTAGTTCTTCTTTTCATTCGGTTTCATTGCTGAAATTCAGACCCCTATTATCTCTTAGCTAGACTATTCAGTAGTCTCCTGTCCTTTCTTTTTGTTTTCTATTTTCTCATCCATGCTGCTGTCCAAATTACCCTTATAAACTTAGAAACAATAATAGAGGCATCAACAATAAATCTTCCCCTTACTCTTGATCATTTTTTATTGCCAATAGCCGTGGTTCTGGTCCTGGACCAGCAGCACCAGCATCCACTGGGAGGTCTTTAGAAATACAGATTTCTGGGCCCCATCCTAGTCTTACTGAATGAGAAATGGAGGGCACACTGAGTTTCAGCAAGCCTAGGGGGTGGTTCTGAGTAGATGAGGAAGATATTTAAAATTCTTTAGCATGGCGTCTCTATTTTTATTGTTGTTGTTGTTGTTTTCTTGATATTCTTTCCTCAAAACTGCTTTTCCCTTTTTTTTCTGGCGGGGGGGGGGGGAGGTTTTTTGCTATAGGGTGCGTGCACTCTCCAGAAAGACAGAGACAGAGAGACAGACATCCCCAAGGGGGGATGGCCAGGCTGCAATCCTTCTCCTCCATTCTCCTCTGAGGATCCTGGGCACGCACGCACATGCACCCAGCATGAGTTTAAGCCACCGGGTCCAGGACTCGAACCACGGTCGACTACATGGGAGTCCAGCGACATAGTCATTATGCTAACTGCTGGTCCCCCTGCTTTTACTTTTTACACTTCTTTAGTGAGTCTCAATTTGGTAGTGTTGGTGGAGCACTCTGTATTTTGTTCTTTGCCAATGCCCTGACACTCTAAACTAGAATGAAACTCTTCCTTTTGCTCTTTTGACTGCTGATCTCCCATTCATACTTTAAGGGCACCTCAAACTTTATCTTTTCTTGGAAACTTTCTCTCATTTCTGTTAGTAAAGTTAATCACTATCTAGTATGCTCTTAAAACCCTTTGGGAAAATCCCTATTCTAATTATGTGAGCTTATTTCCTTATTTATTTATTCCTGAAGGTAGAGATCACATTTTTTTTTTCGCTGAATCAATCTTACAGTTTTTAACTTTAAGTAGACCTGCAAATTTCTCTTTCTCTCTGTATGATCTTATCAGATTATTATTGGAGATGTAAAATTAAATAGTATATAAAAATGCTTTGAATATCAGATAGTGTTTTTTAAGTATAAGGTAGTATACTTTGTAGTAATGCACTAAATTCTACTTTATGAACCAGAGAGAAGATATTTAACAAAGCACTATGTATATATTAAGAACTTCTTTTTTGAAATGGTGTGTATGATGATTTGGTTGTTTGATAACAGAGGATTTCTATTTTCTGTTATTTCTATTTGTGATGTAAACTTAGGATGTGCCTCTTTATAGCATACTTTTTAATTTTTTAAAAGAATTATTTATTTTATTTTATTTATTATTATTATTTTCTCATTTAGTATAGGACACATGCACTCTCCAGAGAGAAAGAGAGAGAGAGAGAGAGAGAGAGAGAGCGCAAGCCTTCAGGTCTGGGACTCTAACTGTAGTCAGCCATGTGGGATTCCAGCACCTTAACCACTATGCCACCTGCTGTCCCCTATAGCATATGGTTAGGCTTAGTTTTTATTTCAAATAGATTAACTGTGTATGACATTTAGCTGACTTATATTTGCTTTCTAGCCACGTTAATGATAGCTTATCAGTTGTACTATTGCAAATTTATGGATTATTCTAAATCTTGAACTTAGTTAAGGAAATCAGAAATCAAATATTATACAAATTAAACTTTTCAGAATTGAAATATAAGCAAGGGAGTATTTCATTAACATAAAATAACATTCTGGCTAACCTGAATCTGAGTAAGCTGGGCTGTTGCAAGCAGTTCAGGGGTTAAAATGCTTGTGTAAGGGCTACCTATCAAAATCTCTCAAGGAAATAAATAAAAATGGGAAGTCTTTTCATTCTTGAGGATTCTAGATGTTTACTGTGAGAAGTCTGAAGACTGATGTTTCTTCTTTTAAGTGTATTTCTCAAGCTAGAATCTCACACAAAGCAACAAACTAAAAATCCAAACCTTAAACACACTGTAACTTGAGACCTCTTTTGAATTATGTTAACAATGTGATTGCTATATTCTAATTACGAGTAAGTGAGGTGCTTGTGTAGACTTGAAGGGAAATTTTGAGAGTTTTGCAGTTATACTCTTTGCAGATAAATCATCAATTGAGTGGATTTAATGTAAATAAAAACATGTTATGTGTATTTGCACATTTGTGTTAATACTGAGTTTGTGCTCTATTTATGTAATTATTTTCCCATTGCATTTTAGGACATTAATAGAAAAAGTACCAATGTGGTGGAATCATGGGGTGGAACCAAAGAAAAACAAGCTTACACCCACATCATCTTCAAGAATGCGACATTTACATTTACATGGGCATTCCAAAGGACCAACCAGGGTCAAGATGTAAGTCCCAAGCACTTTTTTTTTTTTTAAAATACAAAGACAGTGCCCCCTTGTGGATATGGATATATATATATATATATATATATATATATATATATATATATCTACATACACACATACATATACATACACACAGAGCAATCACTCGAATCTGGAGGAAAAGACAGCTTTTCATTGATGTAGGATCAATCACGTGGTTGTTGAGTGGATTAGTATAAAATGATAAATTTTAAAAAAATAGAGTAAGAATTGATAAAATGGAAAAATAACGTATCTTTGAAATGTTTTGCACTGTGAACAAATAGACTTGCTTGAAGCTTAAAAGAAAGAAAATCTAATTTTATAGTAAGAAAAATTGCTTTTAAAGCTTTCTGAAGCTTTGAGATGGTGACTACCTTCCTCCTTATCTGAATGATCAGACATTTGTCTAGGAACCATTAACTGGTGTTTTGTTAATTAGTATTATTATAGTAATGTCTCCTTTTATGACCTGGAGAATCTATATGTACACATAATTGGGTTAACATACAGATTCATTGCCTTTCTTTTACTTTCCTTGCTAGAATTGACTTACCCTGCCCCCCCCCATCCCAAGTAAATTCCATTGTATGTTTCAATAGTATCAGGACTGTTTCCTTTGTGGATCTTCCTAGAGGTGGCCTTCCCAAGGTGAGAACAAGGTAAACCACTTGCTCAGAAGTGGCCTTAATGCTGTGGTCATACTTGGAGAGCATCTTCTCTCTTCATTCAGGCTTTCAGCAGGGAACACATTCCCCATGTTTTTCTTGACTACAGCTGTTTTCTTGAGTGTTCCAAAAACTACCATGTGGGGCATGCATGTGCTATGGAACCCTGCCATTTCCTAGTCTTCCGTTTACCTTTGCCCCAGATGAAAGCTGTAAGTAGCGTGGGATGATACTGCTCTGTAGTAATAGAGTGGTACCCACTGCTTGATGAAAACTACACCTTATGTTGACTCACTGTCACAAGGAGGAAAAACATAGTAAGATCCAGGTTCTTGCCCTCTATTCTGTATCTTTTCAGTAGGAATCAGAATATACTGGTTAGGGAAAGGAGTAGAGAAAGAAGAGAAGGTTTGAAGAGTTGATATGATTTGTGTCAGTATTACACAAGTGCAGTATGGATGAGGACTGGTAGTCCCAGTCTCTAAAACTTTCTAATCCCTAGTCTGAGTCTTTTCCACTCTGACACACTGTCAGCATCTTATTATCTCATTTAATTTAGTCTTATATCTAAATAAACAATGATGGGAGATAAAGTTGCCTCTTATTAAACTATGTCAGTTATTCCAGATATAAAACTTATAATACCAGTTATCACATGTCTCATAGTTGTGGGAAAATATCTAAAATGATTACTGTGGAAATCAGCTACTAGTGTCTAGGTTTAAGCCTTTTTTTTTTTCTTCAATTATTTTCTAAGAACTAAATACAAATGATCTTAACCTACTATTAATTCTAAACCATAGGCTGGAACACTCTGCTTAGTTATTTTGGTGATATCAACAGAAGACATGAGGTGGTGGTACAACTAAGCCCCAAGGCAGAAGTCATTACTTTCTGCTCTCTTTTTAGAATAGACGATTCATCAATGACATGGTGAAGATTTATTCTATCACAGCCACTAATGCAGTTGATGGGGTGGCATCATCCTGCCGTGCCTGTGCCCTCGGCTCTGAACAGTCGGGCTCATCGTGTGTCCCCTGCCCTCCAGGCCACTACATTGAGAAAGAAACCAACCAGTGCAAGGAGTGTCCCCCTGACACCTACCTGTCCATACACCAGGTCTATGGCAAGGAGGCTTGTATTCCATGTGGGCCTGGGAGTAAAAGCACACAGGTAAGCAGGTCTGTCTGTCAGTTTTCCCCACAAAAGCACATGTCAGTAGAGAAGTTTCAGGGTTTCCCTTTGTGTTTCTCTGGGAGTTATTAAGTTGTTATTTATTCTGAAAAAAAAAAAAAAAAAAGGCTTTTCCATTCCCTTTCTTGTCTTCCCTCCTCTAACAATTAATGAGCACTTAGTGTGTGCCATGAAAGTGCTAGTTACTGGAATATAGACTATTCAGAGAAGCACCCAAATCAGAATGTTTTCCAAAACTATTAAAGCGATTTCTCGTGTATTGTGAAGGTAGAACAAGTGCATTACCTACACGGTTGACTATTGCCCTTATCTGGGAAGCAGCTAGTCTATATTATACATTTTTAGGACAAAATAGACATCATGTTATGGATGAAGAACAAAGCAGTTTCCTTTTCTGTTTAAGCTGGTGTAACAGGGAATTTTGATTATTTCTTAAAATATCTTTCTATAAAAAATTTTGAGAATAACTTTACTCTGACTTGAAACAAATTCTGAACCATCTGAAGTGTGCCTAGAAAAGTCCAGAGTTTAAAAATCCCCTGTATTAGAAAATAAAATTACTGAAATAATTTATAATTTTACCTAGAGAAGTTCAGAGTTTAGAAATTCTCTGTATTAGAAAATAAAATAAAACAAAAATAAAATTACTGAAATAATTTATACCTAGAATTTTTTTAAAGCACAGTTTTACTACCAGCTAATACTTTATTTCCTACTTTCTTGTTTCTTTATGTTTCTTCATCTTTAATCAAAGGACCACTCAGTTTGCTATAGTGACTGCTTTTTCTATCATGAGAAAGAAAATCAGAGTTTGCACTATGACTTCAGCAACCTCAGCAGTGTGGGCTCACTAATGAATGGCCCTAGCTTCACTTCCAAAGGAACAAAATACTTCCATTTCTTCAATATCAGTTTGTGTGGGCATGAGGTGAGTTCTGGCTGTCAAGGCAAGATAGAGTTGTGTTTCAGCTCTGATTGGGTTGATATTTTCTGTGTTGATGAACCAATAAAGTCCCTATGAAAGCTAATACCAAGTGTTAGAAACTGAGCTGTGATTGCTGAAATACTCTGTTGCCAACTAGCATATTGGCAGCATTCTCCACCAGGGGCAACCTTGTCTGGTCCTCTGTACATCAAAGGACTTATCCCTGAAGGTGAATCCTAAAGCTGAGAGTTATATGTAATGCTTTGAGGATTCTTTTGCTTTTGTAAAAGTAGGTCAGACTTGTCAATCCCATCTATTTTTTTTTTTTTTTTAGGAAGACAGTTACGGTTTGAGAAAGTTTTACTGTTGTTTATCTTGTCAATTTTTTGTTTTAAAAAGAAAAAGACTTTAAAGAGGAAGTTTGTCCAAAATAAAAAGAAGTATGAAAGCACAAATGCCAATTGATAAGGTAGCCTCTACTTAAACATAATGAGATTTTAATTTTCTGTGGGAAGAAGCAGAACTTTAATTGACACTGATAATGGGGAGAGTTATAGGACTGCATGATCTATCTATCTATCTATCTATCTATCTATATCTATATATATATATATCTATATATCTATATATATATATAAATATATATATATATCTATATATATAGAGAGAGAGAGAGAAAGAGAGAAAGAGAGAGCATGTACCTTTCCCCCTACAGTGGAACATGGTCACACCAAAATCCCTTCTCCACTTCTCCATTCTGTTGGAATTGGGGGCATGAATGTTCATGTGCTTGATGTATTTTTCAAGTTGCTGGGGTCAGGATTCAAACCATAGTTGACCACCTGGGATCCAGCTCCTTTAACAACTAGGCTGTAAGTCTGGCTCTGTCCAATATTTTCATGGACTTACTAGGTTGGTGTTGAGATATCATATAGGTGTATACCATTAGCAAAAGTGAAAACGTAAGATGTTTATTCCATGTCTATTTCTGTATTAACATTTGTATCTACAGTTGTCTTCATTATGAGATACTGTGCTAAACTTTGTGCAAATGTTATAAAAAGAGATCTGATGACCACAATATTTTCTAACAATAGATCTGTAAGTTTTACATAGTATGACATTTATGCTATCCTGATTTACATGGGGTGATCTGACATATCCACTAGACTGTTTAGTCACTCAGTTTTTTCAATATATAAATGTATACTGTATATCTGTTCTTATGTGTCAGATACTGTGTGAAGCAGTGAATAAGATTAATTACTTATCTATCACACTTCTTCTCAATCTTATTCTCATATTATCATGGTTACCTTTTGCCTTTTCTCTCTTCTTCCCTGTCTTTTGTTCTTGTTCTTTTCCTTTCAGTCTTCATTATTTTCCTCTTTATTTCCTCACTACTTTCTTTCTGCTCTTTTCCCCTGTTTCTTCTTAGCTTCAACAGTTTAGTTAAGTTTAGTAAAAATGTATGGCACCTCCCTGAGAAGACCTAGTCAAGGCAGGACAGTTCTTGACTGAGATTACCAACCACATCAAGACAGAGAAATCTTTATGCTTTTGTTTTTTGTAGGCCTGTGAATACTCTACATTTAAGATCAATACAATAGCTGTCTGTATTCTTTTAAATTTATCTGAAGAAATTATTGGAGTAAGCTCTAGCCCTTTGCAGTGGAACTACAATAAATTCAAGCATACTACTTAAGTAGTCTTTCAATTTTTATAAGTGATATCTTCCAACTAACCTCTAAATGACTAAAAAGTAAACCCATGCATCCCCTTCAGCTATTGTGTAATTACACTATTGTGTAACTATATGTTGAGCAGATACACGTAGTTGAACCTAAGACTAGGAGTACTGGGTTGCTGTTTTCTGTTGATGAAGCAATACAGTCCTTATAAATGCTAACACCAGTGTCAGACACTGAGCTGTGTTTGCTTAAATACTTTGTCACCTTCTAGCATATAGGCCATTGTAGTGGCCAACAGTTTAGAACTCAGGCATTGTCCTAGGGTTTTGCTGCAACAAGGCTTTTATCCTTTCTTCTTTAGCTTTTACTTTATCCCTTTGCCACAGATAGGCCCATTAAAAGAAGGAAGACTGAGTCCTTTCCTTTGTCGCTAAAACTTCCAGCAGCAGTTTGCTGGTCTCTTTTCGTGCATCATTATCCTGTGAACTGAACACTGTGAAGAGGACTTTTATTTTCTTAAGTTGGATGGCTTTCACTCAGCACAAACGATACTTGTAGTGGGAGGGGCAGTGCAGCCTGCAATTACTGTGCTCATCATAATTGTGCTGGCTCTCAACACCGATTGAACATTAGAATTGCCTCAAAAGCTTTTTAAAAATATGGATGCCTGGGCCTCACACTGGATCAATTAAATCAGAATCTCTGTGGTGAGGAAAGAGAGAGACCTCATTCTACAGTGAGAGTTGCTAGCTAGCTGAGACTCGGTGCAGAGGCTGACATTCAATAAAATCTCTTTTATGACTCTGTTTTCCTAGGGGAAGAAGATGGCTCTCTGTACCAACAATATAACAGACTTTACAGTAAAAGAAATGGTAGCAGGGTCAGATGATTACACCAATGTGGTAGGAGCCTTTGTATGCCAGTCAACTATTATTCCTTCTGAAAGTAAGGGTTTCCGAGCGGCCTTGTCATCACAGTCCATCATTCTGGCAGATACATTTTTAGGTAAGCTTCCTTGGCTCACATATGCATGCAGGCATTTATTGTAAAATTATGGTACTCATAACTTGTCATTGCATTGGAATGTACTGTCACCCTGAGAAAAACTGAGGCAAAGTATGTGAATAATGTAACAGGATCAGAGTGAGGATGATGCTCAGGTTCCACAATATCTAACTTGCTCGAGACATGTATGCCAAGGTCTTATAGATTTCAAGATGGTTATAAAGGAGAAACCACAAGAAGAGGTATGATTACATCATCATTTTGGGATTAATAGTGAGGATGAACTGATACCAACCTTTGTTATTAGCTGGACTGTCAGCATCATTTGTTGTCAGTTCAACAGGCAGTGTCTGGGCAGATGTCTTCATAGAAGTAGTCCTTGTGACTGTTCATATTATCAGGCATAGTTGCCTGAGAAACACCCCCCCATGACCTTCCCTAGTGCCCTTTATTTATAGTTTAACACAAGTTGACGGAAATGATTTCGTTTTGGTTCTGACAACTTTCATATTAGCATAGATGATTAATCTCCACAGGTTAACTCTAAATCACCACATAGTAAAATATGTAGAATGTACCCCCCACGAGACAGGTCTTTTTATCAGTCTTAGTGAACACAAGAAGCTTCTGAATTTATATATTAATTTGTATATCATACAGACTTTTCTGAGGCTCTGTGCCTTTCATTAGATTCTCTAGGAGTTTAGGAGACAACATAGTTTTTAAAATACCTAAAACTAAATTAAAAACAGTAAAAAAAAAACACGACAATATAAACTACATCATAATATTTGC
This sequence comes from Tupaia tana, assembly GCA_026018925.1. NCBI lineage: Eukaryota > Metazoa > Chordata > Mammalia > Scandentia > Tupaiidae > Tupaia > Tupaia tana. The sequence goes on along the minus strand of JAKSZU010000003.1, from coordinate 60,875,034 downwards.
CATAATTTTTCATCATCTTTTCTCAAACCAGAATAAAGTTGGTGACAAGTAGCAAAGGTGAGGTGCTGAGTTTAGTCCCCATGTTCCCTTTGTCTCTGTGGCTCTGGCACATGTAGCAGTTTTAAGGAGGGTCCAGGTTTCTAATTAGTGATACTTAGGGAACAAATTCATAGAACCTCTTGGGTAAGGATTAATAGGGTTGATCATCTTGGGTAAGGATTAAGAATCTATGATTTTAACAAGCTTTATAGGTGATTCTGAGGTACAGCCTGCTTTGAGACTCAAGAAGAATTTGACTTGGGAACCAGCAGTTAGCGTAATGGCTATGTCGCTGGACTCCCATGTAGTCGACCACGGTTCACATCCCGGACCCGGTGGCTTAAAACTCATGCTGGGCGCGTGTGCGTGCATGCCCAAGATCCTGAGAGGAGAATGGAGGAGAAGGGATTGCAGCGTGACCATCCCCCCTGGGGGGTGATTTCTCGCTTTTTGTCTCTATGTCTCTCTCTGTCTGTCTGGCGAGCACACGCGCCCTATAGCAAAAACCTCTCCAAAAAAAAAAAAAAAAAAAAAAAAAAATTGACTTTAAATTTCAGTACCACGGTCAGTTCCTGAATTTGTGCTTCGCCTTAGGACTATTGTATCACAAGCTAAAGTTGCTGTATTAATTGCATTTTGGCTTTGCCATTATTTTACCTACAAGAGATAGGGGCAAATACCTTTTCTGCTTGTTAGATTAAAACAATTTGGGAGTTGTTTCAAGGCAGTTATTTGGGCACAAAACTTTTCTCTTTGTCATATTTGTCTGTTAAATTGAATATCAGTAAAAAGCTCTATGAGCAAAGTGGCCCAGATGGTTTGACAAAATTCACCAAAGAACGACAACTTTAATAGAAAATTCTTGAAATGTTAGCACAGGAAAGGACTTTAAAGATCATCTGAATTACTGCATGTGCTTTACATATTTAGGAAATAAGACCCAGGGAAATGAAATGACAAGCAAAATTAAAAACCTAGGGAGTAGAATCTTTTCTTTTTTTATTCTCAAGACTTAGAAAAATTTCTTATTCTTACCCTGAATGCATTAATTTAGTACAATATTTCTGATAAAATGACAGTCATTAAAGTAAAGCTATTTTCTATTCAGATATACAGACACTAAATAAATCTAATTTTCCCATATTGCTTAATAGTTTCCTTTTAAATGTCATCTAGGAGTGACAGTTGAAACTACATTGCAAAATATTAATATAAAAGAAGATATGTTCCCAGTTCCACCAAGTCAAATACCAGATGTGCATTTCTTTTATAAGTAAGTGAAGATATTGCTTTCCTTGACTATGTTTTTAATATATGGAACTCGTGTATCCACAATCCAGAATTGCGTAATGACATTCTGAATTGTGAGCTCAATTCACAGCAGCAGGGAGGCTATATTATGTCACTTCAGGGTGCCTGGCATGGAGCTTGTACTGAATAATCAGTAATTGATTCTTAAATGAAAGACTTAATAAAAAGCAAAAACTATGAAATATTTTGAAGTCTTTATTTTATATAGTTCCTCTCAAAAAATTTTTTTAAATTAAACAATAGAGAGATTATATATCACTGTCTAGGCAGTAATTATTCATAATTGACACATAAAAACATCAGCCTAAGTAGATGTGACACCTGATTCCTTTAAAAGTTTTTTTGGTTATCATTTTGATTAAAATGGTAACAGCTTTGTTAAACACCTTGATGATAGTTTATCACTGTCCCTTGGAAAACAGTCAACTTTGCATAGGCAGTGAAAGTAAATGAGCTGAATTTTATTTAAATTTTAAATTAGTGGCCTTTAGTAACTTTTTCATTTATTCATAGATCATGAGAACAATTTTACACATAATAATTGTGTCTTTGTAATCCGTATCATGTCTGTTTTTTAAAAATATCATTTGCCTTTAACTAGGTCTTCTACAACTACAACATCATGTATTAATGGCCGATCAACTGCTGTGAAAATGAGGTGTAATCCTACTAAATCTGGAGCAGGTGTGATTTCAGTCCCCAGGTATTCTTATTTCTATATGATGATTCCACATGTGTATTTGTTATGAGGAAGAAAAACTCTCTAGAGTCTTAGTATCTTAAAACATATTCTCTATGGATGATAAGCAGAAAGAAAACAGGAGAATCTGTAGGTTTTTGCTGTAGGGATATGCTGAGTACCTGTTAAGGAGAGATGTTGGGGCCAGCAGGTGACCTAGTGGTTAAGGCACTGGACTTCCACATGGCCAACTGCTGTGCAGATCCTGGACCTGGTGGCTTGAAAATCATGCTGGTGCATGTGCATGCATGCCCAAAATCCTGAGAGGAGAATGGAGAAGGGATTGTGGTGTGGCCATCCCTCAGGACAGTGATTTCTCACTCTCTCTCTATCTCTCTCCAGTGAGTGCATGCACCCTATGGGAAAAAAAAGGAAAGTTATTTATTGTTTGCCTTTGTGACTCCAACAGAACAAAAATCTGCATTGACATAAGTTTTTTAAAAAATATGTTCTAAGCAAAATATCATTTTTATATTCTGAGAAAATGGTCTCCTTGATCAAATTGAACTATCTTAATTATTTTATCTCCCTCCCCCCTACTAGCTAATATTATATCCATTTATATGAAGGAATTAAAAAAAAAACAGAGGGAAAAAAATAATGGGCCCTTGTCCACTCTCAATACTTCTCTGCTCTTTAATGGCATAATCATGTGCTATTTGCTTTGTATCTAATATTCTTGGGAATTATATAAGCAATATATAATCAATTACACTGTTTGTATTCTTGCATTTATTATTACTATTTAGCTTCAGTTTCTTTTGGAGCTGGATTAACAGATTTTCTGGCTTATAATATTAGATCAACAATGAACTATCTGAGTGATCAAGATTAAATAGTATAACTTCTGAGTCATAGTTTCTTTCTCTAGAGGATATTTTTGTGATCAATTTTTAACTGTGTAGTGTTTTGATTGGTGGTGGTAGAATCACCAAGGTAAATCTGACCAGAAGGATACATAATATAGTTCATTTACCTGATTGGCATTGAGGCAACAGTTCTCTAGGGTCTAGATCAGATTAATATGGATCACTTGAAGCAGGAACGCTAGGGGAAAATAGGCCATTTCATGAACTCAGAAAAATTGTCAACTTAGATATCTGACAACTACTTTTTTTTAGGTTATTGCCATAGGGTGCTTGATCTGACCAGAGAGAGAGAGAGAGAGAGGGAGAGAGAGAGAGAGAGAGAGAGAGAGAGAGAGAGAGAGAGAGATAGGGAAAGTGAGAACTGACCCCCCTGGGGGAATGTCTACACTGGAATTTTTTTCTCCTCCGTTCTCCTCCTGGGATTCTGGTCATGTGTGCACATGCATCCAGTGTAATTTTCAAGCTGCCAGGTCTGGGACTTAAACTGGATCAGCCATGTGGGAGTCCAGCACCCCAGTCACCATGCCACCTGCTGGCCCTGATAACAACTGCCTTTATGGTGACACTGAGTGACACTTAATGGTGACACTTTATGGTGACACTGAGTGACACTTAACTGTCCTGATTCTTATCTTTCACAGTTCATGATTTATATTACTTATTTATAATTTTCTTAGGGTTAAGGTACCTTTGGATCATAGTTTGGTATGCAGAGTTTTCTCAACCTTACTAGCAAAATTATATATATTTTAACAAAGAAAATGACTAACTTAATTTTGTTTTTGATAGTTTTACAGTAACCCTTGAGAGATTTTAAATTGTCTTGCTTGTGTTTCATGAGGATTGGAAATCAGTGGTCTAAGCATTGCTTCAACTATTTGTGTATCTTAAAAATCATTACAGTGGACACAGCATTTGGGCTTTGAGGGGTGGTGGCATAAAAGCACACTAGTGTTCATTTCTCACTGACTGTGTTTCTTTGATTCTCATTAATTACTCCTCTTACCTGTTCAAGGTGATAGAAGAATGCAGTGAGAGAGCACATAATGAAAGGTAATAGACATTAATGGAAGGAGTAGAGGGAGGCAGATGCTCACGGTGTCATGTAGTAGAGGGTTCTCTGCCAGCCTCCAAGGTAGAGCCACAGCAGCAACCCCCCCCATTTGCCTTATAAAATGGGGATTCAGATTCCAGCTATGAACGCATGTTTTTCATCACTCTCTGATATTCCACCACATAACTTTGAATTCAGATGCTTATTCTATGTACTGTGTAGCACCTCTAAGGTTCTCTTTGGGACCTAGCAATAAATCTCTCTGAGTCTAGTCTGTAGAATATACCTGGGTGTTTCCCAAAACCCCCTCCAGATCTCTGGCTCAGGGAGATGATGACTACAGATGAGATCTGTCGTTTAGGAAATACATCACTCTAACTTTCCTAAGGTGCATTCTGAAGTTGTAGTACAGAAAATAGTGGCCTGGCCCTGTAGCACAGTGGCAAAGCCTTGGGCATTCGGAGCCATATCGCACATGGCTGGCTGTGGTTCAGGTGCTGAGCCCAGCAATTTGAAAAACATGCCAAGCATGTGTGCATGCATGCTCCAAATCTTAATGGGATGGAGAAATGGAGGAAAAGGGATTGAGGTTTGACCACGTGCCTCTGGGGGGTGCTTTTTCTCTCTCTGTTTCTCTCTCTCTCTCTCTCTGTCTCGTGAGTGCATGCACTCTCTGGCAATAAAACATTAAAAAAAAAAGAAAAAGGAAGTCGTCTAATGGGTTAACTGATGGCATCTAGAAACTGAATTTTTCTCTATGTGGAGGAGAAAAGTTTCTCTTTTGACCTCCAGCAAACTTTGCCATTTAGGAAACTTAACTGTCTTTGCCAGAGTTGCTCAAGATCACCTGCAGCAGAATACCATGGGGTGCCAATTTTAAGAACTGATTTCTGGGCCTTCCCTAAAACCTGCTGAATCTCTGGGTATTTAGCACAGGAATGTTTTATAAAACACAAGGCAATTATGATGCATATGAAAACTGAATAACTGTCTTAGCCCATATTTTGGAGATTTGGTTTGTTTTCCTGAGACCAGATTCTCAAACTTTGCTCGCATTTTAGTTTTCTAAAAAGCTCATTTAAAATGTTGCATTCTACAGGGTGGAGTGTCTCATCTATATTTTGAACCTAAAGGACACAGACCAGTTCTCTAGGCAGCTAGCTACTTGGGTCCCTCAGTCTAATTAATGTGCTTTCAGTTCTTGCTTGAGTCAATTTCCCGTCAGGGCACAAGGGGGAGCTCAGGGATCAGAACAGGAGAAACAGCACTTGTCGCTTGTCTTACAATCAGATTTTTTTTTTTTTTTTTTTTTTTTTACCTTCTTTTTTAAGCTGTAGGGCTGAATACTGATTTCCTACTAACAGGAAAAAAAATGTTAACAGAGCCAGCTTTCCAGAGTACTTTTGAAGAGGACTTGCTTTGCTTTTTTGTTTGTTTTAGAGCTTTAAGTTCTCAGAGAAAGAGAGCGAGAGAGAGAGGGAGAGAGAGAGAAAGAGAGAGAGAGAGAGAGAGAGAGAGAGAGAGAGAGAGAGAGAGAGAGAGAGGTTAACTGGATACTTGTCTGGAAAAGCCTCATAGACTAAGAGGTTTCAGAGGGAGTATGGAAGGGGTGCTACCCTTAGGAATTCCTTTTATTTATTTATTTTTCAGACAAGAATCTTCACAAACCAGGCAAAGGTGACTTTAGCAGTAGTGATATTGTTTGGGGCTTTCTATCTTGGTGGTCTGGCAAAAGGTCATAAGATCTCCAGTCCTGGAAAAGTGAGAATGTCTTTAGGCTGCCTTCTCATCTGCAATCAGAAACCCCAACCTGTCTGTTTTTTTTGGGTAAATGCAGTGAGTTTCTAATTCCATAAAATGTGGAGGGTGTGAGATGTTTTAGGTAAACATTTAGCAGCGTGGTGTTTGAGGTAGATGAAATCTTAGAGCTGGAGTGGACTTCTGAAAATTTCTAGTGCAGTTTGCACCCTTCTCAGAAAACAGGCTGCTGATACAATAGACGTGCCTCCAACCTCTGCCTACAAGCTTCCCAAACCACTGGTCAAGATCACAGTTGGAGGACTGCAAATTCTCCTAATGAAAAGGAAGAATTTAGACCTAAGCATTGTGTCCAAAGGGTTCTTTTAAAAATGATAATTTTTGCTTCATGAAAAGAAAAGGGAACATGTGTGTGTGTGTGTGTGTGTGTGTGAGTGTGTGTGTGTGTAACTACGATAATGGAGATGCCTGGGTCAGCCAGTAGTTAATGTAGCTGGATCCCCTCTCCAACTGAGTTATTTAAGTCTCAGACCCAGTGGGTTGAAAAACATGCTAGGCAAAGGTGAATGCATGCCCAAAATCTTGAGAAGAGAATGAGGAGAAAGCCCCTGGAGGGGGGACTTTCTCTCTCTCTCCACTTACCCTATAGCAAATTAAAAAAAAAAAAAAAAAAAAAAATGCCATAGCATCTGTGAGACCCTTGCATAAAATCCACCTACAGAGTGGGAGACATTGCTGCCGTGTAACTGTGGAGTGGCACAGTCACGATGGAATGATTTGTCAACTGTCCATTGTCCTTTTCACGACCTCATGTTTTATCTTGCCATATCTCCCCTCCAAATCCTTGTGGGCAGAGGTCGGCAAAGAAGCCCACTGAGAGGTAAATATCACATTTATCCCAGATGGTAACTCACCTCATCTATAAGTTATAGGTGCCTGCTTTCTTCAAGTAAGGTTTTATTAATGTTAGGAGTTAGAGGAAAATAATCATTTTTCTCTCTCTTTACTTGTGACTATATTTGACTTCTTGCGTGGTATATAGATCCGTCTAAAATTGTTTTGCTAAGACCTCCTTCAAATTCCAAACTCACCTGCCTTATCAGTAGTAGTGTATCTTATAAAGGGAATGTAGTCCCAGTTCTGTCCTGACAGTATTCGGGAGTGGGATACTCCACGGTTTCCGCAGACTCTGATTTGGGGGCTTCTCTGTTAAAGTTACTATATTTATTGGATGCTAATATAGTAGTTTGTTCTTCGGTAAAGACTGTTGAAGACAAAAAGTCTATCATTTTAAGTTGTTAAGAGCCAGGGAATGATGATTGGTTAAATGAATTCTTTTATTTTTTTTTTTCTTTTCCTCTGAACCATTTATGGGTAGATAATAGATATATAAATTTGTGCCTTTTAAATTAAAAAAAGCATTAGAACTCAACACATTAAAACCAAATATGTTCTTAGAACATGCAGAAGAAAGGAGGCATGTATTGTAAAGCATTATGCACATAGTGAACATAGTTAAAAGCCATGGGAACCAGCAGTTAGCATAATGGCCATGTCGCTGGACTCCCATGTAGTCGACCACGGTTCGCGTCCCGGACCCGGTGGCTTAAAACTCACACTGGGCACGTGTGTGTGCGTGCCCAAGACCCCGAGAGGAGAATGGAGGAGAAGGGATTGCAGTGTGACCATCCCCCCGGGGGGTGATTTCTCGCTTTCTGTCTCTATGTCTCTCTCTGTCTGTCTGGTGAGCGCACGTGCCCTATAGTGAAAAAAAACTCTCCAAAAAAAAAAAAAAAAAAAAATCAGAAAATATTCATAAATTTTTAGGATCAACTTTGAAATAAAGATAATAAATATTTTCTTTTCACTGAAGAAGATGTAGGGTCTATAAATAACAGAAACTAGAGAGTCCCAGTTAATTTAGTTTTCCCAAGTCTTGATCAGAGGCTGGCTTTGGTTAACTCAGGGTGGAATCTTTAAAAAGGGAGGTTTTTGCAGGAGCTTGGTAGAATTTTATATCACTGGATTTAAGAGCTATGTCTAAAGGAACCTTATTTGCAAAATCAAGTCTACTATGGTCTGAAGTATATGTTACTCCAAAATTCGTATGTCGAAATTTGTTAATCTAATACAAATAGCAAGGTGAGAGTATTAGAAGGTAGGGGACCAGCAGATGACATAATGGTTACATTGCTAGACTCACACATAGTCAACCCAGTTCAAGTCCCAGACCTTGTGGCTTAAACTCATGCTGGGAGTGTGTGTCTGCATGCCCCAAATCCCAAGAGAATGGAGAGGGCGATTATGGCATGGCCACCCCCCATGGGGGGTGATTTCTTGCTTTCCGTCTCTCTGTCTCACTGTTTCTCTGTTGAGTGCATGCGGCCTATAGCAAAAATTTCTCAAAAAATAAAAAAAGAAGGTGGTGCCTTTAGGAGGTGATTAGGTCATGATGGATCTATCCTCAAGAATGAGATTAATGGTCTTATACAAGAGACTCTGGAGAATGCAATAAGATAGCACCATCTAGGAAGTAGAGTGTCAACCCTCACCAATACTGAATCTTCTGACATTCTGAGCTTGTACTTCCCAGCCTCTAGAACTGCATAAAGTGGATTTCTGTTGTTTATAAGCTAACCAGTTTAGTGTGTTTTTTAATAGTTGCCCAAATGTGCTAGGATGTGGTTATAAGCAGTTTATTCTCTCCAGCCTCAGGGCAAACAAAATTGGAGCAGATGCAACAATGGTTTAAGATCTCAGACAAGAGGGCTTTCTGCCAATGACAAACATCCTTAGCAGAGAAAGGCTGAGCTTCCTGAGATGCCAAAGATGAGAGGAATCACTGACTCAGGTTAGAGACAGCATCACCCATGCCAGAGGATGGTGTTCTGAATACTCTGACATAGGGATACTCTGAGAAACCAGTAAAATCCCTGCCTAAAAGAAGCTCAGCAAGGATAGTGCCCTGGCAGTATGAGAAATGACAAATGACAAATATTGTAGGCACTTTAGACTGTGGTCTTTACCCCCAATCTTTTGCCGTGAACTCTAGAAGGATCAGAAACATACTGACAATGTAGATGTATTTGTTTTAACTCCAGCTCTTGATATTTGCCAGAACAAACTTATACTGACATATAAACTATCCAAAAAGTTAGTAATAGGTTGAGTATTAGATTATAATAATTCAGAAGAAAAGATTCTTCTTTACAAAGTCATAATATGAATTAATTAATTCGTATTATGAACTGAGTAGATCCTGCTTTAGGAAAGATGATTTATTTAAGAGGGAATATTAGGCATGTTGGTTAAGGGGCTGGCTCCCACATGGCCTTCTGGGCAATTTGAGTCCTGATCTAGTAGCTTGAAAAACACGCAGGACACATGTGCATGCGTGTGTGTCCAAAATCCCAAGAGGAGAATGGAGGAGATGGGGTTGTGATATGGCCTTCTCCCTTGCCGGGGGTGGGGTGTATGTGGGGAGGAGGTGATTTCTCGCTTTCCCTCTCTGTCTGTTTCTCTCTGGAGTCCATGCACACTGTAACAAAACAAAACAAACAACAACAACAAGCCACTAATAGATTATTGTTCAGTCCGGTTATTCCCTCTAGTAAATGTATTCCATTTTAGAATCTATGACCTGACTTTCTATAAAAAGGTTTGTCTGAATGCATACACCTTGCCTGTACCATCCTAATTCATAAGGCAATCCCAGAGCAAAGTAAGGAGACTGGAAAGTCTATTCCTCATTTACCAGTAAAACCAAATGGAGGGCCACCTGTTTGTTCTTTGAATCGGTTTTTATTTTTTCTTCCATCTAGAAATAGCACATCACTTAACCCTGTGAAATCCTGCCTTTGCACGCCCAACTACCCATCATCGTGCACTGTCTTTAGACATTTACTCACTGGTTTCCATGCTGGTGGGGTAGACCAAAGTATATAGAAGAAGCACAATTAGTGGCACTTGTGCATTTCTGCCTTAAAAAACTGAGGGAGATAGGTGAGATGGTGGTGGCACCATTTAATAAAGGGAAAGGTATTTCAAATATTTAGCAGTAAAATATCTATTTTCCTATTTGCTTTTTGATCTTCTTTGGTAGGATAAAGTAAATTTTTTTCTAGTACTTTTTTCTATTTTTATTTTATAAATGAGCACTATTGAAATTATTATTGCTTCATACATCTTTGTCATTTCACAGGGAAGACCTGATTCAGACTGTGAAATTTAGGCTTATAACAAAGGATCAAATTTGGATGTTCCAAATTTTAAATGATTCATTGCGTTAAAGAATTAAAGAATTGATTTTAAACTGAACTACTTTTAACCTAAGACTATCTTTTAGAAAGTGAAATCTACCAAGAAAAGGTACTGAATCATCCTAGTGTTTTGACATCTAATGGCAACTTTATAAATTACATCAATGTCTTGATTTTTTTTTTTTGTTATTATTGCAGTTTCTGAAGTTCTACCAGTTCTTTAAAAAGTAGAACGTTATGTGCATTGTTAATAATCTTTAATATTTTTGCCATGCTTTAAACTTTTCAAAATTGTTCTTTCATTTTATCCGTTAGAACTACCCTGTGAAGACAAAACAGTAAACATTTTCAGCATTTTTTTTACGTTTTTTGGTCATAGGGTGCATGTGCTCACCAGGGAGAGATACAGAGAGACAGGGTGAGGGGAAGTGAAATATCACCCCTCCAGCAGGATGGCCATACCACAATCCCTTCTGCTGTCTCCTCTCAGGATTTGAGCATGCACACACATGTACCTGGAGTGATTTTCAAGTCGCCTCTTATGGGACTTGAACCATGGTCGGCCATGTGGGAATCCAGCGTCTTAACCATCATGCCATCTGCTGGCCTCACAAACATTTAATTTTGACAAACTCCAAAAATGAGAAGGGGAAAAAAAGAACTGAGTCATTTGCAAGAAAACACATAATCATTTGAAAGCCCAGTTTGAATAGTAACTTAAGTCTTCTCTCTAGAGGTTTTTTCAACTTTAATTTTCTTTCTTTTTTTAAAATTTTAGTTCGTTTTTCTCAAGTTTTAAGGCTTATTCTTTTGTTTTCCCAAGATAAACAGTTTACTCCTTCCCTATTCTCCTTTAAAACTTCTCTGTGTTAGAAAGATAAAGTAGAAAATAATTTGAAGAAGAGATCATATTGAAAATATTTGTTAAATGATCAGGAAAGTATAATTACTTTCAAATGTGCAAATTATTGTTATGCCCATAAAAATTGTGTTTTTGAAAAAAATTTCCTAATCGGTTTACCCAGTTTTTTTTTTTTTTTTTTTTTTTTTTTTTTTTTTTTAAAGAACAATTTGGGGTTGTTTTTAGTATCTAGACAGTGAAAAGTAGGAATAATATTTTATGTGGCATGGTTTTCATGTGTTATGCTTACTTTTTTTCTCTTTGTTTCTTAGTCTGAAAATATGTATTACTTCTTTTTCATAAACAGAGAAATTATAACAGATAAGTAAGTCATTTTTCCAGAGACTCAGAATTTGCCATTGTTCTTAGCTTTGACCAGTTACTGGGCTTCTGTGATACCATGTTATAAAGAATATTGCTTTTATTTATATTCTGCCTGTGTCTACTCACTCTATAGTACACAGACACTTTGGAAAGAGACATGAAATTGCAGTCCATTTATAGACACAAAGTTTTTTTTTATGTTCTAGTGTGTCTGGCAATATATTTAGTTAACTAGGAGTGTGAAACTTTGCTTTGCTGGTAGACTGAATATTATATTGGATCGTTGGGAAGGTCATGATGCATTTTTGCATAGAGAAACAGAAAAATATGTCATGATTTTCCCAACAACCTAATAGTTTCGGGCTGTATATCATTAGGCATAAGGGATTTGAAGCTAAAACTTCTGGGCTCTACTTATTGTTGTGTGTCTGTCTTTTTGCTATTAGATGTTTTAGGACACTTGTACTGAGTGCCAGCTAAGGTCTGAAGGAGGTTTTCAGGGCAAAGTCCGTATTTATGCAGCTGGACCTAAGGGGGCTGGAAGTGTGGTACAAATTAAGAGAACAATATTCCCCTAGTTGTAGTGAATTCATGAGCAAAACAACCATTCTCACTAGAACCTTTGCAAATAGCTTCTGGTTACAATCAGTAAGAATTCTGTACACAGGAACAGCAAGTTAATTTGTGGACCATGCTGTGTTTATCTGGCCCTAAAATGAAAGATGCAACTTGATGTAATGAGCTCCCTCACCAGAAGTCAGAGTTGCAAAAAGTCTCCATTGAGGCCTGCCTGGAGGTGAATGCAGTCTGATTTTGCACCTCTGTCTAAACCCCATCTATCACATGCAGAGTGGTAAGGGTAACCACCTCTTGAAATCATCATCAGGCCAAGGAAACCTAGTATTGCAAAATCATTTGCATCTGTGAGCTGTATGGTTGATTGATTGATTGATTGATTTCCACTTGAGGTCATTTTGTGATTGTATCTCTCTCCCAAACTCTTTAAAACCTTGGTCCTGTGCATTATCCCATTTACTTAAGCCCCTTGGCTTGGTATATTACTTTAAACAGAAGGCATAGCTTCCTTAACATCTAAAACCTTTTTCCACCTAGTTTCTGTGTGTATGCCCAGCACTTACTACCGTTCTCTTGACCTCCGGCAACAACAACCCACTTGTAATTTCCTATCAGTTCATTATACCACTTCATCCCTGGGGCAGTAATTCCTTGGTTTTCTTCTTTTAGTAACCACTAATCTACTTTCTGTCTCTATAGATTTACCCTTTCTGGGTTTCCATATGAATAACATATGTGGAATTTTGTGACTAGTTCTTAGTATAATATTTTCAAGGCTTGTACAACTTGTGGCATATATCAATACTGCATTTCTTTTCCTTTTTATTGTGGGTGTGTCATGGGATGTGTGCAGTTGTCAAAGAGAGACAGAGAGAAGGAAAGTGAGGGATGGCCACAGTGCGATCCCTTCTCTATTCTCTTGAAATTTTGGATACTCATGCACAAATGCCTGGTGTGATTTGAAGAACTTATTAGAGGGCAGGAGACGGGAGATGTAATCAAAATGCCTCAACTCCATTCCCTTTCAGAGTATTTGGCTGCAATTGTATTCACCTCACTCCTAGGTAAAAAACAGAGATTTGATGTTTTTGAGGTCCAAGACTTGAACTGTGGTCAGCCATGTGGGAGTCTTAGCGCCTTAACTACTACGTCACCTGCTGGCTCAAATAATTCATTACTTTTTATGGCTGAATAGTATTCCATTGTATGGATTTACAACATTTTGCTTATCTGTTCATCTGTTGGGTCATTCCTACCTTTAGCTATTATGGATAATGCTGTTATGAACAAGTTTTTGCGAGGATATATTTTCCTTTCTCTTGGGTCTATACCAAGGGAGTAGACTTGTTGGATCATATGGTAACTCCATGTTTAAATGTTTGAGCAACCATCATTCTTTTCTGAAGTAGCTGCACCATTTTCTATTTTCAGTAGGAATACATGAGGGCACCAGTTTCCTCATATCTGCACAACGCTTGTTATCTGTCTCCTTGATTCCAGCACTCCTAAGTAGCTGCTGCGTGTTGTCTCATTCTGATTTCAGCTCCTCTAAATTTTTTTCCTAGCGTGCTTTTCCAGCATTCACAAAGACTCCCCAGTATGTGGTAGCACTCCAGTGTTGATTAGAGCCAATTGAATATGGTCCAAAGCTGTCATTTTTGTTGCTCTTTTGTTTTTTTATATCAGCAAGTGCCCAGCAGGCACCTGTGATGGGTGTGCATTCTATTTCCTGTGGGAGAGTGCTGAAGCTTGCCCTCTATGCACAGAGCATGACTTCCATGAGATTGAAGGCGCCTGCAAGAGAGGATTTCAGGTAAGGGCCAAATCCACTTAAGCAGAACTGTGTGATAGTCTGGCATCACAGCGTAGGAACTCAAGTTCAGAAGCCTGGCTAAAGCATACGGTTAACTTGCTGTAACATAATGTACATTTAAAATCAAGTTGGTAGCTAAGCTTACAGATATTCACTGGAATTGAGAAAAATAATCATGACTAGGGAGTTATAGACTATGGATATTTTTCTAGATTATAAAGAAAAGATGAACCAAGATGAGATTTATTTCATAACTTATACAGATGTAATTAGGATGGTGTAACTGATTCACCCTAGAATCATGTCCAACAAGTAAAGCATACACATAAATAAGAAAATCAAGTTCCTAATGTCTAATATTCTCTGCAGTCATTGGTTTGCTATTTGTTGATTGCTTTCCTAAATAAAGTTGTGATATTCTCCTACATATGTGTATTTTTTGAGAGGTTATTGCTATAGGTGCTTGCACTTGCCAGAGAGACAGAGACAGACAGAAAGAATCACCCCCCAAGGGGAATGGCAATGCCACAATCTCTTCTCCTCTAGTCACCTCTTGGGATTTGGGGCACACACACATGCCTGGTGTGAGTTTTAAGCCACCAGGTCCAGGACTTGAACTGCGGTTGGCTACATTAGAGTCCAGCAACATAACCTTTATGCCATCTGCTGGTCCCTCTCCTATATATTTTTATTCTCTTTTCATATTTAATATATCATTAAAATTTATTCCCTTTCTTATTAAATATTTTTTAAAAACAAGATTTTTTTATAGTTTTGAAAAATATTCTTTTATTTATGTAACTGAGAATTTAATAATTCTCCTGGTAGATATTTGAAGAAAACTTGAGGTGGACATTTTTTTTTTTTCAGAGGTTTTCGCTATAGGGCACGTGCGCTCGCCAGACAGACAGAGAGAGACATAGAGACAGAAAGCGAGAAATCACCCCCCAGGGGGGATGGTCACACTGCAATCTCTTCTCCTCCATTTTCCTCTTGGGATCTTGGACATGCACGCACACGCGCCCGGCGTGAGTTTTAAGCCACCAGGTCCAGGACGCGAACCGCAGTCGACTACATGGGAGTCCAGCGACATAGTCATTACACTAACTGCTGGTTCCCAAGGTGGACATTTTTAAGGTTCTTGAAACATATTATCAAATAGCTTCGGTTATATCAATTTTCAGTTTTATCAGTAGTATTTAAGAAAGCCTACTTTACTGCACCATCTTTTAGTAGAGTCATATCAAAAGAACCTAACTTTCTGTCAAGATGACTTGACACCATCTCCAAATTTCACTGAAGAAGCATAAATGGAAGTAAATGAAAGCCAGTGCTGGAACTCTAGTGGAGAGGAGGCGTCAGAGGATCAGAGATTCCAGTGAAAGCTAGAAGGTAGATGGATAGGACTGATATTCAGGTTACCATGGAGTGAGTAACCTGCTAGAATTCTCACTGAGTAGGAGGATCAGAGAGGAGAAGCTGTTCTGTCTAGGAGAGTCTTTTTCTATTTTTTTTTTTTTAAAGAGGTTTTGGCTTTAGGCCTGTATGCTTGCTGGAGAGACAGAGACAGTGAGAGGAAAAGTGAGAAATGGGGGGATGGCCATGGCACAATCCCTTCTCCTCAATTCTTTTCCCAGGCTCTTGGGGATGGATGCACATGTGCCCAGAATGATTTTCAAGCTACTAGGTCTGGGACTTAAACCGTGGCCAGCCATGTGGGAGTCCAATGATATAACCACTACACCATCTGCTGGCCCCTGCCCAGGAAAGTCTTAAGTGTATTTTTGTTAATAGTTTAATACAAAATAAGAAATCTCAAATCTCTAATAAAATCTGAAATAAAAACTGGGAAATGTATTAGTTTGTCAAGTGTGTTCATTGTAGTTCAGAGTACACAGACACAATGATACTCAGCCAGCACACTATTGAGAAGTTTTAACATTTTATGTTTATTTATTTAGTAAATACATATAGGTACCTCCAACATGGTCCCCATGCCATAGTCCACTTCCATTCTCAAGTTTTTTAATAATTGGTATGAGTACACACACCCAGCACGCTCTGAGAGGTCCTAGAAAGTGAACATGGCCTTTTTTTTTTATGTGGGTCTAGGTATGTTATGACTGTGCCACCATCTGGCCCCCTTTTAAACGTTTTTAAGTGAGTCAAGGGTGAAAATTCCATGTTTACAAAGATGACTTCTTGCTAATCTTTGTGATAATAATGTACTTTTTCTGCTTCACTGTACAAATTCTTCTTTATCCTTATCCTGTTGGGTTGTTGGGAAAGTCATGATGCATTTTTGCATAGAAAAACATAGAAAAATATGTCATGACTTTCCTGAGGACCGAGTAAAATTATGCTAAACTTATTAACTTATCATTGTTTTTAGGAGTAAATGAAAAACTAAGCTGCATTTCCTTCTTTGACCACCAAGATTAATGTGAGAGTTGTGAATAGCTAAATGATCTTTTATCCAAGCATTCTTTATATTTCTCTTTTAGAAGGTCAGAATTGGTAGTTTAAGACAGTGAGGTTGCAACAATTTCTCTAATCTTATGTTGCTCAGAGTATCTCTCCCTTGAATAGGTTCTCTTCAATATATTTTAAAATTTTTACTTGTTTTAGGTTTTTGGCATAGGGTGTGTGCATTAGCTGGAGAGTGATAGAGACAGAGAGAGGGAAAGTGAGAAATCACACCCTAGGGGGGATAGCCATGCTGCAGTCTCCTCCTCTATTTTGTCCCTTGGGATTTAGGGTATGTACACACACGCTCTCAGTGTGATTTTCAGCCCACTGGATCTGGGTTGGCTGTGTGGGAGTCTAGTCTCTTAACCACCATGCCACCTGCTGGCTCCATGTTCTGAAAATGTTGAAACAAATAGTTGGTATGTGATTCTTAAGTGGGCTTTTTTTTTTGCCTTTAAGCATATCTTTAAATCACTTTGTGTTTGACATGTGGAAATACATGATATCCCCAAAGAGCAACAAATTTAATTTTAAAAATGCCAGAATCAGTTAAATATTCCCTTCTGTTATATTTAGGCATTAATTTTGAAAATATTTGCCAAATGAGATTGAGCTTTAATTAGAAATATACATATGCCATTCCTAAATTTGTATACCTCACTTAGTATTTTGTTAAAATTACAAACAAATTTGTGTGATACAGAAAATGGGATGGTCACCTCTACTCTCTGAATAAAAATATTTCAGAGGTCGACCTCTCAGTGAGTTTCACCATGTTTTCCATGGTCTCAATGAACAAGGATGGATTTCTTTGGATTCCAAAACTTCACTGTAGAAAAAACATGGTTAATTCAAAATATTGCTAATAGGTATCTTTTAAGTTTTTGATCATCTTACTATTTTTCAGTTCTATTTCCAGCTCTATCCTTTACAATTTTTCACTTTATATTGACTGAGCATGCACCACTCCAGTTCTGCAAATTTATTAAACATAGATGTATGTGCATAAATTTACACAATGTAAGCCCTTCATATATTGCTGGTATAAACAAAAAGAGCTGCACAACTCCTGATAAAAAGTGTTCTTATCAAATTAGATCTCAAAAATCTATCCCAGGCTCTAAGCCTGTATTAAACATTACTTCTAAATGTCATGCAGTAGTAAAGATGCGAAGAGATACTGTGTTATCACTAAGAGGAATGGTTTTAAATTTATCATCAAATTTATCTTAACCCTGCTCACAAAATATCCCTACCTCCTGGGAGAATAAATCTTCCAGCTGCTGTGCCAGCTATTTTCTTATTTTCCTATGATATGTGATCGAAAGAAGGGATAAGACTTTCTAACTAATAGTTATAGAACGACTAGGCCATTTTGCCAATAGCTTGATGTTTCTTCTTTGACAGTATTTGAGGAGCTTATGGAAGAGTTATGCATCCTGGATTTACAAGTATGGTTTTAATTTTGAAGTTTTATTTATAAGACTGTCTTTAGACATTAGAGTTTGCCATTCTCATTGGGTGATGTACATTTGATAAAACCATATACACTATTGCGCATTCATTTAAAAAAATTTTTTTTCCCAACTGTATTTGGTTGTGTGGGATCTGGAATGCACTTCAAATGAAGTTAGTGTTTGTGGACAAGCTTTCATTTTTTCATTTTGTGTTGTTACTTTTTATTTATTTACTTTTGCTATAGGTTGAGTGTGTTCACTGCAGAGAGACACAGAGACAGAGAAAGAGAAGGAAAATGAGATTTTTGTGGCCATGCCACATTTCCCTCTCCTTCATTCTCCTCTTGTGATTTTGGGCATGCACACACATATATGGTCTGTTTTCCAGGCTGCTGGATCTGGGACTCAAACTGTATGATCTGCTCTGTGGGATCCAGCTTCCTTAACCAACACGCCAGTCCCTATCCCTGTGTTGCTACTGTTTACACTTAGAGGTGTAGCAGCTGAATTTGAACATGCCTCTGCATTTCTCACCTTATCATTCTTATAAAAACAATATGATCCATGTTAAATGTAAGTTATTTACACTAAGTGTGACATTACAGTTGTCATGTACTAAAAGAAAATTCAATCACTAATGTCCTTTCTGAAAAACATGCCGAGAGTTTTTATTCAAACTTGACTGAAACTTTTCATCAAAGTGAATGAGATACTCCTGCACATTATTTCATTACTAACTGCAAAAAATATTCTTGCATATATAAAACATGTAGTTAAACATTATGATATTATCTTTTAAAAAATAATTATTTATTTAATTTGATTTATTCATTCATTTATTTTAATTTGACCAGAGAGAGACAAAGAGAGAGAGAGAGGGAAAGAGAGAGAGAAGAAGAGGGAAAGTGAGAAAGCAAGCCACCAGGTCCGGGACTCAAACTGTGGTCGGACATGTGGGGGTGTCCAGCGCCTTAACCACCACACCACCTGCTGTTCCGTGATATTACCTTTTTATTCAGTGTTGATAAAGTGTCCACCATTTACCAGAAAATTTAATTAGACACAATGAGCAAAATGATTAATGTCCTGTGTCATTTAATGTCAAAGGATAAAATCATTATGTAAATTAATACTGGCTACTGGTATTTGTTGAAGTATATGAGGGACTTCCAACAATTTGTGGAAAATGGAATTAAAATATGAGTTCATTTTGACACAAAATTTTTGAAATCCATGCATAGATTTTTTTATAATATGCATTTTCCATGAACATTTTTGAGGAATTCTTATATATGGACCCATGCATTATATATGGACCATGCAATATATTATATTTTCTTATTTAATCTATCTTATTTATATATTTGTTTTTTAAAATTTATTTGATCTGCTCTATTGCCAGAGGACACATGGACGCATGTTTGCCAGAGAGAGACAGAAGAAAGAATGATGAGGGAGAAAACACCTGCAATGGGGCATGGTCATGCCACATTCCTTTTCCATTTCTCCATCCTCTCAGGATTTGGGACACACATGCACATGTGTTGGGTGTATTTTTCAAGCTTTCAGGGCTGAGATTTGAATTGTAGTTGGTCGTGTGGGATCTGGCTCCCTTTACCTCTAGGTAATGGAGCTGGCTCTGCTTACTTTTTCAAATTGCTCATCAAAACCCAATATGTTGACTTAATTAGTCACTAGTTATTTGGAGTAATTGCTATTTGAAAAGCCTTGTCTTAAAGAAATTGAGTCATTGGGACCAGCAGTTAGCGTAATGGCTATGTTGCTGGACTCCCATGTAGTCGGCCGCGGTTTGCGTCTCGGACCCGGTGGCTTAAAACTCACGCCGGGCGCGTGTATGTGTGTGCCCAAGATCCTGAGAGGAGAATGGAGGAGAACGGATTGTGGTGTGGCCATCCCCCCTGGGGGGTGATTTCTCGCTTTCTGTCTCTATGTCTGGTGAGCGCACGTGCCCTATAGCAAAAAAAAAAAAAAAAAAAAAAAAAAAAAAGAGAAATTGAGTCATCGACCTTGGGAGAAGGAAAGTACCTGGTTTGGATAATGATGAACCAGAATAATGCTCTCCTGATTTTGGCCTGGGAGAGAAGTGTGTGGTCCCCCCAAAGCAGTCCCCCAAATCTGCCAGCTTTGGGGCTTCTACATGCCCTGGTTCAGGGTCTATTCTGCTACTCAAGAGAGAGACTTGTTGGGTGATGGGCCTGTAGGATGGATGGTGAAATCCATTCCCACTATTTATATCAAGCAATGTAAGCTTTCATTAAAAACGTGCATAAGAAGTCAGGATTCATCATCAAAAATGTGAGAAAAATAGCCCAAAAGATGTATGTAGATGGTGTCATTTTTATTTATGTCAGCATGCAGCAAGTCTCTCTAATATGACAACCCATATCTTTATTTTGGTTTTACATTTTCATTTATTATTTCCTTCATTCTCTTCTATATCTTTTTTCTCTCTTACTAGGGCTTCTATTAAAGGTATGCTGAATAATTTCTGTGCCTATGAGTAAAGGATTAGCAAAAACCTTTCTTCTACATGAGAAACTGACGTTGTAACAGATAGGGTTTTTACAATTGAATCTGTATCTCATTTCTTATGCCTTCTTTTATTATTTTTTTTAAAGGAAACCTTGTATGTCTGGAATGAACCTAAATGGTGCATTAAAGGAGTTTCTTTGCCTGAGAAAAAGTTGTCAACCTGCGAAACAGTTGATTTTTGGCTCAAAGTGGGAGCAGGTGTGGGAGCCTTCACAGCTGTTTTGCTGGTGGCTCTAACTTGCTACTTCTGGAAAAAGAATCAAAAGTAAGTAACCTTCTTAGAATGTTATATTAGAACTGGAGGGTCTGTTTTGTTGTGATAATTTTAAACTTATAGCCCATGTCTCTGAGAGATATAAGAAATATTCCTGGTGAAGAAGTTATAGAATAAGCCTTTGAAAAAGCAAGCTGAGGAAATGATTGTTATCCTGGTAATAGCAAGATCATAGAGCTTTAGAAAATGTTCTAATTGACTGTCTGCACTCTATGGACAAAACTGAATGACTAGAGGACATAGAAACATAGAAAATGGTTACCGGATACAGTGTGGGAAGAGGATGGGAGAAGGAGAAGAGTCTGAGGAAAGACATTAAGGAGAAAAATAGAGAGGCAAGACATTTATGGGACAAAGAATTAGGTTATTATCTGTTGATGATAATGTGTATAGTATTCCCAACTGGACTGGTGAGAAATGTATTCATGTTGGAACATTCACTTTACAAACTAAGTGACATATGTGATTGAATGTATAAAATAAATTAAAATGAAATTTTAAAAAAGGAAAATGTTCTAATCATGGAGTTAGACCCATTTATTTTAAAACCACAAACTGGAGGCTCCTTGCTACTCAAGTAGATGGTGACAGAGCTGAGATTAGAAGGCAGATTTGCTCTGTATCTGTTTTTCTTTCTTTTGATAGATTTTTTTGTATCAGGCATGCATGCTCACCAGAGAGACAGAAAGTGAAAATCACTCCCCTGGGGAGGATGGCAATGCCACAATCCCTTCTTCTCCATTCTCCTCTCAGGATTTTGGGTATCCATGCACACATGCCTAGCATGACTTTAAAGCCACCAGGTCTGGGGCTCAAACCACAGCAACCATGTGAGAGTACAGCACCTTAACCACCATGCCACCTGCCAGCCCCACTGTATCTATTTTTCTTTTAATGACATCCTGCTAGTCTTCTTTCTTTTTTTTTTTTCATTTTTTAAATTTCATTTTCTTTTATACGTTCAATCATACCATCCAGTTTACAAAATGAATACTTCAACAGGTGAACATTTCTCCCTAGTACAGTTGATAAAACTTTGAAATATCTTCAACAGATAATACCACATTTCTTTGTCCCATTAATGCTTTGCCTCCCTATTTTTCTTGTAAATGTCTTTCCTCAGACCCTCCTCTTTCACACACACTATATCTGGTATTTACATCTATATACTGTGTTGTGAGCAGTTAGTTGCAAAGAAACAGACTAAGTATATAGACAACTATCATATTTATTTAGGTCCCTAAGAGTCTGGAATATGGGTCTAACCCCTGAATGTATGGGGTCATTGGAAAATTCATGACCCATTTCTGCATAGAAAACCATAGAAAAATACATCATGACTTTTCCAGTGACCTAATATATTGATTGATCTGTTATATCATTCGAATCTTTTACAATGATTTATACCTCAGAAGGGCTATGGAATTTCCACGTTAAACTATCTGAGGACAATTTTAATTTCTGGGATGGAAAATATAAAGGAATAAGTGATATATGAAAGACAGTAGAAACCAAATAACTTGTCTGTTTCATATTCTCATTCTTTGATTTAAATTATGAAAAACCTGATAATGAATTCAGAATGTGCATTCAGACGTTTTTTTCTGTTTTTTGAAAGTTCTTTATAATCAGACAATTCTGTCAATGTAAAGTAAGGGGTAGAACTAACATTATTGATCTGCTTCTCTGACATCCTGGGAACTATTTGTATGTAGATGGTAGGTAAATGAGAACACATACTGCTATGGCTGTAGATGAGAGACATTTGTTGGTGGAGTAACTGTACTAGAAGATATTAATGAGCTTAACTATGATTGCATAAAATAAGTATTAATTTATATTAAAATAAATGATCACTTTATTATTTATTTATCTTTATTTACCATCAATTAGACTGGAGTACAAATATTCCAAATTAGTAATGACAACAAACTCAAAAGAGTGTGAGCTCCCAGCAGCAGACAGTTGTGCTATCATGGAAGGAGAAGATAACGAAGAGGAAGTTGTATATTCCAATAAACAGTCACTGCTGGGAAAACTCAAATCCTTGGCAACAAAGGTGAGACCAGAATTTTAACATGGTGGTATTAAGCATTTACAAATTAGGGGTTATATTAACATAGTAGCATTCATGCAAGCTCTTGTCATTCAGCATGTTTATCTCTCAGCATTTATCCAACAGAAATACTCTTTGAAGTACATGAAGTTAATACAAGAAGTACATGATGTTAATACAAGAATAGTCACTGTAACATTGTTTTTGCCAGTTGACAAAGAGAAACAACTTTAAACACCATCAGTAAGGAATTAGATGAGACTTTTTCATATATAAAAGTAATGAAATACTTGGAAACTTTATAGCCATTAAAAATCGAGATATCTAGGCATACTGATCAGTCAATAGTCAAAGATGAAGTAAAAACAATTACAGTCATATAGACATTTATGTTAGTATTTGCATAGCAAACTGTTATCAGTTGCTTCTTTTTTGGAACTAGCAGACTAATGAGTGTATCTAGCCTTTGAAGTAATACATTTGATAATGTTTGAATTTTCAAGAAGATAATGTATTATAATTCAAGAAAAGAAAATATGTAGGCTAATAAAAGAGCTCATATTTAGCTATACTTTTTTCTTTTTATTTCACAACACAATTGTTTTACATAGAGAAAATAAAAGTTATATAAAAACTATTGAGATATTTAAGGTACCATAGCAGATGATTTCATATGTGTTTGGAATTACTTCTGTATACACATAAAACCTTACGTTTTTAAAAACACTTTTTTTTTTTTTTTTTTTGGAGAGGTTCTTGCTATAGGGCGCGTATGCTCACCAGAAAGACAGAGAAAGACAGAGAGACAGAAAGCAAGAAATCATCCCCCAGGGGGGATGACCACACCGCAGTCCCTTCTCCTCCATTCTCCTCTTGGGATCTTGGGCATGCACGCACACGCGCCCGGCATGAGTTTAAGCCACTGGGTCTGAGACTCGAACCACGGTACTACATGGGTGTCCAGCGACATAGCCATTACGCTAACTGCTGGTCCCCCAAAAAACACATTTTATTGACATTGTTCACCATTGACTTAAAATATAGGTAATTATGAGTTTACCCACTCAAGATAAAAAATAGCATGACACTGAAGAAAGAAAATGCATTTAAAATGATTTACAGTAGAAGGGACAAGTGAGAAGGGAATCCATGTGTAAGAATATTTAGTAACTGCTTCTTTTACTAACTTAACTTAGGTACATAAATATTTGATATTTTTACTAGTAAAGTGATGACACCATCTCTCCTTTCTGTATATGGTTACTTAATTTTTAATTTATTAATGGGAATGTAGGAAGGGTATCATTGTGATGGAATAATAAATATATAGTGATTGTCAGGAACTGATATTTTTACCCTATTTGCAGGCTGAGTCTCCTCAGTTTTATAGACACTTTAGAAGACATAACCCTCCTGGTCAGAGATAAAGGACAGTTTAGTACTCACAGAGAAGTGCCAGCCAAAGTAATAGCCTTTAAACCAGTTTTCAAAGTCCCAGTTCCCACAGGGCTTTATGTAGAGAAAATGATAATACTTGATTGTCTTACAGGAAAGGAACCAAAAGCTTTGGGAACTTGAATTTTCAGAATGGGCAGTAAGCATGCCCATCATTTGCTCTAAGAAGAGAGCAAATTGGGAACCAGCAGTTAGCGTAATGGCTATGTCGCTGGACTCTCACGTAGTCGACCGCGGTTCGCGTCCCAGACCCGGTGGCTTAAAACTCACGCCGGGCACGTGTGCGTGCGTGCCCAAGATCCCAAGAGGAGAATGGAGGAGAAGGGATTGCAGCGTGACCATCCCCCCTGGGGGGTGATTTTTTGCTTTCTGTCTCTATGTCTCTCTCTGTCTGTCTGGCGAGCGCACGCGCCCTATAGAGAAAACCTCTCCAAAAAAAAAGAAGAGAGCAAATTACTTGTATTGTGCTGGGCAAGTAGCATGCCTGTCTATTGCTCCAGAGGAAAACACTGTTTATTAGACTGTAAGCAAGCCTGCTCTTTGCTTTGGAAGGAGACAGTATCTACATTTTTCTAAGGCCACTTTCTTATCCTTCCTTCGTTTCTTTCTTTCTCTTTTTAGAGAGAATTTTTGCTATAAGGCAAATGTACTCACCAGAGAAATGGAGAGAGATAGAAAGTAAGAAATCGCCCCCCCGGGGGGGGGGTATGTCCATGCCACAGTCTCTTCCCTTCTCCATTCTCCTCTCAGGATCATGGGCATGCATGCATACGTGCCCAATGCGAGTTTTAAGCTGCTGAATATGGGACTCAAACAGCTTTTGACTACATGGGAGTCCAGTGACGTAACCATTATGCCATCTGCTGATCCTTCCAAGGACATTTTCTACACGATTCTTGAAAAGAGAGTCTATAACAAAAGGAAAGCTGTGTCTCATTCATAAGATGGGCAGAAATGACAATGAACCATGGAGAACATGGAGAATTGTCTCCCAATAATGTAAAAATCTTATTTCTATACTATTTTGGTTTCTGATAAGTTTTCCCTTTACTATACTGTTCTAGTCCATTCTTCTGCTAATAACCAAAATACCTGAGTCTAGGTAATTTTAAAAGAATAGTGGTTAACTTAGCTCATGGGTTTGAAGGTACGTCTAGGAGCATGGTGCTGGCATCTGTCGCAGATCTTCTTGTATCAAAACATGGTGACGGGTAGGAGTGCACATGTCTGTGTCCATGTTTCTCTGTTCTGGTTTCATTCTTTATCCTTATAAACCTACCTGTATTCAGATGGAAGCCCTGATAACTCTATCTGATCCTAACCACCTCTACCACCTCTTAAATCCATAGTCAGGTTAAGTTTTTCTTCATACTTTCAAAATACAACCAAATTCCAACACATAAACCTTTGGGAGAGATGTTCAAACCCTAACATATGTTAACTTAAGACCTTTATAATTTATGTAACTGACTAAACCTGGGATCAACTCTAGTTAATTTGCTTTATACACATTTAAATAAAGCTACTACCAACAGGACACCAAGAAGCAAGATGAGGTCAACTCAAATTATTAACCTTAATCATATCCCCTACCTAGGTAGACAAACCCATAAACCATTAGGAATACCTTAGAAAGTCATGTGGTCTTCTCCTTAGTCTCTGTGTGGACCTTTCTACTCAACCTGAGACCTTTCTACTGGCACCCAAATGTTTGCCCTCTAAGATTCAGGTGAAAGAGGGACAAAGATATTAAAAAAAAATTTATAGATCCTCAATATAGCTCCTTTTTTTTTTTTTTTTTTTTTTTTTTTCTATATGGGCCATTGTAGAGGGACTTGGTTACTAGAGTATTCAATGAGTGGTAATTGTCTTTTAATCTAGAATCATGGTACTCCAACAAGACAATACAGGTAGTTAAATCCGAATTACATGTGAACTTTCTAGGTGCTCTTATGGCTGGATTGTCACTAGAGTTTGTATCCAGGCAGGGTAATGGTTTGCTGTTGGAGTATATAGATTTTATATATATTATATATATGTGTATGTGTGTGTGTGTGTATGTATGTGTATATATATACATATATATATATAATATATATTATATATATATTATATATATATAAATATAATACATTCTTCCCTGATTATTACCCATGAAATGAGCAAGAGATGATCCTTTCCCATTAACAACCATATTTAGTGACCAACCTGCCTTACTAAGATGTGAGGACCAGGAGGAGGTCATGGAGATAGAGTCAGAAATATTTCTGAGTCAGTATTTGAGAAGGCCATTCCAATGTTCAAGGATACTGTATGCCATTGGATGGTAGGAGTTGGAAGAGTCATTGGATATTTTTACTTTAAGCCAATTTCTATGTAGCATTTCTGATAAAAGAGTGTACTTGGGGCTAGCAGATGGCATAGCGGTTATGCCATTGGACTCCTTATATGGCCAACTGTGATTCGAGTCCCAGACTTGGGGATTAAAACTCATGTCCTGATAAGACCAGAATAGCAAAATCATAGCGTGGACTGGTGTCAATGGTGGTAAGACATTTCAGGGACAGTCTAAAAGAGCAGTCAATAGTATCATGAATGGATTTGCCATGGAAAGCTGATCAAGGTTTGGCATCAGTCTCAAGTCTGGCATGCTGGGGTAACCTCTGCATCCTTTACTTTGTGCCCACTCTGTGAGGGCAGGTGCGTTACCATGTTGTGGGGGGATGATGGACCCATGCAGTATTTATAGCAATCTGTCTTATTCAGTCTCTATTAGCAGCTTGATCCTATTTTTTTTTTTAATAGGTTAAGTCCTTATTGTGGGCTTCTCCATGAATGACACTGTTGTTGTGATCAGAAGTTGACTTACTTCTAGTTTGTAGCCCCCAAGAAGTGTGACCTTAATATGACAGTCTGTAGTTTTCCAAGTGGCAGACAAAACAGCTAAACCATTGGTAATAGCTCAAGAGTCAGGAAAAATATAATGAGGTTTATCAAGGGAAATTGTACAGTAGCACAATCGTATACCCCTCACCTAAATTTTACTGTTTGCTTTATGCTGTATCTCTTTGTCTCATCATCCCTCTAACCTTTCAGTAATACACGTTCCTTTCTGGGTATCTCTCAAAATTGCTTATATATACTTTAGACTTTAATATACTTGACCTCTGTACTTGTAAGGATGTAGTATAGTGTTGACAAGATTTCAATAAATTGAGGATTTTTATTTTTTTAAGATCTTTTGCCATAGGGCCTGTGTACTTGCTGAAAAGAGACAGAGAGAGAGGGCAAATGAGAAATAACCATTCAGAGGGGATGGCCATGCTGCAAGCTCTTCTCCATTCTACTCTTGGGATTTTGGGCACACATGCACACATGCCTTGCATGTTTTACAGCCCACCAGATCTAAGACTTGAACTGTGGAGTTGGCGTATGGGATCCATTGCCTTAAAAAACATGCCACTTGCTGGGTCCTATTTTGAGGATTTTAAAGGTGAAATGCACATAAATATACAACTAGAGGAATTTTGAGAAATTCATCATTTTGAGAATTTTGAGAAATATTTATATTTGTATAACCCCAAAGTCTGTGAAGATATAGAACACTGTGAAAAGAACCTGCGTCCTTTTTCATTTAATCAGTCCTTCATCTTCCAAAGGAAACTAATGTGATCTTTTAAAACATAGATTCGTTTTTGTCTATTTTAGAACTCAGTATTCATTATTTTCATCACACAGTATGTAGCATTTTGTTTAATTTTTCTTTCATTCAGACAGATGTTTTTGAGCTTCATCTACTTGTGTTAATCAGTGGTAGATTCCTTTGTATTCAGAAAGAGTATTCTACGGTATGGCTATTCCAAAATTGTCTCTCTTTTCTCCTGTCAATGGATACTTGGGCTATTTCTAGTATTTTTTTTTATTAATTCTTCTTTTTAAAAAATTTTTAAATTTCATTTTCTTTCATACATTCAACACATTATTTGTCTTACAAATTGGATATTTCAACAGGTGAACATTTCTCCCTAGTACAGTTGATAAAACTATAAATTATCTTTGATAGATAATATAACATTTCTTTGTCCCATTAATGCTTTGCCTCCCTATTTTTCTTTGAAATGTCCTTCCTCAGATCCTCCTTTTTCACACACACTATATCTGGTATTTACATATATATACTGTGTTTCTATATCCTTTAGTAAATCAGTTTTAGTCATAGAGTGTAGACACTCGGTATATATTAAGTGGGGACATACATTGTCTCTCTTTCATAGCCTGGCTTGCTTCACTCAGGAGTAAATCTTCCATATTCTTCCACTTTCAAGATGCTATGAATGTCATTCTATAAGTCTTGTTCCTGTTTTTAAAAATTTGTTATACATGACTGCATAGAACAAGAGAGTTTGTAAATTTCTTAACTGCTATGTCATATAGGGTTTGCTTTAATCTTATATATCCTCATTAATATTCTAACAGCCCTACTTATTTGATATTTCCCTAGGTCTATACTGCTTTTGTGGGATTTTGTTTATAGATTTATTTTTCTTGAGTTTTTCTGCAATTAGAAAAAACATCTTTCCTTTTTTCCTATTTGCTTGTTACAGTCATTTATGGGGCACTGCAAGACACTTTTGGGTTTATGTCAGATTACATAATTTCTTAGACACAATATAGAATATTGGCAGAAACACACCTCTATCCCTTCCTCGCTCCATCTTTCTCTCTCTCTCTCTCTCTCTCTCTCTCTCTCACACACACACACACACACACACACACACACACGATCATCAGAATGAAAAGAACAAGAGAGGGTCTCTTAGAGCACAGAGAGAGGGTAGGTAGTGTGAAGGGAAGGAGAGGCTTCTGGGAAAAATTGCTTTTGAGTAGATTCTTAAATTTAGAGCATAAAAAAAATCTAGTGGGACATCCTTATTTAAAGCATGAATAAGCTGAGGTTTGGAGAATTTCACTTAACTGTCTACTGGCTGTTAGGGATTAGAAGCCACACCTCCTGAGTTGCAATCTAGTGTTTCCTTCTACAGTTTGGTGTTTTAATACATTTTCATTGATAGATAACCTACCATATACTAGACGTTGGCATTTTAAAAATGAACAAAATATAATTCCTGCCATCAGGAAGGTCGCAGTGAATTAGTGACACTAGTTAACTACACACACACACACACACACACACACACACATACACACACTTGCATATATCCCACCGTACCTGCAGAGGAGCGAAATCCATGCGAGTGCAGAGGACATGGCAATTAAAAGACCTATGACTGTATTTTCAGTGTTTCATTTAAAATATTACTTTGAGAAAAACCAAGCAGGTCTCCATTTCCAAGAAGCATGTTAAAACAAATCTCAGAGAAATGCTGTAAAATTCTCAGACTTCCTTTCTAGTTTATGGCTGACCCTAAAGCTCTTTCCCTTACTTACTGTGAGCTCTTGGTGGGCAGACATTCTGCCATACTCATTTTTGTATTTCTATCATCTGGTCCTTTTGCTGCAATAGTGGGTGCTTAATAAATATTTGTATTATCAATGTTATTCTTTAAAAAATAGTAAGACTGATAAACATGAGGCTTCCGGCAGGTTTTTACAGAGATAGAGCACTGAAGAGATATACAGTCTACTCTCTCAGAAGCTTGTTATCTGAGTGAAGGTAGGGGAAAAGTGGTATTTATATGCTGTGAATTTTTTTTCTTGTAATTATGTCCCTATGGCCCTAAAACTCTTGGATTTCTCCACTCAAACAAAAGCAAACACAAAAGCAAACTTATTCTGACAGCTACTCAATATCTATTTTCTATTATTTTCTTATTTTTACTCTTCTACTTTAACACGTGTCTGTTTGTACCTAGGACTGGTTTGCTTCCTATTTCCTTTGTTTTATTAAAAAAAATCCTATTATTTTGCCATCTTTATTCTCTTTAATATCATAGTCACCCCTTCCCATTCCAGCAGTCTTCAGAAAAGCTTTCTCCAACTTTAACAATTAAAATGTTAAGAGAAATTCTACCTCCTATTTCTCTTTTTCCCCATTGAAAAATAATTTATTTCAATAGTCTGTGCTTTGGATGTATTATATAACAAATATCAGCAACGATGTATTTAAGTTAGAATGTTGATCTATTATCTAAGGTGACTTGTTTAAGATCTTTGATAGGCATGTAACTAAGAGATTTTTTCCTAAAACATATCAGTGAACCCAAATGATCTTATTTCTTATTGGTGTTTCCTTTATTCCTGCTGTCATTTTTTGTATTATTCAACCTATGTCATCTCAAAATATTTAGTTTCTGTCAGTTCCATTTTGTCCACAATTAACATGGGAAGGTCATTGATTTCGGCACCCAGGTCAGGCATGCCCTTAAGGAAGAGTCTCAGTTGTTTCTTCACAGGAATTATCTTTTGGTATCTATTGCAATCATTTGTTGACTTCTATTTTGGGTTCGTCTGTCTTATATCTAGGACATCAAAAGCACCCTTCAGGGTCGGCATGCTATCTGTTTTATATCTGCCACCCCACTTTGAATAAAAACTCCTAATTACAAGTGGCAGATACATAGATGAAAATGAACTCTGTAACTTTCTTTCTGAATATGGAAGGCTCTAAAATCTTACTGGAGTATTAGCTGATTTTGTTTTTAATATTTTTTTCTTAGGAGAAAGAAGACCATTTTGAATCTGTTCAACTGAAATCCTCAAGATCTCCAAATATATGAAGAGACAGTGCTGTAGCCTCAGACTGATGAACAAAAGAATCCTGCTCTCTGGTTTTATAGGACCATATTTTAGAGCCTGTCCTCACACTTGTCACGTTGGTGATGTCACAGAGGAGGGCCATGCTGCTGAAAGGGAAGAAAGTTGAAACATTCGATTGCCTTATCACATGGTCAAGTACCTTGCCAAAAAAAGGAAAGCAAATGATTTGGGTCTCAACTGAAGATGAAGCTCAACTCAGGAAGAGAATTATCTGTATATACACATAACTGAAAACCAAGTTTAAGCCCACCAGTGCACTGCTGATGCATGCCATATAATTAATTGGTAACTTTTATTCTTTATAATGTCTACATTACAAGTGTGCTTTGGAGGGCAGATGTGAGCGTATGCATTGTGATCCTATGTATGTCTTTTCTTTATATTTTGGGGAAGATTTGAAAAAAAATTAAGGTATAGTTATTTTTCCCATTATTTATTTTCCTGACAAACTGTAAACCATCTTTTCTATTAAAAATGGTGAGCAATGAAAGACAATAAATTTTTCATTTTTTCATAGGGTATCTTCTCTTGATTTCAGAAGCTTAAGCAATCAATCAGCAATATTTTAGGAAGCGCTAGCATGTGCTTGGGTTACCTAAATTTATAACCACTTTTGAATTTCTATTCTTGTTAGAACTGATTAGAAAGACTTGACTGAAATTTTGAAAGAATCTTAAAAAAAAAAAAAAAAAAGGCAAGGAAAAGTCTCTACTTTCCATTAATACAATAAAGTTGATAATATTGCAGAATCTGAATGACTTAGAACATGGTTTTTATAGTGTTTAAAGAAAAATTTAAAGTAAATGGTGAAGTTTGTTTATCAAATCACTTGCAAATCATGAAGAAGGTGGGTGAAGAGGAAAGTGGGATAAGTACAAATAACTGTACAATGTTATGGGATAATCTTGCGATTTCAAGAAAATGTCAGTGGGACATTTATCCCATTTCAAGCACCAGAGGTTATATGGTTACATTTCTGCTACAAAACTTTGAGGGTTTAGGCTTTCTTGGGAATTTTCTTATTTAAAATCTATAATTCAGGAATTCAAATTTTGGGAAATTGCATATAATTATTTTCCTAACAATGTGGTTGTACTATAAGCAGTTATGAAAAAAGTGTTGTTCTTATTCAAAAGTGGTCCAGATAATTGTGATATTTCCTATGACAGTTACTAATATTAGCAATATTAGCATGATTTGGATGTTATTTGTTGGAAGAAGTTTGAAGTTGGATTTGACCAATTTGTGTAAACCTGAGTTGTTTTAGAACTAGAAAAGAAGAGTTACCTGCCCATTGATGATCTAAGGTGCTCTGGTTTGTTTCCAATAAACAGTCATCTTTATAGATCGTAAACAAGATTTTTAAAAAGACTTATGACTGGCTGAAAGAGGGACAGGACATATGGGTAGGGTTTATGAATGTTTTGCCTCAAATATTTCAATGAAGTATGACTTGTAATTTTTGATTCTGCAGGTGGAGTCTTTATTTTGTTGAAAATAGGAGAAAAATGAATAATTGCATTTATTTGACTGGTGGACAAAACACTGGACCATTCTATTTTTGTTGAAAGAATGTGTGTTTTTTTTTGTATACATCTCTTCTTGCGTATATGAGTATAGATGAGGTTTCATTATTTTATTTTTGTGGGATTCAAGGAGGCTGTCACTCAGCATAAATCTTTTTGCATCTAATTTCTTGACTCTTTATGAAGAAGAAATTTTTGGCATTGCTCATTTTTATCCCACTACTAGAGTGCTGATGAGAATTCCCCCATCTTGATCAAATTTAAACAGAAGAAGTAAAATATATTTGAAATGCATCCTTCCAGAGGAACACTGGCAAAGTTATATAGACTGGACAGAGTCAGAAAATGTCCATAGTCACTTGTCACCTCTCTCTTCGTCTTCAGCTGTGCTCAACATGTATGTTCCAAGCCATAGAGATAATTGGAATTTGCTCCCAGGTAGCTTCTTTCTTC
This sequence comes from Tupaia tana, assembly GCA_026018925.1. NCBI lineage: Eukaryota > Metazoa > Chordata > Mammalia > Scandentia > Tupaiidae > Tupaia > Tupaia tana. Next base: position 60,842,371 of record JAKSZU010000003.1, on the reverse strand, counting down.
TCCTGTCACTGGACTAAAATTTCTGACATGTCAAAAATGCCTTAAATTTTAATGAACTCTCTGAAAATATAGTTGATATGGAAGAATTTATTTATTTTATTTCTAATTTTAGATATTAAATAGATTTTGTCAGCTCAGTCCTGTCTTTGGAAAGGAGCTGCCTTTTACTTTGGTATTCCTGTGGTTTCTCATTTTATCCCAAGCACTGAAGAAGTATGACAGGAAGGCTAGTATGAGGAGAATAGCGGGCCAAGCTTGCCTATGAAATTCACTTTAGTTTTATGTCTGGCCTTTGCAAAGTTCAGTGAAATGTTGAAAGGCATAAACAAATTAATCATGTTTCTGTGACTTTTAATAGGCATTTGTTGTTCCTTTTCCCCTCTAAGTGGTAGAAAAAGAGGTTATTTGTTAATTTTCTAAAAGGCACAGTTTGAAAGCCTTAAACACTTCATTAAGTCAACTGTCACCTATAACATCTCTTAGCACTCTGTCAATATATATTTAAATCAATTTCCCTTGGATTAGAACATGTCTTCTGTGGATAAATTATATCATGCCATTTAACAATGTTGAGCGATTTGGTATGTGTACATTTGACTTAAAAAACTGAATTTTATTATTGTTGACCTTCCCCCTTTTGGTTACCAGTAATTAAATCCTATCTAGGATTAAAAATATTTCATAGTGTTTTTGTGTAGACTTTTGTCATTCTTTTTCTCCAAAAGAAACAAATGTGGTTTAAATTGATGATGTGGAAGAATGGCTTTGGTTTGCCATTTACCATCTGGGGTCTACAGATCCCCAGGTGGTGGCTCATAATCAACTGTGCTTCTTCAAAACCCATCTGGGGACCAGCAAAGGTGTAATGGTTACATCACTGGACTCCCACTTAGTCAACCACGGTTCAAGTCCTGGCCCCAGGGCTTAAAACTCATGCCAGTTGCATGTGCGTGTGTGCCCAAAATCCCAAGAGGAGAATGGAGGAGAAGGGATTGAGGCATGGCCATCTCCCCTGAGGGGTGATTTCTCACTTTCTGTCTCTCTTTTGCTCTGTCTCTCGGGCAAGTACACATGCCCTATAGCAAAAATATCTCTGAGAAACAAGACAAAACAAAACAAAAAACCATCTGGTCAACTGTCATTCAACATCTATTGATAAACTACTTTCTCTGGCTCCTGGTCACTTTTAATGGGAGGCTACTGAGTAGATTGTTTCTCTCTTTCTCATAAAGGTTAATTTCTTGGGGTTTGGAGTAGGAAGATGGCTTTATTGGTGGAATTTAAAGTCAGTGTATTTCTCACATTTATCTTTTTGCATTAAGAGTATGTAGAGTAGATTGTCAGAGAACCTGAAATTTCCTCACCTCTATGTTACAGTAATCCTATTATCCCAGATTTTTAGGCCCAAGTCTTAAATTAGGGTTGCCTGTAAAAGAGATTCTAAGGGGATATACTTAATAAAACAAACAAACCAACCCCAAAAAACTCAACACCTGACTCAATTTCTTGGAATCCTTCTTTTATATTAACTGGCTAGAGATTACTCTCTTGCTTGGTTTTATTTCATTTAACACTTTTAGATGAATTCATTTTAGAGTCATAAATGAAAGACTAAATTTTTAAGATGAGATGCATAACTGAAAATAAAATTAATTACTATTGGTATTATAACTGATATTGGTTGATATTACTGTGGAAATTGTCTAGATGAGAGATAAGCATACTTTTTCTGTAAAGTGTCAGAAAGGACATGATTTTGGCTTTGCAGGACATGTGGTCTCTGTACAACTATTCTGCTCTGCCTTTGTAGCATAAAAGCAGTCACAGAAGACCTGTAAATGAATGGGTGTGGCTGCATTCCAGTAAAACTATTTACGGACACTGAAATTTGAGTGCCATTTAAATTTCATGTGTCTTGAAATATTCTTCTTTTGATATTTTCCCAACTATTTAGAAGTATAGAAGCATTCTTAGTCCACAGGACTTACAAAACGGGTGATGATCTAGGTTTTGGCCTGTGGGCTATGGTTTGCTGACCTCTAGTTTATATCACTTCAACCCACCAGCAGCAAGTCTGTTCAGAAGAATCTCTTTGCACACAGATTCTTTGCCCTTAAGTATATGGCCACCTTAAACGTTTTAGGAGGTTGCCATCTTAAAAGTTTGTCAGGTTTCTAGAGATATTCAAGAAGAAAGTAACCATCAATTGTCTTTACTGACTTAATCACATACTCAAAGACAAAGCGGGGGGAAGGCAGTAGGTGGCATGGTGGTTGAGAACACTGAATTCCCATATTGTTGTCTGTGGTTTGAGTCCTGAACCTGTGGCTTGCTTTCTCACTCCCCCCACCCCATCCCTCTCTGCTCAAGTGGAAAATAAATAAATAAAGTTAAATAAAATAATTCTAAAAAAAAAAGACAAAGCAGGAAACTTTCCTGATTTCTTGAACTCCGTTATGGATATTGATTGGCAAATGAAAAAAACTAAAGCAAGTGAATTGGTTCAAAGTAAACTAGGAAGTTTGATTTTAAAACCTTCTTTCATTGGAGTTTATATAACATTTATTGGGACCAGCAGTTAGTGTAATGGCTATGTCCCTGGACTCCCATGTAGTCGACCGCGGTTCGCGTCCCGGACCCGGTGGCTTAAAACTCACGCCGGGTGTGTGTGCGTGCGTGCCCAAGATCCTGAGAGGAGAATGGAGGAGAAGGGATTGCAGCGTGACCATTCCCCCTAGGGGGTGATTTCTCACTTTCTGTCTGTCTGTCTCTCTTCTGTCTGTCTGGCGAGCAAGCGTATACACCTTATAGCAAAAACCTCCCCCCCCCAAAAAAAAATTATATAACATTTATTGCTAAGGTAACTGGATCTGAAGATAATTTTCAAACTTACATACAGATCCAGTTAAAATAACCATATGAAAGCAGGGAATGATGATGTATAAAAATAGTTTCAGCATATATGCACGAGCTCTGACACTGACAGGGTCCTCTGGTCTATTTGCATTCACTCAGGCAGGGCACACCTGAATCCAAACACATGTAACAAATCCTTTTTTAAGATATTGAACTGAAAAAAGACACTCAGGACTCCTCTAGTGATCAGTGGTTCATGAAACTGGTCTCCAATTTCCTTGAACAAAATGTTTCAGTAAGGTTTTTAATTTGCTGGAATTGTCTTCATCTTATTCATGAATCCTGGAAGGAGAGTACTGCCTAAATTAGCTTGTTAATATTAGTGAGTTTGGCTTGGAAGGGGGGGGGGGCAATGTTTCCTTTATCTCACATTACCGATTTCAGATTATCATTGGTTACATTTCAAATAAAAGAGGTAAGCCAGCTGGAATTATCAACCATGGGCAATTTTACTGTATGCCAGAGAGTAGGAGTACTAATTGCCTTATTCATGGGTTTAGGTCTTATCTTTAGAGCTTTGGTTATAGTTCATACCAGTGTCCCATCTTCCTGGCACGTCAATTTTCTTGGCTTCTCCATGATTACAGCTGTGCCTGGCATGTACAGGTCGACCTGGGATCTATACCCTGATCATCCATATGAATTCCAGCATTGCACAGTGTTGTATCATTGTTGTGCCACTATGCGTAGACCTCTTGGCTCCTCTCTCTCTTTCTTTCCCCCTTCATTCATAATAGAGCACATGAGAATGAGAGAAAGAGAGAAGGAGAGGAGTACCCTCAACAGAACCTGGTCATGCCATGGTCCCCTTCCTCCAGCCTGTTGGATTCTGGGCACTTACATGCAGTGTTTCAGTCTACCATGCCAGGGATTTGAACTGTGATCACCATGTGAATTCAGCTTCCCTTGAGTTGTACATTACCCCTGTGCATGGAGTCAGCTCTATTAGCCACTCTTTTCATCTGTCCTCTGTATGATCTACAAATCAGTTTACCTCACAATTTAAAAATGGAGGCCACTTTATTTTACCACAATAAGCCTGAATGGGCAAGAAAATGTATTAATATTTAAACTAGAGAGGACATAGACTACATCAGAAGCTGTAAAAGCCAAGAAAACTGATGCTAATCAAGCATATAGATAGATTCTAATTTGTTTTTTGGAATAAGTTAAAGCATTCTGCTTAGTTAGGTTCCTTAAAATCAGAAAGATTTTAAAAATATGGATTGGCTGAATCATCCATATATTCTGGAAGGATGAAATTTTTTTAATTCAACTAAAAAATGAAATGGCTTAATGAAATTTTATAGATTTTATTATTTTACATACATATGTTGAATGTTTTTTAAAAAATTACTTCTAGGATCACAAATTATATGATTCACCTTTAAGTCCAAAACAAGGCTTGTGGCAAGGAAAGAGAAAATGATGAACACTATCAATTGAAGTGTTTTCAGGGCATGCAAGACAGTGGGCTTAGATCACAACTCAGCTCTCAAAAGCAGTTTTCTCAGGATTCATACACAAACCTAATTGTTCTGTTTAAAAAAGACCCATGATCAGTTTGATTTTTTGAGACATCAGCTGTCTGTCTGCACAACTCATCTGATATACACCTTCCTCCCTCTGTCACATCCCATCAGTGGACTGAGTTTATTTTCTTTTCCATCAGCCTTGCCTCAGCTTTTATACCAGGCTCATTCGGAATACACTTGTCTAGCACTCTTGCCAGTTTCAGTCACAGCAGAATTCATTTTTGTCATTTAGAGCGATGCAATCTATTATCCAACCTACCCAACCTACTCCCCAAATCTCAGGTTCTTATTTGGAGAATTCAGGGACTGGTGAACACTATGATCTCTGACCATCTGGTGGGCTTTGGATTGATTTATTAGGTTGCTGATTCACATGCATACAAAACAGAAAGAAAAATTCCTAACATTTGACTCCTTTATTTCCTTCAAGGCCAGTCCTAATGGCTTTTGTGCACCTGTTCATTATTTTGGGATATTTTACAAATAGTATCAATGTATCTTCATATTTAGGCATTGACTATTTAGCCTATAGATTCCTCTCCTTGATTATTCTCATCTTTTTTTCTATCTTCCTTGGTCATAATCCTCTCTGTAGAATATTATTCAGTCTTTATCCTTTTAAAGCAGGAGCTATATCTTATTCATTTTTAAAAATTTCTTTTCTGGGGAACCAGCAGTTAGTGTAATGGCTATGTCGCTGGACTCCCACGTAGTCGACCGCGGTTCGCGTCTCGGACCCGGTGGCTTACAACTCACGCCGGGCGCGTGTGCGTGCGTGCCCAAGATCCCGAGAGGAGAATGGAGGAGAAGGGATTGCGGCGTGACCATCCCCCCTGGGGGGTGATTTCTCGCTTTCTGTCTCTATGTCTCTCTCTGTCTGTCTGGCGAGCACACGCGCCCTATAGCGAAAAACCTCTCAAAAAAAAAAAAATTTCTTTTCTGTTGTGGGCTCAATAGCCTTTCCCATATCCCCCAATTATATCCTAATTCTCCTGCATCCCCTAACTATATCCTAATTCCTGGAGCCTGAGAATATTACTTTATTTGGAAAAAGGACTTTTGCAGATATAATTAAGTTAAAGACCTTGGATTATCTAGATGGGCTCTAAATCCAATGATGAGTGTCCTTAGACAAACAGCAAGACATAGAGGAGAAGGTGATGTGACGATGGAGGTAAAATCAGAGTGATGTGACCACAAACTAAGGAAGCTAGCAACCCTCAGAAGTGGGAGGAGACATGGAATGAATTCTCCCTTGGAGCCACTGAGAGAGTGTGTCCCTGTTGATACCTTAATTGCAGATTTCTGGCTTCCATAATGTGAAACTATAAAGTTTTTGTTGTTGTAGGCCACACAGTTTGTGATCATTTCTTCTTATATCAATCAGAATAAAATATGCACTCCCTATCTATGGTAACTCGTGTAGGATCTGGCAGACGGTATAATTTTGTACATTAATACATAACTTGTGGCTAAAAGGTTGACATAAACAGAACAGCATTTGGTAAGAATAAGCTAGTTTTAACTTGTCCATGCTTCTCCTATTCACTCCTTTATTAGGGTAGCAAATCATTCAAGTTTAATGACAAGCCGATGTACCCAGGCACTGATAGTGGGACTTTGGAAAAAGACTGAAAGACATGTTCTGAATTTTTGTTCCCTCATTCAGTTATGAGAAATGAGAGTGGATTTTTCCCAATGTAATGACTAGATGCTTTCCCAGTCTCTTCCTTAGTGAGTAAGGTTGTTTGGAAACGAGAGCCATCAATGTTCTTGGCAAGTCACAGTCTTTGCATTCAGAATGGAGGGACTCTCTCCTTCTTATCTCAGAATCTTGCTGTACACAGATGTGACTTAGAAAAACCAAGAGGTGTACTGTCATCTGGCCACTGGAATGGCCTGCCTCTGGTGGTGTCACCATCAGTCAACTTCTGATCATTGTGATCTGAAAGAACTCAGGATATGCTCACAAGTCCCCAGCAGGATGGCAACATGAATTCTAAGTGTGTAGGGATGTGAAAATAAACAGTTAGACAGTTTCTTCCAACATTAAAAGTAGACATGATTTGAAGTCTACATATTCAAATTGTCTCCAGGGATTAAAAAAGAACAAACCATTATCCACCATGCTGGAAAACCTTGAAGGTTTTATTCACAATATCTTTATATTAATACAGATGCTTTTTATTTTGTGCTGAGAAAAACAATCTGTTACACATAATGTAACTTTAATATACAACATAGAAACTCATCCTAAATTAGTTACAACAAGAACCTACAAAAACTTCATAGGAAAAAAAGTTACCTAATATTGCCACCGATTTTTTTTTTTTTTTTTTTTTCTGTAGACTGACCCTGTCAGACCCTGTCACCAATGCTCAGCTCTGTAAACAATGGTTATTTCCATGTTCTGGGGAATTATTAATAATAGGGGCACTAAAATCAGCCTAGAAAGTTCTAGCACATCACTATATGTACAGTCCTCAAAAATAATTTATTGTACTGTTTCTAAAAAAAGGTACTAGGGTTGTTCTTTTGCTCTGTTTCCATATTCTGGAGCTGCACATGAGCACTTTTGTCTAACAGTCTAAAAACACGAGAACTGAACTGCAATTCACAATCACAGGGATGAGGTGGTGGAGTCGAGGACTTCCCGCCCGTTGCATACCGTTGGGACATATGTGCTTGCCGAGGCTGGAAAACAAAGTGAGAGAGAAAACGCCAAGTTAGTCAAGTGGGACATGCAGGTAATGGACTGGATAATCTGATACTAGATTAAAATTAAATAAAAAACTTATTTTTAACTTGGCTTTAGAAAATACTAAATGATTTAATGGTATAGTAGGTCAACTTTCTAACTAGGTTCTGCTCAAAATTTGTGTCCTGGAACATACCTTCACTCATGTCATATCTTTTGGAGAGAATATGTTTACACATGATCACGTTGAATTAAGTCACTAGTGGGTTAAATATTAGTTTTCTATGACATGACTAAAAATTGTATAAACTTGTTAAATTACAGTGTGTAAAATTAGAAAAGCTCACTGCAGTTACCATGTAAGTCCTTAGATACCGGAGCATGGTGACTAAGGTACTGGGCTCCCACATGGCCCGCTATGGTTCAAGTCCCAGTCCTGGCAGCATGAAAATTCTGCAGGATATGTGTGCATGTATGCTCAAAATCCCAAGAGGAAAATGGAGGAGAAAAGATTTCAAAGTGTCCATCCCCATTGGGCAGGGAGGGCTGTTTTCTCACTTTCCCTCTTTCTGCCTGTCTCTTTGGAGAATGCACATATCCTATGACATAGAAAAAAAAAAAGATCATTAGTGCTATTTTCAATACTTTAATTCATTTTTTTTTCTGGTCAGGAATGATTCTTTTTGTTTATTTATTTATTTTTAGTTGACAGATAGCATTGTATGTCTCTATAGCATACACTATGATGTTTTGATGTATATATACATTGTGGAATAATTAAATCTAGCAAGTTAACAAATCCATTACCTTGCATAGTTATCTTTTTTTTTTTTTTTTTTTTTTTGTGGTGAGAGCACTTAACATCCACTTTCTTCTACACACAATAAATGGGATGAGTCTTACAGAGGCCCATGAGTCATCTGTGTACTCCACTGCCTTAGAGAATGATTTGATATATTTTCATTGCTCAAGTGGATAATCCCAGTGAAAACACTAGTAAAGGATGGGGTGCTGAGAGCTTCAGTTTTATAACAGCTCTGAGAAAAGAAAACATTTCAAAGGGGTGATGCCCTCATTGACAGTAGCGACAGTGGTGTCACGATGTGTGCATAATATGGGTATGTGCTGTGTATTCATCGTTTTTATGAAACTTGGTCTTCTCAAATATAATTCTTAGCTGCAAACTTATTGTTGGTCAACTTCTGTTTTATAAAAATTCTAGGTACTGATAAATTCTATTCGTTTTGCTCTGAATGTTTTTTCTTTTCACTGAATAAGGACACAAGCAAGGATTCTCATTCTCCATGTGATGAAAGCATGTGGCCAAGGCAGTAAGTTAAAGAGATGGCCTTACATTACCTTTAGAGTCTTTACACATTCATCTTTCAACCTGTGTATTGGCATATACTCAGACTTCTGAAGCTGATATTCTAGGCTACTTGATCACACCCAACATCAAATTGACCAGCTATTTGTCAGCTTTAAGGGATTTTTTTTTCCTTTTTTTTTTTTTTTACAGTGATTTTTGCTATATGGTGCACACGCTCAGCAGAGAGACACAAAGAGACAGAAAGCGAGAAATCACCCCCCTACCACCACCACCCAGGGGAAGGCCATGCTGCAATCCCTTCTCCTCCATTCTTCTCTCAGGATTTTGGGCAGGCATTCACATGTGCCTGGTGTGAGTCTGAAGCCACTGGGTCTGGGATGTAACCATTATACCATCTGTAGGTCCCTCTCTAAGGGCATTATTTATAGACATGTCTCTCAATTAATAAGCAGAAAAAATGAATTCAAGCTAATGTGTCCATGTCTGATAGCAGTTATATTCTTTCTTTATAAATTGAGTAGGAATTTCTTTAAATTTCTTTAAATATGAAACAACTCTGAAATTTAAGATTATGTGGTATTCAGAGGGGGAGCATTCACCATATTTGAGGCAGTTAAGTCTTTGAGCAGTTCTATCACTAGGGAAACCAAACCCCTCAATTTTGTATAGATCACTTGAGTAGATAACATGAGAAAATCTACAATATAAAATAAAATCTGGGTGGTTATCAATAGTTACTGTGAAGTCATATGACATCCTAACTCTTTTGGAAATCTTTTTCTTTTATCATGTTAAGACCAGTTCAATTTTATTTATACTGTGAGCTCATTAAAAGCTACAGTATCTTTGAGGGCATGGATAGCATAATCTATACTTCCTGAAGCTTCTACAATGAAGATATTTTAACATGGTGTATGCTAGAAAAATACTTGATGAAAAGTGGTTATAGTAGAATATAAGGGCTTTACTATATTCATTGCATAGTGTTTTAATATATTTTATCTAATTCCAGAGTCATCAAAGCTAAGTCAAATGAAAGTTTAAGGAAGTTCAAAATAGGCCATTGGAAACCTGGGCAAATTCTAGCTGCTCCTTCTGCAGCTTCCTTGTATCCAACTGCCTATTGAAATCATACGGATGCTTCATAGACTGGTTAAAATCAGTGAGCAAAGCAGAACGACAGATTTCTCGGGCTATCTGTTTAGTCTTCCTTTCATCTATTAATGGTCTTACCACTTGGCCAGTGACCCAACTCACAGTATAAAATTTATATTTCATTCCTGTTTTTGTGTCTTCGTTCATGTCAAACCTATTATTAGGACCAAAAAACCCTTTATCTCTATATCTATATCTATATACTATTTCTATCTTGGCATCCATCACTCTGGGCCGAGCTACCATTCTCTTTCTCCTGACTATAGTAGTAGCTGTACTACTGGTATCCCTGTCTCCATTCTTGCTTCCTTATCATATATTCTCTATACAGTAGTGAGATTATTTTAAAATATAAAATATACCCACCTATGCACCTTCAGTGGCTTCTCTTTGTGCTCTAAATCCTTGCTGTGGCTTATAAATCCAAGTGTGAGTCAGACCATGTCTGCCTTCCTGTATTCACATCATTCCATATTTTCCTCCCCCTTTTTTCTTTTGTCCTCAAACACAGCAAATCTGTTTCTCAACTTGGCACCTTTGCAGAAACTGTTGCCTCTACTAGGAATGTTCTTCCCTCTGATAATCACATGTCTGGCTCCTTGTCATCACATCCAAAATGCCATGTCCTCAAAAAGGCTGTCATCAGGCCACCTAATCTAATGTAGTCACTCTGTCACATCACCAAATTTTAAAAGTTAGCCTAACCCAATTGTTGCTGCCTGTTTTTTTTTCTTATTTATTATTATTATTACTTTTTTTGTTCATGTCCTATAGTCTTCACTAAAAAAAATGTAGGGACTTTGGTTGTCTGTTTCATTATTTTGTCCCTAGTGCAGGTAATGGGATAGACCCTCTATAAGTATTTCCTAACGTTTATATTTCAAAGAACAAGGAATCCAATAGAGGTTTTAAGATAGAAACACTCATTTCACCTGAAGCAAGGACTGGCCAATTCGAGGCCTATGGACGGCCTTGTTTTGGGACAGGTGGGTCTTTCTTTTTCCAGGCCGCACTGCGGCAATGACTGCCGACTTCACTTGCAGTGATAACTGGCCCAGATTCTGAAGGGTCCTTTGCAGACTGGCTGCCTTTGACATTTTGACTAATCTCTTTATCTTTCCTCGGATCAGGTGTTATTATTTCTTTGCAGGTTTTTCATTTTCAGAGATTGAAGAGGAGGAATGATGTGTCATGGGGGTAAGCCTAGGAGAGGAAAGGAGTGTATGCAAATCACCTCTCTGTCTACTTTGGACTAGTCTAATACCTTCTGTACCTGTGTTTCTTTTAAACTTTGTTTTCTTTTAGTTTTTAGGTTATTTATTTATTTTTTTAAGTTTATTTCTTACGTGAGAAAAAAGAGATTAAAGAGAGTGAGAGAAAAAAGTGCACCAGCAGGGTCTTGGTACCACAGACCACCCCAGCCAACCCCGATCATGGATGTGCATGTGGCCAGTGTTCTCAGGGATGTCTCCAGGTGAGAACCTGGAACTGTCTCATTGAGTCATCCTCACACAGGATTGCAGTTTTACTTGCTGCACCACCATCCAGACCCTGCATTTCTTAGTTCTGTTTGTATTAGACAGTTACTCTGATCATGTGGAACTTGATGATGAGTTTTCAAAAAGTTCATGGAAAATGCATACTCTGTTTTATGAAAAAGTGTGGATTTCAAAATTTCTTTGTATTGGAACCAGCAGTTAGCATAATGGCTATGTCACTGGACTCCGATGTAATCGACTGTGGTTCGCATCCCAGACCCAGTGGCTTAAAACTCACAACGGGCGTGTGTGCGTGCATGCCCAAGATCCCAAGAGAATGGAGGAGGAGGGATTGCAGCATAGCCATCCCCCTTGGGGAGTGATTTCTCACTTTCTGTCTCTCTATCTCTCTCTGTCTGTCTGGCGAGCACATGCGCCCTATAGCAAAAGCCTCTCTGGAAAAAGAAAAATTTCTTTGCATCAAAATAAACATGTACATTAATTCTGTATTTCCACAGATTTCTAAAAATTGTTATTCTTATTGATTTATTTATTTACTTAAATTTGACCAGCGAGGGACAGAGTGTGAGTGAAAGAGAGAGGGGAAATGAGAAAGCAAGCTGCCAGGTCCAGGACTCAAACCATGGTCGACTCTGTAGGAATCTGGTACCCCAACCACCATGCCACCTGCTGGCCCTACAAATTTTTTTGAACCTTCTTATAATGCTATTTTTTAAGTTTACACTTACAGTCAGCTTGTTCATTGCTTTCCAATTTTAGTATATGTGCTGCTGAAGCGAGCACTATTGCTTTCTAATTTCTTAAAATTGGGTGTATTTTGACTAGTTAGGTAAGAAGCACAGGGGCTGCAAAGGCTATCTGCATTGAAAATCCCCAAATTCCACTTTAAAATAGTCTTCTATTACTCTATGGACATCATTATGGAAATTTTTAGAATAACTGAATTATCTACTTCCTTCATAGGGGAAATTTAAAAGAACACCCTATGTCGGAATATCTAAATTCTCTCAAAGGAAGATAATACAAACTCAAGGTCTTCTGTAAGAAATAGCAACATGAAAAACATCCACAAGACTCTTTCTGTAACTATTTTCCCCCTAAACACTTTTTTAGTGTGTCAAAGGGAACTCTAACTTATATATTTTTTTCTGCTTCTCTTGTATTATTTCATCTGTAGCTTTTGCCAGTGCATTTTCTTTTATTATGTAAAAAATATTCTCAGTTTTGTACATGCTGCTGAATATAGTAGGAGAAATTATTATGAGTTTACTATCTCAATGACTTTGCCTTTCATAAATATTTTACATATGCCTCCCATATTAGCTCCTCCGTTGTTCCCCAAGGTAGTAAAATATGTGGAAGAACAAAATACTATCACTGTTGTGTGCGGTAGTGATGAGTTTTTGCTATATTCTGATGAAATCCTCACGAGATTTTTAATGGTGTAAGATTAGTCAATTTTCTTAACTGCGGTTAAGCAGATTTCTATAATCATTCTTTCTGCCAGAAATAAGAGGCATGCAGGCTTATTTTTAGCTTTCCTGGGACTTGGGGGTGAATAGCAGCTGTTAGTTACTCTAGGCTAAGGTGGTGCTTTTTGCCATTCAAAGCAAAAACCGAAGATAGCTGAAAAAGACCAGCATGCAACTATTGACTATGAAAGGGCAATTTACACCTTTCAAAAGGCATATTTTGCTTTGCAGACTTGGTAAAGCATTGGAGATCAATGCAGCCCAGTGGCAGCTTTGTTTGCTCTATAAAATCTACTTCTCTTTCAATAGTAATGCACAGGTTGGCCAGGTTTTGGAGAAAATGACTCTATTTTTTCCAGGTAACTGTGTCTTCAATCAATGCTAAACATGTTTACTAAGTGGACTCTACAGATGCCAACTCTGCCAGTCAATTTAGAGGCTGAGACTGATTCCTGAGAATCAGTGTGTTACTATAACTGTGTTACACATCACAGTCAGAAACAAAATAAACATTTCAACAGATCAGACATTCTAGTTTGTCCCCATCTGTTCCATTTCCTTACTTCTGGTGACCCCAAATAATTTTTCCCAGGCTATCTGCTTACTTAGATATTTTAATGTTATGGTCATGGAATCTTGTTTCCACTGGCTGTTTGTTGCCTTGCTTTCCTGCTTTGTCATTGAATTTCTTATTCACCATCTTAATGTTACTTGTGCTATGGTCCCTTAATCCCATTTCAGTTCATCTGGTGATTAATATATGTTGTCTGGGGACCAGCAGATGGCGTAATGGTTACATCACTGGACTCCCATGTAGTTGACTACAGTTCGAGTCCCAAACCTGATGGCCACTTCAAAATCATGCCAGGCACGTGTGCATGCATGCCCAAGATCCCAAGAAGAGAATGGAGGAGAAGGGATCACAGCATGGCCATCCCCTTGGGGGTGATTTCTTGCTTTCTGTCTCTCTGGTGAGCACACATGCCTTCTCACTCACTCTCTCTCTCTCTATATATATATATGTGTGTGTGTGTGTGTGTGTGTGTGTGTTGTCTAAGCAGATGATATTATTACCCACTGGTGGGGTGGTTTCACTATTTCAGATGGAGATTTCACAATGTAAGGCAGAGAATTTGTTATTAAGAAATATGGGACCAGTCAAATTGTATGGTGGTTAAGACAACTGGATCACATATGGCAGACTGCATAGTTCTAGTCCTGGGCCCAGCATCTTGAAAAACATGCCAAGTGCATGTGCTTGCATGCCCCAAATCCCGAGAGCAGAGTGGAGCAGAAGGCACCACATATGGTCATCCCTCCTGGGAGATGCTTTCTCCCTTTCTCTCTCTCTCTGCCTCTTTCTGTTGAGCATATGTGCCCTACAGCAAAGATAAAAAACAAGAAGGAAAGAAAGAAGAAGAAAGAAAGAAAGAAGGAAGAGAGAAAGAAAGAAAGGAAGAAAGAAGAAAGAAGAAAGAAAAAAAGAAAAAAGAAAGTAAAAGAAATATGAACTGAATTTTCAGGATGTGTTTTCTCTTTATGACTCAAGTGATGGCCTTATTTTAACCATAGATTTCAGATGGAATCATATTCACTATGCTGTAGGATAAAAATCTATTAGTATAAACCCAGGATTTGGTTTCCAAGTATGGAGTAGAAATATTGGGTTGCTGGGAAAGTCATAATACATTTTTACATAGAAAAGTATGTCATGACTGTTAAAATGACCTAATATATGAAAACAAAGACTTCATTCAGTGATTCATTTTTGGAAGACAAGATTCATGGAAAGAGGATATGTCATGTGCCTTTTTTTTTGGTAATAATCTCTAACAAAACTTAATTACCTTAGTAGCAAAAATTCTACTTGGTCTTCAAGTAAGTATCTTACTCTATCATTGCTATATCATGGTGTTTTTGAAATCATGTTCTTTCACTCTCTCCTGCAAGAAACTCAAAAATGGATGCCCAATAAGTAATTGATAAGTAAAAGAGCTAATAATTTTCTGTACTACTCTATTAATCATGCATTCTTCTTATCTACTCCTAGTTGCCCAGTATCTCTGGCTTTTTTCTATTCACATGTGGTTTCAGACAAGGATCAGAAACTCATTTACTCTGAGGTTTGAACAATTAATATGAGCTGCATGTGCTACTATGCTTAGAAATCAAAGTCGAGAGCCAAAAGTATAAAATTCTAATGAAATAATGTCAGGAATTAGGACTCCTTTATAGTGGAGCTAATCCTGTTAACTTCACTTTCAAATTATACAGTAACTGAACACAATTAGCTTCCACTACCACTCTGGTCTAAGCCACCAACATCTGGACTATGCAATAGACTTAGGAGGCTTCTTAAGTGCTCTCTCTGGGTGTTCCCTGTGTTATATTCTGTCCACACAGACAGAAAAATGTTCTTCAAGTAGGGTTATGCTCTATTTAAGATACCACCCTTTTAGTGCTTTCTCATTTTTTTCAAAAGCAAAGCAAACATGCCTACAATAACCTCCAAAGTTCAATATGATCTGCTCCTCCATCTTCATCTCCTCTTACTTTAACCCAATTCATCTGTTCACATTGGCCGCACTTTGGTGTTCTCCCAACTTTGAGCCTTTGCATTGGCTATTCCCCCTCCCTGGAATATCTTTCCCTCAGATATTAACACAGCTTACTTTTATTTCCTTTATGTCTTCCCTCACATGTCATTCTATCAGAGAGGCCTTCCCTAGCCACTCTTCCGAAAAATAATAACTCTCTCCATTCCCAGTGCGCCATAGTGGCTGACTGTTCACAGTAGCTCCTCCAGATCACTTATCAGCACTTGACATGTTAGTGTTGCTGGTTTTCTGTCTGTGCCCCTCCTCTGGCCTGATTAGAATGCAAGCACTATGAATGCATTTTTCTCTGTTTTATTTAATACCACTTCCCCAGTGCCTAGAGCTGAGTCTGATTCATTGAAAAAGATTTTTTTCAAAGTGATTTAAAGATTGATCACATCAGACTCATCACATTTACTTGGTAAGGAGACCCTCTCCCAAAGCCTCTGAAATTACACCAGGGAAGGTAGATTCCACCCCTTCCTGGTTCTTTTTCCAATGGGCAGGGATTTTCTTGCCATATGAGCACACAAATATTTCCATTTAGCGAGATGCTTCAAAGAATTCCACTTAAAGGGAAAAAGAAGTAGGAAGAAAAATAGAGTAGAATAAATGGATAGGCCCTTTACTATGTTGTTTATTATTGAGCATCTGAAAACTGTCATAGCAATAGTTGATTCTATTCCAAATTCCCTTTATAAAATTCACAAATCTACACAGTTCTGAGCATGACATCATGTTCCCAAAGACATTCCTGTAAGTTTGGGGTTACATGGAAATGTGTATGACTACAGATATCTCTCATGCAACATGGAAAACTCTGGTTTAGTAGCTTTTTCTGAGTTTGCATTCCATTCCAGTGCACAGAGCAGACGGGGGAGCGATGCAATGTAATTTAATTCAAAAAAACAATAGTGGCTTTTAAAGAACCACTTAGTGAGAATAATTATGTGACATAAGCATTTAATCAGTCATCACTAACAATATTCCCTTATTTGTATTTCTCAAGTCACAATTCTGAGCAGGTTTAATGGAGGGGGGGGGGGAAGGGGAGGGTGGCTCTGGAAGATCAGGTCCTCTCTGTGTGTAGCCTGGTTGTATGGACACTGGGATCTCAGATGGACATGATTTACATTGTCGAACTCCTTGGCATGGGGCTTTTGAGAGAATGCATGTGTCTGTATTGATGCCATCATGTGTGTAGCTGAAGGGAAAGCTTTTAACTTAGATTAAAAAAAAATCCAGTTTGCAGATGCTAAGATTCTTATTGTCAGAATAGTCTCCAGCTGAATTTTGTAACTGAACTGAGGTAGAAAATCTAGAGGCCAGAGGAACTATGTAGCAGATTTTGAGAGTGTTGTCTGTGACCCCAGTTATCAAATTCCTTACAGTATCTAATAGGTAGGGCTCAAGTTTTCTCATCTGGAAATGTGGTTATTAGAAGGAAAGATCTTCACAGCCCTTGCAGGTCCAGTCTCTGTGGACACTGTTATTAAAGAAAGTGGGCTGTATTTGCTTGGAGAAAACTTACTGAAATGTTAAAGGTGACCAAAAAATAATTTAATGGTTGGAAAAGAGCAGTTTGAGACTAGCACAATGGCAGTATTAAATAGAAGAATAAAGAGGTACTAAACATTGGTTTTCTAATACATGTAGGGTTCCCTATAATGGTGGGAGACTCTGTTCTTCCATTCTTATTGAAGAGGACAGGGAGCGAGAATTAAGTGAGGTTTACAGGTGCTGTAGTTTGAATGCCCACCAGAAATTCATGTACTGGGACTTGATTGTGTTGTGAAGTTGTTAAGTGAAAACATTCTATCATAGTATCCCAGGGTGAGGCCTTTATGTATGATAAAATACTAGGGCAAGGGCCCCTGAGATTGAATTCTGGTGGGTTTATAAGAAGAGGGAACAAGACCAGACCAAGAAAGAAAGCCTCATGGATATGGACTAAGCTCTGCTCTGCTGAAAGTTCTGACTTCCATCATTTTACGATGCCTTTGGACTTTACAGGCACCAGAACCGTGAGTTCTACAAATAAACCTCTATTTACTTTACATATTACCTAAACTCAGGCATTTATATTTGTGGCACAAAGGTGAATTAAGACAACTGGGATGCTGTGGTCTGCTCAAAGGGAAAAATGGATTGACATCTCTCTGATTCAGATGCATTAGGTGTAGTGTATGTGGAAGCAGCTGGCTTGACTTGCTGAATACTCAAGGCTCTTCCTGCCTTTATGTTTATGAGGATTTATGTTTTTGATGTACGTATGCCTGTGGTAGAAAAGACTGCCACTTCAGTCTGTGTTACCAAATAACTTGCTAATTTGCCTGGCTAGACTAGTACATACTGTCATTATGGGACTCTCCAAATTTATAGTGATGCTGTTTTTCTGGTGTTGCACTGTAGAAAAGAAGCTTGGGCATTTCATGGTTTTGTTTTGTGCTGTTTTCATTTCTTAAGTGGTATTCAGACTTCCACAATGGCAAGCCCTCTGCTTATCAGGATATTTTCCAAGACTCAGCTATTGAAAAGTACAATATCCTCATATACTTGTTTTCTATTGTGGCTCTGTGAGAAATCATACCATGACTCCAGAAGACTGTTCATTTAATCATTTTATCCTAGTTCTTTCATTTTCCAATGTAAAATACCCTGTAATAAAGGATAATTCTGCTAATTGAGCAGTTCACATATTACTACCTAGACAAGTGACTTTCTGAATAAGGTTTTGGCAGAGAAAACTCATCTCCATATGCCGACAGCTCCTCAGGGACCCAAATACAGGCATCATTAGTTAGCAGAAGCCTTTTGGCTGATCTTAATGATAATAACATAAATACATCTGAACGATCACTGTGAGCGAGAGAAACTCACATGCCCATAGGATCAAGTGTGGGTACACAGCAGCTCAGAAGACTATGGGGTATACTTCATTGCTCACCTCTCTCTCCCCAGTCTCTGCTGATTTACTGTATTAGTGCCAACTTTCTGACCTGCACTGGCTCCTGTAGGGTTCAGTGTTACATAACCTCATGTGTACCTCCAGCTTGTGTCCTCCAACATTACGCAGTTCCACCTACATTCCCAGCATAAATTCTTGATGTTTTGTCCTTGGGGACCAGCTCTAGGAAGCCCCTTTGCTTCCAAAGCAGAACAGAATAAAGGACAACTTCTTTTCTTTTTTCATTAAAATACAAAGGATGTTTGCTTATGTGAGTGGGTGTGAGAGCCGCATGACAAGTGTGAGTTTAGGATTTCAAAATCACTGAATTATGCCCCCATTGGAAGGAGCATGCCCACTTTTAGTAAAAGTTTTCTGAAGGACCAGGTGCTGGAAATGCCTTCCCTGAAGGGTGCCAGAGAGAGTTTGGGCAGTAACCACACATAGGTGTGGTCATTGGCATCATAAGGCAAAGACTGGAGTCCAAAATGCTATTTCATCTCTGAACTCGGTGCCTTCTTCCTCTTTGACATTCATCTAAGAAGACCTTGCTGCACTCCATTGCTATCTGAGTGAAGCAGACAAGGGTATTTTGTGCTGAGGTTCTCAAAATGTTTTCCTTGGATCACTTTCATTAAATCAGCTGGGATATCTGTTACAGACCAGATTCCTAGCCTTTTGTCCAGACCACAGGTATCAGAATATCTATGGCTAGATAGGGCCAGGGAATCTCCATTTCAAAGAGGTCGTTTTTTTGTTGTTGTCCTCATTCACAAATATTTGGGAACTATTGGCCTATGGGTCTGCTTAATGGAGAAGAGTTAAGGTTTCATTTATGTGTATTATTCTGACTTCTACTGTGTATAATTAACCAGATACGAATTGAATTGTTTTCTTTTGCACATGGCACTTTGTAAAACATGTGTCTATGGGAGAGTTTTCCAGGATGTCCTTACTATGCCCACTTCTGAGTTTGGTCATATGTTTTTTTTTGGAGCAATTGCTCAGTTTGAAGAACCCAGTGCTGATATCTCTCCCTGCTATCATTCACTTTAGGTGTTTTCAGGAGACTCACCTAGGTTCCAAAGGGATGTGGTTTTACTGCTACTCTCTTGCTAGAGAATTAACTGTGAATTAATGTGACTGCACCTTCCAGTGTGGGGGATTTTTTTGGTATCACATAGGATCACGTTGCTATAATCCCTGGTAAAAGGACAATACTAGAATTATTTAGGATTTAGAGTGTAGCATAATAAAGATGGCAGAAAATTCTTTGAGAAGTGGGTTTACATCTCTCCTTTTGAATCTGGGTAGACTTCATTGTAGCTTTGAAGAATAAACATGGTACCAGTCACACTGCACTAGTTTCCTGGCCATGTGGAGTCCATGTAGAGCAGCTTCCTGCCAAGGTGCCAAGAATGAGTAAAACCACTGCAGAGCCTCCAGCTCAGTCTCAGTTGAGAACCATAGAAGGACTTTGGTCAAGCCTCAAGGAGCAAATGAACTGCCCAGCCAAGTCATGCATGAATTCCTGACCCACGAAGCTATGCGAGATGATAAAAGAATTATTTTATTATTATTATTTTTAGAGAGAGATTTTTGCCATTGGGTGCATGTGCACTCCAGAGAGACAGAGAGCAACAAAGAGACAGAGAGAGACAAAGAGATAGAAAGCAAGAAATCATTCCCCAGGAGGAATGGTCATACTGCAAGCCTTTCTCTTCCATTCTCCTCTCTGGATTTTGGGCACGCACGTATATTTGCCTGGCATGAATTTTAAGTCACTGGGTCCAGGACTTGAACTGTGGTCAACTATGTGGGAGTCCAGTGATATAACTATTATGGTATCTGCTGGTCGCAAAAGGGTGGTTATTTTAAGGCATTAAATTATAGGGAAGTTTGTTGTGCAGGAACAGAGAACCTACTGTGGAGGGGAGTGAGAATAACCCTGTTGCTTACTCTCACATACATGGGGGGTTTTTGTTTTTACCTCTGGAGAGAATAGATCAGAAAACCAGCAGCAATCTTGGAAACAGTCTCTCGAAGGCATAAAGTGCTGCCATAATACTTGCTGGAAGAATATAAATTATGCACAACTTAAGAAAACATATGCTTTACCTAATGAACTCAAAGCAGTTTAAGGATTTTTCTTGGTTTATTAAATAGCGTACTTTTCATATTCAGGAGGAAAATGGATATAAACTGAGCTGAATATAGAATGGAGGAAACTGGCTCTGAGATAATTGATGAATGGCTTAAATGCTTTCCATAGTGAGTTAGTAACATTGTCATGCACACAACTAGATCCCATTGGTTGGGGCTTTCAAACTTCTTTGATTGTGAGTCACAGTAATAAACATTGGGTGGTTGGGAAGGTCATGATGCATTGCTGCATAGAAAAATATGGAAAAAGATGCCATGACTTTCCTGACAACCTAATACATTTTACCTGGACCTGGTACATACATGCATATAACTCTTCTCGATTTATTATTCTTTGATTACATGTAATGCATTCTAAGTTTCTTCTATTTTTCAAAGCATTGGTCAAACTTTCTACATTGATTTCATGACACATTAATGGTTTACACTCTACAGTATGAAAAACCCTGCCCTAGGAACTAAACTTCATGGGGACAGGGACTTTGTCCTATTCATTACTGTGTGCACAGTGCTTAGACGTTTTTGTTGTATAGTATACACTTAAAAATTTAGTGAATAAATAAATTTCATGACAATGGTTCCAATTTATTAAAATGGGAAGAATTTTAATTATAAGTTGAGAAACCTAGGATGAGCTCTTGAATACTTATATATCCTTGAGAAGTAACTTCAATTTTCTTACATACAAAATAGAATTTATGGTATCTGGTACACCTGAAGATAAAATTAATCCATAAATATAAAAATTTTCTTTTTCTTGAGAGAGAGATTTTTGTATAGGGCATGTGTGCTCGCTGCAGAGATAGAGAGAAATAGAAATAGGTCATCCCAGAGGGGATGACCACGCCACAATCCCTTCTCCTCCATTCTCCCCTTAGGGTTTTGGGCACGCAAGCACATGCACTTGGTGTGAGTTTTAAGCCACCAGGTCCGGGACTCAAACCATGGTCAACTCCATGGGAGTCCAATGACATAACCATTACACCACCTGCTGGTCTCTATTAAACTACTTTGAATTAAAATGTACAGAATTAAAAATAATAAGTGAATGTATTTGTCACATATGCACTTTGCAATGCCTACAAGTATTATATAAATGTGTCATTTCACTAATTTGGATTAATTAGGGGACTATTGCTGAAATAATGAGGCCTAAATTTAGAAATTTTTGGAGAAATAAAATTTATTTAAAATTTCATTGAGTCACAAAACAGTCCAAAAATGCCAGGTTTGGTAAACACCCACTTTTTGTGAAAAGGTGGGTATTTCTGAGTTTCTGAAGAGAGATTTCATTGGGCAAAGTGTTTTCCCTATCCTCTTAGAAATTTGTTAATTCCCAGAATATGTATTAGAAAATACTGCCATGTCTACATTTTTTGTTCTGGATCCATGAAAATTTGAATGATGTCAATAGAAGACTGATGGACTTTGTTAAATTGTTCCAATAATAACCAAGAGCTCTGAGTTAGCAACAGGAAAATTTTTGCACAAAGTAGAGTCGCCTTCCCTTTGTCCCTCCTTTCAAGCCGACTGAGTACCTAGCATCGTGGATCTCTCCCAGTTTGCTTTCTGGGAGAGGCAGCATGAGACAGCGCTATAAAACATTGGCCTTGAAATCAGAAGAACTGATCTAAATTCTGGTCTTACCACTTTCAATATAGGTGACCTTGCATGGGTTTCTTTACCTCAAATAGCTGTAAACATTTAATAAGAAATGGTACACTCACATGTATAAAGTATTTAGCACAATGTCCAGCCTGTAGAAAACTATACTCAGTAAATGGTAGCTCCTGTTCCTTGTTATCGTTGTCTTTATTATTTATTGCCAATCCTTTCTTGTTTGGATTAGCTAGCTGTTACAATTGGGCGGTTAAAGGACAGATTTGTCTGTTCCAGAAATAGGCAGGAAAACTATTTCACAGGTTTTACCATGCCTTGGGATTCAACCAAGGAGACACCTGGGAATTGAGCTGGAATGACAGTAATGTGCTGCCTCCCATAGCAGCTCCTGATGGAGGAACAGTGCATAGTGCGCATCACTGAACGCTTGCCCTCAGCCTGTCAGTCTTCCCTGTTTGCTGGGGGAAGGGCTGCCCTGTTAAATCTGTACTCTGTTGAAGAAATTGGGGCACTAATGTGATTGCTCACCCTGTGATGCTGAGCTATTTTGAAGTATCCTTTTGAATAGACTGGAGGCAAAACAGTGAAGTAGTCATTTGTCTCTGTCACTTCTAGCCCTCCCTCCCCCTCCCATGGCTCAGCTTCCCTTCTTCCCCCTCGTCCTTCTGCCAGTGAATTCTCTGCTCCATACCACAAATTAGCTGAAAATGGCTTAAAAAGCTGTCCCCTTTAGGTACATTTGTGCTTTAGAGAACTCTAAAGAATTAAACCAACGATTCTCTGAGGATGGCATCACAGACATTTGCAGGCCAGTAGGAGACAGAATTTTGGACTGGGGAGTTATCCTGGGTCCTCTGGTTCACACTGCCTTCTCAGCTGGATCTCAGCTGAAAAAATATTGTGTCATTGAAATAGAAAGATTTAGCCCAGTATTTTCCAAGGTATGTTCCACGAGATGTTGATTTTACTGTGGTCAAATACTTTTTAAAAATATGGTGAATTATAAACTTGAGCAGGATTTCTTGCTGTAGAGATTCTCTAAAACTTTAACATTATATATATAAAGAGAGAGAGAGAGAGGTTTAATATAGGGCATGTGAACTTACTGGAGAAATAGAGAATGACAGAGAGAGAGAGAGAGGGAGAGAGAAACGGAACGGAGATATCATCCTCTCGGGAGCTTGGCCATGCAGCAATTCCTTCTCTTTACTCTCCTCTTGGGATTTTGGGGACACATGCACATGTGCCCAGCATGAGTTTCAAGCTGCTGGGTCCAGGACTCCAACTATGGTCAGCCGTGTGGGATACAACCACTGTGCCACCTGCTGGCACCTAATGTGCTCATATTAAAGAAAGTGTTTTTAAATTTCAATGGATAGATGTAGCATTTTACATCTTACTAGATTATGTTTACCTTCTAATTTTTCATGAAGTATCTTTAATATCCATGTGACAAAGAACACATTTTATAGGATACTAATCTAGTCCAACTTTCTAGTCTAATAAATAAACAAAGGCAGGGAGCAAAATTAACTTGCTCAAAGTTACTTATTGAGGGACTAGCAGATGGTTGTGTCACTGGACTCCCACATGGGTGACCGTGTTTTGAGTTCTGGACCTGGCAGCTTCAAACTCACGCCGTGTGTGTGTGCATATGTGCCCAAAATCCTGAGAGGAGACTGGAGGGGAAGGTTTTGTGGCATGGCCATTCACTATGGGCCGTGATTTCTCTCTCTATCTCTCTGGAAGAGTACATGCCCTATAGCAAAAATCTCTCTCTCTCAAAAAAAGTTACCTATTGAATTAATTGCAAAATAGGACTAGAGACCAGGTTATCTGATTCAATAACATGGTCAAAACCCTAATGTAGTTATACATTCATTGTTGTTTCTTGCTGTTAGATCATATGTATTGCCTCAACAGAAACTCTGACCCTTCTGCCCTCCACAGTATCCCAACACACAGCAACTGAATCAGTACTTACTAAAATTGAGTTGAGATAGTTCATGGGAATGAATGTGTGTTACCTGTTCCTACCAGCTTGATCTCTAGTAAAATGTTATGTCTCAAGGAGCCAGAGCCAAGTTCCATACTTACACTGAGAATATGTGGTCCCAGTTCCACTGACACTGAACCTGTTGAGGTGCAGTCTGTGTGTGACCACGTTCTTCTGGGGTTGGAACAAGATGATGTGCACCTTGGGTGCAAACAAACAGCCGAGGACCACGAAGCCACTGAGGCTGACAGAGATGCACATGGTTGTCGTCTGCACCTGTAAGGGAAGTTGCATAGTAAGCGTTCAGTTGTAAATTTAATCAATTGGTTAACGAAAGAGAGCATGAAGCAAGACCAAATTAAAAAACCCAGACTCATCTATGGTTCTGTTCGTATGACAGCCAAATCAATACACTAATTATATCAGATCTTCTGTATTTGGAATGTTCATGGAAACACTGCTTAGTATTTGTAAGAAAACATCATTTGTGTGGGGTGCTCCTGAACGCTTGCCAAGACGTCACATGGATTTTCTTGTTTGTTTTCTATTTTTATAAATATAGTTCTGAAAGTGGAATTTTAAATAGTAAAACATAAACAATCCAGTGATCGAGTGGCCAGACTGCTGATGGTTTCAGTCAACGGACTCGTTTTATCTGAGCATCAGCACATTATGAACAAATGTAGCCTTTTACCTTTTTCCATCTCCCATTCTTGCTGGGAGCTCTGATAGCAGTTACTGGTTTCCCTAATCTATAGTGGGAGATACTCAACTTTTTTCTGTGACACCCTTTCTTTTCTTGATTTTTTTTGCTATCTCTCTGGAATTTTGATAAGCCGTGTAGTCACTGTTCAGTCTTTGTGTTTTCTAGGTGTCTATTCACTCATCCCTGACAGAGTTTGCACTTTCCCTCTTTGTTGCTTCTTTTAAAAGTACACCTCAAAACTAGTTTGTCAGATCTTCTCATGCTCTTTCTCTAATTCACCATCTTCTCTGATTTTACCATTTATCTTGGCTTCAGTTCTCATTTATTTGCTGGAAGATTCCAAATTAGAATCTACATATTTTATCACCTTCAGCGCTGTAAAATGGAAATTAAGTGTTTCTTTTATCAGTTCTGTGAATATTTACTGTAGATACTCAGATGCTCCTTGGAATCCTGGAGTAATTTTATACATACTTTTTCCTTTTCCCCCAGGCAAGTGCTGTTACTAAATAGCACAATTTCTTATTTTCTTTATTCATAATAGAAGGCATGCACACACCCATGACAGTATGTGACAGAGAGAGAGGAGCACACACACAGGGTCCAGCCATGGCATGATCCTTTCCTCTAGTTCTCCAGTCTGTTGGCTCTTGGACACTCACACAAGCCTGGTGCATTTCAGGATGACTAGGCCAAGGTTTTGAACTGCAGTCACTATGTGGCATCGGGGTTCTCTCGAAACAGTGCTTCATTGCTGCGCCATGAAGCGAGCTTGAAATAGCCTAATTTCTAATGCCCAAAGTTACTGCCCTTCCTCTCAAATCAAGGAAAACTGAAAAGTGAATAATTACTTGGAGAAGCCATATCACTTTAAAAGGCTTTATTTTGTTTTTGAAAAAACAACATCAGGCTACAGTTGTGGCATGATTCTTCATACCCTAGGTTTTACTTTAAATGCTGAACGTATAATCCATCCTCACCGTTTTAGAGTTCTCATCTTCCTTAACTATTGCTAGTGCCTGCAATTTTGGCCTTCAATTGCAGGCTGCTTTTCTTTTGACCAGCTTCATAGAAAAGAGCTCCTATTTATGTGGATTGTGAAGCCAACATAAAAGATATCAGATATCGCAGTGGAAGTGAGACAAATCCAAATGTGCACACTTCTAAGGAAAAGTTTTCTAAAAACACTTGTCTAAGTCTTGAAACTTAAACATACACTTTAAGATATTATAAGAGGATGAGAGGAGAGGAGAGGCTTTTGAGAGGAAACATCTTGGAAAAAACTGTACAGTGAGTTCTAGCCTTTGCTAAAAGCCCATAAAGGAGTGCTTCAAATACAGCCATTTACAGAAAGTTTGAGGTGTTTCTGTAAGAGAAGGATGTCCTGGATGAGGGCCTGATTCCAACCTTCAAATGTACAAGGTAAAAAAAGGCTAGTTGCGGGACCAGCAGTTAGCGTAATGGCTATGTCACTGGACTCCCACGTGGTCAACCGTGGTTCGAGTCCCGGGCCCGGTGGCTTAAACTCACGCCGGGCGCGTGTGCGTGCGTGCCCAAGATCCCGAGAGAATGGAGGAGAAGGGATTGTGGCGTGGCCATCCCCTCTGGCGGGTGATTTCTCGCTTTCTATCTCTCTGTCTGTCTGGCGAGCACACGTGCCCTATAGCAAAAAAACCTCTCCAAAAAAGAAAAAAAAAAAAAAGGCTAGTTGCTTTAGTGGCAATACACAGAGGCTTGGAGCCACAAAAGACTACTCAGTATGGAAAATTGTCAGCCCACTCACTGGAGAACCACCAGGAGAAAGAGACCAGAGGCGACTTCTAAAGATCCTATGAAAACATCTTTAATTTGTTCCAAAGCATCCCAAGGATGTATCTTTGCCCACTTGTGGACTTAGAGATCACAGAGTCTTTTCTAGCCACATTAGAACTATCCTACTTTCTTCTTCCTGATTGCTCTTTAGTGAGGGCTAAAGGGAAATAGCATTTGGTGGATTGCGAGCCTGAGCAAGGAGGATGGAATGGTCAACCATTGTAGTGCTCAGCCCGAGGCTGGTCAGACTTCAGGAGGAATTGAGATTTAATGTTAAGATGAAGGGTTGATGATTACCTAAGGTTGGATGGACATTTTCATTTCTTCATAGAGATAGTTTTCAATTGAAGACACTCCTAGGGCCTTATGTTGTGAGCAAAGAGATTTGTAGATCTACTGAGATCATGAGCATTTTCATTCCTTACTCTGTCCCTAGCAATGGAATGGTGCCTTGCCTATGGTGAACACTCAGTATTTGTATGTGTCCACTGGAATTTCCATCCAGGGAT
This sequence comes from Tupaia tana, assembly GCA_026018925.1. NCBI lineage: Eukaryota > Metazoa > Chordata > Mammalia > Scandentia > Tupaiidae > Tupaia > Tupaia tana. The sequence goes on along the minus strand of JAKSZU010000003.1, from coordinate 60,815,416 downwards.
GGAGGATAGTTACCTTCACTAAATACTAAGGGGATAATAGGAGGCAGAATTAAAGTTACATTTTGATAGTAGTTTATCAATATGCTTGTTAGACATTTGAAAGCTTTTATTACAAAGCTCAAGTATCAATTGTCTAGTTCCTTCAGTAAGTTACTCTATTAAAAGTCTGTACTAAACTTTAATGTTCTAAACTCTTCATATACTCCCAGTCTATCTGCTCTGTTTTTGTCTTCTCAAACTCCCAGAAACTTCTGACACAGCCACTTCCTTCTTTTTAGCTTCATGGACACATCTTTCTCTCACTTGGCATTCCTTGGCTTGGTTAGTTATCTCTTTTCGCCTGAACTTTATGGACTAGAATATCCCAGATCTCAGTTTGAGACTATCATCTCATCAAGTTCCATGGCTTAAATACATCTGTTGATGATGTCCAAATACTCATTACTAGATCCCACCTATCCTCTGGGGTTTTTAGACTTAAACACTCAACTGCCACCTTGTCATACACTTTTGGATATGTAATAGGTATATAATAATTAATATGTAGGTACTTGGTGCCTTTCTCTTAGTATCTACATTTTCATAGTGATGCCTAATGTCACACAGTTGTGTGAGGCCAAAACCCAAGCATCACCTTTGATTTCACCACTACTGCCCTTACACCTACACACCCAATTTAACAGCAAGTTTTGTTGGTTCTATTGAAAGATAAGTCTTGCGTGTTATCTTGAAAGCAGAGGCTTTGCTTGCCTTTTTTTCCCCAGACTTCCTTTTTAAGGATATTTATATAGCAAAGAGCTATAGAGTGCCTACCTTCAGAACAAGGGCCAACATTTCATTATAAAAGATTCAGGTTCCCTAATCCCAGAGTTTTTCTCTAGTAATGCAACCCACTGACTGTGCAGGGGTCACCTGGCTCACTTTGTGTTGCCCTGGGAGATGTGGAGCTGAAGAATGAGCACAAATGCTGACACTGGCTCTTGCTGTTGCAGTGAGTCATATAGTCCTTTTTGTCAGCATCAATACAACAGTGGCAGGCTAACTTGCTACCTTGGAAGTAGAGTCAAAATCTCAGACACTATAGTCCTTTGTCAGTTTGGCAATGAGGATGGAATGCCAACAGAGACATGACGTGTTCAAAAGGAAGTATGAGGGCCTCAAGAGCAGATAAACAGGATTTGAGGGAAGTCCCCGGAATCAGTAGCAAACATGTTGTATGGTCAACTGGGAATAAGAGTGCACCATTCATTGCCTTTTCCAAAGGACCATTTGAGAATGGTGTGGAGTCAGGAAGTAGGTTCAAAGAGTGCTGCTGGACTGGTGCCCTGATGCTAGCTCTCTCCTAAGAGATGGAATGGGTGGATTTCCTCTCCAGTTAGGTTTAGGGCCACTTGATTCTAACAACTAGCACTAAAACTTGTCCTGAGTAGGCAGAAAGTACATTCCCTTTCACATGAAAGTGCATAGACATGCACTTACACTGAGTGTGGAAAAGGGCCTTCAAAGAAGGCAGAAACCAGGCACATCATTTGAAGTTTGGCTGGTTTCCTGGGATTTGAGGGGGCAGGCATATAATGCTTATTAAGGAAGAAATGCAATAGCTGGTCCTTTTTAGGGCTCCACCCCTAAAGTAGTCTTTCATGTCAAACTTAGATCCATCCCAAGATGACAGTCAAAACTCTAAAGTATTTACTTTGGAAACTGGTTACAATAAAGGAGTTTTGGTTCTCTTGATGAGCCTTACTTGAGACAGAAAAACCATTTGGGGAACCACAGAGGCACTGACTAGTATTTGGGGTTTTAGTCACTAGGATTGAATTTACAAGTGTGCTGTGTTAAAGAAGGAGATGCGTGGGGCAGCTAAGTGCCAGAATGTGCACAAATGATGCTTGATCCATGTGGCATACCTTGGGTTTGGTTCTCTGGTCAACTTCTACACACTGGTCCACACATCCATGATCCCAACTGGCTGGGAAGGTTGGGGAAGGATTGTGGTGAGGAATTATGTTGGGGGTGCTTGTCTCTCTCTCTCTCTCTTTTTCTCTTTCTCACTTTCATACTCTTGAAAGAAATGGAGAGGGAGGGAGGGAGAGAGAGAGAGAGAGAGAGAGAGAGAGAGAGAGAGAGAGAGAGAGAGAGAAAGAAATTACACCAGCTCCATGGCTTGGTGGTTAAGGCAGTTAGACCCCACATGGCCAAATCTGCAGTTTGTTTCCTGGACCAGGAAAGGGTCCGGGAACAAAAGGGTCCAGTCATTGCAAAGCATGTTGAGTATATCTGGGCATGCATGACAAAATCTGGAAAGGAGGGAGAGATAGAGAAGAAGGGATTTTGGTGTGACCATTCCCAATGAGGTATGCCTTCTCCTCTCTCTCTCCCTGATGAACATATATGTTCTCTAGGAAAAAAAACAAAAAATGACATAAAGAAGAAAATAAGAAACTGATGCATAAAGATCTGGAAAATGTTTGCAGTCAGCCTTGTAAAACATCCCCACCCTCTCTATTAAAACCAGGCAAGATTTTCAGAGCTGTTTTAATAATATGAGATAGCAAATGCTCTGGACTAAGGTGGAATAGTTAGAAATAAGTAACTTCTGTGTGAGTTAAGGCCAAGTTAATTGAAGTGCACGAGCCACAAGTCTTAGCCACAAAGCTATAGGCTCTGACTTCCAAGGCAACAGATCCCTGAAGTTGAAATGAATAGTGGCTGTAATGATGATCTTGCCATCTGATTTAGAGTTTTAGGTGCACAATAGCAATTGAACTTCATCTGAATCACAAGTAGCTGTTCAGTGCTTAAAAGTGAAAGCAAATGTGTCTTTCTTACTGGCCTAGAGCTGCTCTCCTATCCCATGCTGCCTGATTTCTCCCGCATTCTCTACCCCGGTTTTAACTACTTGAAGGAGAAAGATGGTTAGGGATAGGACCAAGGGCTCCCCATTCCTAAGGGTGGCTAAAGACCATACACACAGACCAAGTATGTGAGAAAGTTTCATAAAAAAGAGGAAGTAATATTTTTTATGCTCTGTAAATCATCTTACCAAAATCCTCAGCCTACTTTTTAGGGGGAAGTCAAGGCTGGAACTAGGGTGAAGCAAGTGAGATAATTAAGTCAGATGCAAATTTAAGATGGCTCCAAAAACTCAGTCATCAAAACATAATACTATATATATATATATATATATATATATATACACATACACACACACACACACACACACACACACACACACATATATATATATTTATATATATTTTTTAGAGATTTTTGCTATAGGGTGTGTGTGCTCACTGGAGAGACAGAGAAAGAAAGACAGAAAGTGAGAGATCACCCCCCAGGGGGCTGGACAGGCTGAAATCCTTTTTCCTCCATTCTCTTCTCTGGGTTTTGGGCATACACGCAAACACACATACACGCATGCACCTGGAGTGAGTTTGAAGCTGCCGGGTCTGGGACTTGAACTGCATTTGGTTATGTGGGAGTCCAGTAATATAACAATTATGCAATTCTGCTAGTCCCAATGCAGTATTTTTTAAAAAAATAAAAATTAATTCTAAAACCTATGATGAATACAATATCAGCATTTCAAACAAAGAGAGGAACAGTGCTGTGCCATGGTATATTCTATCCTAAGGCCAAAAGAAAAATCCTGATCCTGCCTTGATCTCTGTTTATGAAAGTGTCACTTTCCCACTTTGTAATGCCAGGTAGAAACTGGAACTAGGGTAGTCTACACAAATGCTGACACTCTGGCTACTGTTATGACTGTAAGTAATAAAGTCCTTTGTCTCTGAGTCAGGAGTCTCATGTCTTTTGCCAGCATCTCTGAAACTGTGGCAGGGTAACCTGCTAGATTGCAGAGAGGGTACAAATCTTCCACAATTTTTGACAAGTTCTGTCACTATTTCTATTGTTAACATTCTACTGAGCTGCCAGAGGCTCTGACTGGAACTTCCACCACCTACCACTGTGGTCTACCAATCTCTTCATTCCTGCCTTTCCTTTTCTGTCACACAAACTCCTTATAACAGCTTCTTTTTCTCCTCTAAAATATAAGATCATAATATTCTCTGCCTAAAAATCTATTGTTCCCTTTTCTATATAAAATAAAACCTAAAAATATTTCTTTGTAAGTATTTCAATCTTGTCAAAATTCTGAAGTCACTTCCAAAATCTCTACCAACTATAAAAAAACAGCTTTCTCTGCCCCAGCTCCAATGGCAATCCAGAATATTGTCACTCAAAGTATTGGGTTGTCAGAAAAGTCAGAATGTATTTTTTTCTGTTTTGCTATGGAAAATACGTCACAACTTTTCCAACGACCCAATATATTCCTTTGACTAGTAGCATCTCCATTCCCTGGAAGCTTCCTAGAAATCTGTGTTCTTAAGACACATCCTTTCTCACTGAATCAGAATCATTATTTCAATGAGATCCCCAGGTGATTTGTAGATACATTAAAGTTTGAGATGCACTGCAGTAACCCTCTTTTCAAGAAAAAAATGTAAAATTCTGTCATAGCACTTAGCACTGTGTGAGTTAACCTGCATTTTCATTCATTCATTATTTACTCTCCATCTCTATCCTTCCCTTGCTCTCCACTAGACTGTAAGTTACAAGAAAGGAAAGACTTGTCTATGTGGATAGTTGTATCTCCAAGGCTTAAAACAAATGCTCATACAGTTTTTGGAAGACATGAATGAGCAAAACACTCAGTAATTACTTTTTTTTTTCTTTTTTTTTTTTTTTTAGAGAGAGAGACTTTCGCAATAGGTCGCATGTGCTCACCAGAGAGACAGACAGTGAGAAATCACCTCCCGGTGGGGTGTGGCCACGCCACAACATTTTCTGCTCCATTCTCCTCTTGGAATTTTGGGCATGCACACACATGTGCCTGGCATGAGTTTTAAGCTGCTGGGTCTAGGACCTGAACTGCGGTCAACTATGTGGGAGTCCAGTGATATAACCATTATGCCATGTGCTGGCCCCAGTAATTACTATTAATGAATTCCTATTGTAGATAATTACTATTAATAAATTCCTTTATGAATAACTTCTTATCCAAACATAGCCTAGTTTTTATTTACACAATTTAAGCTATGTATTGGATCCTCAACAGCTCAGTGTTTGACTCTTAAACTATAAGGGAAAGTAAAGTTGTGATACAACAGAAATCTTGGATAATTTCTTAAATATCCCTTGATATTTTGAGTCTTGATCAAGTTCTTGCTTGCTGTAGACTCTTTCAAATCCATCCTTCAAGTAAAAGATAGATAAATTTGTGGTACAGTTTGAAGGGCATGGGCATGAATTTGGATTAGAGAAACTTGTCCTATTATTTCTTGAGTGTGCCTCCTAAGAAATAAATTATCTTGCATCTTTTTATTCATGTATATGATGGATAATAAAATTTGCTTTCCAGGGGGTTAATGAGGATAACTGAACTCATATGTGTAAAGTATCTGACAGAGGAAGTTAATTAGGAAGGATTAGTTCCGTCTTTTCCTTTTACCTTGTCCCATGTCTATTTTTGGGGAAAAAAAAATAAAGAAAATGAGAAAGATAATGTGAAAAACAAAACCAAACAAAAACACTCCAGAAATCAAAACCTTAGAACCCTTAAACATTATCTAAATAAATAGCCTTGCCTGATATAATCTGGCCAAATTGTCAGTTCCCATTAGTTTCTCACTAAATGCCCTCCACCACTCCACCGTCTCCAGCCCATTTTCCATTTAAGACTGTTAAGACTGCCTTTGGGTTGGTCTGTTCCCATCCGTCTCAGGAATATTGCCTATATTCTCTGTGTATGTTAATTGCACTTGCTACTTTTACAAGGTAAAAATCACATGTCTTCCAGAAGTATTTTTGGAAAGACCAAACTTGTACTGATCTTTTCTTTTGAAGCTCATAAGCACTTAGTTTATATCGCCAATTTAATTATAAGCTATTCTGTATTAATCCGGATTCCTCATATTTGACCCTCTACCTCACACCAAGCTGAGATATAAACTTTCTGAAGACTGAAGCAGTGCTCCATATTGATGTATAACTCACAATGGGCAGCAAAATACTTAGTCTGTAAGCCCTGTTACCTGTTTGAAGCCCAAATTCTTTCCAGCTGCCCTCAAGTTACTGGAAGCTTTTCTTATGCTGTTCATTCTGACTGAACCACACTGTTTCCTTCTGGGAAAATTTTAATCTCGGTCTTGAAATTTCTAGAACAGGGTACTCAAGCTCAAATGCATATGGAGTCCATGAAGCTTTGCGAGTTAAGGGAGCCTGGTCCACAAATTGGTTGTGGGGTGTGGGCAACAGGAGTGCGAGTACTCTGTTTTGAAGGGTACTTACTACTTATCTCCTGCTAATTATTTTGGAACTTGGGCTATGTGTTTTACTTTGTTAAGAAAAGCCTAAAATAGGGATATTTATGTACAATTTCTCGATGTTCTAACTTTGACAAATATTTGAAAACTTTTAAAGATAGGCCAAATTAAACATATCTGTGGGGCAAAAAAATCCTGTGATTCATTAGGGCAGTGGTTTTCAATCTTGGCTACAAATTAGTCACCTCAGGGACCTTTGAAAAATCCTGATGTCCAGACCACAGACCAGGCTAATTCAATCAGAACTTCTAGGCTGTGTCTCAGATATTAATATCCTTAAAATGCTACTTAGCTGATTCAATATGCAGCCAAATGGGAAAACCGCTGTGTTGGAGGGTTCAGCCTATCTTTCTTATTTCTTTTGTAAACTTAGAACTTGCATTCTTTGTAAGCAGCAAGTGAGTCCTGATGCTTTTTGTGTGGTTGGATACCTTAATTAGAATGTACTCTTTTATTTTTTTTTTTGGCGGGGGGGGGGGGGGGGCGGGGAGGTTTTTGCTATATGGTGCATGCACTTGCCAGAAAGACAGAGAGACAGTGAGAAATCACCCCCAAGGGCAGATGGCCATGCTGCAATCCCTTCTCCTTCATTCTCCTCTCAGGATCTTGGTCACACATGCACATGCGCCTGGCATGAATTTAAGCCATGGGGTTTGGGACTCGAACCATAGTTGGCTACATGGGAGTCCAGTACGTAGCCATTATGCCATCTGCTGGTCCCAAATACCTTTATTAAAATGTACTCTTACAAACAAACAAACAAAAAAACAAAAAAACTCAATTCCTGGGACCAGCAGTTGGTATAACAGTTACATCACTGGACACTGACATGACCAACCACTGTTTGAGCCCCAGACCCGATAGCTTGAAAATCATACCGGGTGTGTGTGCGTGAGTGCCCAAGATCCTGGGAGGAGAATGGAGGAGAGAGGATTGCAGCATGGTCTTCCCCCTTAGGGGGTGATTTCTCACTTCCCCTCTTACTGTCTCTCTCTTCCCCTATAGAGTGTGCATGCCCTAAGGCAAAAACCTCTTTAAAAAAAAAAAAAAATCAAAAAACAACTCAATACCATCACTTCTGTCCTATTTGCCTTCTGCCATATGGTGAGAACTCTGGAATCTTCAGTTAATTCCATTCAGTCAGTTGCTGTATTATACTGCTAATATGTAAAGGAAAAAGTCATTGCTTAGTGTCTTAGAAATAAATGCTAATTCATTCAATAAAATCACATTTTTATAGTTATTTTTATATACTGGACATAGTATTTTCTGCTCTAATTTGTTTGTTTTTGTTGTTAGCTCTTTTTAAGAATGAATAGTTTTGAATCATACATCCAGGACAACAACAATGACCATTTTAACTGTTTTATAGTTCCCTAGCATGACTGCAAGGGGCGTTTTCCTAAGAACTTAAAAAAGAAACAAAAAACCTATAGATTTATGGGAGTGAATGTGTATATAAAGACAAAAGAAATGGTGCATTAAAATGCCTTAACTACTGTATAGTTCTCCATTTGAATCCCTAAACTATAAAAGTTTGAACTCCCTTGTGGTTCATATACTTTGCCCTTTAATTCTGCTGATGCAGTTCTGATGTTACCTCTTAAAGATTTTTAAATGTTTTAATATGTCACCTCAAAATGCTTGAGTATTTCAGTCACATCATTGTGAATAATTTAAATAGACTAGATATAATAAGCTTTGACAATTTCCTTATTCCATGAAATAGATTTTTTTACTTTTTTTTTCAATTGTCAAAGGGCTTTACACTCACATGTGTATGTGCATGCAACAGAGAGAGACGGAGAAAGTACACCCCATTGTAGTGTGGTCATGATACAATTCTTTCTCCTTCATGTCTTCATCCTGTCAGGATCTGGAACATGATTACTCATATGCCTACCATGTGTTTCAAGCTGCCAGGATTGGAATTTGAATGACATGGTCAGCCATGGAGTACTCAGCTCTCTTAATCAGGCTTTAATCAAAATTTAAAAATAAATTTTACAAAGTTTAAAAGATAACAATTTGAGGCTATGGAGTCAGCCTCAAATTGTTATCTTTTAAACTTTTTAAAATTTATTTTAATTGACAAAAAGTGTATAAAAACTTTTTATTGTGTACATCATGTTTTGAAATATGTCTACATTGTGGGAAGGCTAAATTGAGCTAATTAACAGGTATATTCATTCACATACATATTATTGTTTTATAGTGAGAACACTTAAAATCTACTCTCAGCAGTTTTGAAGTCCTCAACAGTAACCATGTTGTAGAATGGAGCACGTGAACTTATTCCTCATATCTGAAATTTTATATGTGCTTTGTCTTTGTTTTTAGGCTATAATTTTCTAGATTTGGACAATGCAGAAATTGTTGGTAAACAGATTTGAGGACTTTTACAACCTATGGAGCACTTCATTTTGTAAAATCATGGTGTGAGAGGGAAACCATTATGGCACTGGAAAAGTTTAATCTGTCATGGCTTCGGAAATATAGAGAAGAAAAACCAATTGCCTGCAAATAAAATTTTCTTATACTAACTCATTATAAGATACTAAAATTAGAATTGTAAGTGCCAAAATAAACTATGAATGATTTTAACAATTTGGTAAATTATGATGGAATTATGAAGTTTCTTTCAGAAGTACTTACATTGAAGTCCAGAAATTTGATGATATGTTACTAAGACTGTGAGTAATGACTTAATTAGGTTATTTGGATATATACAGTACATTTTTAACTAGTTCAAGGAAAATGTATGTGTGTGTGTGTGTGTGTGTGTATACTTGTCAGAAAAGGCATGTATTTTTCCATGTTTTTCTATGCAAAAATGCATTAGGAATTTTCTGATGACCCAATACATACACACACACACACACACACACACACACACACATATTTATATATACATACATATACACAATTGTAGAGAAAGAATAACAAATAAATATTGTATTTTAATCTGCTTTAGAGAAGTGATGAAGCATGAGACAAAGTTTTTAGATATTAGTTTTTAGATCTTTAAACTGATCCTGGGTTAATGTTGCAAAAGTAATTTATAGATCGATCTATGGTAGCCAAAGTCTCATGTATATAATTTGAAATAGTCTCATCAGATACTTAGTGATTTAAGTCTTATTCTACTATTAATCATTTTTTAAATTTAAATTAAACGTTTTCTGGGGGACTTAGCATGTGGCGTAGTGGTTAAAGCACTGGACTCCCATATGACCAACCTCAGTTTGAATCCTGGACTTTGCTTTCTCACTTTCCCTCTCTCTCTCATCTCTCTCTGGTGAATGCATGTTCCCTAAATCAAATTTAAAAATCATAATAATAAATAAATACATAAAATAAAGTTTTTGGTGTGTGTATATTACATTTTCTCTTCTACTAGATTATAAATAACTTAAGCCACCATGCTATTTATTTATTTTCTTCTCTGTGCCTAGTACAGTGCTCTGTACATGATAGGTACTAACTAAATGCATTTAGAACATATTAAATTAATTTCTACATATAATATGGAGGTTCATCATGGCATTTGTAATTATCCAATTCATTGTTGAGAAGAAATAAAAGGTGGCTATTTTGAATAGAACACTAAAAAACATTGGCACAATAAAAAGAAAATCAAAGACTTACTCTGTAGTCACTCGATGTCACATAAAATATGGGGAGGAAGGCCAACCAGATGATGCATGTGGTGTACATGGTAAAACCTATGAACTTGGCTTCGTTGAAATTTTCTGGGCACTTCCGCGTTTTGAAGGCATACACAGTACATAGGATCACCAGGATCACATCATAGGTGAGAGAGATCAACATGCTGGAATCTTTGACATTGCATTTTAAGATGACTGTTTCCCTCTTCTCTGGAAGAGTGTACCTCCTGGTGCCTGGCGTCTCCAGGATGAGCCAGACAGACACCACCACAATTTGCACCAGTATCAGACCCAGGCAGATGAAGACCTGTGAACCGGGGCTGATAAATTTTGGCCTCTGAGCGCCATTCTTGACTCCATCAAAAATACGGGCGATGCAGTTTGTCTTGGTCAGTAGGGCTGAGTAACAGATAGCGAAGGAGGTCCCCAGTCCAAGTCGGCGCAAAGTACAGATGACTGGAGATGGCTTAGCAATGAAGAAAAATGTCATGGAATACGACAGGCCAACCCCAAATAACAAGATGTAGCAGAGTTCCCTGCCTGATGCTTTGACCAAAGGGGTATTGTTGTGCTTGATAAAAACTGTTATAACCACACATGTACACATGAAACCCAGGCAGGCAATGGTGACAGGGCCAATGGCCCACGCGTCTTCCCACTTGATGTAGTCCTCGGGAAGATCAAAGCATCCAGTTAGGTCTGCAGTGGGCCACTGCCCAGGCCCACAATCCACACAGGTAAACTCATCAGCCAGGTATTCATAGGCCTCGCAGGGGATGCAGATCCAGCAGCAGACATCCCCTGGTTGCATGTTCTTCATTTCATTGGGGGCACAAGGGTCGCTGCACTGGGAGGTGGGGACTGAGTTCCGGGACCAGTGAATAGAGTCGACATCCAGTGATAAGGTTTCTGCCCAGTGACCAACCTTCAAATAGGCGTACTTTCCACCCACGTACTGGAAATTGAACACGTTGTATCGCCCCATTCCATCGCCGAAAGTGTCAAACTTGACAATGCTATCTGCGCCTTTATTTGGGTTGAATGGAGCTGTGATACAGAAAGTGAAAGAAAAAGAAAGAACGCTTGTTTAGGAGTCTAATGTGTGATCAGTCAATTTCTTTGTCATACACTTAGCAAAACAGAAATAACAGGGAATGGGGATTCGAAGGCTGAAATAATTTATAGGTTACCATTGAAAGTTACACATCAAAGCTCCTAGAATACTCACACATTCATAAATTCATTTACTTAACAGTATCCAGCGGGTGCCAAGTGCCACTGGTAATCAGGCGTACGATACCGTGCTGCCTTTGAGGAAGCTTATTTTCTACAGGGGAATTGGCACAGTGTAGTCATATTCTCTCTGTGTGTAAATATTCTTTTTCTTGAAAGATTTCTCAATAGGAACTGCACAAAACTTCATGTCTCATTTGTATTATGTAGTTACTTATGTACAGCCATCAAAATGGTTCCTGTCTTAAATATTCTCATGAAAATATAAAGTTGATAATATTTTTTTCCTCCTTCAAAAATGAAGAAAATTTTATTTGAATTTCTCAAACACCTAATATGCTTCTTTTAATCACCTGTGATGATTCAGAAAGAAAAAAAATGAAAACCCATCCATAATCCTTCAACCCTAAAATTTTGGAGGGTATTTGTTCTGACTACATATGCACATGTGTCCCTGTACAGCATACCGCTATCTGCATAAACACGTAGCTGGGTATCCTGAAGGCATGTCTCTCTCCTATCTGCAAGTCCCTAAGAGCAGCAGCTCTCTGAGCATCTGTGTTTCCTCTCTGCCGTTGCTGCTCATCATGTGTGTTTTCCCAATGTCTGCTGGCACTCAACACGGCCCCCCACCTTTTTAAAGCTTATTTCTTCCATAAGACAGAGAGACACTCCTAACAGAGTCCTTATGTGTGATTCACCCGCAGTCTCAGCTGGACTAGATCATGAGCACACAAATGTGTGCCTAGTGTGTTCAGGGACATTTGGGGACACAAACTCAGGATTTTTTTTTTTTTTTTTTTTTTTTTTTTTTTTGCTACAGAATGTGTGAAATTTCCAGACAGACAGAGACAGAGATAGAAAATTAGAAATCATACCCCCAGAGAGGATGGCCATGCCGCAATCCATTCTCCATTGTCCTCTTGGGATTTTGGGCATGAACACACATGGCCCAATGTAAGATTTAAGCCGCTGGGTCTAGGACTCAAAGTGCTCCAGGACCAAAACTGGGGTCGACTATGTGGGAGTTTGGCTATGTAACCATTGCGCCATCTGCTAGTCCCACAAACGCAATATCTTACCCATGCAAGTCCAGTTGCATCACCGCTGTGTTACAACCTGGACCTCCACCCTTTTTTTAAAGGTTCTCTAGTACAATTTATTCTTATCACATCCTAATTTGCATTTACTGTGTTTTAGAAATACTTCACTTGGGACCGGCAGATGGCGTAATGGTTACATCTCTGGACTCCCAGATAATCCACCGCAGTTTGAGTCTCAGACTGGTGACTTAAACTCATGCTAGGCGCATGTATGTGTGTCTCCATGATCCCGAGAGGAGAAGGGATTGTGGCGTGGCCACCTCCCCTGAGGGTTGATTTCTTGCTTTCTGTTTCTCTGTCTGTCTCTATCTTTCTGGCAAGCACATGCGCAGTATAGCAAAATCTCTCTTAAAAAAAAAAAAAAAAAGAAAAATATTTCACTCAAAGTAGAGCTCAAGAGAACAACTTAGAAAGACTTAAGTAAAGGCTTTACATTCTCAGTGTTTCAACTTCTTATTTAACCTGCGCCTCTCACTACAGATGCTTGCTCTTTTGTGGTGATCATGGTGCGGCTGAAGCTTGAATAAAGATTTGGCATCAGGCAGAGTCTGTGAATCTGTGATAGCCCGTTTTTATGCCACCAATTCTACTCTACTGTTTACTACTTCACGATGCCAGTCTTTGCTCGTGCCATGGACCTAGAAGAATGCTGCTGATGTCTATGGATTGCATAGACAAACCAGATCTATTAGAGTAGGCTTGCCTATGTTGTTAGTTAGGACCAAAACTGTTAAATGGCTCTAACAAAGTGGAAGTTAATTTCTCACTCAAGACTAAGGTTGAAGGTCTTGGTTGGTGGGTGTCTCTCCTCCACATGATAAATCAAGAACCTTGATAGGTTCCTTCTATTTTGAAACTGTGCTGACTCCCAGGGCTTCCATGTCAGCAGCATTCATTCAGTGCAAGGAGCAAGAATGTAAAGGAGATATACTGTGTGTAATTCCCATCTCTATCTTTGATAACTATGTTCTTGAGCAAGATAAACTTTCTGACTCTGTTTCCTAATTAGCAAGTTGGGAATAAGTTATTTTGAAGACTTGATGAGATAAGCCACATAACATACCAAGCACAGTGCCTGGTTCACAGTAAATGTTATACCATAAATGTTAGCGATAGTGACGTTGATGACAATGATAAGAATAAAAAGATAACACAACTTCATGAAAAAAAGGAGGAGTGTTCATAAAACTGAGATATAATATGTTCTCAATGACAGGGAGGGTGAAGATGGAGAGAGGTAGATATTATTCAGTTCTTCCTACTGCTTTATCCAAACCCTACTTTTTCTATCTTTTTCATGAGTGAGGGAGAGAGAGAGAGCGAGCGAGTGCACAGACATGTGGGAGGAAGAAAGAGAGAGAGAAGTCTTTTTGACAGGGTCTCACCACATTTTGATCCTTCCTGCCCCAGCCAGCTAGGATCACAGGAACGTGTCACTGTGCCCACCTGTTTAGGTTGGGCCAAGAACCAAACTGGGGTTCCCGTGAGGCCTCAGCCATTGTGTAGGATTAACCTCTGGTTTACACCACCATGACTGGGCCCAAACTCTACTTCTGACCCAACCAGAACCTTATTCCTCTATCCCATTCATTTCCATGAATAATCATAACTATATGTATGTATGTATGTGTATATATATATATATATATATATATATGGTATTTATTTATAGTTTTCTTTAAATTAATGTATACTGAGTCATTGAGAAAGTCATGATGAACTTTTGCATAGAAAAACAGAACAAATCAAGACTTTCTTTATAACCTAATACTTTATTTTCAATAGCTACACACTAATGTGTATAAATACCAAAATGCTTGAGTATTTGTGTAACTTACCATTTAAGTTACTTTCAAGGTTTTGCCTTTATAAACATCATTATCTCATTATTCCCTTAAAGAAAATTCATAGAAGTAAAATTTCTGGGTCAAAGTAGATGGTCTTTAGAAATTTAGCTACAGAGACAAGGTTTTTACCCATTCACATTCCCATGAATATTGCACATAAATGCCCATTCTTCCCTATCTTATCAACCTCAGATATTACTGATCCTTTTAATCACTATAAAAATATGATATAATTTTAATTTGTGGTCCTTTGGCTTTTAGGGATGCTAATTGTATTTTAATATTTAAAAAATAATACGTATTTTGTGAACTCTTAGTTCATACACTCATCACTTATTTTCTTTGGAAAATAAAAATGTTAATGCTTTTCTTAATATGTAAGAGCTCTGTGTGGATTGAAGATATTAGCACTTTGTCATCTACATTTAAAATATTCTTCTCTTTTAACTTTATTTATGCTATTTTTTCCCAAATGGATTTTTGAACTCTTAGGTAACTGATTCTGTCAATCTCTTCCTTGTAACTGCTAGCTTATGTATCAGCTCAGAAAATGCTTCCCTACTGTAAATATATTAAAATATTCATCTAAAAGTTTTCTGTTACTTTTATTTATTATTATATTTTATTGCCAAGGGATGCTTGTGATTGCCAGAGAGAGAAAGAGAGAGAGAGAGACAGAGAGGGAAAGAGAGAGCAACCTCCAATGGAGCATGGTGATGCTGCAATCCTTTTTCTTTCATCTCTCCATTCTGTCAGGATTTTGGGCAAGCATGCAAATGTTCCTGGCATATTTTTCAAGGCTCCAAGACTGGAAGTTCAACCATGGTCAACATGTGGGATTTACTCCCATTTACACAGCACTGAACTCCTATGCTACAGAGCCATCCCTGATTTTCTTTTGTGTTAAAATTTTAATACACTTCAGATTTACTTCAGTGTTCAGTGGAGGTAGGATTTCATTTCACTTTTTTTCTCAAATGACTAATAATTTAACTTAAACTAAATACTAAATAACATAATAAATATAAATATAGTACACATACTGAAATGTATTATTACATAGTAATATTTTAACTTAAAAATATTTATTTCAAAATATTAGAAGACATTTACATATGTGTATTTTGTCTTTGTACTATCTGTACACGTAGTAACTTTCTTCAAGGCTGCAAGACTGGAATAGTTTCAAGTAATTTATAATGCAAATAAAAATTATAAAGTAATATAAAAGTATTAAATAGTTTTCAGGCCAGCAGATGGCATGATGGTTAAGGTTCTGGACACCCACATGGTCAACTGTGGTTCAAGTCTTAGATCTGATGGCTTGCTTTCTCACTTTCTCTCTCCTTCTCCCTTTCTCTCTATGGTGAGTGCACAAAATCTAAAAAATAATAAAAAAATGAAATTTTTTTTAAAAAAATAATTTTCCACTGATTATAACATTTGTCATACATTAAATCCCATGAAACTCAATTCCTTTGATACTTGTCTTTTGTCTTGATCTCTTTCCACAGTGCACTGTCTTTTTTATAACTACTACAGGTTTGTACTATGTTTTATTATCTGTTTGGACAAGTGAACACAGGAATTGAAGCATTATTACTATACTTTTAGGTGTAAGAATCAATATCAACATTCTTTTTATTTCCCCTGAGATTTTTGTCATAGTGTGCATGTGCTCACCGAAGGGAAAGACAGACAGTTTGAGGAACATCTTTCTCACTAGGGGGTGATAGCAACACTGCAATTCCTTCTCTATTCTCCTCCTGGGATTTTGGGCACACATGCATACATGCTTGGAATGATTTTCAAACCTCCTGGTCTGGGACTCGAACCAGGACCAACCATGTGGGAGTCCAGTGCCCCAACTGTGATGTCACCTGATGGTTCCTCAATATCAGAATTCTTATATAACATAAAACTAAATTTCTTCATTCTATGCTTAGAAAAAATTCATTAAAATTTTGAGAACTCCTTTCATATTTTACAAATAAAATGCTGAATATTTTAACACTTTTTATATAATGTGTAAGAACCTGAGATGTGTTATTCATTTTGTTAGTCTCAAGTAGGCAACCAATCTTTACCGATGTTTAGTTGATGTTATTAAATAACTTCTGGAAAATATTTACAAAGGAATGTATTTTATATATTTAAATAGTTCACTGTTTTCCACAGCTATTGTCAAATATGAAATTTTTTTAAATTAATGTATTTAACATATAATAAAACTAATTATTTTGTGTGTGCTGATCTTGTGAATGTTACTGGTAATATTGTTGCCATGTGAGCTAATAATATTACTATATCACTGGTGCTGCTAGAACATGAATAAAACTAAACAAAAAGGAGGGAAACAACCAGAAAGGTGGCAGAATTTTTAAAGACTTACGACCTCTGACTATTTAAAGCTCCTCCTCACTTAAGTGCTGAAAATCAGGTCTTTGTTTCTGAGCAACCTCAGCCATATTTTTCTTTCCTTATTAATTTGAGAACTTTCACCTTTTCACATAAAAAAGCACTTTACAGCTTCTCTTTGGTATATCCGAATTGCAAGCACCACTACTCTTGCACTTTTGGAGCTTTTGTTAAGTAGAATACAGGTTATTTGAACACAAACACTGTGATACCATGACAGTCGTCGATCTGATAATTCTATGTGCATGAAGCACTCTGGATGGATAGCCTTGAATAGCAGTTACCTGCGAGCAAGAGATGGAAAATAAGCAGATGGGTGGCAAAGATAAAAATGTTCCACATTTTGCATTATGAAGTATGTAAATGTATTAACTACTCAAAAATAATAAAAAGGGAAACATAAATCAACAATGTAGGATCACCAGACTTTTGAATATTTGAGTAAACTTCTGAACTGAAAGAGTGAGACTGAAACAACCAGAAAAATAAACTTGGGCAAAACAGACAATGCAGGAAGCAAAAGACAAAGGCATTAAACATTAATATACTCAAAGGGTTAAGTGACAATACTGCATTTATGAAATAAATATCAGATATTTTTCTTTCTTTTTTTGGCTATAGGGTGCGTGTGCTTTCAGGAGAGACAGGGCGGGGGTGGGGGGGTGAGTGAAAAATCTCACCCTGGAGGGATGGCCATGCCATAATCACTTCTCCATTCTTCTCTAGGGATTTTGGGCATGCATGCACCTGTGCCTGGTGTGGGTTTCAAACTGCTGGGTCAGGACTCCAACTGCAGCCCACTATGTGGGCGTCCATTGCTTTAACCTCTATGTCACCTACTGGTCCTAGTACTGGATATTCTTAAAAAGGAATTTTCCAAGAAGAGGAATTAGCTTTTGGAAATGAAAGAAAGATAAACTTGAGAAAACTCTCAATTTCTAACCAAACTGCTGGGATAATAGTAGAAGATAAAGCAGGAAGAGGGTCCCTGTGGAATTTCAAAATTCAACCAACAGGTGTTCCAGAAAGAGAAAAGGACAAAATAGAGAGAGGACGTTATCATTGAGTCAAAATAAACAGTTACCTGGAGTGGACCGTGCTTCGGGAAGGGCGAGGCAAGAGGTTTTGGTTATTTCTTCATTAGTTTGTCATGTTCACATAAAACTTATGTACATGTACTATTTTGATAAAAAGAAAGAAATGGTATAAAGAATCATTGAGCAAGGTCAGGCAAAACAGGTTGTGAAGTAAATAAATTAGGGAACTAATACTGCAGCAATTTTTTTTAAAAAGAATGATTTTATTTAACTTTATTTATTTATTTATTTATTTATTTATTTATATTTTTATTTGACCATAGAGGGACAGAGGAGGAGAGAGAGAGGAGAGAGAGAGAAAGTAAGGCACCAGGTTTGTGTCTATACTAGAATGAGGGGAAAAGAAGAAAGGAGAACTTGCAAGAAAAAGTTGAGCTACTTCTTTCAAATTTTCTCTACCTCACACCCATTCCTGGCCTGCAAAGTGTGGAGAAAAGTAAGGAAAGTAAGGAAAGCAAGCTGTGAGGTGCTGTCACAGTGACTTCAAGAGGAAGGACAGCGCGAAGCCCTATTGCATTGTTTCTGTTGCCTTCCCGATGCATTTAGAGTTGTCTCTAAATCAAATGACTCACTAAGGAAATAAAGCCCAGTGAACCGGAATCATGGTTTTCCAACAATTGGTTATATAGCTCTTTAGAGTGAGGAAACTTTTGGAACTTTGCTGTCTCTCAAGTTGAGTCTCACCAAGGGAGCCAGCACTGTTTGAAATGGAAAAATAAATCACTTTGCCTTCCACTCGTGTTGCTATAACATGAAAGAACTTAAACAGAAAAGGGGAAAAAGGGCAACCAGAAAGATGGCAGAATTTTTAGACTTAGGACTTTCTCCTAAATCGAATGTCAAGCTTCTCCTCATGCTAGTGCCTCCAAATCAGGTCCTCATTTTTTAAGGGAGCCTGGTCTGGTTTCAGGTCAGGAGAATAGTTTCTGAGTTTGGTTTATTATTCAATTAGCTCTGACCCCAGTTTCAAATGGATTTATTTGAAAGGTTTAACACCAAGGTGACTAGCCCTCCTAGGACCCATTTGGTGGAGATGAAGAAAATTTTTCCCTTAAAAATATTATAGGTCAATGGCAGGAGAAAATTAAATTGTTTTTATTTTTATTTTTTCCTCTCAGACAGAAGTCCAATTAAGTAAGACAATAATGTGTTTTTTAACAGGTCTTCAGTAATAGGAATATTACCTCCATTGCCTGGGTTCACGTTCATAAATACTAATGAAGATTGCAAAAGCTACTAGCAGCTCCAGTTTTACAACCGGGACCTCACCAAAGTTCCCGTGAACTAATTTGATAAATTGGAATAAAAACATAGGTGAGGAGACAGAAAATGGTATCTCTCTTGAAAGACCACGTTCGAGGTCCAGAGGTGAAGAAACTAAAATCCTTCTGTTAGAGCAAACAAAAGCTTTTATAAACATCACACAGCAAGAAGATAGGAAAGAATAAGAACGAATTCCTGGCTGTCAGTAATTAATTTGCCAAATTATGTACTGATTAGGAACCAAATTGCTGAAGCATTTCTTACAGTTACCAACTGAGTGAAGCAGCTGGGACAAAACATTACTTGAATGTCTTAGCTGCTCAGTCACACATGAGACAAAGCCCAGTGAGCAAGTACCTAAGGCTCAAAGTGAAAGTGAGTGAGAAAAGATATTGAAAGAGGATTGTTTTCTTTAGGGTATTAGGAATTCTGAAAGGATTCTCTACTTTCTCTGGAAGTTAGCATGGCTCATGCTTTATTATAGATTCTACTGGTTTTCGTATCTAGATTCTACATATTATTGCTGGAGTTTTCAGTACTCAAGGCAACTCCAAAAGCAAGAATCTGTATACACTTAGACAAAGAATGATGAATAGGGAGACAGGACATGGAGAAAAGATTAACCGTGAGTGGAAATCAGTGAGATTACAATCTTCTCTACCCCCCAGTTCAAGGGTTAGGCTCAGGGCTTACCCTGATTTATTTATTTTATCTGGAAATCTCACAATAGTCACTAAATCTTTGATTAGGTACTCTTTAACGTGACCATCACATCTTTTTCTATCCTTCCCCCCCCACCCCCCGCTCCTGCCCACCTCATTAGGTACTATACTACTTTTTTCCTTATCTGCTCTACATATTTAGATTTTTAAAAGTGCTTTACTGAAATATAATATATACACAAAACTATAAAACCAAGTGAATTATCACAAGTGAACATACACAGGTATTATGGCTGTTAATGACATTATAGGTGCTCTGGGACTAGCAGTTGGCATAATGGCTGTTGCTGGACACTTGGTTTTATGCAGTTAATCATTGTAATCTCACTGATTTCCACTCACTGCTAATCATTTCTCCATTGCAGATAATTCACTTGGTTGTATGTGGTTCGAGTCCTGGACCTGGTGGCTTAAACTCACCCCAGGCATGTGTGTGTGCGTGCCCAAGATCTCGAGAAGAGAATGGAGGAGAAGGGATTGTGGCATGGCTATCCCCCTGGGGGGGGGGGGGTGGTGATTACTTGCTTTCTGTCTCTTTGTCTCTCTCTGTCTTTCTGGTGAGCACACAGGCCCTAAAGCAAAAATCTCTAAAACAAACAAACAAACAAACAAACGAACAAAACCCCCAACATTACAGATGCTCTTGTTCTCATCTCACTCTTCCTTTCCTTGTCCCCTAAGGTAAGCACACTCTTACTGTCTACTCTCATTGTATTATTTCTCTAGGACTGCTGTAACAGTAACATAGAGTGGCTTAAAATAATAGAGATGTGTTCTGTCACAATTCTAGCAGAAATCAAAGTGTGGCAGAATTGGTTCCTTCTAACAGCTGTGAGTGGGAATCTATTCTGGGCCTCTCTCCTAATCTCTGGTGCTTTCCCAGCAATCCTTGGTGCTCCCTGTTGTGGATACATTTACTCCAATGTTATGGTTATGCCTTCATGTGGTATTTCTCCCTGTGTATCTGTATCCAAATTTTCTCTTTTGATAAACACATCAATGGTACTGGATTAGAGCATTCCCTATTGACCTCATTATAACTTGGTTATCTTTGTAAATACTCTTTTTTTTTTTTTAATACAGTCACGTTTTGGGGGTAGTATAGTAATAACTTCCACATACCTTTTTTGGGGGGGAGGAGGGGGAGTTCATCCCCTAACAACCACTGACTATTTTACCTGATATCATATCAATGTGATAATAAAGTATACTATTCTGTATCTAACATCTTTTGTGAGATTCACTTACGTGGTGATGAGTAGCTATGGCTAGTTCATCTTTCTTGATGCATTGTATATTTTATATGTGACATGCCTTAATTTATCCATTTCTCTATTGAGAGGCAGTTAATTTTTTTCTCTTTTTAGTTTATATGAATAAAACCCTGTTTTTACTTGGATTACACCAGAAACAAGCATCAAGACTAAATTTGAGTTCAAGTAGTTAACTTGGGAGGTTATAGGGAATAGGGAAATAAGTTTTAAACAGGAAAAAAAAAAATCCAATACTGGGTGTGTTGATGAGTGCCCTATTACTGAAGGATTGTGGGTCTCTGTCTCACCATGGCCTTGTGGGAGACAGTATAGAATAGTGATTGGAAAATAATACTATAGCTTAGATGGGACAACTCTTGTCTGTCAGTGGTTAATAGCTACTCCAGGGGTAGTAACTTTGTGGTGATTCTGGTCTGTTCTAGCTATAGGCAGAGCATGCCCTGTGACTAGACAGCCTGGCAAAGAGTCACAGGTTGAGAAGCTATTGGTCTGGCACCAGCAGGTGGTATAGTGGTTAAGGGGCTAGACTCCCACATGATTGACCATGGTTTGAGTACCAGACCTGGCAGCTTAAAACTTGTGCTGGGTGTGTATACATGTATGTCTAAATCCTGAGAGGTGAATGGAGGAGAAAGGATTGCAGTGTGGCCATCTCCCAGGTGGTGATTTCTCACTTTCTCTCTCTCTGTCTCTCTGGTGAGCACACATACCCTATAGAAAAAAAAAATCTCTCTTTAGAGAAAGAGAGAAGGGACCAACATTTGGTGTGATGGTTAAGGTGCTGGACATTCCCACATGGCCAATCATGGTTCGAGTCCTGGACCTGGTGCCTTGCTTTCCCACTTTCTCTCTCTCTCTCTGTCTGTCTCTGATCAAATTAAAATGAATAAAATGAAATAAAAACAATTCTTTAAAAAAGAGAGAGAGAAAGAGAGACAGAGACAGAGACAGAGAGAGAGAGAAGCAAGCTGTTGACCTATCTAATAGTAGTTAGTGGTAAGGAGAAATGGCTGAGGCACTGGCAGCATCTACCACATGTCACTATGAAGACTTGCATGTATTTTTTTTAGTGTACACATGTATGAATTTGTTACATATGTATGTATAAAATTATATACAAGTATATTTATATAGCAGTACAATTATAATGTATGTGAGTTCCAATTGTTTCACGTCCTTAATGTTGATGTTTCATTTTTAGAAATTCTGGTGGAAATGTACTAGTATCTCATAGATTTTTCTCCACCTTTGGTGGTTAATTTAAATTTTCCAACTGCCTACTGATATTGTGCACCTTTCATAAGTTAAGAACATATTTAGGAATACTCTGGTGCTTTTTCCATACTCATTTATATTAGATTGCTGTCTTTTAAAAATTTGGTTTTTAAGAATTCTTAATATGTTCTAGATGTGAGTCCTTTTCAGAATTAATGTGTTGCAAATATCTTCTCCTACCTTTTTGCTTGCCTTTTCAACTGCATAGTAGTATTGCCTAATAAGCGCAAATTTGTTTTAAAATTATTTTTTATTATTATTCAATAAGATCAGACACAGAGAGAGTGTGGGGGAGAGAGAGAGAATAAACTGCCAGGTGTGGATTTGAACTGCGGTCGGCCATGTGGGAGTCCAGTGCCTTAACCACCATGCCACCTATTGACTCCAGTGCAAATTCCTAATGGTGAGTTTCCAATTTATTAATCCTTTACTTTGTGATAAGTGCTGTTAGTACTTGGTGTATAAAATCTTTACAATTCCAGTATCATGAGTATGTAATTCTAGAATGGGGGAATTTCAGGGACAGGGCAGCACATTTCAGAATAACATTGTGCCATTGAGCTATCAGTTCTTTTGGCATAATATGCTGTGCATTTAACTCTGAGGGCATGGACTGCAATGTGCTGGGAAAGCATTCACTGAGTGCCCATCTCTTCATTGATCCCTAAGCCTTCCTAGAACAGGGACAATGTCTCTTGCATCTTTGCATTCCCATCATCCAAAATTGTATTGTGCACAGATAGTAGGCATCCACTGATTGTTTTCCAAACTGGTCAATAGATTCATTAGAATCATCTTAGGGATTTAAAAAGCATATTAATATTGGAGCCACAATCCTGACCAATTAAGTATGAACCTTAGGAAATGTGTCTTGACACCAAAATTTTGACTGTACTTTATCATTTCATAGCCAAGTTTGAGAGTCACTGGCTAGGGGCAGAAGTGGACTAGTGGTTTCTGGTGGCTAGAGGCCAGAGATGCTGCTAAATATCACACAGGGCACAAGACACCAAAACAAATCAGTGGCTAACCAAAACGCCAATAGTGCTGAGTTGAGAAATTCTAGCCTAAGGGAAATAAATGTTTAAATTTCTAGATATGTTTTGAAAATACAAAATCCCCTTTGTAAATTGAATTCCTATGCCAGATAAATTCTTAATGGTGTCACCATATGGAGGTGACTATTACCTAGCCTACTTTCCCCCCTAAAGTCATTTCCAGCTTATCCCAATATTCTTTGTAGCCCTCTTTTTTTCCTTTTCATCAACATCTTTGCTTCGGCCTCCCTGCTCCCAGCATACCACCACTTTTACCACAGGTCCTGCTTCACTCAGAACTTCATGGCTTCTCTTTCCCTCCACCCCTCTTATGAAAAGCCAGCCTGCTGGACAGCCTTCTGTCAAACACTTCCAAGGGAAGAAGCAAAATTCTTACCTGTAGCAAGAGTAGGAGATATATAACCCCTTAGAGTTGACTCTCAGCAAGAATAACTGATATTAGAGAGAGGTAAGTGAGGTCTCTGTGGGACTTTTCTTCCATTTACTTTCTATCCCCACGACAAACCTGAGGACCTAAGAATACTATGTGGCTTCGCACCATTCACCAAAGGTTTTTAGTTTTGTGATGAGGAATTCTGAATTCAGAGGACACATTTGATCTGTCCTCATGTTTTTTAATGTGACTATGTCATGTAGTAGAGCATGGATAAATTTTTTTTTTAAAAGAAGAGAGAAAAAAAGGCTTTCCCCAAAATAAAGTTGGAGAGAAATATATATCTGTCACTTTTTTTTTTTTAAAGAAGGATTAAGCTTCCCATTGTTCTGTCCTTTAATCACTTCTCCACCTGCTGTGCTACAGGTCTAAGTGCTACAGAAGAGTGACATGTGATACGGACAGAAAGTGGAAATAGCTGTGGAAATCCCATTCAGGGATACTCTAGTAAGTCAGCAGTGAAACCTATAAAAATATTTGAAAACTGGTAGCAGAGCTAATATTCTGAAGAAAGCAATTACAGTAAAAAGAATATTTAATAAAATGAGCTTTCGCATTTTGATGCAAACAATAGACTGCTTTATATAATAAGCAGAACAGCACACATTTTATTCGGCCTCAGAGGATGAACTTTCCCAAGATAAGCACAGCAGCTTAGCATGCAGAAACTGAAATTTCTATGGGCAAAACAAATTAATTTCAGTTCTCTTGCCTTATGCATGCATGGACATGCATTTGTCTCTCTGCATAGTTTCACACAAAGAGAATACAAGGGGAAATAAATTACTTCTCTTGCCAGCATGCTGGCCTATTGTTAAGTTGTCACGTGTTGCCTAAGCCACTGCACCACAGCTTAGTCTTCTATCTTCACAGAGATGGGCTGCATTATTACGCTAACTGCTGGTCCCAATGGGCTGCATTATTGAACACAAGAGTTCAAGTGATCTTGTCAGGTCATCAAGCATACATCACACATTGCTAAGAAATTCCAAGCCTGGATCATCCTGAAAGTTTCTATCCTCTCTGGAAATAATTAAGCTGACAAAAGAAAAAGTTATAATTTAAAAATTTCTCCTTTTTGTGCTGCAACTTCCACTTTGAGTTATTCTAAACATACTAAAGTGGAAGGTATCAAAAATATGGTTATTTTTGGGACCAGCAGTTAGCACAATGGCTATGTCGCTGGACCCTCATGTAGTAGACTGAGGTTCGAGTCCCGGACCCGGTGGCTTAAACTCACGCCAGGCGCGTGTGTGTGCATGCCCAGGATCCCAAGAGGAGAATAGAGGAGAAGGAATTGCAGCGTGGCCATCCCCCCTGGGGGGTGATTTCTTGCTTTCTGTCTCTCTGTCTCTCTCTGTCTTTCTGGCGAGTGCACATGCCCTATAGCAAAAACCTTTCCAAAAAAAAGAAAAAAATAATATGGTTATTTTGTCCCTTTTCAGAAAATAGTTCTGGAAACTGATCAACCCCAGAGATTCTTTTAGTTCATCTGAGTTTTACTCCCACCCTTTCTCCCAAAAGCATTAAAGTAATAAGGCAGATAGAATGAATTTGATTATAGTACCCTTAAAAGAGCCCCCCAGCACATAATAATTATATATATGTAACTTTTTTGCAAAAACTCTCACATTTCCCATAAAATCCTTTTTCTTATTTTTTTTAGAGGTTTTTGCTATAGGGCGCGTGTGCTCGCCAGACAGAGAGAGACAGAGATAGAAAACGAGAAATCACCCCCCGGGGGGATGGCCACGTTGCAATCCCTTCTCCTCCATTCTCCTCTCGGGATCTTGGACACGCATGCACATGCGTCAGACATGAGTTTAAGCCACCAGGTCCGGGATGCGAACCACAGTCGACTACGTGGGAGTCCAGAGACATAGCCATTGCACTAACTGCTGGTCCCCCCATAAAATACTTTTACTGAAAAACCAGGGGATGGGGTATTTTAACATCTAGAACTTTACCCACAGTTATCCTTGAAATAGATGGAAAAGGCAGTAGTTCGTACATGTGAGAACGTTGGTATTCATGTATCAGCGTCTAATCAGGTATGTCATTAAGTAGACAATTATGAAGGGACTTCCAAAAGTTCATGGGCAATGGGATTACAGTATAAGTTTCCTTGGTGCCAAAAGATTGAGATCCATGAATTTTTTTTTTATAAACTGTTGAAGACCTCATGTGTCCTTGGGGCTCTTCCACTTCCTTTTTTCTCTTCCCTCTTTTTTTCTCAGCATACCTCTTTGTTTCTAATGTCCACTCTTCACATATAACTCCCCCCAAAACTATTTCTCATCAAAGTACTTGATGCTGTATATGTTAACCTCTTTCAGGGACATCATATTAAAAGGGATCACTGTCAAAGGCCCTCGTGGATAAATGACTGATGATAGAGCATGGTATCTCAGTGAAGAGAGAAGTTTAGATAGGAGGTTTATGTAGCTTTTCTAAACTAGCCTTTTGGAAGAGGGGGAATACTTTTATTCTCATATTATGTTTTAGCTTCAGCTCTAGACATAGGAAACTTCTGTCTCCTAGTTTCCTTCCTTTTCTTGTCTTATTTTCCTTCTCCTTGGGGTCTAACATCCACTGGTCCTTCTTCTCTAATGAACAGGATCAAGTTAGTTAACAGAAACTAGAGACAGTGTGGGAGAAGGGTGGGAAATGGGGGAGGGTAAGAGGAAGGGACTCAGGGAAAAAAAGAAGCAAAAGTTTAGGAGACACTAAAATGGAAAATTATCCGTTGGTGAGAATGTATATGACAGTATCTTTGACTGGACTAATACTATTGCTAGGAAAATTCATCTTGCATGCTATGATGATATACAGTGATTAAATGTATGAAATATAATAAAATACTAAAAAAAAAGAGGGAGAAAGAGAGGGACAGCCATCCACGAGGAGGATTCGAAGTCCTGTGGCCAGTTGACTGGCCTCAAGTATCTTCAGGCCCACCTGTGCACTTCTGGGCTCCAGGCCATACAGACCAGGTAGGACTTGTCTTAGCAGCTCTGATCCTCCTCTGAGATCCCTGTTCCACCTGCAGCAGGTGGGAAGGAAGACCTGTGACTGCTTCCTCATTCATAAGGGTGTTTGGGTACACAGGCTTGCAAACTGTTCTAATGATCCAGCCAGTTAGGGATTGTGGAAAATCAAAAGCTATCTGACTTCTGGCTTATGCCCATGGCTCTCACCAAAATATCAGAAAGTTTTATAAAGAAGATGTTGGGACAGGAGATCAGACACTCATTCAGTCAATTATTGACAACAATTGAAATAGGTTTCCTCATGGCTATCAATCCTCACGTGTTTAGAACCCAGGAAAAAAGAAAGAAAAGGTAGGGTTTACATACTAAATCCCATTCCATAGCCCCCAAATATCCCATGCAGCTAATCACCTAATTTCTGTTAGTTCTAGCTAATAACATATATTAAATAAGGGTGCAGAGAATACTAGGGACAGGGAAATGACCTCAGTTCTTTGACAAGTGATTTAATGGCAGCATTTAAGTTTCTAAAGTTCATTTTCCTTCAGATTGGAGTTATAGGGCATATGTCTCTGTACTAGACTCCTTTCCCTAGGGGAGAAAAAGAAAAAGATAGGAGCAGTAGAGAAGAGATTGAGAGTTAGAAAAGGTGAGAGAGACGATGGAAAGTGCTGATTTGTCCATCTTGGCTCTTCACCTGGATATTTGTTGCTGCTATTATCTCAATTCTGCTTTTCATTACAATATTGTTGTTGGAAAAGGCATGCTGTATATTTTCTGTTTTCCTATGCAAAAATGTGTCATGACTTTTCCAATGACCCAGTAGATAAGCCATTAGTATAACTATGGGCTATTGTGATAGCCATCTAGCTGACGGCTATACTCAGTCTATCCCCTTATTTTCTGGTTTACACTTTTCTTAGCATGTTTTTAAGGCACCATAACTACTAGCATCTCATGACTCCACTACATGAAGATGTGAAGGCTTTCCTGTTGCATTCAGAAAGCTGACTAAAATTTCCATAGGTGTTAGAGTATAAAGAATTTTTTTTGAGAGAGAGATTTTTGCTATAGGGCATATGCTCTTGCCAGAGACACAGAGAGAGGATTTTGGGCATGCACACACATGAGCCTGGCATTCAGTTTGAAGGCACCGGGTCTGGGACTTGAACCACAGTCGACTACATGGAAGTCCAGTGATGTAACCATTCTGCCAACTGTTGGTCCCTAAAGAAATGTTTTAAGAAAAGTTCTGTAGCCAAGCTCTATTAACAAAGATAAACAGATTTCATTACTGGATGTAGGTTCATTCTTTAATTCATCCAATTAGTGAATCTGCTTTGAGTATCATCCAAGGATTCAGATGGTATATAGCCTTTCCCCGTTTTTTGGAGTGTCAAATTTTAATTTATTTACTCTGCTTAAGGACACAAGATGGTGTAATGGTTATGTTATTAGACTCCCACATAGTCAATTGTGGCTCAAGTCCTAGACTTGGCAACTTAAACTCACGCCAGGCTTGTATGTGTATGTGCCCAAGATCCCGAGAGGAGAATGAAGGAGAAGGGATTATAGCAGACCAGGCCGTGATGGGGTGATTTCTCACTTTCTGTCTCTCTCTGTCTTTTTGATGAGTGTATGCGCCCTGTAGCAAAACAAAACAAAACAAAAACAAAAACAACAACAAAAAAAACCAAAAAATACCCATGACGTTTAGTGTATTGATGTATCATGAAGCTAAAATCTCTCAGAATAAAGTAGTACTCTGAATTTCTCAGTTCTATACAATCTGGAAAACTTCACCATTCATATTTTTCACTGTCTCTTCATAATCCATGGCATCACCTATTATTTTAATAGGTTTAATAATTACCTGTTTTCTTTTGGCCAGTTGACTAAATGCAACCTGCACTTTTCCATCACCCAGCTGTACTCATATCATTTCCTGTGCCTGCTATGCCCTTCTCACCGAACACCTGTAAAGTCATTCATGTCCTTCAAGCTCAGCACAAATGTGGCTTCTGTTGCCCTTGCATTTTAGCTGAAAGTGCTCACTTTTTTTTTTTTCAGTGATTGCATATATAATTCTACTTTTCTTTGGAATGTATTATCTTTCTCTCACAATATGACTTTTTTTCTGTTTACATCTTGCCATTACTATCTTTTTTATCTTGATGTTGTGGGCTCAAAGGAACAAGCCAAATTTTATTTCTTTCAAACAAAAATTATAATATGGGATCTATAGATGAAATCTAGCCTGAGAAGCGTTTTGTTTGTCCTGCACTGAATTTTCAAAACATTTGAATTAGTGTCCTTCAGCAAAATATTGAGAGAAAAGTGTAGATTTCCTCTCTTCTTAAGATACAGAAAAATGGGGCTGGCAGTTGGCATGGTGGTTGAGGTACTGGACTCCCACATGGCTGACTGGAGGTCAAGCCCAGACCTGGCAGCCAAAAGTCACAACAAATAAATAGCTAAATAAATAAATAAATGTAAAAACCAAAACAAAAACACAGTATGATCTGATGCCACTGTACCTATCTGGAACACAGTAACAATCGGGAGACACTGTAGTCTGCCTAGTCTCTACATGGAGCAAACCAACCCACTTGGTAGAAATTTGACTTTTCATCCATTTCAACGATGTCTTCTAGAGAATAGTTTCTTTTTAAAAAATTCATTTGTTTGTTTCATTTATTACTATTGTTATTTAAAATTTGCTATAGGTCACCTGTCTTTCTTACCAGGGGGAGAGAGAGAGAGAGATGAGAGAGAGAAAGTAAGAAAGCAAGCTACCAGGTTCAGGACTCAAACCATGGTCAGCCATGTGGGAGTCCAGTACCTTAACCATCATGCCATCTACTGGCCCTGAGACTAGTCTTAAACAATGGTTTTAAAGCAAATATACTTATCTCACAAATATCAAGAGAAAAAAAAATCCTACTAGCCAGAGAGAAATTATGGATAGAATGATTTTTAGATTTGATTTTCTTACTCAAATGAGGATGGAAGGACTAGATTGAGGAAGTGAATGTAGAGAATACAGTATACAAGCGGTGCTAGACTATAAATAACCTTTACTCTAGAGTCAGGGAGCCCTTGTGTTTACAAATGTACCAGAATATGATCTGCTTTCAATTGTTTATTTGCAGCAGCCTCGCCCTCCCCCGAGTGTGAGCTCCTTGAGGGCTGGGGCTGTCATGTATCCCTTTTCCCTGGAGTCTGCCTGCCTGAGTTGAAGTCTCAGCTTCATCATTTACTGGTCATTTCCCTTTTTTTTGGTCTCATTTACCCACACGGTTATTGGAAACGTTCAGTTGAGAGTGCTTAGTAGTGTCTAACATGTAGAATGTGCTTGATAATTGTTGGCTTGATTGTCAGGATGCCCACCATCTGTTAGCCTTCAATGAATGTGTATTGAACGAATGAGTTGAGAGAGTAAATCTGTGTCCACCACTGTGTAACTGTCAGTCAGCTTCTTTTCTTTTTTTTTTTTTAAAGAGATTTTTGCTATAGAGTGTGTGCACTTGCCAGAGAGACAGCTAGAGACAGAGACACTGAAAGAGAGAAATAACCTTCCAGGGTAATGGCTGTGCCACAATTCCTTCTCCTCCATTCTCCTCTAGGGATTATGGGCATACATGCATATGTGCCTGGTGCGTTTTAAGTTGCCGGATCCGGGACTCAAACTGGTGAACTATGTGGGAGTCCAGCAACATAACCATTATGCCATCTGCAGGTACTGAGTCAGTTGATTTTCTTCTTTCTTTCTTTCTTTCTTCTTCTTTTTCTTTTTCCTTTATTTTTTGAGAGATTTTTACTATAGGGCATGTGTGCTCACCAGACAGACAGAGACCGACAGAGAGACTGAAAGCGAGAAATCACCCCCACCTGGGAGATGGCCATGCCACAATTCCTTGTCCTCCATTTTCCTCTCAGGATCCTGGGCACACATGCACACACATCAGGGGTGAGTTTAAGCCACAGAGTCCAGGACTCAAACCGCGGTTGACTACATGGAAGTCCAGTGGCATAGCCACTGCACCAACTGCTGGTCCCATGAGTTAGTTGACTTTCTAAACTTGAATTAAATTACTTAGGTCTGTTTGTGTAATTATTATATGAACAATAACTGTTCTTCATATTGCAGTCTTTGTTTACCTCAATTTACCTACATGTGTCTGAAATATGAAATAACCTCTCTCCAGTTTTTTTTCTTTAAGTCTTTGTTCCTTATTCAACCTTTTTAAAATAGGGTATATTATCTGCAATAATACCTTTCTTTTTAAACTTTTGCAAATCACTCATGAATTAATGGAGTCCTACCTGACCCTGGAATCTTGTCTATCTTTTGTTAGAGCTGGGTGTCAAAACACACACCGACACAGACAAAGTAAGAGGTAGTGAGGAATTGTGTGCAGGATATAGGTTAGTTTTAGCTATGGAAATAAGAAAGAAAAAACCTGTGACTTTGTCCTTCTGTATCTTTAGAGAATCTTTGCTGGAAGCTAGACATTGATGTTGAAGGAAAAAGAAGCTGGAAGGCTGGAAGCATTTACTGTGGAGTTTATTCTGGTCTGTAGAAACATGCACACATGCTTTCTGATTTCTGTTCTTTTCTCTCAGGGAATCTATAGTTTTCTTGACAGTAAGGATTTTCTCTTATTAATTGCCATAACCATAGTGCCTACCATCTAATAAACGTGTGCTGGAGGAGTGAACAGAGGAATTAGGAAACTAAAGAATGACTAATATGAGGCAGAAAGCAATAAACCTCCCCAAACACCAGCTGATATTCTAAGTGAATAAAATTTGTATGAACATACAGAGTAGTTTTATATTATTACTTGGTGGTTTAAGTATGTCATACCGCTCTGAAGGAACTGAGTATATATGGGGTTAAGAATTCAAAGTTTTCATTTGAAAACTGAAAAATATTTGGAAGTTAAATAGATTCTCTGCTTATATAAAGTACTCAATATACATTACTACACGTATTTGAAAAACCCAACTGAAGGTATTCATTTCTATTACATATTTTAAAATAGTGACTTAGAGGTAACTGTCATATCTTACTTCTCTACTGAAGCACCATGCTTTGAGATCCAGACACAAGTCTAAGGCTATACCTGAAGTGAGAGCACTTCCATTTTGAACTCCTCTCTAGATGGGCAACTTGCTTTCCCCTTTTGCCTAGAGTAAACAGAGTGATTAACATTCCTACAGTCTTTGCTAAATAACCTGAAACTCCCTATCTTAAGATGTTCCTTAGCAATGTAATAATCAATCATCAGACCACTTACCCGGAGCCATGAAGACCATAAGCCATGAAGACCATGAGCCATGAAGACCATGAAGATTCCATTGCATTTGTGTAAGGACTGGAAAGTCTCCAACCCTAAAGATGCCCTAGGTAACTGCTTAATTTTGCTTCTGTATAAACAAAATGTGTGCAAGGTCTCTCCTTCCCCTCATCACCTCCTCTTCCTCAAGTTACTGATCCCACCATATCAACCCCAAGGTGGTTTTTGCCTTTATAAACCTCCTTCTCCCTACACTCGGGGCTGTGGACTCTTTGAAAGACATGAGTCCTCCCACAACTGCCAGTTTACTAATAAAGAACTCCTATGATTTGGCTATGTTTGGATGTCCTCTTATTTCTCTCTGATTAGACTACAGCACACCGTGTCATGCTGTAAATGCAAGTCTGGTCTATTCCAACACCACAAGCCACACTATAGCAATGTCTAGACAAATCTATTAGCCATTTGAGTTTTGATCACCCAATATCCTCTTCTATAACACTTCTGCCCTTTTCATACATTATAAGTCTGGTGTCTTTCTCAGTGTCAAAAATTGCCTACAGAAAAGAATATGATTATTGGTATAGAAGCCAGAGTATAAATTTAGATCACTGTAAGAGTTGACTCATAGGTTTATTTTGTAAGTCTGAATTGATATGGTAGAAAATAGAAGTGTTGTTCTAGTTAGTAGAATGTACTATGGTAATCTGAGAACGGCTAATTCTTGGAAGGGTTGGAAGAATCTATTTGAGGGCTTTAGAGAATCTTCTCCATGTCCAGGTTCACCTAGAAGTGGGCTGACATCATCCTTACATATTTACCTTTCATTCCCATATTATTTTGATCTCAGAATATCCTCTTTGGAGTGGGTGGGAGTTTCTGACTATTTTCAGAAGTGGAAAGCAAGTGCTTTCCATTTCTATACTTGTGATGAGTAACTTTAGAAGATGGGGCGGGGGGGATGGTTTGTGATTTAGGTGTTCACCAGTTAGAACCTTATTCATCATGCTCCTCAGTAAATTACAGTGTAGAAATTGCAACTTTGAGGTGAGTCCATTTTTTGCTGATAATAGTCACTGTGATGTGCTTGTGACCCTAGGCTACCTGGGCAGCATGACATTAGTTCCAACTCAGCCTAATCATCTCTGATTGCTGCTGCTACAGTGATCAGTTTTCAATATCTTTCTTCAAACAGTTCCACAATTGTCCTTCAGACATTTCTTTTGTTTGCTTTAGGACGTGTGATTGTCCTCCTTGGATGTACTGTATGATAACTTATCTGAAACACAAGCAATAACATTTTTTAAGACGGCAATTCGAATGAATGTAAAGTCTTTTTTTTTTTCAAAGCTGCCCTTAACATTGTGTGATTTGAGAAAGAAGAAATTTGCAAAAACTTTGTTGCAGAATAAAAGGAAAAGGTGAAAAACAAAATTTTTCTTTAGATTCACTGCTTCCCACACATGCATAAAGACACACAAGCATTAACAGCTATTTCCTTCTCTTTTATTTTCATTCTATGAATTCAGCAAATAGCATCAAGAATCTCTAGCTGTGATAATTGCTCTTTCAAGTGAAGTAGTTGGAACTGTCCAGGCTCTATGGGATCCATTTTACAACAAAGATGTCTGAGATAGAAGCTTAGGGGTCTTTGTGTATGGATTTGGAAAGACCATAAGGCTTTTTTGCCTGGTTCTACTTCAGGGAGATAGAAATTTGTTATGCAGCAGAAAAGTATATGGTCAACAGTGTATATCCGCATGCCTGGGGTGGTGACCCACATCACGTGGCCTTGTTGGACCAGATTTACCTATTTTATTGCTAATTGTTGTATGTAGCTTCTAGAATTGTTCATGCTGCTAGGAGGTGGTCGACTGTAGGCATCTGCTGGATATTGAAGTATCTGGCATATATGAACCTTCTTTATTGAATAATACCCTTGGCTCAAGTTCACTGACTACTTGTCAACAGTTCTTTCTGACAAGCGTGTGTGAAAGAAAATGTAAACTATATTTATGCTTATTGCTGCATACACATCTATTTGAGTACTTATTATGTATCAGCCTTTATGCTTTCATACATTATTTAATGTAATTTAACCCAGTAAAGTGGGTCCTTATTGACATTTCACTAATGAGGGCACTGAGCATGAAAAAGGTTGTTGAGTCATGTGACTTGAAAGTCAAAGACCCAGAACCAAATCCTGGTCCACACAATTCCAGCACTTGTGTTTTTAACTATGATATTCCTTACGCAGCTCTTATTCTTTAGATTCCCTCAGTCTAATTTACATTTTTATTTGTGGTACTTCTATAGGCACTGAGTTCATCTCCCATAGTCATTATCATAGGCTGATTCAATTGTCTTGAAAGCAAAGACCATGTCTTATTTATCTTTAATATGTAGCACAATAAGAGGTATACAGAAAGTGCCTCAACAATTGCATGGAAAAGGAACAACTAAGAATGACAAGGCTAGTCTCTCAGGCAAAATACACGAACACTTTCACTGTATAATTTGAGGATTTCTATAAATGGATCCTTAAGAAAGAAACGCATTTTTCTGTTGTCATTCTGCCAAGCAGTAATCCAACCTAGGAAGTATGACCTGGTCTGCAATATGAGATAATGTTTAAGGAGGCAGGCTCAGGATATGTGTATGTGCACGTGTGCACACACACAGGCATGCAGGTACACATATTCATGCATGTGTGTCTGTGTGCATGTGTGTATGTGTGTATTGCATGGTCTAATTCAGATTTAAATTCTTTTTCTGGCTTCAGACTGCATGCCAGACCATTGATTTTGGGGTATAAGTAGCCTCCAAATAAATTTAGTGTTATTACTTTAAGTATATCTCATTTACCAATCACTTTTGATACCATATTTACACGTTTTTTTTAAAGGCCATATTTGTAAGTTTTAATTGTAAGCAATTAAGAGGTACTGCATCTTTTTAATTAAGATGAAGGGGGAGGTTGAAAAACTATAATGGAAGGCCCTAAATTCCCTCTTCTCTAATTCAGACACATTAATTCTTTTGCTTTTAATTGCTACCACATGAGGTGGATTTCATTACTACTCTGTTTACTAAAACAGCTCAGAAAGACTATATTTATGTACTTCTAGAGAAGATTTTTTAGCCAGATAACTGATTTCTCATCTTCAGTTCAGACTCCTCCCATTTCACTGTTCATTCTCATATTGAAGCCAGAGCAATTTTTCTAAAATTACATTTGCCATGTCTTGATCAAAACCCTTGACAGGCTTTGTCTTCATGACAAGGAGTTCAAATTCTTCAACAGAAGACAGGATGTCCTTGATAATGTGATCCTTTTAGCTCTCTAACAAAAGCTTAACTACTCCCTCCTACTCTTTCTTTCTCCCTATAACTTTCTCCCTAAAACTTTCTCCCAATACTCCCCACCAGACTCATCTTTAGATCATCTTTCTCAAGCTCTGTGCTCTGAGAGTACCAGACAATTTTTCATTCCCTGCAAATTGCATATTGTTTTCTCTTCTTTTGTGCATATAATTTCCTTTGTCTGAGTCCCAGTTCCCTTGACTATCTGTATGTCTCGAAACATACATTATTTTTGCTGACTCTCAAAATTAAGACATGACACTTTGTATCTTCATAGTAATTGATTCTAGACTCCATTAATTTATTTACCCGGCACCTAGTAGATGCTGGGGCTAAAAGAATGGACAATACACCCATGATTTTCACCTTCATGGACAGTTGCCCAGTAGGCCACAAGCAAACAATGTAAGTTCTTTTTTTTGGGAGAGATTTTTGCTATAGGATGTATGCTGGAGAGACAAGGAGACAGAAGGCAAGAAATTACCACCCCCCCCCCCCGACCGAGGGGATGGGCTACACCCCAATCCCTTCTCTTCCAGTCTCCTCCTCTTGGGATTTTGGGCATGCATGTACGCATGCCCAGCATGAGTTTTAAGCTGCTGGGTCCAGGACTCCAACCGTGGTCGACCATGAGGGAGTTCAGTGATGTAATTATTATGCCATCTGCTGGTCCCCAAACAATGTAAGTTCTAACTTCAATATGTGCTATGACAAAAACTAAAACAACGTAACGGGATAGAGACTGATGAGTTGTGATGGCTGGGAGGATCACTCTATATATGGAGTAGTGAAAGAAGGCTTCTTTGGGGAAGACATATTTAGACTAAGTTTTAAGATAAGGAGGAACCAGCCATTTGAATCTCTGGAGGAGGAATAGTCTATTGGAAAAAAAAACAACAAATGCTGTACAAGCTCGGTGTGTTCTTTGGACAAATGAAAGTCAGTGTAGATACCTCATAGAAATGAGGAGGAAGTGGTGCAAGATTTGAAGTTGGAGTGGCAGGCAGGAGACTGGATCATGCAAGGTCTCATGAACTCTGGTAACATATTTAGACATTATTCTCTTATCAATAGAAAGTGTTGAGAGGATATTGTGATTAAGTTTTCATTTAAAACAGCTCACTCTTTTAGTCTGTGGAGAATGAACTGACAGAGCATAAAAATGAAGACCAGAAAAACTGTCAAGTTAATGTTTCAGAAATTGAAGAGATGAGGATGGATAGCTTGGAAGAGAAATGCAGATGGTAAGAAGTGGCCAGCTTTAGGGTATATGTTGTGAAGTGGTGCTCATGAACTAAATATTGGGAGTGAGGAAAAGAAGCATCAATCATGATTGTACATTTTTATTAAATAGATAGATAATGCATTTAAATGGATAGATAGTGTGTCATTAACTGAGATGAGAACTGTGGTAGATAGAGAGCAATTGGATTTTTTTTTTTTTTTTTTTTTGAGAGGTTTTTGCTATAGGGCACATGTGTTTGCCAGAAAGACAGAGAGACAGAAAGCGAGAAATCACCCCCCCCAGGGGGGATGGCCACGCTGCAATCCCTTCTCCTTCATTCTCCTCTCGGGATCTTGGGGACCATGCACACACACCTGGCGTGAGTTTAAACCACTGGGTCTGGGACTCTAACCATGGTTGACTACATGGGAGTCCAGCTACATAGCCCTTATGCCAACTGCTGGTCCCTGGATTTTTTTTAACTTTTTTTTTTAAAGTCTATTTATTTCATCTTAGAGAGAGAAAATAAGAGAGAGCATGCTTCCATGCATGAGAGATAAAGAAAGACGTAGAGGAAAGAGATAAAGAATAGGGACTCCCAACAGAATTTTTATACCATAATCCAACTCCTAGTCTCACCTGGCTGAGATCACAAACACCTGCACCTGGCATGCTCAGTGAAATCCAAGGATGTGAACCCAAGACCTTTTCCTTGTAGATCCAGTTGTGTTACCAGTGTGCACCACTGCCCCACAGTTGGTTTTATTACATTCTGTTTTTGACTGGGGGAGGAAGGTAGGGAGAGAGAAGAGGAGATGTGAAAATAAAGAACATGGAACCTTGAGATTTTTAGAAAAAGATATCCAAGATAGGATGTCAAGGAAGTTACTAAATATACAAATTTAGAAGCCAGTAGAACGATCGGGGTGGAAAAAAAGAAATTTGTGATAATCATAAGGATGGTGTTCAACATTAAGGATTCAAAGATAGGCACACAGGGAGAGTAGACAGACTGGAACTTTGGAGCATCCCAACATGTAGAGTTTGGAGACAGGATGAGGAGGAGAACTCCACCAAGGAGACTAAGAGACAAAGGCCAATGAGGAAGGAGGAAGACAATTTGAGTATGGAATCATTGAATTCTGTATAAGAATGTAGTGTCTGAAAGGGAATGGAAGCCAGGGAAATAATTGGTCAACTGTGTCCAAGGAGGGTTAGATTTATCACACTGCATTATAATCACCTCTTGACGCATGAAGATTCTCCAGTGGATTCTGAGGTTCTTGAAGGCAGAGACTGACACCTTTCTAGGCCCAACGTGTAGGTACAGGGTTTGAGTCATTGTAAGTGGGTAATAAAGTGTTTACTGAATGAATAAATGAATAAACAAATTTCAAAGCCTTACACAATGACAGCTACACTCTGCCTGCTATGATTCAGAAAGTCCCGGAAATGCAGTGACCTCCAGCCTAAGTTGTACTTTACATTTTCCGTAATCGTTAACATAAAAAGTCATCAGAAGCAGGCCCTGAACAGCTCACTGAATAGCAGTCATTAAAAAATGATGGACAGCACAACGGAGCGCACTATCCAGGAGGGAGCTGGGAAAATGACTGAGCTATATTTTGAGCTAATTTTATATTCATAAATAAGATTGGAATTGTAGCTCCACTTTGATTCACCTCATTGAAAGCCAAAAGGGAGAACTGAGTATTTCTCCACAGACCTAAAACTGAATATAGCGTAGGCAGTAATGGTATTTTTGCTTAACTTTCAATAATATATCATTTTCTAACTTAATAACAATCCTAGGGAGATACATCAGAAGGGACACATAAAGCACTTAGGGTTCCTTGGGGAGAGCTATTCATAATTTTAAAATTATTGTGATAATTATTGGATAATGAAGAAGCTTGAAGTTGCATCTGATCTACACCTTGACAAGTGTCATTTCCTCTGGGCTCTTTCCATGTTCCCACGTTGGAGAAAAGAATAAGGTTCTTTTCTTTTCTTGTTTTACTCTTACCATACCAATTGCATTTTTCAGTGTCTTTCCTATTTCTAAATATTGGAGTGATGCAGGGTTTTGTTCTGTGCTTTTTTTTTCGGTTTCCTCTCTTCATCTTTTCCCTAAGTGCTCATAATCTATTTCCTGTCAGTTTAAATGTTGATGATGCCCAAATTTATGTCTCATTCAGAAATGGCCTCTGAAATATAGACTTTCAAATCCTACTGCTTACCAGGCTGTAAATTCCT
Organism: Tupaia tana; assembly: GCA_026018925.1. Classification (NCBI taxonomy): domain Eukaryota; kingdom Metazoa; phylum Chordata; class Mammalia; order Scandentia; family Tupaiidae; genus Tupaia; species Tupaia tana. The sequence goes on along the minus strand of JAKSZU010000003.1, from coordinate 60,776,499 downwards.
GAGGGTAGAAATTGATGTCTGTTTTATCCACCAGTGTATCGGAAAGTGCCTGATGCTTAGTAAGCGTCCAGAAATACCTGTTGAAAGGCACCAAGAGTCACGTGGAGAGGCCACATTACACTTTCCCTGGCTTCCTCACTTAACTACTGACTGCCTGCCTTCACTGCAGTTCCTGCTTCCAACTCCTACCTCCCTTTCAAGGCTTCATTCAAATGCCTCCATCTCCATAAAATAATGCAACCCTCTCAGCTAGAAGTGACTTATCCTTTCTTGGCACTCATGCAACTTGCTCTGATCTTTCTTATGGTACTTAACCATGGATGAATTCATATTTTAATAATAGACTCAAATAATCTCAGTGCTGAGCATATCTGAGATGAAAACCCAGTTTTTGTCCTCACAGCCCCAGTCTGGAAACTTTTCACTACACTGGATTATTTCATCTTTTTATGTTCATCCTTTTGGCAGTAGATATAGTCAGAGAAGTGGTTTCTGTTTGTAAGGAGATTTAATTACCTATAAATAGACGTTTTATCCTGGTTTTGTCCTAGTTTATGCAAGTTCTGGCATAATTACCCAGAGTGCTTCTTTTCACTCTCGAAAGTGGCTGGGCTGTCAATAAAGTATAGGTTTACCTAATCTATAAGGGTGTAGAGAAAGCACATCTCTTGACAAATTTCAAAGTGCTTTGTGTGCAGAAAAAAATGTGAGTAATATGGAATTTCATCTAATGTAAATAATGTCCTGCAGATTTTGTATTTGCATATGATGGTGGAAACTTGGCTGCTTTCTTGACCCATTTTCTTTTTCATGGTGGTGGTGGTGGGCGGCAGGGAGCTGAATGGAATTTATTGTCTTTACAATCTGTAGTGTATTTGGATGGGGGCCGTAGCTCAAAATCAAAACACTAACCAAAGGATCTCTCTTTTGGGGGTTGACAAATCATCAAAGAAGGTCACTGGCATTTAGATGTGGAATAGGGATGTTCCCAAGTGAGCCACCGCATACACTTCAGCTAATTGGCTTGTCCTCATGAAACTTCTAAAGCATTTTCTCAATGGTAGCGCAAGCTCTTACAAGTATATATGCGTTCTGTCCAGCAGATGGCGTGTTTGCAGCAAATTTTATCCACTCCCCTTTTCCTCCCTCCCCCTACCAAGAAATTAACCTCCAGGTTTCTGCCAGAAACTGCCATCTTCAGGATGACGTATGATGCTGTTAAAATAAAATATAAAGGTTAGAGAAAGATCAGTAATAAGTCCTACATTGAACATAGATTTCAAGAAACTACCTCTGAAAGAGTCTAGAAATTAATAGTCCATAATATGATGAAAAACCTCCACTGACATCAAAGAAATCTCTTGCCTTCTTTTTAAAGAATTCTGTTTAATGCATAATTCACTGAGCCCATGAAACATTCTGGGAAACATTCTGGATGGATATCAGCCTTTTAATTCAAAATTATGCACTCTGGGAAATGGCTGGCACTGAAGGTGGCAAGCCTACTAGGTAATTTACACCAGCAATCAAATTGCAATTACAAAGGAGATTAAAACATGACTTTAAAGAGTCTAACTCCACCCTCAGGGCTACTAGCTGTTTGGTAAACATAGCAAGGGAGCCTGTAATTAAAGGAAACCTGTAATTAAAATTTTCGACCCTCTTCAACTTTGTTAGGTTGGCAATATGAAATCCCAAGGAAGAGAAAAGAAAGCTTCATTTCAAGTACTCTTGGGCAGGTAGCTTTATGTCTTCCAGAGGGCATATTTCTTTTGATATTGTCTACCACATCCTCTACTAGTGTATGTGTGTGTGTTTGTGTGTGCGCGCGCGCGCGTTTGTATTTATTTATTTATTGAGATAGAGAGAGAGGCCAGCAAATGGTTTAATGGTTACATCGCTGGACTCCCATATAGTTGATCACGTTTTGAGTCATGGACCTGGCAGCTTAAACACACTGGGTGATGTGTGTGTATGTGCCCAAAATCCAGAGAGAAGAATGGAGGAGAAGGGATTGCGATGTGGCCATCCTTCCTGGGAGGTGATTTCTCACTTCTTGTCTTTCTGTCTCTCCCTGTCTCTATGACAAAAATATGTATCATATAACAAATACCTCTCTAAAGAAATAAAGAGAGAGAGAGAGAAGGAATGTCTTTTACGGGGTCTTGACACTATGATCCAACTTCAGCCTTTACCTGGATCATGGGCAAGTGTGTGCCTAGCATACTCAGAGAGATCTGTAAATGTGAACAGGGAAACCTCTTATGTGGAACTGCCTCACAGAGCGTCATGTTTTGCTCCTGTTCCACCACTGTCTGGCCCCCATCTACTATTTTTTTTTTTTAACTTTATATTACTCTTGGTTTTAAGAATAACTTGAGGACTGGTGTATGGCATGGTGGTTGAGGCACTGGATCCCATATGGCCATAGTTTCAGTCCAGGGCTCGGTGGCTTGAGGGGCATGCTGGGCACGTGCACATGTATTCCCATGATTCCCAGAGGAGAACGGAGGAGAGGGGAATGCGACATGGCCATCCCCCTGGGGAGTGATTTCTCACTTTCCTTTCTCTGTCTCTCTTTGTTTCTCTCCAGCAAGCACATGTGCCCTATGGTAAAAAATCTAAAAAAATTAAGTAAGTTAAAGAATTTTTCAAATCAAATCTATCACTGGAGATTTCATATGGAGGAGGTGAGTGCATTCAGATTATGACAATGACATAGCCATTTAATTTAGGGTGCTAACCTCAAGGCATGAACTTTATAAAGAATCAGTGTCATCTGTGTACATCTTTTGATTATGCTTACATGGTTTTTAGCCTATTTTCCCTTGAGGATTTTTAAGACGCTATCTAGTGTGGAAAATTGGAGTGGGGTAGGGAAACTACAGGAAGGGGATAAACTGAATAATTTAGTGGAGAGGATTATTTTAGCCTTTCTCTATCCTCTTGGGTGCCAATTTCTCTAGATCCCCTCTCAGTGTGCATTCCTTTAGGATTTGGCCCTTAGCAAGTGATGCTCAATTAGGTTTCTAGCTGATAAAATGTCATTTCTCTTGGGAAGTCTTGAATTGCCAACACATTTTTCTTGAAGAAATGAAATTAACATGATTGTATAGCAGGCGATGCTGTACAAGAGTCCTGACCATCGTGACATGTCCATATTCATCCTACCTAACATCTAGAACTTTTATAGAGACCAAGATGTGGCCTGTTAAACAACACATTTGTGTAACACTGTATACTTAGTTCACACTTTGATTTCCACCAAGCCAATATGCTATTCCCCAAAAGAATGGTAGCTCTAAAGTTAACAATGTTCTAAAAATAAGCTTGATTACAAATTCAACTGGTGTTATCTGAACCTTGAGATAAATAACCGATTAAGTGGTAAGTATATATAGGCCTAATTTTAAAGACATTTAACTCTGCTTCCTCGCAGGAATTTAGACTCAACTGTACGGAGATTGAGAGATTAAGATATTTTTGGGTGATGCCCAAGATGTTTTATTTCTAAAGACCCATGAAGCTGGAAAAGTGTTTTCAGAGGCCCTCAGAAACATAATTAATTACCGAGTTGGGCCCTTAGAGACAGGAACTGCTTAAAGACTGATATGGACCTTTTATCTAGTTAATTAGTTTTATAGGGAGAATTTTGCACATTTAGCAGATGAGCATAGATTTTATTACTTGAAACACAATACAATTTATTTTTATGTTGTACTTTTAAATTAGAAGGAAAAGAACAATAATCTTCGAACTCTGAAAATGGAAGTTCTGCTAATAATGAGGGGCACTGTGGTTAGACATCATTCTCTCAGTGATATTATTTCTCCCAAGGAAAATAAAAATTTAAATATAGTGCCCTCTAAACAGATCAAATCATTCAAGATAAGGAACTTATGTTGTTACTGAGAATATTAGCTGTTCACTGTAGAGAACAGGTTGGCTTTCTACATGTGAATGAACTAGGCTCCAAAAAGCTGTTTATTCTTCAAACCTTTCACTCCTAAATTCAAAGTGATTGAGAGGGGTTTGCGCCTACCATCCATCATTTCCACTAAAATAACAGGGGTAAAATGAGCAAATGATTCTCTTCCCAAATAGACCATGTTTTCCACATCAAAAATTAACTGAGATGAAATTACCCTTGATGTTCCCTGCAAATACTGAGGAATTTCTCAGCAGCTATGTTCTCCTTCACAACTTTGATGCTCACTTTGATTCTGTTTAGATTCAAATGGGCTTTGAATCCATTGAACCATCTGTGCTTAGAACCAAAGTTTTAGCAGTAGCGTTTTAACTGAAAGTGGATTTTAAGTTCTTGGACTTAATCTGAGCTTCTTTATGAATTAGTGCACGGTTATTACTGATTTTCTGGCTACATACTCCAAAGTTTTCCCTTTTTCTCATTTGCTTTTCCTATCTGGTCATGCACAATCACATACACACAATTGCACAGGCCTGCCTGGTGTGATGTGAGGTAATCCCTGCCATTGAGAATCAACCATTCTCTAATTTCTAATCTCCTACATGCATTGTAAAATTACTTTTCTAAACACTTTAAAAAGATTATCTTGTGTTTCTTTTCTCTTATAGTCATTTATGTTTGTATGAATATATATATATATATATATATATATATATATATATTAGCTGTCTGGAAAGTCATGATACATTTTTGCATAGAAAAATACATCAAGACTTTCTAAACAACTTAATATTTTCTTCCTTGTGCTTTTACCATTCTCATCCATTTTACCTTTCAAAATGAGGTTAATGATTTTCATAAAAACATTTCAAACTCACAAAGTGCATCTGTTATGGACACGATGCCACATATAATTGCATTTACTTTCATCTGGTTGGAGTGGAGTGGGTAAAACTTTTGTTCTAGAACTAGTTTTGCTAAAATTGATAAAAATTGGTAAGTTTAAGGGTCTGTAAACAGAATTTTCTAGGATAGCTGAGTTCTATTATATATAAATGATATATGTATATAACATCAATAAATAATCATATATATCTGTTACATAAATGTTCTATGGTATGGATAGATATATACCACTTTGCTATATAAGTATAATAGACTGAGGGTAGGAAGAGAGGGGAAAGAGTTATATGGATGAATGTCAGGTTTCAATACCTCTTGAATTCAGTCAAAGTGACTCAACTTCTATCTGCTTAAACTATTGCAATGTTAAATATGTGTTTAAGAAACAGTTCTTTTACTTTTTAAGAAAACTTGAAAACTTTGACTAAGTAATTTCTAAGCTCCCTTCCAATCTTGTTGAAATGGTCTACTCAATGAGGAACTCTATGGAAACTTCTTAGAATATTAGGTCAGATGGAATGAGGTAGCATCAAGGGCATGGTTTAGGACTTGGGGGATATTTGCCATGGATGTATGAGATACATATAAACCATCATCCAGATTGCTGAATCCTCTATTCATCTACCAACAATGGTCCCCAGAGATGATACTTCCTGGTGAGTGGAGACACGACAGAAAGAGAAAATCACACACTTCGAATGGAGAAACAAAAATGGTTAACGGAGTAATTTAGTTGCTTTTAGTTGCTTTTACTGCTTCTTTTAGGACTAGGCTAACAATAGCCTAAAGTTCAAAAGTTGATATATTAGCAATCCAAAAAAAACAAAAAACCAAAAAACGGAAAAGACATAAAACCAATGTTTTCCTAGCCCTTGGGTAAACTTTTATTGTTGTCCCTTATCATGAACTTTTACTCTAAAGATGGCATATGAAACTATTTGACAGCATCTGGTGCGTTGTAACAAAAATGTATGGTTCAAATGAGTTGCTATTAGTTCCAGTTATCCTTTCTCTACTTTCAACCCGATGTTTCCCTTATGGTGAAATTTACACTAAAATACATGTTGTTGGCAATTTTATTATGGGCTCCAAACCAACAGGAAAAATGACACTCTGGCCTGTGTCGATTAAAGATGATCCCACCAGACAAGGAACAGTACTGACTAGATGAAATTTTGATGAAGTAAGAAAAATGAACAATGATTTAAGTGGTACTGAAAGATAAAGTAAGGAATCTATTCCATAGTTATTTTATAAAAAAATGATAGAAACAGACTTCATTGGGTGTATTTGTATGCAATTTATGTATGAAGATGTGTCTATGACAAATTAACATTTTAATAAAAAATTTAAAGACAAAATACCATTCTTTTCAAGAAATATTCTTTCATTTGATATATGACATAAATGAAATCCAAAGAATTTATGTGATTTGCCCAAGGCCACAGAGCTAGTTAATGTCACTATTTGGGGTGTATCTCACATCTCCTAATTCTCTATCTACTGTATTCCACAACATAGGCTCACAATACTTGGTTGTATACAAGTTACCTTGAATTAGACTTAACTTCTATGACAAAGTCAGTATGTGAAGTGGTTTCTAATTTGAAGGAACCAAGGAAGGTTACCTTGTCACTTTTGGTGAAGTGGAACCAAAGTATGAAGCTCCTGATGACATGGAATACGTCAACATTGTTTCTCTTCAGAATAAAGATAGTTACTATTCATGAATTTCTAACAGAATGACATCTTTTTATTTCAGATTATAACCATGTTATTTTTGAAGACAGTTTGTGCTTGCTAGGTCCTAAATACTGGTGACCACAACTGAGTAATGGGTTTTAATGTTTTCTTTCTTTAGAAATATTGCACAGAAGTTTCTAGTTTCTTTTTTCTTTGTTTTTACATTTAAAAAATTTACATTTAATCACAGTATATCTTTACAGTCTTCAAAATGGTTTTTCCCAGTATAAATGCAGTGAGTATCAGTCAAGTCATAGATATTGCCATATACATAATATGGTAAAATATAACAGGTTACTTTTCATTTTTGTGTATGTTAAATGTTTTTTTTTTCTCCCGGATTCTCTCCTTTTTACCCCCTACTATCCACCTCCTCCTATACTGTCTCCGGTATCTTATTTTTTTATTTCTAAAAAAATTGCATAGATTCTGGCCTGTGGTGATTTACTAAATCTTATCTCTTATCAAAAGATCAAGAATAAAGTTTCTAGTTTCTTTTGATAAGACATGAGATTTAGAAAATCACCACAGGCCAGAAATCTATGCAGTTTTCTTTAGAAGTGAAAAAAAGATCTGAGATCATCGCAAACCAAAGAGTAGGAATTTTCATCCTTGTGTAAAAAGGCAATGGCACTACTTTATTTTTTTTTTGGGGGGGGTGCTATTAAAGTGTACATATTCCATTTATGCAAATACTCATCCAATTTAAAAACAGTTATCCTTCAAGTTCCTCTCAAGAAGCCTTCTTTGAGTTACTCCTGCCCTTTCCTCAACCCCCAGTTGAAATTTGCATACTCTTCAACTATGTTTAAGAAGCATAGTTTATTTGGGAATGGTATAAAAATCAAATGAGATGCTCTATGTGAAAGTATAGTTTTAAAATCTAAAGTACTGAACAGATGATTTTGTTGCCCTGATACTTCTGGTATAGTCATTAATGTATCCTATCTCGTGTAATGTTTCAAGATACACACTTGCCTTTCCCCGGAGGCTAATGGTCGTTTGAGGGTGGTCTCCTCAACAACCTTTTTCTTTGTTCCCCTTTCAGTGTCTAATGAAAGATGCTTCATTAATTGTCATAGAAATGACTTAACTTACTGATCAATGAAGGCCATAACATTTTGTGGGAGTCTCACTATTAATAATAAATTATTAAGGGGATAGAAGTAGGTCAACTTACTATCTCTATTATGTACAGGATATGCAAGAGGACAGAGCAAGGAAGATCGCTGAAAGTCACACAATTATATTAGGGGCATCCTGTGGTGGGGAAGGCAGATTCATAGGAAGGAATACTCAATTGCCATGACACTAATGGCTAAGCAAACATCACTCAGTGATTATTTTTTTCTTTAGACATGATCAACAGTTCTAAGGTAGGTTGTTTGGATAGGGAGTGTATAGATTTCTATAACCATTCATTGTTTTTGTAAATACTTGAGTCTAGTGTTTAGTCTTGAGTATAAAAAATTACAATAAAATGTGAGAAGCAAATTCATCTGTGCTTAATTGTTAATGCAAAATAGAATTGACTGGTTTGTAGTTGAGTATCTTAGAGATTTTAACAAACAGCTTACACTCTGAAAATTAAAATGAGGTCTATACATGATTGTTTGAATGTATTCAAACCATGTGTTAAAACTTGCTGAGTCTTTGTGAGGGTGTTGAGGGGTTGTGTTGAAAGGTGGGAGGTAATTGGGATTGATGAGATCATCAGCATGGGGGCCCCCATGACTGACGCTTGGTAGCTTTATAAGAAGAGGAGAAATAGAAACATGAGAAACATGCTTACTCTTACTTTTGCCATGTGAAGCCAGGTACTGAGTCTGGACTCTGCAGAGAGCACCCACAACTAGAACAACCTCATTAGATGTGGCCCGTTGACTTTGCACTCCCAATCCTTGAGCTAACTAAACCTCTATTTTTTTAAAAAAATGACCTAATGTAGTACTCAGTTGTTAGCGACAAAGAAGTAGACTAAAACAGTATAGAAGATATGTATTAGGATGTCAACATTGCTAGGTCTCCTTGAGTTTCTTTTGTAGTTGTTTTAGATGTGTAACCATAATTTTAAAATATGTCCTATTCTGGGACCAGCAGTTAGCATAATGGCTATGTTGCTGAACTCCCATGTAGTCGACCACAGTTTGAGTCCTGGACCTGGTGACTTAAACTCGCACTGAGTGCATGTGTGTGCATGTCCAAGATCCCGAGAGGAGAATGGAGGAGAAGGGATTGTGGCATGGACATCCCCCCTGGGGGGTGATTTCTCACTTTCTATCTCTCTGTCTTTCTGGCGAGTGCACGCGCCCTATAGCCAAAACCTCTAAAAAAAAAAAAAAAAAAAAAGTCCTATTCTAAGTCTTTGAAGTTGTTTTTGTCACTTCTCAGAGACTTCCATTGGCTTCCAATTAGAGTAAAAGTCAAAATCCTTCCAAGGTTCTATAAGATCTGCACCTCACCACTCTCTGATCTCATTTTCTCTACCTCTTCCATGCTAACTCACTCCAGCTACACTGGTCTCATTGCTTCCTCTCCAATATATGATGCTGATTCTCACCTCAGGTATTATTATCTTCTTGCTGGAAGTGTTCTCTCCCAGATTTTCATATGGCTTGCTTCCTCACTTTCTTCACATCTCTACTTATGGGTCATTTGTCAATGAGATGTCTTCTGACCACCCTGTCCACAACACACACATGCATGTGTGCACGCATGTGCACACACACACACACACACACACACAGACCCCCTACCTGGGACTCCTTAGTTCACTTGACCTGCCTTATTCTTTTTCACTGTATGTATCAGCATGTGACATACTTTATATTCAGTAGCTTATCTGTGGAAAATAAGCTATGGAAGAGTGGGGACTTTGTTAGGATTCATTGCTTAATATCCAGGGTCTAGAAAAAGGCTTATGTAGAGAAGATCTTCAGTAAATCTTGAATGACTACAAGAAATTTCCCTGGTTTTCCTAAGTCAATCTCTAATCCCATTTCCTTTTGGATGTCTTCTCGGTATGCATGCAACATATGCTGCCATCCTCTTTAAATACAACCCACAATACTAATTATCTCAGAAACAGAGCATCTTAGTCATAGGAGAGATAAGGACAAAAATGCCATGTCTGCTAATTCTGTTTGGCACTCAGTATCTCTGTTGTGTTTCTAAAATACTAGCAGATGAATGCTGGGATGGCTCAGTGATTTGCTCCAATCCGTAGAATCACACAATGATACATCTAGAATGAATGTAAACTTTACTGGTTTTAAAAAAAAGTACCATTTATTTAATTATACTTATTACTTTTTAATGTTTTGCTACCGGGCACACATGGTTACCAGAGAGAGAGAAAGTGAGAAAGCAAGTCACCAGGTCTAGGACTCAAACCATGGTTGACTATGTAGGAGTCTAGTGCCTAAATCACCACACCACTTGCTGGCCCTCAACTTTACTGATTTATAATCTCATTAATGTCAATATTTTTAAAAGACTCTCCAAAAAAATAAAACAATCAAAACTAGGATTATTTTGCCTTTTAGTCATATTTTCATTAGTTAGAATCATTATACTGCCTATTCTCTTAGAAGCTGAGGGGCTATATCACTGGAGAATGGTCAAAGGATTAAATTCTACTCCATAGGGAGTTCTTTTTCTTTGACCTTGGTGTATGACTTCACCTCTCTTATTTTCTGTGTTCACATCTATAAAATAGTAAATAATCAATGTACCTGACCTAGGTTGGCAGGTGGCATGGTAGTTAAGGTGCTGGACTCCCACACCATGGTTCAAGTCCTAAACTGGTGGTTTTCTTTCTCACTACCCCCCTCTCTCTGTGTGAGTCTCTCTCTCTGTACAAAGTTTAAAAATAATAATGATGCTGATGATGAATAAAATTAAATAAAATAATCCTTTAAAAATAAATAAATCTACCTGACCTAGTTCACAAGGTTGTGATAAGGATGAAACAATAGTATGTTGAAAAGTGATTTAGAAGCAATAAAGTGCTAAGTGAACACACATACTCACAGCTACTAATATTTTGGGTTTCTGAATATTTTACAATGTCTTTGCTTTAGCTTCTTGTCTAAGTAAGCTCTTTTGAAAGGCCTTCAAATATGAGGGGAAAGAAAGTAAGCTCCTTACCACTCTGTGGCTTGAGATGTAGTAAAAATGAGGTGTAGTAAAAAGAGACAAATTGGCAGTACCCAGAAAACCTTATTAATTAATCTTTGGTTGGGTAGCTTGAACATCAAAATTTAAACCTTAGACAGCAGAAAAATGTTGAAGTCTGTTGTAACAACCTTCTGATTTCTGAAATTAATCTTGTGTTTTCAAATTAATCTTACTTTATTTTAAAAAGTACCTGTCAGAGGCCAGCAGGTAGCATAGTGGTGTTGAGGTACATAGACTACCACAGTTCAAATCCTTCAACTCTGTCTTTTCGGCAAGCACACGTGCCTTGTGGCAAAAACAAAACAACAACAACAAAGAACAACAACAAAAAACTTTAAAAAAGTGCCTATCAAAATCCTAAATATGCTCATAATATCTTAAATAAAATTAATATGTTTCCAAGAAAATAAGACATGTTTACTTTACCTTTTCTTTACTACTTAACTACTAGATCAAACCAACAGCAAAAGATCTCTCAAGACAAGAAGCAGAAAAAGTAATTAATAAATTTCTGCAATAGAAAGGCAAAAAAAAAAAAAAAAAAAATCCAAAAATTGAGGAGGGCTTGAACACAGAATAAGTATTTTTTTTTTTAGAGAGTTTTTGTTGCAGGGCTTGTATGCTCACCAGAGAGACAGAGAGAGAGAAAGAAAGAAATTACTCTCTGGGGAGTAATTACTCTCTGGGGATGGCTATGCTGCAATTCTTTCTCCTCCATTCTTCTCTTGGGATTTTGGGCATGCACATGTGTCTGGTATGATTTTTTTTTTTTTTTTTTGGAGAGGTTTTTGCTATAGGGCGCGTGCGCTAGCCAGACAGACAGAGAGAGACAGAGAGATAGAAAGCAGGAAATCACCCCCCAGGGGGGATGGCCACGCCGCAATCCCTTCTCCTCCATTCTCCTCTCGGGATCTTGGGCACGCACGCACACGCGCCCGGCGTGAGTTTAAGCCGCTGGGTCCGGGACTCGAACTGCGGTCGACTACGTGGGAGTCCAGCGACATAGCCATTACGCTAACTGCTGGTCCCTCTGGTATGAGTTTTAAGCCGCCATATCTGGTACTCCAACCATGGTCGACTACATGGGAGTCCAGTGACATAACCACTATGCCATCTGCTCTTCCAGTGGTTTTTTGTTTGTTTGTTTGTTTGTTTTTAAGAGAGATTTTTGCTACTGGGTGCTTGTGCTTACTGGAGAGACAGAGATGGAGAGACAGAAAGCAAGAAATAACCCCCCCACCCCACCGGGGATGGCCACACTGTAATCCATTTTCCTTTTGGGACTTGGAGCTAGCGTGCACATGCACCCAGCATGTTTTAAGCCATTGGGTTCAGGACTCACATTGCAGTTGACTACGTGGGAGTCCAGAGACATAACCATTATGCCATCTGCTGGTCCCCAGGATAAGGTTTTAGAGGGAATTCAAATAGACAAAATCAGTACAGAAACCCATTTCTGAAAAATGGCACTTTTGCTTTCCTTTTAGAAATATTATATCCTCATTTTTACTGTTTAAATATTGTTAAAAATGACTTAGAGTTCATAGTGAATAAAAATAAAGGGTATATTAATAGCTACAATTGCCAAAGACATATTTTTTGATGACTGACAAATGATCAATATTCTTTGTTTTCTATTTTTAATAAAATTGTGATACTCAAGTTTAAGGTTTTATTAAGCTTGTAAGTATTTTAGGGACAAAGTTATTTTTTTCTTTTTTCTTATAGTACCCCAAGAAGCTGACATAATACTACCATAAAATTATGGATGATTGAACTGAATAAAAAGATAAATAAAAACTTTGTGAAAGAAAATTTTAAGAAGTTCTAATTTATGAATATGTCCATGGTGTTTAAAATTTTTTTTAGAAATAAAACTTGATTTGTAATGTGTACCATAAAACAGTCACCACCCTAACAATGAATGGAGCAAGAAAAACTTGCAAAATCACCAAAAAACAAACAAACAAACAAACAAACAAACACCAAACAAACCCAAGACTACTATGGTCTTAGATGGAAATTCTGGAAGAGTTTCAGACTCAATGTTTTCTGATTTCTTTTATCAATATACTTTTAATTCAGTATGGATATTTGTAATTAGAGTAAAACAATGGGGTCCCGGGAAAGAAAAATGTTGTCTCAAATAGCATTTAAGGCATGGTGGCTTGTAGCCTGATTACTTTTTGTTTCTTTCTATCTTTTTTTTGGAGGGGCAATTTACTATTGATTCTCAGAGATAACAGTATGATATTGCAAATATTGATCCAGTGCAATTTGATGCTCTCCGAGTTAGAAGTGAAGTATATAATTGTAGCTCTTTGCTATGAGTCATTCTTCATTGATGATACTATTGTGGCAATTAATGAAAGAGTCAACAAATATCTTTTTTGGATAATGAGCATTTTGAGGTGATTGTTAATGATTACTGCAACTGGACACAGTAAAATAAGCCAAATGACAATGGGATGATACCTATTTATTTCCTAGGTACAGACCTATTTATTTTTTTTTTCCTCCTTAGGATGAAATAGTTGAAAGTAATAAGTGATTAGAGAATAGATGGACTTGGGTTGGCTTTGGAAGCCACTTAATTTTGCAGATTTGAGAAAGTAAGCAATTTAACTCCTTTGAGCCTCAAGTAAATCTATAAAATAGAGGGAAATAATTTCTATCTACCTGACAGGATTTTTCCAAGAATAAATGGATAAAGTATTCATAATGGCTATTGCCAGGCTGGTAGCAGTCGATAAACGTTAGTTGTTTTTTTTCTTTACTTTCCTTTAGATTAGATCTTTTTGGTTTTAGCTAAGTTTAGAGTGAAGAGAAGTTAGTAATCACAATCAATATCATGTTGGATAAATTTACATATTTTATGGAAGGTACATTTCAGGTTCAATCTATAAAATCAGATTAATATTTCACCATTTCAACTAAATTTTAATTTCCAAATGAACTCTCAATTTTGATGCCACTTACACAGAGGGGAATATATGAAAAGTTATAAACATGCTTATATTGAATGATCTCTCCTCCTGAAAAATCCTTTTCTTTATCCTCACTTTTAATGAAATCTTGGTCATACCTAGATTTTTAGGAAGTCTCTTCTGACTCCCTGTTCACTATGATTTCTCATTTGTATCTCCGTACTGTACAACACATGGCTCTCTTAAGTGGCCAACAATGCACTGCTACAAAGTGTTAAAGTCACATTTATTTATTACCCTCACCAGTTGCTAAGGTACTTGAGGGTAGAAAGAATGTTTTTAATTTTTTTCCTTTATTTTTTGTAGTACCTGGCACTGATTTACACTGAATACTAAAGAGTTTCTGAAAAGCTTCATAATAATAGGATGTGTTGTCTTCTGGTAGGTGTATATGTCACCATTGTCCATAAATTTCCTCCATATTATTTTTTTTTTTAAAGAGGTTCTCTTGCAGCACCACCTTTATAACAACCAATATCCAGTTTGGCCTTTAATTTATTATGAAGAATAACTTTGTCAAAAGTTTGCTATAAGGAGCAGTTCCGGACACCAGGTGGACTGAGGTTGCAGGCCCGACCCTTCAGAATCTTCACGCATCCCCACCGTTTCTCCTCCTTGGACCCCAGGTTGGTTTTCTGGGACTTTAAGGCAAACTCCCACCCTACCCCACCCGCAATCTGGACCGAGCCGGCCAGCAGTTCTGGACACCAGGCAGACTGAGGCTGCAGGCCCGACCAACTTGGTCCTGTCACTCATCCTCTGACCCTTTCCCACTAGCTTTTGGACTCTTTGAATTTTGGTGATTTGAGTAGCGCGGCACGTGTGTGCTGCGCGATTTACTTTTTTCGTTTTGTTTTTCTTTGCTCTTGAGGTGTTGCTTATTAGGTCAGTTGGAGGCTCACCACTCCTTAGAAACAGGGAGGATCTTGGGCTATCCAGGGCTAGTGGCAACAGTTAATGGTAATTGTGAGCAACAGGTAGGCCAACAATAAGAGAAATCACCAATTTTCTAATCCTGTACAACTTTTAACACTCAGAGATACCTTAAATAAGTTAGGAAGAAACATATAGAATACCTGATGACTAGGAACAATCGCAAAGTCTCAAGAAATATGAACAACCAACAAAACGCCTCTCCATCAAGGGAAATCATCAAGCCTACATCACCCACAGTCAACACAATGGACATCTGGACATGTCTGATAAGGAATTCAGAATATTTGTAGTGACCAAACTAACTGAGATGGAACACAACCAACAAAACGCCTCTCCATCAAGGGAAATCATCAAGCCTACATCACCCACAGTCAACACAATGGACATCTGGACATGTCTGATAAGGAATTCAGAATATTTGTAGTGACCAAACTAACTGAGATGGAAGAGAAAAGAGACAAGGAGCTCCAGTAGATGAGGAAGTCCTTCAATGACTTGAAAGAAGAAATGGATACCTTAAACAAGAGCCAGATGGAAATTCTAGGATTGAAGAATGTGATACAGGAAATCAAAACCTCCCTTGAAAGTATTAAAAGTGGGTTAGACCAGGCAGAAGATCGAATCTCTAACGTATAAGACAAAACATCTGACCTAGAAAAAAGTATCAAGTAGATTGAGAAAACAACCATGAAAAATGAGGATAATATACGAGGAATACTGGATACCATCAAGCGCCCCAACATCCGGATAATTGGTATTCCAGAAGAGGAAGAAAATAATAAGGGCCTAGATAATTTATTCCATGAAATCCTGGAAGAAAACTTTCCAAATCTTGAAAGGCATTCAAATATCCAGACCCAAGAAATACATAGGACCCCGAGTAGAATCAACTCAAGAAGATCCTCTCCAGGACACATCATAGCCAGACTGGCAAAAACAACAGACAAAGACAAGATACTAAAGTTGGCAAGAGGGAAATGCCAAGTTACTTACAAAGGTCACCCCATCAGGCTCACATCGGATCTCTCAATGGAAACAATGCAGGCAAGGAAAGAATGGGGAAGCATAGTCAAAGTGTTGAGTGAAAAACTATTTCAACCAAGAATACTATACCTGGCAAAATTTCTCTTTCGTATGGGAAAAAAAGATAAAAACATTCTTGAATAAACAAAATTTTAAGGAATCTACCAACTCCAGACCAGCTCTTCAAGAGGTTCTGAAGGGAGTACTATACCAGGAAAACTAAAAAATCAGAGACAGTTATACGAGAACAAAAAGCAACCAAGAAAATGGCTCACTAAATGATAGGATCAGGTACGGAAATATCAATAATTACATTGAATATCAATGGATTAAATTCTCCAGTTAAGAGACATAGACTGGCTGAATGGATAAGAAAACAGAAACCCTCTATCTGTTGCCTACAAGAAACTCACCTTATGGATAAAGACATACATAGACTAAAAGTCAAGGGCTGGAAAAAGATATTCCATGCAAATGTAAATCAAAAAAGGGCAGGAGTAGCGATATTGATCTCAGACAAAATAGACTTCAAGACAAAGACTGTAAGAAGAGACAAAGAAGGGCATTATATAATAGTAAATGGGGTAATCCAGCAAGAAGACATAACCCTTATAAATATCTATGCACCCAACTCAGGTGCACCTAAATATGTGAAGGAAAGACTGCTGGAGCTAAAAGACAGATAGGGAGAAATACTGTAATTGTTGGAGATCTCAACACCCCATTATCTCCTATAGACAGATCTTCTAGACAGAAAATAAATAGAGAGATACAGGACTTAAATGATACTATAAATCGAATGAGCTTGACAGATATCTATAGAACTTTCAACCCTACATCCACAACATATACATTTTTCTTACCCCAACATGGAACCTTTTCAAAGATAGATCATATGTTAGGACACAAATCAAGCCTTTACAGATTCAAAGGCATAGAAACTGTATCCAGCATCTTCTCTGACCATGATGGAATTAAACTCAAGATTAATTTCAAGAAACAACCCCGAAAATATACGAACATTATACTGAATGGGGAAAAGCTGAAAGCTTTCCCTCTGAAAACAGGGACTAGGCAAGGCTGCCCACTTTCTCCACTGCTCTTTATATAGTACTGGAAGTCTTAGCTATTGCAATCAGAGAAGAGAACATTATTAAAGGCATTCAAAAGGCAAAGAAGAGTTGAAAATATCTTTATTTGCAGGTGACATGATTGTATACTTAGAAGACCCAAAGGTATTCATGAAAAAACTTCTTGAAGTAGTAAGTGAATACAGTAAGGTGGCAGGATACAAAATCAATATCCAAAAATCTATAGCATTTCTATTTCTGAACAAAAAGTTGAACAAAACAGAGCTGAAGAAAGGAATCCTTTTCACTGTAGCCACAAGATGTATAAGATAACTACGGATAAACTTAACTAAGAAAGTCAAAGACCTTTATAAAGAAAACTATGGGGATCGAGCTGGCCAGCAGTTCCGGGCTCCAGGCCGACTGAGGCTGCAGGCCCAACCCTTCTGAATCTCCACGCATCCCCACCGTTTCTCCTCCTTGGACCCCAGGTTGGTTGTCTGGGACTTTAAGGCGAACTCCCACCCCACCCCACCAGCAACCCGGATCGAGCCGGCCAGCAGTTCCGGGCTCCAGGAGGACTCAGGCTGCAGGCCCGACCAACCTGGTCTTGTTACTCATCTTCTGACCCTTTCCCACTAGCCTTTGGACTCTTTGAATTGTAGTGATTTGAGCGCGCCGCGCGATTTCCTTTTTTCATTCTGTTTTTCTTTGCTTTTGGGGTGTTGCTTATTCAGTCACTTGAAGGCTCACCTCTCCTTAGAGACAGTGAGGACTTTGGGCCATCCAGGGTAGTGGCAACAGTTAATGGTAATTGTGAGCAACAGGTAGGCCAACCATAAGGGAAATCATCAATTTTCTAAGCCTGTATAACTTTTAACAATCAGTTAGGAAGAAACATATAGATTACCTGATGACTAGGAACAATCGCAGAGGTTCAAGAAATATGAGCAACCAAGAAAAGGCCTCTCCCCCAAGGGAAATCATCAAGCCTACAACACCCACAGTCAATACAATGGACGTCGTGGACATGTCCGATAAGGAATTCAGATTATTTGTAGTGACCAAACTAACTGAGATGGAAGAGAAAAGAGACAAGGAGCTCCAGGAGATGAGGAAGTCCTTCAATGACTTGAAAGAAGAAATGGATACCTTAAACAAGAACCAGATGGAACTTTTAGGATTGAAGAATGTGATACAGGAAATCAAAACCTCCCTTGAAAGTATTAAAAGTCGGTTAGACCAGGCAGAAGATCGAATTTCCAATGTAGAAGACAAAACATCTGACCTAGAGAAAAGTATCAAGAAGATTGAGAAAACAACCATGAAAAATGAGGATAATATACGAGGAATACTGGATACTATTAAGCGCCCCAACATCCGGATAATTGGTATTCCAGAAGAGGAAGAAAATAATAAGGGCCTAGATAATTTATTCCATGAGATCCTGGAAGAAAACTTTCCAAATCTAGAAAGGCATTCAAGTATCCAGACCCAGGAAATACATAGGACCCCGGGTAGAATCAACCCAAGAAGATCTTCTCCAAGGCACATTATAGCCAGACTGGCAAAAACAACAGATAAAGACAAGATACTAAAGTTGGCAAGAGGGAAACGCCAGGTTACTTACAAAGGTCACCCCATCAGGCTAACATCGGATCTCTCGGCCGAAACAATGCAGGAAAGGAAAGAATGGGGAAGCATAGTAAAAGTGTTGAGTGAAAAACAATTTCAACCAAGAATACTATACCCGGCAAAATTATCTTTCATATGGGAAAAAAAGATAAAAACATTCTTGAATAAACAAAATTTGAAGGAATTTACCAACTCCAGACCAGCTCTTCAAGAGGTTCTGAAGGGAGTATTATACCAGGAAAACTAAAAAATCAGAGACAGTTATATGAGAACAAAAAGCAACCAAGAAAATGGCTCACTTAATGATAGGATCAGGTACGGAAATATCGATAATTACATTGAATGTCAATGGATTAAATTCTCCAGTAAAGAGACATAGACTGGCTGAATGGATAAGAAAACAGAAACCCTCTATCTGTTGCCTACAAGAAACTCACCTTATGGATAAAGACATACATAGACTAAAAGTCAAGGGCTGGAAAAAGATACTCCATGCAAATGTAAATCAAAAAAAGGCTGGAGTAGCGATATTGATCTCAGACAAAATAGATTTCAAGACAAAGACTGTAAGAAGAGACAAAGAAGGGCATTATATAATAGTAAATGGGGTAATCCAGCAAGAAGACATAACCCTTATAAATATCTACGCACCCAACTCAGGTGCACCTAAATATGTGAAGAAAAGACTGCTGGAGCTAAAAGGAGAGATAGGGAGAAATACTATAATTGTTGGAGATCTCAACACCCCGTTATCTCCTATAGACAGATCTTCTAGATAGAAAATAAATAGAGAGATACAGGACTTAAATGATACTATAAATGGAATGGGCTTGACAGATATCTATAGAACTTTCCACCCTACATCCACAACATATACATTTTTCTCACCCCGACATGGAAGCTTTTCAAAGATAGATCATATATTAGGACACAAATCAAGCCTTTATAGATTCAAAGGCATAGAAACTGTACCCAGCATCTTCTCTGACCATGATGGAATTAAACTCAAGATTAACTTCAAGACACAACCCCGAAGATACACGAACACATGGAATCTGAACAACCTACTTCTGAATGACTTCTTCACTACTGAAGAAATTAAGGCTGAAATAAAAAAATTTATGGAAACTAATGATAATGAGGGCACAAGTGTCCAGAATCTATGGGACACAGCAAAAGCAGTCTTAAGAGGGAAATTCATAGCAATTAGTGCACATAAGAAAAGGATAGAAAGATGGCAAGTAGATAACTTATCATCATGCCTCAGAGAATTGGAAAAACAACAACAAACAAACCCCCAAAATGCCAGGCAAAAAGAAATAATAAAGGTTCGAGCAGAAATAAATGAAATAGAAAATAAACGAACCATACAGAAAATAAATGAAAGCAAAAGCTGGTTCTTTGAAAAGATTAACAAGATCGACACACCATTGGCTAGACTGATTAAGAAGAAGAAAGAAAGAAACCAGATTAAGCAAATATGTGATGAAACAGGCAATATTACCACAGACATAGCGGAAATACAAAATATCATTAGAGGATACTATGAGCAACTTTACGCCAACAAACAAGATAACCTGGAGGAGATGGATAAATTCCTGGATGCACATAATCTACCAAGGTTGGATCAGGAAGACATAGAGAACCTGAATAGACCCATAACAAGCCAGGAGATTGAATCAGTAATAAATAACCTCCCATCAAAGAAAAGCCCAGGCCCAGATGGCTTCACTTGTGAATTCTACAAAACTTTTAAGGAAGAGTTAACCCCTATCCTACTAAAATTATTTCTAAAGATTCAAAAGGAAGGAAACCTTCCAAATTCATTTTATGAAGCCTCCATCATCCTCATCCCCAAAACAGATAAAGATATGACAAAAAAGGAAAACTACACACCAATATCATTGATGAATATAGATGCGAAAATTCTCAACAAGATACTTGCAAATCGTATCCAACAACATATAACAAAGATCATTCATCACGATCAGGTAGGCTTTATACCAGGGATGCAAGGGTGGTTTAATATACGCAAGACCATAAATGTAATACACCACATTAACAGAAAGAAAGATAAAAACCATATGATCATCTCAATTGATGCGGAGAAAGCATTTGATAAAATACATCATCCTTTTATGATTAAGACTCTCAGTAATATCAGTATAGAAGGGTCATTTCTGAACACAATAAAAGCAATCTATGAAAAACCTACAGCTAACATTATACTGAATGGGGAAAAGCTGAAAGCTTTTCCTCTGAAAACAGGTACTAGGCAAGGCTGCCCACTTTCTCCACTGCTCTTTAATATAGTATTGGAAGTCTTAGCTATTGCAATCAGAGAAGAGAATAATATTAAAGGCATTTGAATAGGCAAAGAAGAATTGAAAATATCTTTATTTGCAGATGACATGATGGTATACTTAGAAGACCCAAAGGTATCCATGAAAAAACTGCTTGAAGTAATAAGTGAATACAGTAAGGTGGCAGGATACAAAATCAATATCCAAAAATCTATAGCATTTCTATTTATGAACAACAAGTTGAATGAAGCAGAGCTGAAGAAAGGAATCCCTTTCACCGTAGCCACAAGGTGTATAAGATACCTAGGGATAAACCAAACTAAGAAAGTCAAAGACCTTTATAAAGAAAACTACGAAAATCTTAAAAGTGACATTGAAACTGACATAAAAATGTGGAAGGACATCCCATGCTCCTGGATTGGAAGAATTAACATAATCAAAATGGCAATTCTACCCAAATTAATCTACATGTTTAATGCAATTCCAATCGAAATACCAGAGATATTCTTCAGAGATCTAGAAAAGGCAATCATAGAATTTGTCTGGAACCATAAAAGACCTCGTATTGCAAAAGCAATCCTGCGCAAGAAGAATGGAGTAGGAGGCATATCACTCCCTGATCCCAAGATATACTATAAAGCTGTGGTCATCAAAACAGCATGGTATTGGCATAAAAACAGACAAGTGGACCAATGGAAGAGAATAGAGACCCCAGAAATAACCCCCAAAGCTTATAGCCAACTGATCTTTGACAAAGGATATCAGTCAATCCATTGGGAAAAGGAAAACATCTTTAGTAAATGGTGCTGGAAAAACTGGGTATCCACCTGCAGAAAGATGAAACTGAACCCCCATCTTTCACCATTAACAACAGTCAACTCAAAATGGATCAGAGATCTGAACCTAAGACCTCAAACAATAAAACTACTGATGGAAAATGCTGGGGAAACTCTGGGGGACATTGGAGTAGGCAAAGACTTCTTAAATAAGACTCCCAAAGCACAGGCAATAATCCCTAAAATAGACAAGTGGGACTATATTAGACTAAGAAGTTTCTGCACAGCAAAGGACACAGTAACAAGTGTGAACCGACAACCCTCAGAGTGGGAAAATATTTTTGTTAAATATGCCTCAGACAAAGGACTGATAACCAGAATACACAGGGAACTCAAGTGCCTTATGCGAAAAAAAATGATGAACCCAATTAAAAGATGGGAAAATGAGCTGAATAAAACTCTCTCTAAGGAAGACATACGAACAGCCAAAAAGCATATGAGAAAATGCTCAACATCCCTCATCATAAGGGAGATGCAGATAAAAACTACAATGAGATACCACCTAACCTCTGTCAGAATGGCAAAGATTAAGAATATAAAAAGTGATAAGTGTTGGCGGGGATGTGGTGATAAGGGAACCCTCCTACACTGTTGGTGGAAATGTAAACTATTTCAACCACTGTGGAGAACAATATGGAGGTTCCTCAAAGATCTACAAATAGAACTACCATTTGATCCAGCAATCCCACTTCTGGGTATTTACCCAAAAGACAGGAGAACGCGCAGTCAGAAAAGTGCTTGCACATCAATGTTTATTGCAGCATTATTCACAATTGCCAAGACATGGAACCAACCTAAATGTCCACAAACTGATGAATGGATTGGAAAAGTGTGGTATATATACTCTATGGAATACTACTCAGCCATAAAAAATAACAAGACCCTGGAATTTGATAGAAAGTGGTCAGATATGGAGGATATATTGCTGAGTGAAGTAAGCCAGGCTATGAAAGAAAGATATTGTATGTATCCACTCAATATATACCTACTATCAGCACTCTATAATAGAGAGCAAAAAATTGGAGGACATAAAAGCAGTGAAGGTACTTAACGAGAATAGGACAGTATGGAATGGGGGAAGTGAAGAGAAGAGAATAGAGAAAGATAACAAGTGAACAACAGAGAGGCAGGACGTTAGTGAGAAAGAGATATGGCTTATTAACTGTTGATGTTGACATGTATAGTATTCTCAACTGGATTTGTCTGAGAAGCATTTCATGATGGGCAAAGTATTTGTACAAGCAAAATGAAAAATAGCAATTGACTGTTTTAAAAATAATTAGAATAATAATAATAATGATTGGGGAAAACATAGAAAAGATATTGAATGTTAAAGTGGGGAGATTAATGTCTCTGTACTGACTGACATGCTTGGCATTCCCTTTTGAAAAAGCAATGTAATACACTGTAAAGTTATATGTAATTCAATGTAATATAATAGAAGAACCTGATGATAATAAAAATTAAAGAAAAAAGAAAAGAAAACTATGAAAATCTTAAAAAAGATATTGAAAGTGACATAAAAAAGTGGAAGGACATCCCGTGCTCCTGGATTGGAAGAATCAACATAATCAAAATGGCAATTCTACCCAAATTAATCTACATGTTTAATGCAATTCCAATCAAAATACCAGAAATATTCTTCACAGATCTAGAAAAGACAATCATAGAATTTGTCTGGAATCATAAAAGACCTCATATTGGAAAAGCAATCCTGCACATGAAGAATGGAGTAGGAGGCATATCATTCCCTGATCCCAAGATATACTATAAAGCTGTGGTCATCAGAGCAGCATGGTATTGGCATAAAAACAGACATGTGGACCAATGAAATTGAATAGAGACCCCAGAAATAACCCCCAAAGCTTACAGCCAACTGATCTTTGACAAAGGATATCAGTCAATCCATTGGGAAAAGGAAAACCTCTTTAGTAAATGGTGTTGGAAAAACTGGGTATCCACCTGCAGAAAGATGAAACTGAACCTCCATCTTTCACCATTAACAACAATCTACTCAAAACGGATCAAAAATCTGAATCTAAGACCTCAAACAATAAAACTACTGGTGGAAAATGCTGGGGAAACTCTGGGAGACATTGGAGTAGGCAAAGACTTCTTAAATAAGACTCCCAAAGCACAGGCAATAATTCCTAAAATAGACAAGTGAGACTACATTAGACTAAGAAGTGTCTGAACAGCAAAGGACACAGTAACAAGTGTGAACTGACAGCTCTCAGAATGGGAAAATATTTTTGTTAAATATGCCTCAGACAAGGGACTGATAACCAGAATACACAGGGAACTCAAGTGTCTCATGCGAAAAAAAAATTATTAACCCAATTAAAAGATGGGAAAATGAGCTGAACAAAAATCTCTTTAAAGAAGACATACGAACAGCTAAAAAGCATATGAGGAAATGCTCGACATCCCTCATCATAAGGGAGATGCAGATAAAAACCACAGTGAGATACCACCTAACCCCTGTCAGAATGGCAAAGATTAAGAATATAAAAAGTGATAAGTGTTGGCGGGGATGTGGGGAAAAGGGAACCCCCCTACACTGTTGGTGGGAATGTAAACTAGTTCAACCACTGTGGAGAACAATATGGAGGTTCCTCAAAGATCTATAAATAGAACTACCATTAGATCCAGCAATCCCACTTCTGGGTATTTACCTGAAAGACAGGAGAATGCTCATTCAGAAAAGTGCTTGTACATCAATGTTTATTGTAGCATTATTCACAATTGCCAAGACATTGAACCAACCTAAATGTCCACAAACTGATGAATGGATTGGAAAAGTGTGGTATATATACTTTATGGAATACCACTCAGCCATAAAAATAACAAGACCCTGGAATTTGATAGAAAGTGGTCAGATATGGAAGATCTATTTCTGAGTGAAGTAAGCCATGCTATAAAAGAAAGGTATTGTATGTATCCACTCAATATATACCGACTATGCGCACTCTATGGTAGAGAGCGAAAAATTGGAGGACATAAAAGCAGTGAAGGTACTGAACGAGGATAGAACAGTGTGGAATGGGGAAGGTGAAGAGAAGAGGATAGAGAAAGATAGCAAGAGAACAATAGAGAGGCAGGACGTTAGTGAGAAACAGATATGGCTTATTACCTGTTGATGAGGACATGTATAGTATTCTCAACTGGATTGGTCTGAGAAGTATTTCATGATGTGTAAAGTCTTTTTACAAGCAAAATGAGAAATAGTGATTGACTGTTTTAAAAAATAATTAGAAGAATAATGATTGGGAAAAACATAGAAAAGATATTGAATGTTGAAGCGGGGAGATTAATGTCTCTGTATTGACTGACATGCATGGCATTCCCTTTTGAAAAAGCAATGTAATACACTGTAAAGTTATATGTAATCCAATATAATATAAAGAAGATTATGATGATAATAAGAAAAAAAAACTTAAAAAAAAAGCTTGCTATAAGGAAACATGAAACCTGTAGCTTGCCAAACGGTTTACTATAGGGATGAAATGCGTATTCTTATCTCAGAAAAGAATCAAACTCACCTAGATTAAAGCCTCTCAAACTCTTTTCCTATACTTGGCTTTATATGTGAATAATCCATTTTACAACTAAAACAGAAAAAAAGTAATCTTTTCCAAAGTGGTTGATTAATTAAAGTAATACATCAAACTGCCTTAATTTTAAGATTTTTTTTTAAAAACTAAATTTGTAAAAAAATATTTTTTATTACTTTTACTGGTTATCTTTTAGGGGGAAAAAACGAATGAAAGCCAAATAGCTGGTTGATATTAATGGCCAACCATAGAACATCTAATCATACTTGGGTCAGTGGCTAATGTGTATGGACATAATTTTGTAATTTCAATGTCATTTTGCAAATTTAAGATATAATCGACTTTGTTCTAGTAAAAACTGTTAACGGGTTTTTTATTTTAATAGAAGTAAATCTCAATATTCTTAAATATTTTTAATGTAATAATATTCTTATTATTACACTTTAACCACTTTTAATTTACTAGACAGTGGAATGAATCTTTTCACTACCATAGTTTGAGAATAACCAGACACAAATGGAGTGCCTACACTGTCCCAAGGACAGTGTGAGAGGTCTGGGAAGAAATACAAAGTATGACTATGTAACTTTTCCTGCAGATGTGACATGGAGTAACTCACTGGGGACATTCGTTAAACATTTAAAGTAAGAGGGAGGTGAGAATGGTGACCAGTCCTCAAGGTCTTTAGTCATTTTTTTCGATGACTATCCCGAGGGTATAACATCAGTATTCTTAGACTGCAGAAGTTTTGGTCACTGCTTAGGCATCATGATAATTTTGCTGGGCTCTTATGAAGGCTCACTTTTTAAAAACTCTTTGGGAAAGACTTCCTATCCTCTTCTGTTCAATAGATTATGCTCTAATCATTGAAAACAGAGAAAATTCCTCTGTTTCAACACGTGATCACTTTCCTGGTTAGAATACTTTTTTGAACCCATTGAAAATACTTCCTTTCTCTATGTTGGCTTTTCACTGTCCCGCTGAGGATAAGTAGTAATATAAAGGTATATGGAAGTGAGAAAAACATGTATTTTCAGTTAGACTGTTACAATGTTTCCACGTGTTAGAAACCTGAAAAGATGAGGTTGTTGTGGGTTAGTACAGGATATCTAAAAGGTAAGTAATGTAGGGTAAACTGATTTTCATGTATTTGTTTATTTAGTTTAGTTTAAAAGAACTATTTATTTGATTTTATTTGTTATTATTATTTAAATTTGCTACAAAGCACATGTTCTCACCGGAAAGAAACAATAAGGGGGGGGGGGGGAGAGAGAGAGAGAGAGAGAGAGAGAGAGAGAGAGAGAGAGAAAAGAGAGAGAGAGAGAGAGAGAGAGAGAGAGAAAGTAAGTGAGAAGTGAGAAAGAAAGCCACCAAATCTGGGACTTGAACCACTGTTGGCCATATGGAAGTCCGGCACCTTAACCACCATGCCACCTGCTTGCTCCGGGTAAACTGATTTTAAGCAGCATGTTAGCTACCTTTTAAACAAATATGGAAGATTTACTGCTGAGTGAAGCAAACCAGACTATGAAGGAGAGATAGTGTAGTCCTCACTTAATATATACCGAAAGTTCACACTCTATGGAGAAAACTGAAAGAATGGAGGATATAGAAGCATGGAGAACAGTTGTGGATGCTGGAGACAGTGAGGAAGGCGAGTGGGAGGTGGGGGAGGGTGAGAAGAAGGGAATCAAGGAGAAAAAGAAAGAAGCAAAGCATTTAAGGGACACAAAAATGGAAAATTATCTGTTGATGATAATGTGTATGATAATATCTTTAACTGGACTAATATACAGTGTATTCATGCTGGGAAAAGTCATTTTACCAGCTGTGGTTACGTCTAGTGATTGAACGTATAAAATAAATTTTTAAAAATGCTCAAAATATTTTCTCTAATTTCTAGACACCTTCGCAAATGACGTTACTATAAATATATCACAGTGTCCCCAAAGTCTGGAAACCTGGAGGAAATCATATATTTGTTGTACTTTTGTCTGATTAGCAAGGTGGCAGAATATATTTCTTTCATACATCATTGGGGATGACCACCATTTTATGCTGAATAGATAGAATGGATTTTCAAATGAATCGAAATGAAGATGATAAAATTATAATAGCAGCTCTAATGATTACGGTAGTAATAAGCAACAGCAGCAGAAAAACCACAGGCCAAAGTAGAAAATTAATTTTCTGAGAGGCTCCAGTCTTCTATTGCATCACATTAAAATGGGAATCATTTCTCAAGCTTCTGAGACACCAACGCACAGAGGCATGGTGCATAAACAAATAAGTGACCACATTAGGGCTGCCCTTTGAGGGCTTAAATCTTATTCTTGTGACCCCAGGAAGCTGACCACAGAGAAAAGAGAAGAAAGAAGTACAGGATATTTATCTTTATGTTTTAGCAATGCTTTTGATCAGCAGAGCTGGAACAAGTTTCTGTGCTTTTGTGGGAACTACAAATGTTCCAGGGGAGGAAGCAAGATCAAGAGCAGTTTGCTCTTTTAGAGAACTTCAAAGCCCATTCATCTAAAGATGTCGCCATTACCATTTTGGCCTCCTCACTGTGCTTTGGATGGCCCTGTACTTTTCAAGAGGAGAGCCTTGCTGGGCTGGGGCCAGCCAAAATGTATTCCTTGGAGTGCAGTGTCCCAGAAAATCTGCCCTTTCTGGCCAGTGCTCTGTGATTATAGTCCCAACCAGGAGTGATTCTCATTCGCTCTGGATGAGTCAGATGCAGAGGTGAGTAGGCAGCAAGGCTGGACTGCCCATCTTCTGTCTCTGCTCCTCTTCCAGGAGGGGAGAGTTGTACACATAAGAACAAGGCTGGACCGTCTCCACCAGGCTCTAGGCCTCTGATCCCAGTAGTCTGTCTCTTTACCAGTACCAAGAGATAAGTGAAGGGAAAAGAACAAGAAAGCAAGAAAGCAGCCAACCTAGCAAACAAATTAAAAGTGTCATGGTGTGCATTTTATCCAATCCTCCTATGACCACCAGCCAGTAGTAAGAGGGAACTCACTTGCAAGTCAAGGCCTGAAGTAAGATTTGTTTAGGGAGTTTAGATCTTTTCTGTTCAAGACAGTCAATATTTTTCCAGTCCAAAACCAAAACCAAACAGAAAACCTAGAGCAAGATTTTAATATTGCAGCCCCTAATAATCCTACTTTTAGACTTTGGAGTTAGTTACCCCACACTAGATGCTGGGGTAACCTCCATGAAACCGAGACTACATCTAATTTACTGTTGGGTCTCCAAATCCTAGCATAATGTCTACACAGACCTGTGAAATGAATAGACAAACTACAACCTTGATAGTCTGCTCTGTCATCTATTCATTATGTGACCTTGAATGAATTTCTTCTTGTGTCAAATTCTCAATTTCTCCATTCTCACACATTGACCCACCCCTGGGAATTACACAGACAAATGTTATGAATGTTATTCCTGAGATAATGCCTACATGACACTGGATGTGTCTTGGGCCACTTCTGGCAGTTATGTTTAGTAGGTGGAAGCTCTTTCTTTTCACTTTTGAATTGGGTGTGCTCTGGTTACAACATCATTCTGACAGCTGAGTTCACCCTTGTGTGCTTCAGTAAAGGAAGATAATAATGCTGGCAGCCCAATTTCTACCTCTGTCAAGTGAGGAGTAGGGCCAAGCTCATCTTTGAAGAAGACCTTTTGTAATGCTCTGATTTTATTCTATCCTACTTTCTGGAACTGGTGTCAGAATAAAAAGAAGAAAGATTGTACGATACGTAAACACAGTGACAGTAATGTTGCATTTCTTGAAATGTTTAATAGGCCTCTCTGTTTCCTCTGTTCTTAACTGTCTTGGGTAGTTTACCTTTCCTTTTATGCAATGAGCACATGGAATTTTACTCAAAGTAATTTTGAAAAGTCACATGACATGAAACATAATTCTCACTTAAATATTTACTTAAGAATTCTGGATGATTTTTCTACCAAAAATTTTTAGTAATTAAAAAAATAGCTAGCTACCTAACATAGCAGTCATGTATTGATCAAGAGAAACAAACTGGATCCCACATGGTGATTGTGATTTGAGTCCCTGTCCTGACCAGCCTAAAACACACCAGCACATGTGTGAGTGCTCCAGATCTAACGGGCTGGTGGACTGCTTGAGTAGGATCACTGTGTGACCAGACTCCCTCTCTCTTCTACTCTCATGTGTACACACATGCACTGTATCATGACTAAAGGGAAAAACAACTAATGCTTTCCAGCTTTTTAAAGGTTTGGAATTTAAGGCTCAGCTTTCAAAGTTTGGATGTTTGATAAACCACCTTTGCTCTAATTAATTGAAAAGGCAGCTCAGGAGTATTAAAGGACTCATAAAAGGAGACACAGAAAGGAACAAGTTTTAAACCTACTGATTGATTGTTTTTCATTCCTTCGATAGCATTTCAGTAATATGTAGAGTGGGCCAGAAATGGTAGTGGGTGTTCGGGATCAAAAGCCACAACTTTCCAGAGTCCTTGTGTATCTGCAAAAGCAGCCCTCAGTCTGGAGATGCAGATTTTAGTTCTAGCTTCTGCCACTAGGCAAATGAATGGCCTTGGGCCAATCATTTTCAGTTTTGAGGCTTCATCTATAATACATGCTATTGATAGATCTCTTCCAGCTCTAATGTTATCTTGTTTTCAATTTATCTAAAATAAAACAATATAACTAAAGAGTGCTTAGGTAAATGTAAGCCATTGTAGAAAAAACAAGTCATTCTACTTTTCTTTCTTGAAATTTATCGGTTTATGAAGAAAAAATAACATTAAATTTTATAGTATGAATGTATCATTTGGTTGCTGTTCTTATTTCGGCACACACATGCACTGTATCATGACTAATGCTTTTCATAATATCTGTTTACATAATATTTACATAATATCTGTTCTATGTCAGAAACCGTGTTGAGCATTTGAGATTAGAGCTGCAATAGATGTTCTATGACTTCAAAAAGTTCACAAGCTACTAATGGAATTGGAGAGAAAACATGAGTTTGAGTGTTAAGTGCTCTTCATAGTCAACAAATTTTACTAAGCACCTGTTATGTTTGGGGTACATACATAACACACATGGTATATTTGTGGGGGGCTGGTAAGTGCACTGTAGATTTAAGGATGGCTCAAGTAAGATTCATTGTGAAGGTAACATTTAAGTAAAGGCTTGATGGGATAATGGGAACTGTTTGGCCAGCAGGAACTTATAGTGAAATATTGTAAAGTTGAAAACAACTGTGGTGAGAATGAGGTAAGCAAGAAGGAAAGCAGAAGTGATGACAGGACAGCAGTAAGTATAAGGAGGGGAAGATTAGGTAGGGCCTTGGAGGACATTGTGAGGACTTAGGCTATGGGAGAAATAAGGGAGCTCCTTTAGGGGATTTAAACAGGAGAGATTTACTCTGACTTGTTTTACAAGAACATCTGGCTGTCATGTAGAGAAAGGATTGTAAAGGCTGGGCTGCTGGTAGGTTGAGGAAGTTAATTACAATGGTATTACAGAAATGTAGGCTAGAGATGTTTGGACCAGGGTGGTTTGGACCAGGGTGGTAGCAGTTGAGATGAGACAAGTGGTAAGATACTGGATCAGTTTTGAAGGTAGGGTCAACAAGAGTTGTTAATGAATTCGATAAAAGATATGAGAGAAAGCAAACTTTCAGAGTGATATGGGGAAAAGGAAGGGCACTTATTTTGGTTTAAAAAGTCCAAAAAATGCTTTCTAAAGTGGGTATTAATTTAGTCTTGAAGAGGCACAAGGATAGTGAAGGTACCAGTTAAGGCAGGTGGGGCTGGGGGATGGTGCTCTTGGCAGAGGAACTAGCATGTATGGAGAGTATGAGGCAAAAATAAAGGTATAGTATATTTGGGGACCTGTGACTAGTCTTAATGCCAGGAAAGGAGAGTGAGGTGTACAGCAGGAGATGAATATAGAGAGGTGGGCAGTGGTTAGATCCTATCCCAGAAGAGCTCACTATTTAGAAGGATCTTTTTTTTTTTTTTTTTTTTGGAGAGGTTTTTTCGCTATAGGGCGCGTGCGCTCGCCAGACAGACAGAGAGAGACATAGAGACAGAAAGCGAGAAATCACCCCCCAGGGGGGATGGTCACGCCGCAATCCCTTCTCCTCCATTCTCCTCTCGGGATCCTGGGCACGCACGCACATGCGCCCGGCGTGAGTTGTAAGCCACCGGGTCCGAGACGCGAACCACGGTCGACTACGTGGGAGTCCAGCGACATAGCCATTACGCTAACTGCTGGTTCCCTAGAAGGATCTTTAACAAGACTTAATTCTGGAAAAATCTGTTTGGCAAAAGGAATATTCAAATTGGGTTGACTTCAAACAAGACCCATATTGGCCAATGCTGGATTTAGCTAGTAGGAATGCACCAAAACACCAGGGAGTATTTTAATTTATTTAAAAATTCCCAAGAGACCCAGTTCTTTCATCTCATAAAGACTAAAGATATTAAGGAATTAGCTACAACTACCCCTAGTCAGAAGAATCTTGGAGTAAATGCACTGAGTACAAGCAGATGGCTGGAAAAAGACATTTTAGACCCAATTGCACAGATTGTTTAGTGTCTGCTAAGTGTTTGTTATTGTGCCTAGTCCATTGCTATGATATTCAAGTTAGAAAAACAGATTATTATCTCAGAAGAAAGCGTGTGTGTATATCTATCTACATCTATCTACATCTATCTATCTATATCTCTATCTATCTATCTATCTATCTATCTATCTATCTATCTATCACAACAAATCTGCTTTTCAATAGCTAACTAAGGCAGGCTTCCATAGTACAATCTCTCTCTCTCTCTCTCTTTTAATGTAGTTTTGCCATAGGGCATGTGCATTCACAAGACAAGGACGGAGAGAAAGAGAAAGTGAGAAAGCACCCTTCTTCTTTCTCCACTGGGTCTAGGATTCAGAACTACATAGTTGGCCATGTTGGATCCAGCCACTTTAACCACTTTGTCACTGACTGGCCCAGAACATCTCAATTTTAAGGCAGTAGCATTGCATACATACTTATCATCCTTTATCCATTTCCAAAGTAAACAAAAAAGTATGTGTATACGTTTAATCATATATAGGTTACTATAAGCACAGATGTACATTATATAACCTACATTCTTCGATGCCTTATATACATACACACATATGTATATGTCATGTGTGTATGTATTCCTTCTAGCAAAGTGATAGATTTTCCTTGGTTTATTTATTTAACGTGCTATTTAGCTAATTTAGCATCTTGGTATACTCCCATAGTAACGTGTTTCCTTGCCCAATTCTCATGGCTAAGAATATTTACCTTGTGTCTGTCTGAATTCTGTCTCTTTGCTGCAGTTTAAATCTGTTTTTTGCCCTCCTACTCTTCAGAGATGGAGAATGACTGGTAATGTCTGACAAATTGAGAAGCTAAAATAGCACTTGTGGTCAGGTCTGCACAGCCAAACTGAATTGTAGACTCAGAACCAGTAATTCAACAAGACAGATAAAAAGAAGATACTTTCGCTTTATTTATCCAAATAATGGCCTTATTTCTTTTCTTTTAAGGCCCAAGTAGTTAGCAGAATGAAAGAAAATGTTTTGGTTACATAAAACATCTTGCAAGGGTTCTCTAAAACCTGAGTTCTCTTTATATTAGTGTTTATAAATGGATGTATTTGTGTATTTGCATACTAAGGAATAAGGAATGACCTAGAATAACAGTTAATTCATATATGTGATGAGTAAAGAAGACGATTACCACAGTGGTAGTCTGAAGGGGGAGTGTGTGCTGAAGTGTTTCATTCGCTGAGAATTTAGTGCATTGTCGATACCTGAGAGTTTGTTTATTTTCACAGTAAAGCTATTCTTTTTTGCTGACTTTAAGGTCCACTCTTATTTTCCTGCAGATTTCAATAGGAACTGGTTAAAGATTTTTAGATGAATGCTAATTTTCAATTGTTTCAAATTTTTTGGTTATTTTTATATGAAATATACCTATAGGAATATAGGTAAAAGAAAGTTTAATCTTTACTACTTTTTTAGTAGTTGTTTGGTTCTAATCATAAGGGGTGGTATCCATCAGATGAGTAGGTAGTAGAAGTCAGGCCTGACTTCTACTACCTTTGAAGAAAAGAAGATCTGCAAAAATACAGACTGGTAATTTTGGTAGTTATTTTTCAGGATTGTCTTAGGAGTGAGAATTCTGGAATAGAAGGCAGTAGTCATGAGGTCACCTCAGTATTGCCAGTGATTTCTCCGACCACTTAACTTCTGACTGATCGCTGATAAGGGAGATGTGAGAACCTGCATCAGTAGTAGTATGATTCTAGCATACAAACTTTCAGGTCTTGGATGAAAAAGCAATTGAAACACACCGTGCAGACTCAAATGATGCTCTAGTGGCAGGAGTGATTATTAGCAACTTAGACAAGTAAAAGGATTTTATCATTATGATATTTTGACACCAAGAGCTCTTGTGCCCAATTGCATTATTTATTGTTTTCTGATTAGGTACTACAATATATATAGCCAGAATA
The DNA here is from genome assembly GCA_026018925.1 of Tupaia tana. Classification (NCBI taxonomy): domain Eukaryota; kingdom Metazoa; phylum Chordata; class Mammalia; order Scandentia; family Tupaiidae; genus Tupaia; species Tupaia tana. The sequence goes on along the minus strand of JAKSZU010000003.1, from coordinate 60,742,856 downwards.
AGTATGTTAATGAACTAATACCACAGGTACCTTAGTAAAGAATGCAGACATAAATACTTTGTGCTTTTTATATGTTAGTAATGCATTAAATGCAATATTCTATTTAGAAATATTTAGACTATATTTAGAAATAAATGAAAAGGCAGAAAAACCACTTTGAATGCATCTTTGCATGTTCCCTACTGTATTAGAATGAGTTCCATCAGTCTTAAATTCAGCATCACAGGAAAAAAAATGTCATTTTATAACATAATTTGAGAAAACTCCACAATTCTTAGTACCTATATGGATATGTATCTATGTAGTAGAAAAAATAAACTCAAATATCTAGAAATTACCGTAGTCTGGGATCTTTCCTGTTTTGCCCCTAACTAGACTCTGGAAAAATAGTGACTTCTTTTTTTTTTCTCTCACCCAGTGTGAAAGTTATGAGATTCTTTTGCTCAGATCACCCACAAGGAAAGCTTGAAAGTTCATGTTCCTTAGAGAGTTGCCAAATCTGCTAAAGAAGATTAAATGCCCACATCCCATGTGTCATATCCTGCAGCGAACAACAAGAAGGATAGCATACATAGCAGGGCCAGCATCTACTCAGCGACCACAGTGGGTCTATCAGCCCAGTCTAAGGGGGTCTTTTATTTCCAGGTAGTGTATCAGCCAAGATATTCATTCAAAAATGAGTAAGAACATCAAAGTGCCATCCTATTGCATCTTGGGATAATATTTGTTTAGCAGTTTGAAGTTATTTTGTGGCTCTAAAATAAGAATTTCTGACTGGGGGCAGAGGTAGTTGGTTCCTGTTTGATTCTACCCACTTGCACTATAGAAGAGGATTAAAGGTCCTTTGCCTACCTGTGAAGTTGATTTTCAGCAAGTAATCCTTGTATAGCTTCTTCCCATCCAGGATCTTCATAGCATCGCAAAGCTTGGTCGTGTTGGGACAGAGTGTGCGCTGCATCTTGTGCAGGGCGTGGGCCATGGCATACACCGCGTTCACCACAAACATGATTTTGGATTCTTGCTCATAGTTGCTGCTGTCGATAGCCAGGTGCTTGTCACAAACGCGTCTGTGGTTCCGCTTGTTCTGGAGGCTGCACTGGAATTTCTGCTCCCAGAAGTCCCGGAACCAGGGGTTGCGGTGGTTGTTGTAGGGGTTGAGGCTCTGGAAGTAGTGGTCGAACTGGCGGACAGGATGCGAGGCCAGCTCCAGGGTGATAGCGCCGTAGGCCACGTGCTCACTGCCCTTGACGATGCTCTCCTGTGCGCCCCAGCCGTCACTGGCCACCCAGGTGAAGGAGGCGTTGGCACGGTTGGCTGCTGCGATGAGCTCGCGCGAGTCGTCCCCACGCATGAAGAGGACCACAACGCGCGCATTGGGCTTCTGCAGCAGCTCCCGGATCACGCTGTCGTAGGACTTGCGGATGTTGGAGCGGCCCACCTTCTCCGCGGTGGCGATGCAGATGTTGCGCAGGCGGGCTTCTTGCTCAAAGGCCTCGATCCCGGTCTCCCCGTAGTCGCCCTCAGAAGCCACAGTGGACACATAGGTCCAGTTGAAGAAGCGCAAGATCTCGGCCATGGCTTTGGCTTGGTAGAAGTCCGGGGGCACTGTCCTGGCAAAGTAATCGTAGCGCGACTTGTCGCTGAGTTTGGCACTGGTAGACGCATAGCTTATCTGAGGGATCTGGAAGAGTCGCAGCAAGTTCGCCACCTGCAGGAGAGAGAATAGGCAAGTACCTTTTTTAGAAACCCAGGATGAGTGGACATGGAAAATGAATAATACCAGACATAGCTTTTACCAGCTCCCTTTTCATCTCTAGATTACTAAAAAAATTTTTTTTTACAAATTTTAAAGTAAGAATTATTTTACTTTTTATTTTAAGGTTACTGCCATAGGGCATGTGCACTCACAGAGAGACAGAGAGAAATGGAAAGTGAGGGGGGATGGCCACAGGCAAGCCCCTCTTTCATTTTCCTCTTGGGATTCTGGGCATGCCCATGAGCCAGGTGTGTTTCAAACTGTTGGATCCCGGACTCGAATTATAGTTGACCATGTGGGAGTCCCATACCTTAACCACTATACTACCTGCTGGCCCAGTTGTTAAAGTTTTTTTTTTTTTTTTTTTTGAGAAAGAGATTTTTGCTATAAGATGCGTATACTTGCAGGAGAGACAGAGCAAGGCAGAGCGAGATGGAAAGAGAGAAATCACCCCCTGGGGGGATGGCCCACACTATATTCCCTTCTCCTCCATTCTCCTCTCTGGATTTTGGGCACACATGCAGATGCTTCCCCTGTGAATTTTAAGCCTCTGGGTCTGGAACTTGAAGGATGGTTGACTACCTGGGAGTCCAGTGATGTAACCATTACGCCATCTGCTGGTCCCAAGTTTTTTGATAGTATTGAGATGAATGAATGATGTTTCCAAGGATACTGTATTTTGCAAATGAAGGAGAAGGTCCATAGCAGGTGGTGTCTGCTTTGGAAAGGGGTAAAGCAGGGAAATTAAAAGGGTACCACTCTCTTCCAGACTCTGTGCTAGACTAGGATAAATCCTAGTGAGTTCCCCTCAAAGTGGTTGTTTTAGGTTTCTGGGGTCCTGCTATAGCTCAAACAATATGCTACAGTCAATTGGCCAAACTTGGTTTTTGAGACAATTTGGCTGCAGTTGTATAGAAAGAGCCCGGGTGTTGTCATATTCTCACTTCCTCCTCTTTTGCTAAAAATGTCAGTCTCTGAAAGCATTTAATTTGGGAACTGTATGCCACATGGACAGTTCAAATTAGACATTTATTATCTAGGTTAAACAAAAAAAGAGAGAGACAAAAGAAAAAAATCTGAATTTCTATTTGGTTCATCTAAAATTTTAGGGATACATTTTTCTAAACTCCTGAAAAGCTTGACCAGAATTTACTTTTTGCTTTCTTTTTCTTTTGAAGATTTGTTTCTGCTTCCAGTATGTGAAAAAAACAACAACAAACAAACAAACAAAAACAACAACATATAAATATACTATTCTTACAGCATTTTTGATTAAAAAAATCACATAAGGAAGTAGTGAGGATCTTGTTATGAACAAACCACCTACCTACTTCAAAATATTTAAAGCTTATTTGAATAAAAATTATTACTTTCTTATAATTCAGATATCAACAATATTCTATTGTGTTTATTATAGAATACAAAAGGAAATTGATACTACCTTATCAAGGAATGTTCTATGCATAGAGTATTTGCAGAAATATTGGGTCATCAGAAAAGTCATTATGTATTTTTTTTTTCTGTTTTTCTGTGTAAAACTGCATGACTTTTTCGATGACCCAATAAATATTTGCAAATATCTAAACAGGTTATAGATGTACTATATATATAATAAGTTTGTGTTCTGGCTACCTCACATGTTCTGAAAATTTGTATCTCTATATTGATTTTAGTTACATAACATACTAAGTAAACTTCATCAAAAATTACATGGACTAGTCCAATGTACCCTATGAGTATTTTGAAATTTTCCTTCTGAAAATTGTGGTTTTGCGTTTATATTTGACATGTAGGAAGCACAGCTTGAAATAAGCAGCTGTTAGCAAAGAACACAAGCAACATAAAACAACTGACATCTGAGTCCTGATTAATCATCATTTTATCTGGCAAAGGAAACCAACAGCCAAGTTCATATACAGCTACACAGCATGTTCTTGGAGATCTGGCCTGCTATTAAAACCCACAATTGATATAGCCCAGAACTATCCAAAATATATTTTCTGTATCTTTACAAATCCTGGTACCTCTCAGTTGCAGAACAGCTAGTACTTAACATGAAATATAATGCAAATTTACGACTCACAGTCTTTTTTGCATTAGGTGTTCTAGATATGGGCAAATTTGGGGTAATGGACGTGAATGGCTAGATGAAATCTAGTATACCATTTTTTTCTTTTTTTCTCAGCACCTCAAGGTTCTGGGCTAGATCAATTCATTTGTGCCTAGGACTATAACTTGTTTATTTAGCCTAATTAAAATGTCAGGTGGCAACAAGTGGGTATTGTCATTACTTAGTCTAGAAAGAGTTATTGGCTTCCATTGGACCTAGGTGCCACTATGGCTGGCTTGGTGATGAGTCCTGTCTGTTAGACTTGACTTGATTTTGGAGTTTCTAGCACTAGAGAGCCCACATCTTTTTGATGCACTAGTTTTCTCATCTTTGAGTTATATTAATCAGGACCCAGACGTCTTGGGAGGTAAAGGGACCTAAAAAAAATATCCAGAGACATTATTTTCTGGCAGTTAGGAACCACAGTGAAAGGATCCTAAACCACTAAAACCTTTTCTCCCAGGGGGGTAGGAATAATGAGAAGCTGCTCAACAAAAATGTTCTTGTCTTTTGACTGATGGGATCCTGTGGCTCTTTATCTACCTCTCTTGGAAGTCTGAGAACAATTTTCAAACAAGGAGGCTCTGTAAGAGAATGAACTAGGCATAGAACAAGAGTGATATGAAAAAGATTCAATTCTCTACCCTGGGGATGGCACAATGAGCTGGAGCTGTAGTCTGGGAAGGTGGGCTAGAATAAAACAGCAGCACAGAGTCATGTGTGTGTGTGTGTTTGCACGTATAAACACACCCATGTATGTGTAACAAGTTGACTGAAACCTACTATAGAAAAAGGCAATTTGTTGAGTTAAAACATGAAAATGGAACACTAATAAGTATGATCTCAATTGCACCATTTAAATTGAATAGCATGGAGCAATAATGTAATTGAAAGTTACATTAAAAATAGAAGTAATACTGGTTGGTCTTAAGCCCAGTGGTTAAGATTTATAATCTTTTGCCTTCTGTGGAGTTTACTTTTAAATTGAGCATTTTTATCTTTATTACCTAAGGAAACTAATTTTATAAGCAATGTCCTACTCTGATAAAAGTATTTCAACATTTTGTTATTAATTTGTATTTCATTTTTTTAAATTGTAAGATGGCATGTACATTTGTCAGAGAGAGAGAGAGAGAGAGAGAGAGAGAGAGAGAGAGAGAGAGAGAGAGAAAGCACCTCTCTATGGGACATGGTCATGCTACAATCCCTTCTCCTCCATTTCTTCATCCTATCAGGACCTTGGGAATGTACACACTTACATTCCTCATATTTCTCAAGCCACTGGAGCCAGGATTCAAACTATAGTCAGATATGTGGAATTGACTCCCTTACCCACTAAGTCACAGGACCTGTTCCTGGATTATGCATTTTAATAATGTGTTTATTCTATTTAGAAACAGTTACCAAGATACTGATTATTTACATACATGTTTTCCTTTGATATTTACAATAATATTTTATAGTGGGTATTAGATATTATTACATACATTTTAGAGATGCAAAAACTAAGTTCTGCTAGGTGAAGAAACTTGTTCACAGTCATATGGTTAGTCTATATGGTTGGAAATCAAGACATAAAATCAAGTCTCTTACTTCAAGTGCCATGGTTTTCCCCTTACAACTTGCATTTTGCCCTGTACTATATGGCTAAGACCCTGAGGCTTAAAGCACAGAAAGGCATCTAGGTAGGAGGAATAGGAGAGAGGAGCAGAAGCCATGCTTTGGAGTACTCCATAATTCCTGGTTGGTGTTGGTAGGATCTTTCTTTTTATCTTTCTTCCTTCTTCCCTCTCTCCCTTCCTTGTCTTCCTTCCTTTTCTTTCCTCTCCCTTCCTTTCCCCTCCCTTCCTTTCCCTTCCTTCCTTCTTCCCTTATTTCTTCCCTCCCTCCCTTTCCTCTCTCCTTTCTTCCTTCTTTCCTTTCTTTCTTCTCCTGGTGAGGGAAGAGGAGGAGGTAAAATGAGACAAATATGTAATTTTTTGACAGGATCTTGATGTTGTGATCCTTCCATCCCACCCTCCCCATTAGCTAGGATTACAGGTATGCACAACCATACCTGATGTTCAGGAAAAAAAACTTTCAAGAGTAAACATGACATATTTTGGAATGATAAAAGAGGAATCGTTTTAAAATAGGGAATCATATAAATTTTAGAAGAAAGTTACTTAATTATGTTATTATTAGTTGGGATGGAGGAAGGAAAAATAGGATCTAGTTATATATGCTTTAGAAAAAAATATTTTAAAAGTAAATATGTGCTCAAGTGTTCAAGTTGGCCCAGGAACCAAATGCAGGCCTTCCATGTGGCTTCTGGCCTCCCAAGTGGTGGCTCTACCTGTGTGCCACTGTGGCTCGGTAAGAGCTTTCTTGTCATATAAAACTTAAAACTAGGTCAGGGGAGATACCCAGGTAGTAGTCAGTTGAGTTCTGTGTCTCATTTGTCTAAAAGCTGGGCATTTGAAACATCCTTGACTTACTCTACTGGCCATATGGTTTCTCTGAGAACAAGCAAGAGGAAAGAAGGGGAACTCCCACACTGGACATAGTTTAGAATGATAAAAGAAGAATTGTTTGATGATAGGGAAGTAACATAAAATTTTAGAAGCAAGTTTTCCAATTATATTATTAGTAGGAGTGGAGGAATTAAAAACAAGAATCTTGTTATATATGCTTTAAGAAAAAAATCTTTTAAAAATAAAGATATGCTTTGCATAGATATAGGGTCTATAAAAATATAGCTTAAGGGACCCTGGAGAACTTAAAGATAATATAAATAATACAGAATAGTATCACCAAGTCAAAGAAGACAAGAATTACAAAGAATCCACTGGGTTGCTGGGCTGCATTGGAGGAATTGAGTGTTAAAAGAACTAGTGACAGGGGCCAGCAAGTGGCATGGTGGTTAAGGTGCTGGACTTTCACATGTCTCAGACCCAGTAGCCTGAAACTCATATCAGGCACATCCATGTGCGTACCCATAATCCTGAGAGGAGAATGGAAGAGAAGGGATTGTGGTGTGGCCATTGCCCCTGAGGGGTGATTTCTCACTTTCCCTCTCACTCTCTCTCTCTGTCTTTCTCAGGTGAGCATATATGCTTTATGGTAAAAACTTAAGAAAACAAACAAAACAAAAACAAGAATTGTATTTTTTATTAAGTTACGTATATTTATAGAGGAATTTGAAAGAGAGTCTGTATATACGGGGACTTCAAACAGTTTGTGGAAAAATGTAATTGAAGGACGAGTTTATTTTGGTGCAAAAAAAATTCAGATCTGTGTACTTTTTGTAATATGCATTTTCCATGTTTTGGAAACCCCTCATGTAGGGATCAAATAAGATTAAATTTTCATCAATGCTGTTGGCAAAAATATAAATAAACTACAAGGAATCATACTTGTGGTTCCTCCCTGCTTATTTCAGAGCCGGAAGAAACCATAACGACTTAACCGTTTTCCCTTTTAGATGAGAAAATAGAAGTTTACAGAGTGAAGTGACTTGTCAAAATTTCCTCAATGAAGAGGCAGAAAAGCTAAGATTATAGTCAGTCTTTTGATTTCTCCAAAAGACTCAGCTCCTTCTTTAAAGGCAAGGTAATATTACATAGGGAGAGATGTAAAATTTCAGATTTAAGTTATAATTACACAGGTGAAAAGAGTAAAAGTAGAAAAAAAGTGAAGTTACAATGTAAAGTTAGATATTGCAGTTCAGCATGTACCAGAAATTCATGAGTGACTAAATTCAAAGACAGATTATTTAGTGGTTTGTTCTCTTTAGATTATAGTTGAGAATTCTTCAAAATTGAACAGAGGAGAGTTGCTTCAGTCTTTGTTCTTTAAATTACTGTTCTTAGCCTACTCTTTTGAGGAAGTGTTTTAAAGATCCCTAATATTTTTTAAAGCTTTAATATTTTAGTGTCAACAACTATATTATCTTCTTTAATATTCATAACAATTTTATGAGGTAGATACTACTGTCATTCCATTTCATTGACTGAGGAACTGAGGTACAGAGTACCTGAGCATCTTATTGAAGAGTTTGAAGGCAATAGAAATAGGATTTCATTCCAGAAATTCCACCACAATACTCACCATATTTACTCAGTCCTTCCTATGCCCCAAGTCTATAATGGAATCCTCTCACTATAATGTCACAAGTGATATTGTTCCAGTTAAAATATTTTTGTCTGTTTTTATTTCTGAAGCCGTAAACTCCTTTATTTGAAGGCCATGAACAATTGTTCCTTGTTATCAAAAGTGTACTTTTCATTTGTCAAAATATATTTTATGGTGGTCTGGTAAACATTTATTTACTGACTGACTATCTACAGAGTTAAACATGATGGTTTAAAGAATCTACTGGGAAATTTCTACTGAAAGGATAGAAGCTTCAAGCTATAAATATGATGAAGTTTGGTTTTATGATTTATCTGAGAAACACAATGACCTTACAGCACAGCATGTTATTTTCTAGGTCTGAAGAGGCTACATGCAGGTAAATGACACTTAGAAGAAGCCTTTCCACATTTAGTTCATAATATCATCTTGTATTCAATGTTCAGATACTGTGGGGCACTCATTTTCTTGATGGTTTAAATTTATCCATGGCTGTTATTGCAATACTTTTATTGTAGTCATTAAGTTCACAAATGTATTATTTATTTTTTTTTTTTCCCTCAAGAAGAAATGCTTAGGATGCTAGACTTGTCTGGGCATTATTACATTTTTCAGCAGATACTATAGTCTGAAATTAGAATTTTTGTCTTTTTTCCATTTTTTGTAGTAGTAAGCTGATATATTTTAGAATGGCCTTCACCTGCCAGAGTTGTCCAACAAACCAGTGTTACAAGTTATTGAACATCTGTCACCGTGTTTCTAATATTTTCCTCTCTGAATAACCTTGATTCTGTATAGTTTCTATGATTTCCCATGTTCTCAAAGCTACATGTCTTTATATAAATATTGTTCCCTCTGCCTAGCATGACCTTTACCATTTGTCTGCTCAGCTAATCCATTCAAGGATCTCTTCTATAAAGAATCTTCCTTAATGCCTCCCTTCATGCCAAATCCTATGCCCATTCCCTAAGCCTCTTCCAGTCCTTTATGTATCTCTCCCATGACATTAGTCAAAGTATGTAGTAATTTATAGGTTATTCACTAATTATTCCACTGCAATATGAGAACATTTAAGGTCAGGAAATCTGTATTAATCTATGCATCCTCAATGCCTTAAAGAGTATATAAATGCTCCATAATATTTGTTAAATGAATGAACTGATGAATGAATCAATAGTGTTCTGCTCCACCATGAAACATTTTCTGGTTACAAGGATAGGTTTCTGTGTAGTGGGGTTGGCTGGGGAGAGAGAAACCTAGCTAGGGGAAAGTATTCTCAAATACTACTGAAATATTATTTACCGTGCAATGTGGATTCTTCACCAATATTCAATGTTTCATCAGAATGAGATGATACATAATACAAAGAGTTGATTTAGACTTTCAGTAATCTGCAGTCAAAGTTTTCATACCATTAAAATAAGTTTCTCTAAGTTGGCCTTTTAGTCTAGTGATTTAGGAACTTAGATACCATGTGGCCAACCAGAGTTTGGATGCCTGCCCCAGACGATTGAAAACATACTGGGCACATGTGCATGCATATTCAAAATCCTAGAGAAGAAGGCATTATGGTGTCACCATGTCCCATGAGGGGTGCTTTCTCCCTTTTTCTATCTCTTTCTCTCTGTCAGTCTGTCTGGTGAACAACTGTACCCTCTGGCAACTAAAAAACAAACAAACAAACAAACAAACAAAAAATCTCCAAATCATCTCTGTATAACTAGGAGTCTACAAAAGGAAGTCAATATCATACCAACTGGAATTGGCCATTGACTCAATTCCCTTAAGGCTATAAACTGCATTTCTGTTCCAAGGAAAACAAAACAAGCCTTATCCATGAAGCCCTAGTCCTCAAACCACATATTCATAAAGTAAGATCCATATAAATATATACCCAAGGAAGACTTTACCAAATGAATGGATACTGAGGTCTACTGGGAAGGGAAGGGTCTTCTGAAGACACATGAATAAGGTACATAAGCAGTCAAACATCTCACAACCGTGGCTCACTGATTCTTCTTTGGTAATATCTATACTTTACCTTTTAGCTAATGATAGCTGCTTATTGTAGACTGATACTAATATTGACATCTAAGCCATCTGTATTAACTATGGGAATTTTGAATTAAAGACCAATTTATTTTGAGAGTTTTATTTTTTCCAACATTTTTAACAAGTAGGGATACTTCATAGAATTCCAGATTCTGTGCTTCATTTTAATGGTGTCTGGTAAAGGGAACAAAGAGCATAAACTATGGAAACTACTTCAGTATTCTTGTGATGTTATAGGGAAAAAAAGAGAATGTGAATTGGGAAATTCCAGGCACCTGTGAGCTCCCACATCAGTTTTGTAGTCACTCTTCCCACTCAGTATGTCCATAATGTATCTATTTCAAACATGAGCTTTGTGCCTTTTATGATAGCATGATGCCAATTTTTTTAACAGAAGGCAAAAAAGATTATGTGTGCTTAAAGTCTAGTAGAAATGTTTTCCATTAAAGTGATTGTTCATCATCAATTTTTTTTCAGTACCTTCATAGTTATTGGCTTCTGAGTCTATGCTAATACATGAAAGAGAACAAAATAACTGGCTTTTATGTGGACCTATGCTTAGCTACAAAAATTCCGGATGGCAAGGTGGAATCAAGGCTTACTTCTAAGACAAATGCCATTTATAGAGCTGAACTATATATATTTGGAAAAAAGAAATCATTGCTGCTGTTCTGGAAATCAGGAGACGAGATAATAGCGTCCATGGGTTTGTCTTTGTACACTGTTTTACTCATGTATCTCTTTGGGGTTGTTTTCCAAGAATGAGCCTATATCTTTAATTGCTTTTATCACACATGTGGTGCTGCATGTTTCATTTAGTTCTTTTAATTAAATGCTTATATATGAGCTTAGAAGAGAACCACTGAGTGCTGCATTTTGAACCATCTGCTACCTCATAACCTAGGTTATTACATAAAATAAGTTCTAGAAGTTGTGATGTTAAGAGTTCTCAGTGCCTCTCCAATTCAAATGGATCGAATTGCACGATCATCTGTACATAATCCCAGATTGGCTTGTATTTTAGACTGAAACTGGAGGTGGTATATAGTTGAGAAACTGCCTGAGGAACTCAAGCTGTTCACATCACATGAGTTATCTGTCCATAAAGGATGCCAATCATATTGTTATTGTGGACAAGATTAGTCACTTTTTTTTCTTTTTATCACACTACCTGCAACACATCTGGGAATGTTTTGCATGAAAACAGTTGCCTGGAATTCATGTCTGAAGACCAGTGATTAATTTCGTTGTAAGAATTCATATAATAGAGTCCAGCAGATACCAATTCACTCAGTATAATCTATAAAAGTGACCAACTCTTACAGGCCATGAGCCCAAATAACAGTATCAAATGTCCATATTGCCACTGTATTCAACATTATGACTCAATCCTCATGATTTTGCATGGACATTCCAAACAAAAAATCTATGTAGTCATGGTAGAAACCTGCAAAAATGGTCAAAATCATCCTAATTTCTATACCAAAATTTTCCTAAAATCATTGAACTCAATACCTATAGTTTGCAACCAGATTATCAGACAACTTTGTTTTATTCTTTTGACAGTAAGGTATTTATAGATAATAAAGTTGTCCATTTTGACATTCTCATAGTTCACCATTAAGGCCAAAGTGATAATGAAACAAAGGATTCTTTGAATCATACCATTTGGGAAGACTGGCATTATTAGACATGCTGGTTCTTCACCATGACAATAACAGTGCCATTCCACATTCAGTGAATGTCTGGTTTGTTCCCTTACTAACAAGGCACCATCTTAGGAAATCATTGTTTCCATCCAGACTTAGCAGGTACTTACAAAGCAAACGAGAAGCAATGTTGTCCATCAAATCGGCCTGCATCTACTCTGTGCTTCTCACTTTCCCCATGAATTTTTATGAGAAACCATGGAATGAAGTAGGTCTAGTCACTAACGATGGGATGAAAAGTTCTATGATATACCTGGTCCAGAGTGTGCTTGTCAGCAACACCAACAAAAGCATAACTCCCAGGGTGAATTGACACCAAAAGACTATTACAGACACATCCTTTAGTGCCCTAGATATTGATTTTTGACAGTGTTTCTTAAAGACTTAACAGAGCCACAAGTTAGACTAATCCATATTTTCCTGTGGCCTCTGAAGTCACTTATATAACAGTAATATGACAAATACAGCTTTATAATGAAATACATATGCTTGTTGGTTGTTAGCTAGGGTACAAAAACTGTTGGGTGTGATTAGAAGGAGCTGAAGGCTCAACATTTCCTTACATGATTATTATTTACTCTAAGGTCCTGTGGCAAAGGGATATACATCATATTATTTATAGTAAAATAAAAAAAACATGTTATTCACAGTTTCCTTGTTAACTGTTCATTACTTGGACAGAGCTATTGGGCACAAAAGAAGCAAATAGTGTAGTAGTTCAGCGCACAGGGTTGGAATCAGATGGGCTAACATTGGAACCCAGCTCCTTCTCTCACTAGCTGTGTGACCTTAGGCAAGTTATTTTAACTCCTGAAAGTTATTGTCTTTTGTTTGTAAAAAGGAATAATAGCAATCCCTTATTTATGAAGTTATATAAGTATTAAATAACATATATGAAGTACTCAACTGACTAGTATATAGTAAATGCTTAAAAGTAAACAATGATGATAATATCTAATTTAGTAGTCATTCACACAACAAACTTCATTTTTTTTCAGAGAGAAATTTTTGCTATAGGGCACATGCACTCTCCAGAGAGACAGAGTGAAACAGAGAATGACATAACCAAAGTTATGTTTTAAAAAGGACTACAGTAGATGACATCCAGATTGAAGAGAGTCAAGAAAGGTAATCAAATGGACAAAATTCTCACTCTAATTGAGACTGTGAGTTCATGAAGGCCAGGGACCATGTAATCCCAATCACACTGAATTAGTTAATAATAAAAATACCAAGGATGGAAGTTTAAAGAAAAAAATTGAGCCTACTTAAAACTAATATTTGGTTGGTAGTAATTACTGAAGTACTTATGCTTTAATTTGTCCTCCAGTTTGTGTCATTACTGGTCACCTTGACTCATTCTCAGAAGGAAATAAGTCATAAATAAAAAAATGGCGGTTGGAGACTATAGAAATGTTGAAGAGTTTTCAAATTCCTGGAAGCACCTTAGAAAAGATAACACAAATATTTTCTTTAACAAAGAAATAACAGTCAAGTAGGCTAAACAGTCATTGATAGCAGTTGAAATTCACTGGATAACACCAACATACATTAATTGGTATATTTATTTAAATCTTGTATAAGTAATATTCCTTAAAACTACTTTGTAAACATAGATAACATATGTTTTGTGGATGCAGTGTTTTTTTTCTTTTTGGTGGAAAGTTACCTTTTTATAGAAAAGTTCTGAACAAATTGTTGATCATGTGTTCAACTACATCTGCTTTCCACATTGGGAAAGCTTAATTGCCTGGTTTATATTCTATGAGGCCTCACTGGGGACCTGATGGCATCTAACCAAATTGGAGGCACAGTGCCTGGGCAGAACCAGCTAGTTCTGGGGGGTGGGGGGCTTGCATACCCTGCAAATTCAACTCAATTAATTGATGACAGGTCTCTCAAAATGCTTTACCATTCTGACCACTTGGCAAAGAAATCTGATCTATGTCGAGAACATAATTTTTGAAGGTGTTATTTCTATTGTATTCTCCCTTGTGTTGCTGTTCCCTGGGTTGGAACATAAAGTCAAAGAGCTGGCAAGAACCAGACTTTGTCACAAATAACAGAGGGATTTCCAATTATGGAAATCCAGGTGGTGATGTCAAAAACAGTGGCCCCACAATTTTAGTGTTTCAAGTCCCCCTTATATATTGCCTGGAGAAGCAGGGTTAACTTAGAGTTTAACTGGTGTGTTTTGGAACACTATTCTTTAATTTCCAAAGTCCACTAATTGGAAAAACACTCTCGAGTTTTCAGCTACATTTTTGATTTTTATAAATTGCTAAGAATTGGCTCTGTCCATATTGATATACTGAGCCTTGTACATATTGATCATTTAAAAACACATACTTAATGGTAATTTGGAAAGAGAACTTTGTGTCGCTGAAGCAAAATCAAATCTTAAAGTGTCTAATCAGTTCTTAAGAATTAAATGTAACTATTTCAATCAGTTTACTTATTAATCTGTGATCATAGTATAAGACACTTGTTGATGTCTCAGGAATATCTGTACTCCTTGCTTTGGTTCTTGACTTTTATCATAGATGTGTGACTTGCAGTATAAGCCTAGTTCACAGTCATGGGCTAGTCTATTGCCTGGTGAACTGAAGGCCTGTGAATAGCAGTCCTAGAGTAACCTCTTGTCTTTCACTAGAGTTGTTTCCAAGTAAACACGTGACAGAAGGAGAATTAATTAAGGAACAAATTAACCTCAAAGCAAAGAAAACAATGGTATATCTGAGATAATTACCTCTAGTGAGAAATTTCTACAATGAAGCAATGTTAACAAAAGCATTTTAAAATTGCTGTTGCTAGTATCTCCCTCCCTATAATGAAGTCCTTGAACACCATTGCCCTTTCTTGGAGAAGGGGGAACAGAAGCAATGGAAGGAAGTTTCAAAACACTCAGCTTTGTGAGATTGCTTTAGAATGAAGACTAGGGAAGGAAATAAATAAACAGATTATCTAAGATAACTTTAGGAGCAGGTTTTTCTGAAGCTTAGGCTGGGTGAGGGGGTGATCAGGATAGCAGTGTGAAAGATTTCTGGATTTTAATGTTGATTCTGCTACTCATAAAGTGATAGAAACTTGAACTTTGGACTTGACCTTTCTGAGTCTTAATTCTTTGTGGGACTGTTCCTCTTGGAACAGTGGTAGGTATGTGGTAGGGAGTACGTAGGTAGCAGAAGTGGAATTTTGTCCCACCCACTTCCCTGGTCACATCAACTCTCTTTACATCAAACCAAGTTTTCCATTGTAAGAAAATGCTTATTTATCATTTATGAACATCCAGACTTATGTAGAATAGCTGGCCATAGCTGTAACCCCCAAATGGAGATTTTAGTGGGAATTCTCAGCCTTCTGGAAGAATAGCTCGATATCATGTTGTTTATTCTTTCAATGCATTCAAAAAATACTTGGTCTCCACTGGGTAGAGGCATTATTGTAGCTTCTATAAAAATAAAGACAAAAATATGTAGTTCCTAAATTTAAGTAGCTTATATTAGGGTAGAAAAATAGATATGCAAATAAACAATTATATTCATTAAGATAACAATGGAGGTGTGGTTAGTGGTAGTTTGGGAAAAGTTTGTTAAATGGGTTAGGGTTGAAGCCAAGGACGGAAGGAGAGTTGGATTTGGCAAAGCATACAGACAGCTAGAGGATATTACATTCTAGGTAGAAGAAACACTATGTTCTCTCTTTTATGAAAAACTGTATAGAGACTATCCTGTAGACCATGAGATGGCAACTGTCCAGGGAGACTTCAAAGACAGGTTTTCTGTATACACAAATCCCAAAGTCTTTTCCTGTTCAACTCCATTCCTTTCTGCTCATCATGTTATCTTTCTGGTCTCCAAATACTTATGTTGTTAAGTAATACTCAGGAGCTACATTTGCACCTATTTTACATATAGACATCAAATTTTATAATTTGCTTATATGTGCCATTGATAAGATGTCTACTATTTTAAAAATTTAGTTTATATTATCTCTGTACCATGTCATTAAGATACTATACAATAATGTTCATGCTATATCTTAAATATATGTGTTTAATATGAGGAAGAGTCTTCAAAAGTTCATGGAAGGGACCAGCAGATGGTACAGTGGTTAAAGCTCTGGACTCCCACATAGCTGACCAGGGTTTGAGTCCCAGATCCTGAGGTTTGCTTTCTCTTGCCCTTCTTTCTCTGGTGAATGAACATGTCCTATAGCAAATTTTAAAATAATAGTAATAAATAAAATAGTTTTTTTTAAACTTCGTGGAAGATGTTATTGTGAAAAAACAATCCATGGATTCCAATATTTCTTTCTACCCAAGTAAATTTGTACTTTAATATCATTTTTCCTCGAACTTTTTGAAGTACCCCCATAAATTCTTATTTTGTGATGAAAAATGATTTTATGTAAGTACTATAGTTGTGAAAATAGGTAATCAAGACACAAAGTGAACCAAATTCACAAAAATGCTATGATAACCAAGGGAGATAACAAATCGCTGGGGGCCACCAAGTGGCATAGTGGCTGAGATGCTAGATTCCCACATGGCTGATCACGGTTTGAGTCATGGACCTGGTGACTTACTTTAAAAAAATTTTTTTTGGACAGGTTTTTGCTATAGGGAGTGTGCGCTTGCCAGACAGACAGAGGGAGACAGAGAGACAGAAGGTGAGAAATCACCACCCGGGGGGATGGCCACGCCTCAATCCTTTCTCCTCCATTCTCCTCTTGGGATCTTGGGCACACATGCACACACGCCCAGCGTGAGTTTTAAGCCACCCGGTCCAGGACTCGAACCGTGGTTGACTACCTAGGAGTCCAGTGACATAGCCATTACGCTAACTGCTAGTCCCTGGTGACTTACTTTTTCACTCCCCATCTCTCTATCCATCTCTCTCTGGTCAAAATGGAAGAATAATGATAATAAATGAAATTTAAAAAACAAAACAAAGCAATTCACTGCACTTCATCAAATTGGTCTTGATAGAGAATTGTATCTTCCTTATTTTGCTTCATGTTTTGGATATTTTCTTTGTAATAGCCAATACTCTAATAGAATTTTTTGGTTGAGCAACCTCTATTAATAATTTAGGAAATAAAGAAATATCCTTAAATGATATATAGTTCAAATGTAGCATAATGCTCAGTTATCTCAATAACAGACCAGTTTTCATTTGATTATTTCCAGTGACAGAGGACTCACTCTCCGCTTCCCTTTCAGGTTATTTCATTTCTAAGAACACTTCCTTTTGTTGATCCCAGTTATGCCTTGATCTAGTTCAGTGATTCTCGGCAGGAATGTGTATAATTTTGTAATTTGGCTGTATATGGAAACACTTTTGGATGTCACAACATGGGGCACTGCTGCCATTTAGTGGGTAAGAAGCCAAGGAAGCTACTAAATATCCCATAATTTATCTACAGGACAACCCCACACAACAGAGTTATCCAGTCAAAAACTGCCACGGCTGAGAAACTCTCCTGTAGATAAACTCTATTTATCTATGGAACAAGTGTAACTGTTCCCTGTCAATAGTCTATCAGTTAACTATCTGAAGGCTTTTGCACCCTAAGTTCTTCAGCTATTTTTCTAATGTTCTGATAAGACTAGCAGTTAATGTATAACTATTTTCAAAAATGTTCAAATTTAAAGGAGTAATGAATCATCAAGAAGAGAAATGATACATATAAATTTTACACTGAGGAACTGGGAGGGAAGGTATAATGTCTCTACATGCTCTCTCTCTTATCCCATTTAGCAAAAAATCTATGAAATTGATGGCAAGAATTTAGTTTATGGAGTTACTCCTCTTAGGGATACAATGTGAGCAGTGAAGGGCGTGTCCAAATCCATGTCATGATAAACTACATCATAATGATCAAATCCCAGAGTTAGAGAGTTCCTGAGATGTTGATTGTGCTAGAAATTTTGAAAGAAGGTCTTATTTTTTAATTTTTTAATTTTTTTGGAGAGGTTTTTGCTATAGGGCGCGTGCGCTCGCCGGACAGACAGAGAGAGATAGAGAGATAGAAAGCGAGAAATCACCCCCCAGAGGGGATGGCCACGCCACAATCCCTTCTCCTCCATTATCCTCTCGGGATCTTGGGCACGCACGCACACGCGCCCGGCGTGAGTTTAAGCCACTGGGTCCGGGACTCGAACCGCGGTCGACTACGTGGGAGTCCAGCGACATAGCCATTACGCTAACTGCTGGTCCCAAAGAAAGTCTTATTATACCAGGGAGGGAAAGAGGTAGTAAGATCTTTCAAGCCTTCTTTTTTCCTTTTCCATGATCTCAGATTTTAGATTTCATCTAAGTCAAATTCCTACTTGTTGCTGAGGTCCCATTAACACTCAGGAACAAAGCAATCACTGAATCCTCTTAGACCTGCTGTGTTCCAGCTAAAACTTGCTCCCTCTAGGCAAGGAAGACTGAGGAAATAATACATTCTCTGAAAAACGTAAGGGACATTTTCATAATATTTCAAATATTGCAAGGTATAGAAAAGAGCAGGATATAATCTTAAAAGTGCTTATTTCCTAGAGGTAAATAAATAGATCCCATGTATATTTACTAATATGGAAGGATGGTAGCTTTCTTTGATTACCAAATTAAGAAATCAATACTGTTGCTTTATGAAAGAGACCACCGCAGAGTGGTGGGAAAGTAATAGGAGTGTTAATAGGAGTGTTGGGAAAGTAATTACTCCACTTTTCATCAATGGAAATACAGCTTAACCCAGCAAGTAAGAATTTCCCTCTCATGCAGTTTTCACTGTTTGCAAACACTGCCTATTGTATGAACTAATACAGAAGGGAATATCTCCTCTGCCAACTTTCAGAAGATATCTCCTTCTTTAGTGGAAAGATAGGAGAGAAAAGATAGCTAGCAAGAAGATACCTCCTGAAGCAATACAGCCTCAGCCTACAAAGTATCAAAGGCCAAAAGAAGATATTACCATGTCAAAAAAAAAAGAAAAAGAAAAAGTGATATGGGCAAATAATATTCTCTGAAGTTCTCTTTCAACAGAAAATGTTGTAACTGAAAACTCTGGGTTCTAATTTGGGACTGGAGGTTAAAATTAGAGGGTAGAAACTTTTCAGATTATATGATGGGGTCATATTCATTTATTTCTTCTACAGTTTCATCCTCTTGGTTCTGCTGTACAGTTCAGGCAGACACTTTCCAGTACATATTCAGAAAGTCAAAAATAGTTAAAAATGAGTGACAGTGCCATAAGCCATACTCTGTTACCACAGTTACCAGATATCAATGTATGGCTACGATCAGTCACAGCAGCAGGAGTAGGTGAGTATGAGAGGTACTCAGAAAAACCATCACTCCTAAAATATTTCCTTTGTTAGAGTAAAAGAGTGTCATTAGGATTTTGTTGCTTTGGGTTGCCGTTGACTGTATTTCTTGGTATTCTTATTAAAGGACAGATGTGTCTCGAAGGGATAATATATTTTAATTCCTAGCTATATAGGAGCTCCCTAAGACCTGCTTTCATTCATAATGTCTAGGTGAAAGCATGACATTTTGTGGAAGGGTTCCTTGGAAGGGTGCCTATTGATCAATATACAGACTGTCTCACTCCCAGGTTACTTTGGTCTATACTAGAGTGTGGCCTAATCAGAGCCTGGGTAATCAGAAGACCTGGGAACCATAGAGGATGGAGGAGAATTCCCTCCTTTCCTCTTTACCACAGCCATTACTTCTGTCAAAGTCTTTATCCCCTTGTCCGTGGGCATCTACCACAACTTTCTGATCAGTGTCCTCAGATGCAGCAATTTGTTCACAACATAGTCTAGTTAGCTTTTCTCCAATGCGCAGTTCAGCCACTCTCAAAACCTTTCTACAGGTCTTTTCTTACTTTGTGAGCCACCTGACCATATTCTAAACTCTAGTGATGGTTATTTCATAGCACTGCACCTGCAACCAGACTTAAAGTTCTTTGAGGTCAAAGCTACTTTGGGGGTTCTTTCACCCCGTCACAGTGCAAAGCACACAGCAGGAGCTTAAAACTGACTGACTTGGTTGACTAACCACTTGAGGACCAGCAAAGACTTCATGGGACTGTTTGGCTACTGGGAAAATCACAGTGTTGGTTTTAGACTTCTGCTGACTTTTCTTGTAATTGTGGGGACATAATAGTATTTATTGAATCTGCTGTTTGGTGAGGCATTTTCCTATAAATTTTCCCAACTTTTCAACAACTTTTTGAAGTAGGTGTTATTTTCCTTATATAATATTGGGTCATTGAAAAAGTCATTTTATAGTCTTCTGTTTTTCGACACAAAAATATGTAGTGAGTTTTCCAATGACCCAATAGCTTAACCAGTCAATGGTGGCATTTGAATTCATACCTGCATCTTTCTGAGGTTCATGGTATAATAGTTTTGGATTCCTTATTTATACCATAGAGACAAAAACTACATCAGCATTTGTGACTTTATGGTGATACCTACTAGATAAATGAAGTAATAAGCCAGTCCTTTGATGAGTAAGAAGTAGCTTCTTCCCTTGAGGAAAAGTACAGGATTTTAGTACCCCACATTTTGTTTTAAATAAGTCTGACCTCTTCCAAGGAGTACATAGATAGCAAAGAATAAAATGAAATTGAAAAAAATCTCTTTGTAAGGACTATTTTGTTAATTACTTTGAATAAATCAATATTTACACATCTGCTGTAGAATGCCATTGACTGCACTGGGAGAAACTAAGGTCAGAAAAAAGCATATTATGTAATTCTTTACTAGTGGTAGTAATAGGTATAATATAAATGTTATGAAATAATTGACACTCATCTGTGAAATTATTGAAGTATGACAAATACATATTTTTAATTCTCTCTTCTCAAGTTGCAAATTCCATCTCTCATGATCCAAGTATAGAAATAGTGGCAAAATTAATATGATGTGCTTTCAGATGTGCAAGATTTTCTATCCATCTAATGATGTCAAAGGGTGTTTATGAAAAGCCAATTATCCTAATTACTCATAATACGACTGTGTGTTCTGTGAAGAAAAGAAATTTGAAATAGCTCATTTTAAACAGCACACAATTGTACGTAGAATTTTAAATGCCTCAAATCTGGGATATAGAAATAAGGTTATTCCAATGCAAATAGAACCAATTTAAGTGGTTTGTGACATATAAAGACAACATGAGCATAATATGATTTCCTTTAATTCTTGAGGCTTTTACTATGGTAATTCGGTAGGAGTCAAAATGTGTGACTCTTAGGATCATAGACTTTTATTATGTGACATTCGTGTTCTCATCAGAAAAAAATATTGAACTTAAAGTAACATGAACATATGGAAATTATATGGGCTAGTTAAAAGAGCACAGAAGTACAAAATATTTCAGTTCTTGTTCTTATACTACCCTATCAATGGGAGTTTTTATGAAATCAGTCTTTCTGGGGATAGGATTGGGAAGATGAGAATGTTAAACTAGAATGATTTCTCAGCTCTTTTCCACCTCTAAAATTCTGTAATCCTCTAAGTAAGTATCACAAGAGTTTGAATAATATGCTTCTTTTTTGAATGAAATTCTGAGTCAATTATCAGTTTTTCATATAGCTTAATTTATGTGCTAAGTAATTCCTTTGGGGGGTGTTAGTAATTATCTGGCTTTGCTGCATACATTTTCAGGTGTATATTCTGAGAAATTATCTCTGAACCAAAATATGCTGTAGTAAAAAATAGTTCGGGCAACCAGCAGTTAGCGACGTAATGGCTATGTCGCTGGACTCCCACGTAGTCGACCGCGGTTCGTGTCCCGGACCTGGTGGCTTAAAACTCACGCCGGGCGCGTGTGCGTGCGTGCCCAGGATCCCGAGAGGAGAATGGAGGAGAAGGGATTGCAGCGTGACCATCCCCCCTGGGGGGTGATTTCTCGCTTTCTATCTCTCTGTCTCTCTCTGTCTGTCTGGCAAGCGCACGTGCCCTATAGCAAAAACAAAACAAAACAAAACAAAAAAACCTCTCAAAAAAAAATAGTTCGAAGAAATAATATAGTGATATTATATACCATCTTCTGGTAGGCTGTATCAGTGCCTTTAAATCACTACTTCATTTTATATTGGCATGCTTTGTTATGTAACTTTACAGCACTCCGAATGTGAGCAGGGCACACTTCCCTGCTCCCTGACTCTGGGCTGAACCCTGTGCATTGCTTTGACTAATGAGATGATAGTAGATGTGATACAAGCAACAACTTGAAAGGGCTGAGCAGTTAGTTTGTATTCTCTTGTACTTCTGTCATCACTATGAGAAGACATGCCTGGGTTAGCCCACTGACTTCAGGAGGATAAGATACAACTTGAAGCAGAGCCACCCCCAACTAAACCCAGCTTTCATCATCTCTCTCCAGTTGATCTTCAGATTTAAAGCTAATAAATAATTGTTCTAACCACTGAATTTTGGGGCAATTTGTTATGCTGCAGTAGCTACCTGATATATATTCTAAATAATTTTCATTGAGAGAAATGCCCTGTCTGAAAACCGATATCATAGAAATGAACAAATACATTGTTTATCTTACCATTTATAAAGTTGTTAAGATGTTCTCCTCAAGATGTTTTCCTTGATCTCTCAAGACATAAAAACAAAAAGACAGTCTTTAAGCGATGGCATTAGCCAACCTTACCTGTATGGAAACACTGCTGTAAGAGCCACCAATGACTCCTGCAATGAGCAGTGGGATGTTTTCTTGAATGGCATAGGATCCATCAGGACACATATACTCAGCTTCATCCACTTTAGTCAAAGATGCCCTGACAAACTCCAGTGATTGCTCTAATGCATAGGTATCCCGTGAACATGTATCCAAAATGTGAACACCCAGTTTCACTCCTGGTAGCAAGTAGTTGTCTTTGTTGATTTCATCAATAGCAAACAACATGGCTTCCAGGCGTTGGATCCCACGGTCTTCATTGATTCTCCCACATTCTTCAGTTCCAGTGCCTTTTTCATTGATAGGAAATAGGCCCCCTAAAACAAGGTCACCTTCTATTTTAATCTCCCTCCTCATAAAGTTATGATCCCCTAAAGAGAGTAAAAATCCCTTTGAAAACAAAGCTAAGGTAAAAACTTGAAGTCTTGTCAACATCTTCATGAATCCCGTTTTCAAACCTCTGGGAGATATTGAAGGATGAAGTCAATGTTGCCTGCTAGTCCTCTCTCATTTCCAAACTGGATCTTTGGCCTGTCCTTCACATAAAGGAGGATCAGACTAACAGAGTCTGTCACCAAATTCCTAAAGAGATAAAAATTTTATGAACAAAAATGATAGAGAAACAACAGTGATCATACCAGTGGTTCCTAATCAGACCTTTGTTAGAGGTATTACCTGGAGCTACCATATGCTAAACATGCATCGTACCACTGCACCAGGCACTCTCCCACAGTTATTTCTCATACAGTCTTTATAACATACTGTGCTATAGACCTTACCTATTTCAGAGGAGTGGGCACTGGGAACTAAGGAGGTAAACTGACTCAACTAAGTACACTTAGAATGGAGGTAAGGTGGGGTCAGCAGGTAATATGGTGGTTAGGGGCACTGGATTTCCATGTGGCCAACCGCAGTGCAAGTCTCAGACCTGGTGACTTGCTTTCTTACTTTCCCTTTCTCTCTCTCTCTCTCTGAAAAAATTAAAAAAAATAACAACAAATGGAATTAAATAAATATTTTTAAAAAAGAAGAATGGAGGTAAGGTTCAGACTCCAGTTTTCCACCTCCAAGCTTGGAACTCTCTACTGAGTCATTCGTTATTGGTAAGGCAGTAACTTGGCTATCAGTATGTAATTTCTCTTTTGGCTATATTTGTAAATTTACCCTTTTAACAGATGCTTTCCCTTTCCACTTAGAAACAAAACAAAACAAAAGTAAATGTCACCATTTCTGCATTTCTTCCATATCTCTGTCCTTCCCTTTGTAGATGAGCTCTCTAAAACAATGGTCTGTATCATTGTCCCACCTCTCATCACAGATGCCTTCAGCCCACTGCAATCAAGATTCTACCTCTCCTGCTTCAACAAAATGGCACTAAGCAAACCTACTGCCTATATAGTAGCTTCTATGTTGAATAAATTCCTTGTAGCCTTCATTTCACTTGACCTTAGCTGAAATTTTGGCTATTTTCTACTTGTTACATCTTCCTAGGTTTCTGTTCTTATGCTTCATGTCTGACTACATCTCAAATTCTTCTCTTGAACACCTATCATCTCCCATTTTTCCACTTCCCCATTTCTGAGCTAATTCATTTATTTTTATAGTTTCACCTACCATTTAAATGCATTCCAAATTCCTGGCTCATCAAATGGCCACTGAATAACTTTACCTAAACATCCCTCAAACACCTCAAGGTCTACATACCATAAACTCTCTCTTATCTCTGTGAAAATATCTTCTCCATATCCGGCTCTGGAGCCAGAAGTCTGTAGTCCTCCCTCATCTCCTCCTCATTCAATTAGCCAATCATCCCTGTAGAGGCTACCTGTTTAACATCTCTACCTCCACTGTTCTAGGGTCTTATCTGTAGCAGGACCGTAGCAGTATGTTCTAGGTTTCTATGAACTGTTGCCAGCTTCCAATACACCTTGTTGTGAATAAGAAAAAGATATTCCTTTCTCGCATACAACATTTTAAGATTTATTATTATATAATCTGTACAACTATAAACGATGGGAAAGTGCCACCGTAGATTGCTGGTGACTGCCTCCCCTAAACAGTGTTAGGCAACTCCTGAAATGGCCCTCCCATTTCAAGGAGTATAATGAGTGTGTGTGCTTGCTGGGGTTTGGACAGTATATTACAGTTTAGGATAATTCCCTAAACCAAGCTTCTTTTTACATCATAGGCCAGAGTATTTGCATCCATTAGGAATCAGGCAAAGGCCTGCTGTGAGGATCATATTTTTGATATTAGGCTTGAGTCCTCTGGGGAACGTTTCAAAAATCTTTGTGCAGAGCATAAGTCATGAACTGATGGATACATATAGCATATAAACCGATGGACCTACTGTGATATTCTCTGACATCCTGCCCCCTAACACTAGGGTAAACACTCGGTCAGCACTCGTTCTGCTTCTCTACTTTCCCCTCTTGATGAGATGAGGTCACTGTTGTCAGGATCAGGTGAGAAAAATGACACATGGGTCTTCTGGAGCATTCTTCTAAAACAGGGTGTAGCTGCATACCCTCACCTGTGTGGTTGTCTGTTCTCCTAGTTCTATGAGTAATTGTGGTTGGTGGGACTTTATGAAGGAGAATGCTCCCGTAGTCAATTGGGATGCCTGAAAGACACAGCTTCTGTGTGCTTTCAGATAAATTAGAAAATTAACAACCTGAAGGGTGTCCCATTGGAAGAGATTCCCAGTCTAATGTACAGTCTACATTGCTGCTCAGAGTGGCACATCTCATAATAATCGATGCTGACATTTACTTGCTTGAAGATTTAAGAATGGACTACCTGTAATAAAGCTTCTCTCAGGGCTCTATGACCTTGTATCTGGCTAGTCCTGAAGTCTTACTGGTCACTGTGCCCATCAGTGTTATTCCACCTCTACCTTCAGACCTTAAACCCCAGACATACTGAACTGTATGCACTTCAGTGGAAACACAGGATGCTGGTGACTCTCGTTTCTGCTCATACCACTCTGTTTGCTGGATACAACCTCTATACCTATTTCTCAGACAAACACTCACTTACCATTAAAGACTGAACAGTCAACTACCAAGAAAGTTCAAGTATTCTTTCCTATTTTCCTTCCTCAACTTGTTTACTTTCTTTATATATGGGCTGTAGCTTGTTCAAGAAATGTTTGCTATTGCTAATATAATTCATATTTTTTGCCTTGTGTGTTCATTGGGAATAAATGAAATGGCATAGCATTTTGAATTCTTAAGGTACCAAGAAAAGAAAAGACAAAACAACGCAGCTAAAAAAATCAAGATAGGGATCTGTCTAGTGTTTACTTCAACATTTTTGACATTTCTCCCTTCTCCTGTTAAGAGTGCCCTTTAAAACCAAGCTTTCCACTTTGCTTTCTGTTCCTTTTGCGTAGGGCAGGTGATGTTTTGTTTTTTTCTTCCTTGAGACAGTCAGCTTGGTTTTGTTTTATTTACTTAAGTTTGAGTCTCTGCAATGACGAAAGCAGTCATTGAAATGCTTGATATTAACTCAGAGCCTCTTTGGGAAACCTGCACAGGGCACCAGAGGTGTAATAATAATATTTTTAAAGCTGATATTGCAGCCCTTTTTTTTAAAGCTTCATATCAATTTCTGGTTTCTCTTTGATATTTATGTACGATTCCCTTTGAAGCGAAACTACTATGTAAGGCACAAGACAGTGTGATCATTATCACTGATGATAAAGATGCAGATATTGCTATATAAAAATAATGGTTTTATGTAACGAATAAAAGAGAAGAGTTAATTAAAAGAAGACCATTGACACAGGCTTACTATCTACCTTTATTAAAAATGTAAATATCTCTTAAATGTGGAGAAAATTTAACTACTCAAAGATTAAAGATGATCTTATACTCTATGGAAAGTTTGATTCTCTGCTGGAAAAGTGCTCTTAGTCAAAAACAACTTCATATAACATATCACATTATACTGACAGTAATAGTATGTATCAGTCTACCTGTTTCACAGGTAGGGGGTTATGTTTCAATTATCTCTGTCTATCAGCAATTTAGAAGATATTACTTTTTTTTAGAGGTTTTTGCTACAGGGCACTTGCACTCGCCAGAGAGAGAGACAGAGACAGTGAGAGGGAGAGTACAAAATCACTTCCCCAGGGGAGAGAACCATGCCACAATCCCTTCTCCTCTATTCTCTTCCTGGGATCTTGGGCACGCATATACATGCAACCGGCAAGATTTTCAAGGCCTCAGGTCTGGGACTTGAACTGTGGTTTGCCATGTGGGAGTCCAGCAATGTAACCACTATGCCATTTGCTGGCCCAAAAGATATTTCTTTTAGGGGGTCAGCAGGTGGTGTGATGGTTAAGGGCACTAGGCTCTCACATGGCTGATCATGGTTCGAGTCCCAGACCTGGAGACTTGCTTTCTCACTTTCCTTTTCTCTCTTTCCTCTCTCTCTCTCTCTCTCTCTCTCTCTCTCTCTCTCTTTCTCTCTCACTCTGTCCCTCTATAGTAAAATTAAAATAAGTAAATAAATAAATAAAGTTAAATAAATAATTCTAAAAAAAGATACTACTGGGATCAGCAGTTAGTGTAATGGCTATGTCGCTGGACTCCCACGTAGTTGACTGCGGTTCGAGTCCCGGACCCGGCAGCTTAAACTCACGCCAGGCGAGTGTGCGTGCATGCCCAAGATCCTGAGAGGAGAATGGAGGAGAAGGGATTGTAGCATGGCCATCCCCCCTGGTGGGTGATTTCTCACTTTCTGTCTCTCTTTCTCTCTCTGTCTGTCTGGCGAGCGCACATGCCCTATAGCAAAAACCTCTCCAAAAAAACAAAGGAAAATATTACTTTTAAAGTTTTGATTAGGAGAATACTAAAGAAACACAATACTATCCTATTAGAAGCTTCAGAGATGCAGCCATTCATCAAATATTTATTGAGTGTGTGCTAAGCCTGGAGTTGGACACCTAAGTGATACACTTTAATTGTAAACAAATTAACATTATTCCTGCTGTCAAATAACATTCTAAATGCTTAGACATATTTATATAGAGAGTGATGAAAAAGTACTCATCTGTTTCTCATCATTTGTGAGCATCTTGAAAGTGAAGTATACTATGGATGTCCTTTAACATGATAATTGTTATTAAGTGCTTGACATAAAAAGCAGTCTATTCAGACTACGTATATCATATAAATTTAAAAATGAGATATGGAGACTATAAAAACAACTTGATAATGATGTCATGATAAGTCCTCTGACAGGGCATTATTAGGTAACATTTACTATAGTCTTAGAGACGTATAACTCAAAAATCAATTAGAATAAGGTTTAAATACACTGTCTTAGTATTTTCTTATTTAGCTTTTGCTTAAAGCAGAATTTATAATGATTACGACTGTAGGGTCTTGCATAACTTAAAAACACTTAGCATTATTTAAACTGAAGCCCTAAGAAACTGAAAAAAGAGGAAATTAAAATTTAACATTGAAAAATGGACAAACATGGTTAATTCAATGCAACTGTTTATCTCTGTGTAACAGCTTATCGGATTGTGAGAAAGGGCACCAACCACTTCTTTTCAGGTTCCTTTCATTATAAATCAGCCAGCAGCACATTCCCCAGATAAACAGGCTCCCTACTGCAGCCACATTCATATGCAGCTGGAGAATTGCAGTCTACAGTGGAAGCTCTCCATTCAGGTATGATGAGTGGTGTGTCAACTATAAACAAGCGTGTATAGCCCTCTCTACAGGCAACCTGCTCGCCAATGTTTTATTAATTGGTGCATTAATATAATCTCAGAGGTTTGCTGTGAATATAACCTCAGGAATATATGAGCAGAAAGCATTTCTATACTCTGCATATGCTAATATATATTTTCCTTCCTCTCTTAACTGCCTAGGGACTTGGTGTCAGAAATGAAATTCACTTTGACTCAATGAAGTAATAATTTATTGGGGGGGAGGGAAGAGGTATAGATGGGAGATGCGATACCAGAAACCATGCTCATTTTCCCCTAAAATAAACCCTTAAGTTTCTGAAGAGCTTCCGAGAGTGCTCAAAGCCTACACACCTAGCCAATACTGAGCAAAGTTAGAGTTGGTTCTCACACATGCAATTTGACCATGACTGTAATTTTCCAGCTGTCAGAATTATAGGCCATAAAAGACAAGGCCTTTGTTCTCTGACTGCCATTTTCAATTGAGTAAACAGAGGCTGAAGCCATATTGGGACTTTTAATAAGGAAATATATCATTGCATGGTTGTAATTCCTTATTTCTAGGGAAAGTAAGAAGCCATTTAGAGGTTATTATGTATGAGTAGTTGACTATTTAAAATCTAATTATTTATAGACGATTCAGCTTGAAATTTCTCCTTCTTATAACCTTCCACATTACTACAATTGTAAGGAGTTCTCCTAAGTGCTGAATTTCCATACATTTTGTACTACATTTATTATGAGGGTCATATTTTGTTTTAGATTTTATTTGCATAATTTAAATCTTTACTGGGGCCAGCAGGCGGTGTGGTGGTTAAGAAGCTAGACTCCCATGTGACTGACCATTTTTTGAATCTGAAATCTGTTAGCTTACTTTCTCACTTTCCCTCTCTGTCTCTCCCTGGTGAGAAAATGTGCCCTAAAGCAAACAAAGATAATAATAAAATTAAATTATACTAAAAAAATAAAATTCTTCGTTTTCCCCATTAGAATATAAGCTGCTATACATCAAGGGCTTTGCTTTAGATATTGTCACAGTTTCCACAGCACCTCACACAGAGCTGTCAAATGTTGATTAAATGATAGATTCTAAGTAGTATGTAATTAGAGAAATTGGCTAGGAGATTATAAAAAAATATTTAGAAATTCCACTTAGAAAATGAAGATCACTAAAAATGTTCAAAATGATGTTTTAATAGGTCAAAATTCAACTTTAACATTAGATAATTTTAGCTCTGATCTGATTTTTTGATGCTAAATTTTTGGTTAATTTCTAGGTGAAGAATAGTATTAATTAAAAGTGAAAAAGCTGAGAGAATATAGATAAACTAGCAATAGAATACATGTTTGCCTGAGAGAGATTAGGAGAAGTGGAAAGTAACACATCACATGATAGATTAAGTTTCTTGAAAGCATGAAGGACAGGGAAGAAGAGTGAAGGCCAGGTCCATGTACTAAGATTTGAAATTAGAGAATAGAGTACTGCTTTCCCTCACATTTCTTGAGTTTAAGGCTGTTTGAAATTCCATGATGTGTATATAATCTAAAATAACTAGAAAATTAGGTCAAAGAATGGGAATTAATTGATGAGACCCTGTCTTATGAGTATGTTTTATCATAAAGAAGATTTGAAAAGCCCAAGAATCAGGAGTAACTACTTTGAAGAGGGGGATACACCCAATTAGGATGATGAAGATGAAAAAGAGATGCTGATGACACCAGAAGGAGAAAAAGCTTGTTCACTACTTCATCTTGGACCAAATACATATATACAATTTTTATTAAATGACATCTTTTTTATTTTACCTTACAAATTTAGAAGAAAGTGTTTCTGAATTGGGCAAGTGGATTTAGAAATGTGCTAACCTTTGGTCCTTGCGGTAATTGCAGGTAATTTGCTTCCAATCAGTAGCATTAATTTGTCTGGTCACTCAATACAGAATATGTGAAAGATTTATGCACTTCTCTTTAAAGTGAATCTTTATTTTTCTAAACATCAAAGTGTGCAGTATTTTCATGTGTCTGTGCATGGGCATGTATGTGCACATATGTGTGTTTCTTTCTACTTTTACATCCTCAATATTTCCAATCTCATTACAAAACTTATAAGTTGAAGCCTCCACAAACATCCCACAGTCTACCTTTGTCTTTTCCTCTTAGAAGCTGCCAAGTCTGAGACATCTTTCTGGCTCCTGAGAACTAGTGATTTCAGGGGAATAAGTGAAATGAAGATTTTCCACTGATAATTCAGCCTCCAGCCCACAAACTCCAGTGGTAGGAAGATTTTCAAGCCTCCTGTCTCTGTCTCTCTCTATCTTCTCATTTTTTTTGGTAATTTTTCCTTTTTAAAAAATTTTAAGGTAAAGCATTTTCTTGACTTTCAGCCCCTCCTCTCACTTTATCTTGTTAATAATCCCCTCTCCTCCTCCCAACCCAGGAAAGGCAAGGGAGCAGGCCTCAGAAGAAATCTTCATGGCTCCTGAGAACTAGTGATTTTTCGCGGTGCAGAGTATGCTGTACCGTTTTCTAATATTTGCTTTAAAAAAAAAAATTAAAAAAATTTTGTTTTAGTTTTTTCTTCTTTTTTTCTCTATTTCTTGGTTGTTTTTGTTGCTGTTGTTTCTCTCTCTCTGTTTCCTTTTCTGCATGCTCCTGGATGCTCAGGAATATACTTCAAGTTTGGGAAGAAACACACTTTTCATCAGATGACTAGAAATCACTGCAGGGCCACAAGAAATATGGGAAAGTAAGAAAATACCTCTCTCCCAAGGGAAAAGAATAACTCCTCTTCATCCACAGATAGTTCAGTGGAAATCATGGAAATATCTGATAAGACATTTAGAACATTTAGAACATAAAGAATTTAGAACATTCATAATGGCGAAGCTAGCAGAGATGGAAAAGAAGAGAGAAAATGAGCTGCAGAAGAGAAAGGAGAAAGGGGCTGATGAGTTCCGGGAGGTGAGGAAATTCTTGGAAGATCTAAAAGAGAAATTACATATTTTACAAAAGAATCAAATGGAACTGTTAGAGATGAAGGCTATAATACAGGAAGTCAAAAATCTCCCTTGAAAGTATTAAAAGCAGACTAGATCATACAGAAAATAGAATCGCAGATGTAGAAGAGAAAATTGCTGACCTAGAAAAATCCAGCATGAAGACTGAGAAAATTGCCCAAAAATTTGAGAATAATATACGAGAAATACTAGATATCATCAAACTTTCAAACATCTGGTTAACTGGCATCCTAGAAGGTGAAGAGACTCATAAGGGCATTGATAATCTATTCCATGAAATCCTGCAAGAAAACTTTCCAAACCTAGAGAGGCACTCAAAGATCCAGTCCCAAGAAGTACAAAGGACCCCAAATAGAATCAATCCAAGAAGATCTTCTCCAAGACACATTATAGCCAGATTGACCAAAACCACAAAGACAAGATACTAAGACTGGCAAGAGAAAAACGGCAAGTTACCTACAAAGGTTATCCCATCAGACTAACAGCATACCTCTCATCGGAAACAATGTGAGCGAGGAAAGAATGGGAAAATATATTCAAAGTATTAAGAGAAAAGCAATTTCAACCAAGAATACTGTACCCAGCAAGATTATTCTTCATATGGGAAGAAAAGACAAGAACATTCTCAGATAAACAAAACCTGAAAGAATTTACCAGCACCAGACCAGATCTCCAAGAAGTTCTCTAGGGAGTGCTATATCAGGAAAATTAAATGTACTCACACAGAAATAAGAGTTCAAAAACTAAGAAAATGGCCAACTTAATCGTAGGGACAAGTCTGGAGTTGATTATTATATACCAGAATTCAATTGGGAAGCTCGAACCACAACAGAATATAGATTAAGTACATGAAAACTGAAGTGGTGAAATAGCACTCTGTGACTTTTGACTAAAATACTGCTACTTTTCTTCTAGGCTTTGTTGTCTGGTTTAAGAGTTTTTGTCCTGTCTTGAACTGTCAATAGGTTCATGTACCTACTATTTGAACAGAATACTAACCTGTTTTCAGGCTTTAAGTTTTAAGCAAATTTCCTTACCAATTCAAAACTGCTTTTCTTGAAATTACCAGCTGAACTTGCTATTGAAAGTAGTTAGAATATTTAAGAAATTGTGTGACCAGTAAAAGGTGGGGAAAAAAGGAATGGAAGACAACTGTAGACACCAGAGATAGTGTGAGAAGATGGTGGGAAAAGGCAGAGGGTTAGACATAGTGTAAATATATATATATATATATATATATATATATATATATATATATATATATATGTATATACATATATATATATATATATATATATGTGTGTGTGTGTGTGTGTGTGTGTGTGTATGTGTGTGCGTGTGTGTGTGTGTGAAACTAGAAATGGAAAATTATTGATGATAACATAAATGATTAAGCCACTATGCAGTATATTCTGGATGGGAAACAACTTTTTTGTATGCTGTGATGATGATTAGGGGATGAATGCAAATTAATTAATTTTAAAAAAGTTTCAGGAGGAAAAAAAACCCACAAAAACGATTTTTCTTGAAATTAAAAAAAATGTGTATTTGATGACTGCATTAAGCTATATAGTCCCAACTAGGTGCTATTTTATAGTGTGTTCATTCTACTCACTGAGGTTTATGCCTAAAGTCAGATTTGTGTTCATGGTTATGTATATATCAGCTGCACTTGCTATTGGAAGTATTTAGATTAATTAAGTTCATTAGCTAACAAATAAAATGGGGGAAAAGGCATAGAAAGCAACCATGGATACTAGAGACAGTGTGGGAGGAAAGTGAGACATGGCAGAGGGTGAGAGATAGGGAATCAAGGATGGCAAAAATAAAATATACAGGAAACAAGAAATGGAAAATTATTTGTTGACTATAACACGTATGTTGATGTGCTTAACTGGGCCAATATACAGTGTATTCTGGATGGGAAATCTCATTTTGTTTTCTGTAATGATGTATAGTAAATAAATGTAAATAAATAAATTTAAATTAAAAAATAAACAGAAAAAGAAGCTGACAAGTCTAATAGATGTTACAAGCTTATCAGGATGAACAGATCTTTTAGAAGCCAAACTTGTTAAAAAGCTTTCCTCTAGCTCTGGACAAAATGGAGAAGGGGAAAAAGTGGAGAATAGTATGCATGAGAACATTTTTACTGATTGGCTAACAAGTGGCTACTATTAATGATGTCCTGGATATATACAGTGCCTCATATAATGTTGAAGTGTTTAGCACAGCGAATTAACTCATCCTGCTTCTTGGTGAGAAACAAATTGTATTATCCACTGGTAAGTAGAGGAGAGAGAGGGAAAAAAAATGTAAATCAATTATTCAAGGCAATAGTCAGCAATCGATAAGGAATTAGGAATTAGACTTTACCATTATCATCTAATCAACTCTACAAAGAATACATTTATACATGCTTCCTCAAAAACATCACTGCCATTGGGGCCGGCAAGTGGCATGGTGGTTAAAGGCGCTGGACTCCCACATGGCCGACCATGGTTCAAGTCTCGGACCTGGTGGCTTGCTTTCTCACTTCCTCTCTCTCTCTCTCTCTCTCTCTGTCTCTCTCTGATCAAACTGGAAAATAATAATGATAATAATAATAAATAAAGTTAAAATAAAATAATTCTTAAAAAAAACCCAAAAAAACAAAAAAAAAATCACTGCCATATCTCTACCATTTCTTAGTATATAAATGATAAAATGTTTGAAATAGCACCACGTCTGCCTAATGCTAAATGAAATCTTTAGAATATCTTTAGTGGCCTTTTGCTATGGGGCCACATCATAGTAACTAGTATTCCACTTGCCTTCCTGCTAAAAATAACTATAAAAGTAAATAAAACATGGGAAGCAAACTATGATCCTTGAGAAGAAAAATCACATGAGGGAAACCCTAAAATTATCCCGTGAATTCCTCAGAATGCTGCATGGGGATACTTTCCTGTTGCAGAGCAGTGGTAGTTTACCAAACTAAAGAGGCAGAGATTAGAGTTCTCAGGTGCTAAAATAGTTGTAATTTGGGGGGCAGAAATCTGCCTGGAGGCAGTGCATAGAACAACTGTGTGATGCAGAGGTTTAGCTGGTCATAAACCAGGTGAATGTCTATGAAGGCTAGGAGATAGGTGTTTATGTAAAAAGTAATTTATATCTGAGAGATATTAGTGTTCCAATCCAGAAGAAGTGGAGAGACCAAATTAGTCACTTTGTATTATTAAAATCCCAGAAAAGCTATACTTTATGAATAAGGCCCAAGCTCTGGAATAAAGGCAATAACATAGGACTAAGTACAAAATAGGTCTGCCCTGATAAAAAATAAAATGAAGGGTAACAAAACTAAAATGAATCATTAATTATTTACCTGCTTAGTAGAACAAAACTGAAACTCTTAAAAAAAATGACATAATTAAGAGTACCTACAAATGTATATCCCACAATAATTAGCATATGGTCAAAGAATAACATATAGGGAAACAGAAAAATGTTGCTGACAGTCATTAAAAATAATAGGTCCTGGGACCAGCAGATAGTGTAAGGTTGTATTGCTGGACCCATTGGCTTAAAACTCAAGCTGGGTGAATATTCATATCTGCCCCAATTTCTGAGAGGAGAATGAAGGAGCAGGGATTGTGGTAAGGCTATCCCCGTAGGGGGTGATTTCTTGCTTTGTGTCTCTTTCTGTCTCTCTGGTGAATGTACATGCCCTATAGCAAACTCTCTCTTAAAAAAAAAGAAATAATAGGTTTAAAATGATCCATTTCTTTGCAATTAGCAGACAAGGACTTAAATAAACTATTACAAATATATTCATACTTAAATAAATTAATAAATAGATGGAGAGTCTCAGCAAAGAATGGAAACTATATTTAAAAAGCTATGAAAATTCTAGAGTTCCAAGACTATAGGTAAAATAAAAATCTCACAGGGGAGTAACAGATAGAAGATGGTAAAATAGTCAAAACATTTAAAGACAGATCTTTTTGAAATGATCTAATCTGACAAGAGAGAAAGATTAAAAAGAAATTGAACCAAAGCACAGGGGAAAGTTGGATAACATTAAGTGATCTAACACATGTATAATAGAGTTTCAGAAGAAGAGGAGAGAGAAGTAAAAAAACAGATTCGTAAAGAAAAAACACTTGAAGAAATAGTGGCCAAAAGTTACCCGAATTTGGTGATAAGCATAAGATTCCAGGACCAAGAAGTTCAGCCAATTCTAAGCTAAAGAAATGCTAAATATATTATTTCAAGGGAAAATGATAAATACAAATAAAACTACAAGTAGGCAAATAATAGTTAATAAAACTGAAAATAAAGGAAAAATCTTGAAAATAGTAAAACATCAAACATGTGCAAGGTAGCAACAGTATGAATGACAGTATCCTTCTTATCAGAAACAATGGTAGCCATATGAATGACAGTTGTAAAAATTTTGGTGGAAAAAACTGGTCAAGTATCACAAAATTCTATTTTAACGTATATTTCATGAATAAAGGTGAGGAATTGAGTGTTGTACACAGAGAGCTGGATCCCACATGGCCGAATGCTGATGGAGTCTTGGCCCAAGGCTTGAGGAACATGCTGAACATTTGTGTGTGTATGCCCCAAGTCCTGATGGGATGGAGAAATGGTCATGACACAATCATGACCATGATTGTGTCATGACCATGACCATACACAATTGCAGAGGGTGTCTCCTCCCTTTCTCTTTCTCTCTTCTTTGAAAGTCATGTATGCTTTGGCAATTAAAAAAAAAAAGAATGAAGGTGAAATAGAGATATTTTAGGTAACTAAAGCGGAGAGATTTCATTAGTAGGCATATTCTGAGAAATGCTAAAGATATTATTTCAAGGGAAAAGGAAAATCCAATCTATAGGAAAGAATAAAGAGCATCTAAATGGAAAATATGTGGGTCAGTATAGAATATCTGTAAGTCTAGCCAGTAGGTATTATTAGTTAACTTTATGAAAACTGTATTTGTCACAAATAAATAAATTCTTAAAAAGTCAGAAAGGATGAGTTCAATTCCCTTTTTGTCTATTTTATTATTGAATTTTCTCTCTCTCTCTCTGTATGTGTTTACATTTATCCCAAATCCTGTAAGTTGGAAACCATTTTAGTTCTTCTAGACTCCACCTACCAAAAGAATGACCCCATAATTCAAAAGCAATGCTTCTGAAAATAGCATTCAATTATTATTCTTTAATTTTATAACTGCTAATAGATCTGGTCAAGGCTTAAACTCAGCTGGTACATACTAGTATAGTTGTACTAGTTTCAACCAATTGGTGAATAGCCACTCCACCAAGGCCTTTGAATATTCTTCCACTCTCCTGGCTGTTCTTTCTCTCCTCCAGTATATGTCCAACTATCCCTCTCTCATCTCATGTTCTAAATTTCTTAATGACTCAGCAACTAAAGAATTAGATTTTTTATGGTCGAATCTTCAGGTTCTGGGGCCAGTATTATGGTTGCTGTCCATTTGATGCTAGTTGTCAAGATGTTTGAATATCTCCCCTGAATTGACTTGCTGAATAAGATACTAGAAATTGGAAAAGTTTCACTTTTAAACAAAATCCTCATGACCAAAAAAAGAAGTAGATTTTCCTTAGTAGTTTGACTGATCATCATCAACTTCTCATTTCACTATAATTTTCCTTTGGGAGCAAACACACATTTTTTTTTCCTAATGCCAGAGGGTGTGTATGTTCACCAGAGAGAGAGAGAAAGCACCCTCTATACGGTATTGTCATGTTGCAATCTCTTTTTCTCTATTTCTTCATCTTATCAGTATTCGTGGCATGCATGCATCTGTGCCCAGCATGTTTTTCACAATGCCAGGTCTAGAATTTGAACTGGGTCAGCCATGTGGGATCTGGTTCCTAATGTACCATGTTATAGGGTTGGCCCAACCATGTTTTCCTGAAGTGAGGTAAATGATTCCTGGCTGGTTAGGTGGCTGTGACATGCCTGACTAACCAGAGTGTCAAGTGTCCCTGGCTATAGCAATTGGTTCAGGGATGAGACTGTGACCAAGTCATTGCCAACCAAGCTAATTTAAGGACAATTTTAGGACTAACAGGAGAAAAGCATCCTCTTTCTGAGTGGCTTAAAAAATGGATATAAGCCCGTAGTTGGTGATGGCCATCTAACTGCCATAAAACAAGTGCCTGCCTGAAAATAAACATAGAGAAATGTAGAGTCAAGATATGGGGAAACAGTGAGGCCCAACAATATTATATGTACAGTTTAATACAGCTAAGATTTCCCAGTTACATGAGACAATAAATAAGTTTTTTTTGCTTAAGTTGGTTTGAAACTTTTTAATATTACTTGCTATAAGAGTACTAAATATCATCTATTTTCCTCATCCCCTTTCCATTAAATATAGTCAAATTTATTAAGTACCTACTATGCTAAAACTATGATTAAGGGCCAGCAGATGGCAGGGTGGTTAAGATACTGAACTCTCAGATGGCTAACTGCAGTTTGAGTCCTGGATCTGGTCACTTACTCTTTTACTTTCTCTCTCTCTCTCTCTCTCTCTGGTGAGAGATGTGCCCTGTAGCAAAATTAAAAATAATAATAATTATAAACATAATAAAATTTCAAAACTATGGTTAATGTTCTGCATAGATGATTTTATTTAATCCTACAAGTTTCTTCTTATGCTCTTCCACAGATTCCTGATACTGTCATGACCCTCTGGTGGTCCCAGGCTTCACAATGACTATTTTTTAAAAAATATTGATTTAATTTTATTTATTCATTCATGTATTTTAATTTGATCAGATAGATAGACAGGAAGGGAGAGAAAGAGAGAGAGGGAGGGAGGAAGGAAAGTGAGAAAGGAAGCCACCAGGTCTGGGACTTGAACCGTGGTTGGTCATGTGGGAGTGTCCAGTGCCTTAACCACCCTGCCATCTGCTGGTCCCCACAATGACTATTTATCATTGGTCTTTCGAGGAATTTAACTACTCCAAAGTCTTTCCTTCCTCATTCTCTTATCTGAATTTCATTTTCTCAATTCTTACTTATCACAAATTAAGTCTTCTGAGTATTAAGTCATCCATTTTTTAGCACATTAATCCAAGTTAATTTGTTGCTCACTTAGGGATGATCAAATTTTTAAGTGGACCAAAGTATTGGCTAAAAAAATAGGAATAATTTTTTTTTGAGAGGTTTTTGCTATAGGGTGCGTGCACTTTGCCAGACAGACAGAGAGAGACAGAGAAAAAGAGACAGAAAGTGAGAAATTACCCCCCAGGGGGCTGGCCACGCTGCAATCCCTTCTCTTCCATTCTTCTCTTGAGATCTCGGGCACACACACATACGTGCTTGGTGTGAGTTTTAAGCCACCGGGTCCAGGACGCGAACCACAGTCAACTACATGGAAGTCCAGTGACATAGCCATCACACTAACTGCTGGTCCCAAAAATAGGAATAATTTTTAACCATGGAATTTTAGAGACCTCAGTATACTGGTAGTTAAGTATCAAGAACTAATTGATATTCTTCAATTATAACACTTATGAATCTCATATTCTTTTTTTTGGAGAGGTTTTTGCTATAGGATGCGTGCATTCACCAGAAAGACAAGAGAGAGACAGACAGACAGAAAGAGAGAAATCACCCCCCGGAGGGATGGCCACACAACAATCCCATCATCTTCATTCTCTCCAGATCTTGGGCACGCTTGCAAATGAGTTTAAGCCACCGGGTCTGGGACTCGAACCGCAGTCGACTACATGGGAGTCCAGTGACAAAGCCATTACGCCAACTGCTGGTCCCTGAACCTCATATTCTAATACAAGCAACTTGTCTATCAAATA
Source organism: Tupaia tana (assembly GCA_026018925.1). Lineage (NCBI taxonomy): Eukaryota > Metazoa > Chordata > Mammalia > Scandentia > Tupaiidae > Tupaia > Tupaia tana. Next base: position 60,703,869 of record JAKSZU010000003.1, on the reverse strand, counting down.
CAGATTTCAGTTGTAGAATAATTCTGACCTCAGATAGTCTAATAAATGCCATTGGTAAATTGTCTCTAACATGGTGGAGGTCTTACAGTCATTTAAAAGACCTTACAACGTTTTTATCTTTAAGTTCTGCTCGATGAAAATTTTGGGGTAAAATCATTAATATGCTGTAGTTGGCTGGTAGAAACTCTCAAGAGCCAATTATGCATACCTCCATCCAAGTCTGTGTTTAGTGGCTCCACGTTGGAAGCTTAAAATTGGCCATGGTGGGAATATTTATTGTACATCACAGAAATCAGCAAACACTACTCTCCCCACATGTCTTCAATATCTGGTTGTTAAATATTTGCCAGCACACCACTGGTGGTAAATTTAACAATGTACTTTTAAAATTCAGTCCTAGATAATCAGGAAGAGCCTGGGAAAGCAATACCACATGCCTTAGATCAGTGTCTTTCTAGCTGCAGATCAAATTTTCACAACCCCTACTGATGTGTGATCTACTTTAGTAGATTGCAATGAGCATTTTAAAAGAAAGCAAGAGAATTTAGACTATAATAGAAAATATCAAAAGACTGATCTAAGTCATTATGTGAAAAGGGTGAATATTGTTTTCTAAAACATTCTTGTTGAATATCTGGTTGTCTATGCATGTTTGTTCTGAATCATGATGTAAAATAATCTCTTATCAAGTAAAGGCTAAGAAAACGAGTTTAAAAGCTACTGTTTTAGAATTTGTGCTCTGTGGTCAAATGCCTTAACCTAACTTCATGACCTCAGCATGGGCCACCTCTCTACGCCTCATTTCACAGGCGCGTAAAATGAAGACAATAACAGTGCTTATTTTATGGCATTATTTTAGGATTAAGTAAATATTACATAACATTAGCTCAATAACTGCGAGCTGTTATAATTTACTACATATGACAATGGTACATATTTATGGAGTATAATATATATTATTAAAATAAGGGCAATTAGCATCTGCTAGTTCTTATTAAGATTATGGTTAGGGTAATTTGTCAATGACTCCTGTGAAAGTTGGGAATATTCTTTACTCTTCACAAAGTCACGGTGGTCCAAAGCCGCTAGTTCCAGGGTTGGATAACTTTAACTGTCCAGTCAGTCTTTCATTCCTCACTGAGGGCCAAGCACTTGCTAAGCATCCTCTCACATCCTGCCTTTCTTCTTGTTGAAGGTATGTGACCCTGCGGACCTGAGGAATTGCTGGTTGTCTGAATGATGCCAAGAGGAACTTTAGCTCCAAGATAGCAAATTCTTAATTGTTCAAGTTTTTGTGTGTAAAATGCCATAAAACTCCAAGAGAGATGGAAAGTTACCACCCAAAAATTATGCTCATAGCAAGTTAATTTATTCTGTTTCTCCAGACTTGATCCCCTCCTGCTCATTGTATTGATATATATATATATATATATATATATATATATATATATATATATATATTATTTTCACGAGAGAGGAAAAGAGACAAGCACTCTCCACAAAATTTCATTCAATGGTTCTTCCCTCCCCGACTCTCTGAGCCTTCCAAGACAGCTGGGATCATAGATGCATGTGCCCCACATATACAGGTCAACAAGGGAACTGAATTCATGCTCTTCCATATGGATCCAGCCTCACCTTAGCACTGTACAAGTGAGCCAGACCTATGTTGAGTTTTGCTAAGAGAGGGATGACCATCTCTTATTTGAGTCAGTCTGGATTAGGACATTAATTCACTCTTAAGCTATGAGTGGAATATCTTTTAGAATTCTGTCAACCAAATAGTCTCTTACTTAATTTTCCTTATCCCGAGGTATTAGTGACTTTAGCTACGGTGGGTTTAAGGCCTCTGTAAAAATGACTAGTCTTTTAACTCTATGACAATGACTGTAATAATGATTAGTCTTTACATTTCATGGAAACTACTGCATTTGAACCAACCAGTCTGAGCTGCCTTTTGCCCTCTTATCACTCTTGCCTGCCTTTTAGCAGGAATTGATCTCTACTGTTTTTGTTCGTGTCCAAATGTAGGAAGTGCCCAAAATATAGCTGTTACTTGAGACATAGATCTCCCACTAGCAGCACTAACGTGTGTCTTATATAGCTTTGAACTTTTAAACTGGCTCTGATTTTATCTGTGCTTTAAAAAGACTAAGTATAACTCAAAGCCATAATATAACACAGCTTCAAGGTTTGCTTTCCTTTCTCCCCATTACACCCAAGTTATCAGCAGGAAATTATGGTATTCCTGTTATACAAGGGCCCATTTCCCCAGTTAATAAAGAGAGATCTAGACCCCAAAGAGTGCATGCTATGTGAATCTGTTTATATAAAAGCCTAAGCCAAACAAATATAATGAATGGTATTGGAAATCAGGCTGAATTTTACTATTGGGGATGTTGGAGTTTAGTAACTAGAAAAAAGTATGTGAGGCTTTCTTGAGCAATGGTTAATTTCTGTTTCTTGAACTGAGTTCTTATTTCATAGGGGTTTTCAGGTTTTATTTATTTACTTTTTTTAAAGAAGTTTTTGACTCAGGGTATGTGCACTTATTGGAGAAAGGGAGACAGTGAGAAGGAAAGTGAGAAATCACACCCCCCAGTGGAGATGACCGTGCCACAATCCCTTGTCTTCCATTCTTCTCCCAGGCTTTTGGGTATGCATGCACATACACCGAACATGATTTTGAAGCCACCAGATCCAGGACTCAAACCTGGGCCGGCCATGTGGGAGCCCAGCAATGCCAACTGCTGGCCCCTGGGGCATTCGATTTCTAAAACTCATCAAGCTATACAATTATGATAGATGCATTTTTTTGTATATATATATATATATATATATATATATATATATATATATATATTACATTTAAATGAACATACTGGGATGAAGTGAAAAAGAATGTTTGGTGAGGCTGTATATTTTTTAAAAGTGATTTTATATGACAAATTAGCCACCAGGGTATTAGCACAAACTTGTAACTGTAGGCTATTAACACACTAACTCTGATGACACAATTCCCTAGTGCCTGGTGAGAAGCTCTAGTGTAAAATGAGGTGTACCTCATTGCAAGTGAGTAATGGCCATGCAGAGGCCTCCTCATTGTAATAGCAAGCCAACCACGTTGTTTTCCTTCTCGCATTTAAGCAGAAACTAGGACTCTGAGTGTAAATCATAAATATACCCATCACAGCCCGATTTTGAGTACTTGCAACTTTATAGTTTAGGCTCAGTGGGATTAGAAAAGTGAAGAGTGAGTTCTAATCAAAAGAGCTGTGGGGACCAGCAGTTAGCGTAATGGCTATGTTGCCAAACTCCTACGTAGCCGACCGCAGTTCGAGTCCCGGACCTGGTGGCTTAAATTCACGCCGAGCACGTGTGCGTGCATGCCCAAGATCCCGAGAGGAGAATGGAGGAGAAGGGATTGCGGTGTGGCCATCCCCCCTGGGGGGTGATTTCTCACTTTCTACCTCTCTGTCTCTCTCTGTCTTTCTGGCGAATACACACGCACTATAGCAAAAATTTAAAAAAGAGCTGTGCTTCAGGCCTATTCTGCAGTGAGACAATTGTTGCTTTCAAAGTCTGTGCTCTGAAAAGTGGATGAAAAAATATTTGGCTTTATTATGTTCCAATGTTCAAGTAATTGCTTGATAATTAAAAAAATATATATATATATAGCTTATTGCACCTATTATGTGCCAGGGCCTGTGGTAGCATCTAAGGATATAAGGATAAGTTGGGTAGATTGGTACTACATACAGTAAAAATCTGGCTTCTCCCAACTCTGATAGCAACCAAAAGCTACATATGCATCATAACTCAAATTTATTTTGTCAGTGCACTCCAGTGTGACAGATTCCTACCTTCATTGTCATAATTGGTTGCTTCTACTCTATGGTTTGGGATAGAGGCCCTTTTCAAAGGGGGACAAACTATCATGACAGGAGCTGTAAGGAATTTAGATTTTTACTGCTCTTTCCAGGTACAGATAGCCTTTGAGTGTAACTACCTTCCACAGTGATGCCTGATACCATTTTAGACAACTGGAAAATGGATGCCAATGTAGATTGATTCACTGGCACAAGGCCAAAATGCCTGTCTATAGGTAGCATCCTGAGACTATGCCACAGGTATCTGCTTCTATTATTTCCATCATACTCCGTATTTATGGTGACAGTGGGCTCCCATATTTTAAATGCTCATAAATAACTGTATAGGAACTTGGTTTTAATTATCCTTCCAATACTATTTTTTTGGGTACACTGATTTTGTTTTTCCTGTATTCAGGCTTTCACCAAGTCCTGACTGCTGCCTTGCTCACAGTAACTCCAAAATTGGCTTTCTTTTCTTCTTTTGCTATTGTCGGATAACATCAACCTTTTATCGATCTTTGTTTCTGACTGCTGCGCCCTGCTTCTATTTGGATTTCACGCATCATCCTTCTTCTGTCCACTTAGTCTATTCAAGATACAGCTCTAAACCTGAATTCTTTACCTGTGGTCACTTGAATAGACTCGAGTATTTCTTGTCGCCCTAAATTAAGCCTCAGCATCATGATTTTAGCACTTCATCCATTCACTTGTCTCTTCTTCGGTCCATTTTCTGTAGCTGCTAAGAAACAACAAGAACTGTTTATGCTTTTCCTTTTTATCCTAACTCAGCATATTTATCCAAGTCCAGATAAGATAATTTGGTTGGTTAGCTCATAGGACTATAAACTATCATTTGGTCTGTCCAAGTGGTATTCCAGAGAAAACTTGTGTTAGATATTTGGCCAGAGTCTGTGTCACAAAAGCATACTGTTGGTCATAAAGTAAACTGTGGTACAAGTTAATTGGCAAACTTTGCACAAACCAGTCACCAGCTAACCTTGTCAGTTCTGGCATATCTGTGTAGGTTAGTGTGGTCTATTTTTAAGATGAATAGTGTATTCCCAGGCATATAGTATATTTATGATAAATATTTGTTGACAAAGTAAGTAAATGAGTACTTTCTTTTCTTTTTTTGGATGTTACAATAAATCTGTTTTTGTCCTCACTAAATCCTTCATCCTTGAATGGAAAAAGTAGGTTACATTTTATTTTGTATTTTTTTCAGGTTTTTGCCATAGGGTATGTGCACTTGTTGGAGAAAAAGAGACAGAGGGGAAAAGTAAGAAATCACCCCCTGGATGGGAATGGTCATGTTACAATCCCTACTCCATTCTCTCCTTCTAATTTTGGACACGCATGTACACTCTCCTGGCATGATTTTCAAACCTCCAGATCTAGGACTCAAACCACGGTCAGCCATGTGGGAGTCCAGCATCTTAACTACTATACCACCTGCTGGCCCTAACATTTTATTTTTTTAATTCCTATGCAAGTTGCTTTACATATGCTCTATGCCAAGATTTTACTCTTCCCAAGATTTCTGTTGTAAATAGATGACTAATACTAGTTGTTGGACAAACTTAAGTATTACTTGATCAGGACCCCTCAGTCACCAAGTAGTAGAACAGATCTGCTTGAATGCCAGTTCTTTTTTTTTTTTTTTTTTTTTTTTTGGGAGAGGTATTTTTTGCTATAGGGCGCGTGCACTTGCCAGACAGACAGAGAGACACAGAGAGACAGAAAGCGAGAAATCATCCCCTAGGGAGGATGGCCATGCCGCAATCTCTTCTCCTCCATTCTCCTCTCGGGATCTTGGGTGTGCATGCACATGTGCCCAGCGTGAGTTTAAGCCACCGGGTCCGGGAAGTGAACCGCGGTCGACTATGTGGGAGTCCAGTGACATAGCCATTACGCTAACTGCTGGTCCCCTTGAATGCCAGTTCTCTGACTTTTCTTTTATAACTCCCTTCCTTTGAGAATTGTGCCCTCATAGCCTAGAGGACTCTAAAAAGTAGATAAGGTAATATGTCATATTAGGCACCTCCTGTGACTTGTTTCTCTGGTGCTCCTCTTCTTCAACATATTTGTGTTGGCTTCACTTAAATCTCTACAATATTATTGTCTCAAAAATATTTTGTCTCAAATCTATAGATGTTCTAGGTAGATTCAGGAGAAATTTTTTCTAGGCCATGACACTTGGAAACAATCCTGACTAGGGAGGAGACACCTTCGAATGTGAATTTGTTTCCACACCTGTTATCTATTAGCCTTCTCATGGAGGCTACTTTCGGAGCCAGATCCATTCACTGTCCAGATGTTTTTAAACGTGTGGCTTAGCACAAGGCATTTGCACCTTGCTGTTTAGCATACATATGGGGTAATAGCCTCAGGGAATTTTCAAAGCCCTGAACTGCAATTCCTGTGAAACTGCAGACAAAATGATCCCAGGGGTTTGGATTCAGAACTGCCCAAGCATCCCACTCCTAAGCCTCCCAATGACCCATTTCACAATGGGAGGGCTGCCGCTTTATGGGACCTGCAAGATGTCATCTAAAGGATTCTATTTTACATGATGCCCAGAGGAAAGCAATGCCTAGGGGAAAACATATCTTGTTTAAAAATATTTTTTCATAGTAAGAATTAGAAAATGAGCACTGATCTTTTTGTATACAAAATATTACCTTATATTTAACTTTAATCTGCACAAAGAATGATCACAAGGGTTTCCTTGACTATTTTTGAGGTTGCCTGAATTTTGCATAATAATCCATTGCTAGGATGTTAACATCTAATATCTTTTTTTTTGAGGGAGATTTTTGTTCTAGGGTGCATGTACTCACCAGAGAGACAGAGACACAGAGAGACCCCCCTGGGGGGGGGCTGGCCATGCCATAACCCCTTCTCCTCTGTTCTCCTTTTGGGATTTTTGGCATACATGCACACATGTCCAGCATGAATTTCACGTCATGGGGTCCAGGAATCAAACCGCAATTGGCATGTGAGAGTCCAGCGATGTAACCATTACATCATCTTCTGGTTCCAACATCTAATGTCTTCTAAATTATATTTTTGTGTTGATTTGAATATGCACTTAAATGCTTACTCTTGATCATTCTTCTAGAATGTATTATTATTATTATTAACTGTTGAGTTTTGACATATGGGGCGTTAAGGACAATGACACTCTATTTTGGCCTTAGTGAGCCAAAATGAGAAGGTAGTATTCTTTGGGGGTTTTGTTTGATCTTATGACAGTCAGTGAACAATAGGACCGTAGCCTAATTCTTCCAAAATTTCACTGTATACTTTTTTTTCTTAATTGCCAGAAGATGAGGGCAATTGTCAGAGTGACAGAGAGAAACAGAGGGAGAAAGCACCCCCTGACTCCAGTGAGGTATGTCATGCTAGATCCTTTCTCCTCTCTCTTCCATCCTATCAGTATTTTGATCACTCATGCACATGCACCTAATGTGTTTTGTAAGCATCTGGGGTCAGTCCTTGAACCAGATCCATGTGGAATCTGACCCCCTTAATCTCTGCACCACTGGACCAGCACAAATTATGCCTCTCAATGTGCCAATTATCATTGCTCCTTCCTCCAAATGGCCTCTCTCCTGCACCAAAACTAAATCTGAGTATTTATAGATTATAAAATCTTTTAGTAAGAAAACTAAGATATCTAGCCCAACCCTTGGATCTTCTCAATTTTCCTGTGAAGAATCTGAATCCCTGGGGAAAGGGATTATCCAATATTTCTGTGATAGGGTCTTGCTTTAAAACTTATTTAAGGGCTCTTGCCCTGGATGAAATCTAGTCTGCACATGGTGCGTATTTGGAAACATCTGTGGATATAACCCACTGTGCTCGGTTTTTCCAATATGTGTTCTTCTTCCAGCTAGAGACCTGTGACTTTTAGAATTTAGAATTCTTGCTGGTATTTTCCTTCCATTAGACAATATTATCCCTTCCTGAGGGGACAGTTAGTTAAAGAAAGAGTCAGGGGTGCTGATGTGGATAAGCCTAGGCAGAAAAAGAGGTATTCTGTTGTTTAATCACAGGGACTGATGGCAACCAGCTGCAGGAAACATACAGCGTGTATTAGCCACATGCTGCTGCTCTGAAAACAATGGCAAAAAGGGAAAGGTTAAAACAAAAGCAAAACACAAAATAATAGATATAGCCACAGGCTATTTCCTGCCAGGTGAGAGAGGGAAAAAAAAAAAAAAAAAAAAAAAACCAACAATGTTTTATTGCAGAAGGTAACTACCTCAGTATACTGAGCTTTTGCAAAAAAGAGAAGTTAACCACAGGGAAGCAGGAAAAACAACTGTGGAGGGGAAAGGACTACAGAACACTAACTGTTCCCTGCACAAACGTTGGCTCCAGGCTGTGCTGTGTAGTGGGGTGTGAAATCACAATTAACAGAGCAAGGGTTTTGTAAGTGAGCCGAAGCTGCTGCAAATTACATCCTGCTATTAGCTGCTTTTAGAACAACTACTTAGAACAACTCCATGTTTATTAGACTGTGATATGTTCTTGAAGAAATCATCAATAAAAACAGTTGATCATAGTTATACTTACTGTGTTTATATTTTAGATCTGAACCATTTAGGATGTTTACTAGGGTGGGATGTAGAAGCAGGAAATAAATGGAGATGAACTGACCAGCAGAGTCAATGGTACCCAAGCATTCCAAAAGAGTCTCCCTGAGGTTTTTATTTATCTGTTTGTGCATGTTTGGTGAAGATCGTGTCTGGACACTATTGACTCTGGTTTAGGCTAAAACTTTTTAGTATCTGATGATGTGGACAAATGGATGGGAGCTCAGTGACCATACCAAACCTACATGCAGTCTTCAAAAATTTGATAGAAAGTGGGAATTATGAAAAAACAATGCAATTGGAGTAATGGCTATGGGACCAGCAGTTGGAGTAATGGCTATGTTGCTGGACTCCCATATAGTCGACTGTGGTTCGAGTCCCAGACCCGGTGGCTTAAACTCACTCTGGGTGCATATGCATGCGTGCTCAAGATCCCGAGAAAAGAATGGATGACAAGGAATTGCGGTGTGGCTACCCCCACTGGGGAGTGATTTCCCGCTTTCTGTCTCTGTCAGAGAGAGACAGAGTCTTTCTGGCGAGTGCACGTGCCCTATAGCCAAAAAAAAAAAAAAAGAAAAAAGAAAAAGAAAAGAAAAAACAATGCATTAATTTTCAAAATGATTTTTGCATTGAAATAAACTTGTACTTATTTCCATATTTTCCACAAACTTTTAGAAGTGCCCTCATATGTAAAGAACAGAGGTTTGAGTTTATGTAGAAGTTTAAAGATATTAAATGTCACAAGTGCCCATATAATAGACTTTCATTACAATGAAAGGGTCTTGGGGCTGACAAGTGGTATGGTGATTAAGGTGCTGGACTCCCACATGGCCGACCCTAGTTCCAGTCTTGGACTTAGCAGCTTGCTTTCTCACTTTCTCTCTTTCTTTCTCTCTTTTTCTCTCACTCTCTGTGTCTTTCTCTGGTCAAATTAAAAAAATAATAATAATCAAATGAAATTTTAAAAATTCTAAAACAGGGGCTCATAGAAAAGACAGCTAAATTTAACCATTCCACAATGTACATATACTTTAAAACATCATGTTGTACATGACAAATATGTGCAATTTTACAAATCAATTAAAAAGTTAACTTGAAAAAATAAATTTGAAGGGAAAAAGAAGAAACTATAGTTTAAAGTGTAAAAATTAAATCCACTATCAATTTTCTCCTCAAATAATGGCTTTGAAATCCTTTTTTATTCCCTAAATGTTTAGAGCGTCTATTATCATTTATTTTGATACATGTGAGGGTTTAGAAGCTGTAGTAGGGACCAGCAGTTAGTGTAATGGCTATGTCGCTGAATTCCCAGGTAGTTGACCGTGGTTCAACTCCTGGACCTGGTGGCTTAAACTCACACTGGGCGTGTGTGAGTGTGTGTGCCCAAGATCCTGAGAGAAGAATGGAGGAGAAGGGATTGCAGTGTGGCCATCCCCCCGGAGGGTGATTTCTCACTTTCTGTCTCTCTGTCTCTCTGTATTTCTGGTGAGCACACATGCCCTGTAGCAAAAACCTCTAAAAAAAAAAAAGCTGTAGTAAAGAGCACATTCTATGGATAAAACATTGTTTTGTTGAATATACAGAAACTTAGTTAAGCCAATGTGGCTTGTAATTACCTGGCTCAAGGGTGCCTTGCTTGTGTTTTTCTCAAGATAATTGGATTTATAATGGGATCATGGACATGGATATGTGAAAGGGAACTTACAGAAAAAAATCTCTCTTCCAATTCCCCTGTGGGCTTGGAGTCTTTGACCTTCTCTACATTTTTCTTTTTTTTTTAAGAATTATTTTATTTGGGACCAACAGTTGGCATAATGACTAGGTCGCTGGGCTCCCATGTAGTCACCCGCAGTTCGAGTCCTGGACCCAGTGGCTTAAACTAATGCCAGGCACGTGTGTGTGCATACCCAAGATCCCGAGAGGAGAATGGAGGAGAAGGGCTTGCAGTGTGGCCATCCCTCCGGGAGGTGATTTCTCGCTGTCTCTCTGTTTGTCTCTCTCTTTCTGGTGAGTGCACGTGCCCTATAGCAAAAACCTCTCCAAAAAAAAAAAAAATTATTTAACTTTATTTATTTATTTACTTACTTACTTACTTACTTATATTAATTTGACCAGAGAGAGAGAAGAGAGGGAAAATGAGAAAGCAAGCCACCAAGTCCGGGACTCAAACCGCGGTCAGCCATGTGGGAGTCCAGCACCCTCAAACACCATGTCACCGACTGGTACAAGACCTTGTCTACATTATTAAGTCACTTGATATCAAAGCCAGAACTAGAACTAAGTTTGTGACCCCAAAATCCTCTTTGAGCATGTTATTTTCACTAATAGATGTCCATCTTCTTCCCCACGCCTGATCTGCAAAGTCAGGATAGAATTGACTTCAGAATCAGAAGGCGGTATAAGACCCTTGAATCCTCCCACTTTTTATCAAGCCAAAGTTGTGTGATATTTGCCAGCTCTAATATTCGAAGAAGCTTATTCCAAACAATTTGCTTTACCCAAGAATTACTGCAGGTACCACCGAATCTTTGGCTAATATTCCTTTGGAGTATAAACCCCATGAAATCAGCTTTCCCAAATTTTGATATGAACATATGCTTCTGGGTAGGAATTCATACAAGTTTAGAAAGAGAGAGAAAAGTGATGAAGACCACGACTGGGTTGTGATGAGTTATGTGGCCTGAGAAATCTCTGGGCTTTAGTTTTCCAATTTGTAGAACAAAGGGATAAAACTGAATGATATTTAAAGTAGTTTCTAACTTGTATAGTTTTTTTTTTCCCATTCTAACTTTATAATTGACAAATATTTCAGGAATTCCAGCAGCCTAGCTGCTTAATTTTGCAACACTCCTCTCTTCTCTCCAATCCAGCATAGATTTCTATCAAAGTGATTTAAAGTGTATATAAATACATATATGTGTTTGTGTGTGTGTGTGTGTGTGTGTGTGTGTGTATTCCATTTTTCTTCTCCACTGGTAGAGTGGAGATTTTGCCCATCCTGCCAATCTTTTTCACTAGTCCACTGCCTTCCAACCCTGTTAAGAATGGAACACAAATAAAGTAGTCACAAAACATGAATAAGAGAGCCAGAAGAGGAAAATATTAGCAAAACATGCTCAGTCACTCAATATTATTGAGAGATATTTATTCCTAATGCATATCCACAAGAAAGTTTATATCTTTGGCAAAATTAGAAGAAAAGAGAGGAAAAGGAAATGCTTATCAAGGGCCTACGTTGTTGTAGGCAAGGGACTAGAAACATGCTTTTATTTCCAATATTCTGTGGTCTTCAACATTCACCCTTTAAAACAAATATTAATGCTCTTACATGTTGAACATTCAAAATACAGAGGTGAATGAGTCAAAGTTTTTGTCCCCAGTAAGCTGCTCATTTAGTAAGGTAGGCCCATTACCCTTGACTTTACATAAAAGAAATTCCTAGCCTTTGGAAGAATACAAATTTTTTGTTTTAGAAATTTGAAATGTATTTCTTTAATAAATAATTTTTAATCCATGAGTGGCAGAAAAATTGAATGTTGAGACCAGCAGGTGGTATCGTGGCTAAGGTCCTGGACTCCCCCATGGCCAACTGCACTTCGAGTCCTGGACCTGAAAGCTTCAAAATCATACCAAGTGCATGTGCATGCCCAAAATCCAGAGAGGAAAGTCAAGAAAAAGAGATTGTGGCATGTCCATCTCCCTGGTGGGTACTCTCTCTTTCCCTTTCAACCTCTCTCTTTGGTGAGTACTTGTGCCCTATGGCAAAAACTTTAAAAAAAGAAAAGAAAAGAAAAGAAAATTGTGCATGCATACATTTTACTATAATGAAGATAAAGGCTCACTTTCCTAGTCTTCTAAGTTCTCAGTGAGCAACTCTGCAGAAAGGTATGCACCTCACATTGTAATTGGAAGCTTGGCAAGATGATGTGACTTCTCTAAGGGCATAGAGTGAGATGCCAGTGAGCCCTGGATCCAAGGTGTCTGGGAAAGATTTTTCGTTTTATGGTTTTCACTTTCCTGACTGTTTAGTTAGATTTATTTTTAAAAAGTTTTTTGGTACCCAAGTTTCCAGCTTTGGGAAGTGGTGTTTCAAACCTGGAACTGCCTTCTTCAAGACTGCCTTCTCTAAGGTGGGTAAAGGCAAAGATGACAGAATCCTCTCTCTCTATCCTTTGCCCACTGCCACATTCTACTCAGCAGCATGGCTGTGATTAGATAAAGTGCACCTTCCATTCCCTCAGAGGCTTGGGGGACATGTGCCAAGTCAAATAGACTTTATCTCAGTCAAGCATTGCCTTCCCCTCTGCTGTGGCCCAATGCCCAGACATTTTGCTGCTCTTTAAGAAAGCCAACTGGAGAAGTTGACCTACATGCCAACACTGGGAAAGTTATGAGATTGGAGGGAAATTTCCAAAAGATAAAATATGCAAATGAGAAAGCCTGACTTCCTTTATCATACATCAGCCACTCGGCACTCTGGACCATGAAATGCCAAGATAGCCAGGGTAACCTAATTGGGCTGCATTGAAGAGAAACAGCATGGCAGTTGGCTAGGAGTGTAAAGTAAAGCCCATTTCTGCCTCTTCTGAGTATCATTCTGTGCACTTTCAAGATTTCTTTCTTTCGTGTCGTCTTTCTTTCTTCTGTATCATGTTCTATGTGATAGAGGATCTATCTCAGCACTTGTTTCAGTCACCATACTGAAGTTCCTGTGAGTTTCTTAATAGCATATTCAGTCTTTATTCACCTGTTCATGTACTAGAATGTTGACACACTGCCTGGCACACAGTAGGAGTTTGACTTACTTCTGTGATGCTGGTGCTCCTCCACACCAGAGTATTGTTGCAGATATGGGAACAGGAGGCTGGGAGCTTCCATTATGCCCCAGTGGTAACCCATGTCATGAGGCCTGTTGAATAAATTGAGCTACTGCTCTTAAACCTCAGGCTTTTGTGTGTAACATTTCTCCTTGGTGATGCCTAGTAGTGGAAAGTTTTTCATGATTTCCTGCACAGCACACAATTGACAGCATAGTTCTCTGCAATTCTTTTAGGGCCCTAGAATGTCTGGGAGAAGCACCAATCTCCTTTCAGGCTGCTACAGAGGGCAAGAGTTTCTTTCATAGCATGCCTGGTACTACATCCTTTGAAGAAAAGTCTGAGCATTCTGTAATGCAGTGCTTGGGATCATCCCGGCAACAGCACCTTCCAAGCAGGGAGTGTGAGTTGTGCTGATGGACAGGCATAGGAGGAGGCAAAACTGGGTGTGGGGTATACTTTTTCACAGTGGACTTAAAAGGAGAAGAGCTAGATTGGAGAGCTAACATTGCCAGTTTCCTTTAAGATCTTAAGAAAGGATGAGGGGGCTGGCAGGTGGCATGGTGATTAAGTACATGGAAGTCCAGCAACATAGCCATTACACCAACTGCTGGTCCTAGACCCTTTGTCTTCTTATCTCCTCCCAGTTGATGTGAATTTCAAATCTGTATTAAACCTCTTTTCTTAGAAAAAATAAAAAAGATCTGGATACCTCTTTGTGTCTCGGATTTCTCATTTGTACAATGATACTAATAAAATTTTATTTATAAAACTTAATAAGATAAGCCTTTTGAATGTGTTTTGTAAATGATTAAAAAAACAATTTCAGTAAAATATCGTTATTTCATATAGCTCTCTTCACAGGGAATTACATTTGGAAGTGGTTTGAGTTAGACTTGAAACATTAGTGCATTATTGTGTGTGTGTGTGTGTGTGTGTGTGTGTGTATGATAGATTTGGAGGAGGGGCTGAACACTTTCTTCTAGCCCATAGAAATCCTAATCCATACTATCTCACTAGGTCTGTAGTTCTACTCTTCTTTATACTCATGAGCCTTTTATTATAACACAAATTCCACTGGCAAAAGTAATATCACAAATTTTTTTTCAATCAATGGAGGGCATTTTGAATGCACGGGGTGAATGATTGCTATAAAAGTTCTAAAAACAAATGCTGTCAACTTTGTCATTTTTCCCTGATCACAGGGAAAGGTTAGGGTTAGGGTTTGAGATTGAGTCTCAGAATAAGAACAATATGTGCAGCTTCAAGGTAGAAAAAAATATAAGATATGAACTCTTATAGATAAGTGTTCTTAGAAGGGAAGAATAAAGGACCAAAAAAAACTACCAATCTCCCCACCCCTGCCTTTTGTGTGATTTCCCAGAAAACATGTTTTCTTGGGTTGCTTACAAGTGTCTCTGTGGGTAGCTATGAAGAAGATAGATAGATACAGATGGTAGTATCATGGGATATAGCGTCTGCTTTCCAGTTTCTCTTTTTCTTCTAAACTCAAAGCAGAGAATTTTATTTTAATCTCCCTATTGCTTTCCATTTTCATTCTCTGACATTAAAACCTATATAGAGAGGAACTAATACATTATTTATCTTTTTGCATAAAACATGTAATGTTATACAGTCTTTATCTTCAAAGTGTAGACCATGTAACATGAGACAGTGAGTAGAGCTCTTGCTCTGTTGTCAGATAGACTTGGATTGAAACTTGGATTTTAATCATGATTCTATTCATTGCAACCTGTTTGACTTAGGGCAAATTATTTGACATTTGGGCTTCAAATGCCGCTTCTGGAAAGTGGGGTATTATAATGTAGGTCTTTGTTATTCTTGTGATGTTTAAATAAAATATATTCCCCCAAATTATTTCTGACTCCACATGCTCTCGTAGAATCTTTCCACTCTGTCCTCAAGAGGAGAAATGGATGTACAATTTAAATACATACTTTTAAAAACTGTCAATGATATCTCAATAAAGCTGTAAAAAAAAAAGCAAAAAGAAAAAAAAGGAGATGAAATGTATCTTCTATCCCTTTGAACCTGGGCAGAACTTTTAACTTCCTCATGAATGGATGGAAGTAGGTGGGTCACCTAGGTCTGACCTAGTGACTGTGTGTTTTAAAAAGTGAGGAGGCTTTCTGCTCTCTCTAAGGTCTCGACTTTGGAACTCAAACAACTTCTTGCGAAGAAGCTAAGCAGCTACATAGAGGGACACATGCACAAGTTCCAGATGGGAACACATGCTGAGGTCCCAGCAGACCTCCAGCATCAACCACCAAGCACAGTAGTGAACAGTCCTCAGAAAAGCCCAGTTCCCTGTCATGAGGTGCTCCAGGTGAGGATGAGAGATGAGTTGTCTCTACCAAGCCCTACCTGAATTGGAGACTCAGGAGAAAAATTAATGTTATCATCTTAAACCATTAAGTGAGTTGATACTCAGAAACCCATAACAGAAACAATAGGGGAGCACTACTTTCTCTATATGTTTACAGTTTTATAAAAGATAAAATCCATTTCTTTTCTGTCCTCCACATGAAGGACATATCAATGCGGACACAGAACATGTGCAACAAAATGATCCTTAGTGAGCAACTAACACAGAGATTTATAAACCATTCCAGAGCTGATTTTTTTTTTTTTTAAATAAACATCTTGGGCCCTGTTTCTTTTTTTTCTTTCTTTTTTTTTTTTTGGAGAGATTTTCGCTATAGGGCGCGTGTGCTCGCCAGACAGACAGAGAGAGACATTAGAGACAGAAAGTGAGAAATCACCCCCCAGGTGGGATGGTCACACCGCAATCCCTTCTCCTCCATTCTCCTCTTGGGATCTTGGGCACGCACGCACATGTGCCCAGCGTGAGTTTTAAGCCACCGGGTCCGGGACGCGAACTGCGGTCGACTCTGTGGGAGTCCAGCGACATAGCCATTACGCTAACTGCTGGTCCCCTGGGCCCTGTTTCTTGAAACTATGATAAAAGGCTGGGATGGTGCCTAGAAATCTATTTAAAAGCCTTCTGATGAGCATTTAGATTTGGAAGCCACTGATATAGTTTACTCTTCTAACCCTAAAGATGTAGCCTATAGGCTTAGAGCCAGGAATCGACTTGTTTTAGGTAACAAAGCAAATTCGCAGAGCAGAAACTGAAACTTATCTCTTCTGTGTCTCTCAAATTGGTTCATCATCTAATTGGCCTCTCTGTAGGTAACTCAACATAGTTGACTAAGGATATTTGCTTCCTCTGCTACCAGTTCTTCAAGGGAACTCTACGGTACATTTATTTCTGAGCCATACACAAAACTCTATTTTTCCAAGTGAATGAAATGTCTTTATGCTTTTACAAAATCTAGTGGAAAGGGCCAGGAAAACATTGTAGGAGTGGAGACATGGTGGGATGGTGAGAGGACTGTTTTCTCTTTGCCTGACTGCCAAGGTCAATCTGCACATATGCATATGTTTCTTCCTTCACTGGCCACATTGAATTAGTCACAAAATGCTCAGGTTGATCTCTACATCTCCAGCTGGCATGTCCCACCATGTCTAAAGAATAGACTGTCAACAGTGAAAAAAAAAAATTGGATGTGGCAAAATTATTCCCATGGCTCTGGAAGGAAGATGACATATCAATCAAGGCAAGTTCTGGATAAAACGAAGTCAGTGAATTGGAAGTCCTTGCAAAAGTCCTCTTTCTGTTTTGAGTCTTCAGGCAGTTATCGGATTGATTTTTGAGATGAACCAAAGATTTTTAAGAGAGTCTTGATTTATAAAAATCACCTCTCAATTGGCCTCTGCCATAATTTGTTTTTTAAGCATTGATTGATTTCTTGAAGTTTCTTTTGGAATTCAGATGTTTTTTGCTTTATGAACATGCCTCTAGTTACTTACGTTTTTATTCTGGTTGGATCTTATTTTACATTTTTTAACTCATACCAAAGCTTATTGTTTGAATTGTGTGTGTGTGTGTGTGTGTGTGTGTGGTGTGTATGTTTAAAATTCTTACCTTTTGCATTGACTTGGTAGCCATTTTTGAACCAAGAGAGTATTAAAAACCTTATTTCATTTTTTGTTCCTCAGCTTCAAGGTTTCAAGTTAAAAGAGTATGACTTATTCTAAGAATGAGTTACTCAAAGAACAGATTACATTTACTTGTTCTCCCTCAGAATGGAAGTTCGACCTATGAAATAGTAAGCACATCTCATTAACTCTTCCTGTTACTTAATTCACACTTGAAAATGATCTTTATTCAGTCCCACAATTTGTAAATTTTCTTATTTATATTTTATTTGCTGTGCTTCCTAATTTATATGTAGTTTGTTTTTCTCTTGATTTGTAAATTTTCTCTTTTACATTTGGTTTTGTATACATTTTATTATTCTTTTGGTCATTTTTTTTGATGTTTGTATATTTTACCTTTGGTGTTAATTTTAACTTATAAGAGCTATTTTTTTTTTTTTTTTTTTGAGAGGTTTTCGCTATAGGGCGTGTGCGCTCGCCAGACAGACAGAGAGAGACAGAGAGACAGAAAGCGAGAAATCACCCCCCAGGGGGGATGGCCACGCCGCAATCCCTTCTCCTCCATTCTCCTCTCGGGATCTTGGGCACGTACGCACACGCGCCCGGCGTGAGTTCTAAGCCACCGGGTCCAGGACGCGAACCGCGGTCGACTACGTGGGAGTCCAGCGACATAGCCATTACGCTAACTGCTGGTTCCCAAGAGCTAATATTTTTAATAGTTAATATTTTTTTAATGCTGACAACTGTGGCAGGTGCATCTTATTAATTCTAGCATTATTTTTCTTAATCCTCTCAATATCCTAGTGAGCTATCATTCCATTTTAGAGTTGAGGAAACTGAAGAAACAAATGAGTATATGGTCCAGCTTCTGTGGCATAGTAGTAAAATAAATGTACTTTAAGACTGGAAGCCATATGTCTGACCACAGTTTCAGATCCCCGAGTCGGCCTGAAAACACACCAGGTGCACGTGAGGGTGCCTCAGATCCTGAGCTTGAGGGCTGGTGAAAGGGGATTGCAGATCTAGTTGAGAAGGTTTCTCTTTCTCCTCCCCTACCCCCCTACCTGTGTGTGCATATCCACTATATAATCATTAATAAAATGAGGATAAGTAAATTGCTAAGGAGCACAAAACTGGAAGAAAGAGTTTAACCATTGTATTCTTGTGCCTTAGGTAGTACATTTACCTTTCCAATCTTCTAGGTCTCCTCTGGCTAATTTTACTTTAGTTAAGTTTTCAAAAGGTGCATTCAGGCTGTCTTGGTTCAATAGTTCTCAAAGTTGAACATGATCAAAATCACCTGGAGGACTTTTTGAACTACAAATTGCAGGCTCCACCCCCAGAGTTTCTAATTAAGGCGATCTGGGGTGGGCTCTAGAAATTTGCATTTCTAATATATTCCCTGCCGAGGAGGATGCTGCTGGTCTGGGACAACTCTGGAGAACCACTGATTTAGATTATTCCCTTCAGGTAAAGGTAAGACCTTTCTACCCAGCTCATACTATCCAAATTTGACGAGCCAATATATAATATCAATCAATTAAGGAATTCATTTTCTTTCTTTTTTTGCCTCCTAGAAACAAAATTAAGCATGATTTATGATTTTTCTTTGAGCTTTCTTGAGACTACTGTGATGTCAGTGTCATATTAAAGCTATTTTCTCAAGTTTAAGAGCTGCCTTTGGCTGAATGGGCCACAGAGCCTGACCTCTCAGAGACCTGAGGATACCAGTTCTTCCGTGTCTGTGGATGAGTATGGCAATCTGCAGCCAATGAGCTGAAGGGAAATAGCTAATCCTACAGGTTTAGGAAGCACAGGCTGTTGCTCTAGGGGCTTACCCATTTCCTAGCTCTTTCATTCGGACTTTTAATTACCGCAGCCATTTATGAGTACATGGGTCTGATTTCACTAAGAAGTGGCAATTTATGAACCTTTCTATTTTTTGTTTTCTAGTTTGTTGATCTTTTTAATTGCTCGGAGTCAGTTTTTATCAAAGCCAGCTATCTTTGATTCGTTGTTACATTAAGTCTGTTGGTAAAACTGTGAATTGACATTAGTTAAATGATTTATTTGTGAATTGCTTAAGGAAGATATGAGAGGATCAGGAAGATGAAAAGCATCCTGGGAATTTTACCTATATGGCTTTTAGGTAGGAAGAGCAACACTGATATGAGAGGTGGGCAGACACCCAACAGCCATCTCAGAATTAAAAGCCCCAGATGTATCTCCTTAAGGAATATTAAATCACCTGGGATTAAAACTTCAATTTCATTCTCACTATACAATGAGTTCCTTCTTTCATCAAGTTGGTACAAGTTCAAAAACCTTCTATTGTGCCCTAGTTGTCCATTACATAAGGAGTCTAGACTAAGAGTAGACACAGCCTGAGCTTGGATGCTCCTGAAATATGTGATCTTGGGAGCATCACTTAACTTCTCTGAGTGTCAGTTTCCTCAGCCACGAAATGGGGAAGAGAACTCTGCTTCACTGGAAAGTGATGAAGTTTAAAAAAGTTCAATGAGGTAATGTATTACAGACCAGTGCGTTTGACTTTGTCCTGGACTTCCTAGTTCTGTCATCATCTGTCCACACCGTTATTTCAGCTCTGTGTCTGACATCCTTGAAGATGACCTCTGCCCCAGTCAGACTGTTTTACTTAATCCTCTGACCATGTCATTTCATTCTCCTTGACTTTATTCAAAACATGCATTATACTTGCTGAGCCAAAATGCATACATATGGCATATTCACTAGAGTTCCATTTTCTGTTCTTTCTGAAAGCAGGGGATTCAGCTGAAGGGGGAAATGACTATGGGTAGAGAGAGTCAGTGTGAAATGGCTCAATCACTCATTCCTGACCCACTCATTCTGAACCACTCTCTGATCATCCCTATGGTGTGCATAACGCATCCCAAAGACATAAATCTATGGTTCCTTCCTGCACTTCTGTCTTAGCTGTTCAAGCAGGAACACTAACTACTCTGCCACACTGCACACTGTCTACAAAATGTTCCCGGCACAGCGGAATTTCTAAATCTGGGAAATGCTCTCATGTCAACCTGGTAAGGGAGCACCTAAATGATGAGCAGAATGTGTGCCATGGATTTCATAAAGAACTAACTGGGGCATGCTGAAATCCTAATGAGAATATTTATCCTCCTTGTCTGCCAGCGTATAGATTGATAGATTGGCTGTTTCATTATGGATTTGCCATTACATTTCATCCTTTTTTTTTTTGTCGCTGCTTTCCAGATCATATTTATTTTGTATTATGCGCTTCTCTGCAGAGGCTGTTTGAGCCCTTACTAACTACTAGCAAACCTGCCTTCTTGGTAAATTTCTGGAGATGTCTATATCTGAAGTAGATGTGTCACAAAGAACATTTTTGTTAGTTTCTTCTCACAGGTATTTTTTTTGAAGACAAAGTAAGCTATGGTAGTCTGAAGCTCATACTGGGAAAGCAAGTATGCAACGTGTTCAATAATCACTAACAAATTGAACACTATATTATGTGATATTATGTGACTGGCACTGGGTTGTTTCATTTAGCTGTCATGTGGTGTTTGCAACAAGTCTGAGAGCTAGGTATTGTTACTTCTTTTTAAGAATTATTGTATTGGGAACCAGCAGTTAGTGTAATGGCTTTGTTGCTGGACTCCCACGTAGTCGACCGCGGTTCGCAACCCGGACCTGGTGGCTTAAAACTCACGCTGGGCACATGTGCGTGCGTGCCCAAGATCCTGAGAGGAGAATGGAGGAGAAGGGATTGCGGCATGACCATCCCCCCTGGGGGGTGATTTCTCGCTTTCTGTCTCTCTGTCTCTCTCTGTCTGTCTGGCGAGTGCACGTGCCCTATAGCGAAAACCTCTCCAAAAAAAAAAAAAAAAAAAGAATTATTGTATTTAACTTTATTTATTTTAATTTGACCATAGAGGGACAGAATGAGAATGAGAGTGACAGTGACAGAGAGAAAGTGAGAAAGCAAGTCATCAGGTCTGGGACTTGAACTGTGGTCGATCATGTGGGAATCCAGTGCCCTCAACCACCATGCTGCCCGCCAGCCCTGGTATTGTTATTTCAATATTACGAATGAAGTACCCAGTGTTCAGAGAGTTCAACAAGTGATAAAGACAGCACAGTACTGGAATCTTAGACCTAGATCTGAGTCTGGTTTGGTAACTTGCTGTATTCTTGGGCAAGTGAAGCAAATTCATTAAGCCTATTTGCACAACTCTCAAAATGTTGTGAAGGGCAGGGTGCGTGTGTGTGTGTGAGCCAAAGATCCTGAGAGGAGAATGGAGGAGAAGGGATTGCTGTGTGGCCATCCCCCCTGGGGGGAGGGTGATTTCTTGCTTTCTGTCTCTCTGTCTCTCTGTCTCTCTGTCTTTCTGGCGAGCTCATGCGCCCTATAGCAAAAACCTCTCAAAAAGAAAAAAAATGTTGTGAAGGGAACTATAATATTTAGTGCATGCAAAGTGCAAGCACTGGGCTTAGTCCTTGGAAAGGATTTACTAATCATTTGCCAATAATCACCAATAAAATGTGTAGTTGGAAAAAATAAAATACATTTAATTGACACAAAAATGAAAAATAATTTGCTGATGATAATGTATATGATAGTGTCTTTGTCTTAACGGGTATGCACTGTATTTGTGCTAGGAAAAAAACCATGTTGTAAACTGTAAAGATGTATGGTGATTAAATATAAATAACAAATATTTTAAAGAATATGTAGTTGGGACTCAGACCTGAATTTTTCTGTATTCTATGTCCATCCTCTCATGTCCAAGATTATGCTTATTTTTGTTTCCATGCAGAATTAAAACCTTATCTAGCAGATGAGTTTGGCTATTTAGGAATAAAACCACAGCAATGATAATTTTTGAAGTGCAAGCTGATAGTTTCTATTTATTGGCCCTAGTAAGAGTGATTTACAGCTTCTCTCACCATGGTTAAAATAAGCTTTTTTTTTTTTTTTTTTTTTTTTTTTTTTGATGAGCTTATGTGAAGAATTTCATTAGGTATAGGTTAAGTTTTAAGGAAATGCACATATGCAAATTTTAATTTGCAAAAGAGAGCAATATGGGTACAGTTACAGTAGAGGGGTGGGAAGGTATGTCAGACATTCACCAAATCTGATTCCTTGTCTTCTTCAGTGCACGTGCAAGATCGTATTTCCTAGCTTCCTTCACAATTCGATGTAGCCATTTCATCAGTGGTGTGTGAACAGGACGTGGCTTGTGTAAACCTCCTCAAGAGATAGTTTCCATGCTTTTTTGGTCCTGGTGGGACCAAGAACAAGCACAGAGACTTGAAAGCCACATGTAGAGGGTGGCAGAACCCAAGATAAAAGTACACAGGTCATGCCTGAAGCATTTCTATCTGTCTATCAACAAATCCAAGTGGAATTTATTTGAGCAAAATGTAACTTTCTTTTGTGTTGGAACATTATCCCTTTTGACACTTGTTTCTTTATCAAATAGATAGAAACATTTCACAAACTTTGGCAGGCATACCAATCAGGTTGACTTTTAGTTGAAGAAGTACTCCTTGCTGCTTTTGATGAATTAAGATGCATCACCCACAGGAAGAAAGAACCATTACGTGACCCCTGGAGATCACCTGGAATCTCTTCCTTCTTAGCCCTTGTACCTTCCCATTAGGATCTTCACACATTTCTAACAATCAGCACATACCCATCATCTTTCCTCCCTCACCCTGGTGCTTTTTAATACCATTTTAATATTCCTCAGTACATCATATCATATCATTCAGCACGATTCAGACAGAATTTGAAACTTGATTCAGCTCCACACTTCAAAGTTGGCTACTTCAAACGCAGTGGGAACGGAAAACTGGGAAGACCTGGGGGTAGGTTCTGGTTCCATTGCTTGCTGACCACATAGCCTTGAGCATGTCTATGTTTCTCCTAAACTCAGTTTCCTATGCTATGAAATGTGATTAACTGCTGTGCTGCTTCTCTTTTTCTCTAGATGCTTTGAAGATGGACATGAAATTTATGAGGGTGTTTTTTAAGAAATTAGAAAGTACTCTGCAGGGCATTGTAACTATTGATATTATTCATATGAAATAATAATGGGAACATTGGAGTTGTCACAGTCAAATGGCAATTGCTTAGTTCCATTACAAAAGCCTGCTCCTTTTTGTGTGAACAACAGTGTGGTGTTTTAAAACAAATTGATAGAAAGCTTTATTTGATCTTTTATCCATTGTCTGCTAGTTGTATGAACTAGCAATTCACTGAACTAGTAGTTCTGTAACTTGATTTTATTATCTATCCGTTTTGAACAGTAATACCTACTTTGCAGAGTTGTGAGAATCAAATGAGTGCTTGTAAATTGGGTGCTAAAAATATAATAATTAATACATTTGAGAGATTTGCTGCAAGTCAGATCTTCCCAGAATTTGCAACTGTTTGCATGCATATTAGCAAATATTTAACAATGGAAATAAGGGAGCTTACACACTTAATACTGAAAAATTAGAAGTCACAGACAATTTGAGGTCAGATAAAGCTCCTTAGAATGTATAATGCCAACCAGTGGATTTTTTTTATTTTTGGTTCAACTAAAAAATTTCTGTTTAATGTTTAAACTTCTATTGATGTCTATAAAAATGAATGATTTGCATAGAGTTTACTTGTAAAGGAAGGCAGAGATTTATAGCCAGGTATTTGCTATTGATTGAGAATTGAAGCCAAAAGAAGAGGCAGAATAACAGCAGGAAGACCTTGCCATCATTAACCATATCTAGTTGCTTTTTTCCACTCTAGCTATTTTTAGATTTTTTTCTCTTCGAATCCCCATGGTCTCTTGTAGGGTAAGCTTAACTCTCATGTTTAAAATTTTATCCTGTTTCATATGCAAATTTTAAAAGACCATTCTCCCTGCTCTATTTATTCCCTTCCCTCTAACCATTTTAACAAAATGTGTGAGACCATTACTAATAGTAATAATGATAAGCCTTCACACATTTTAAATTTGAGAAGAGTTTTTTTTAAATAATATTCACATATTATTCTCTACCAAATAGAGTGGGAGAAAACAAAGTTGACTGTGTATATAAAAGAATTGTGACTCCATTTGACAGAGCCATTAAGTGTGATGCTGGGAGAAAATGGAGGTGGAGAGGGAAAAGGCCTACCTGGAAATGAAGATGTAAATAAAAATGATAGGTGAGGAGAAGAAAGAAAAAAGGAAGCATGTGTTGAGTTGCACTAGGAGGGGCTAGCAGATGGCATGGTGGTTAAGGCGCTGGACTCCCACATGACTGACCACAATTCAAGTCCTGGACCTGGTGGCTTGTTTTCAGACTCTCTCCCTCTGTCTCTGGTCACATGAAAAAAATAACAATAATAAATAAAATTAAATAAATAATTCTTTTAAAACTCTTTTAAAAAAAGAGTTGCACTAGGTATCCAAAACTTGTAGGGGATGAAATACATCTGTCTGTGTGTACATTTGTCTGTGAAGGACATTTGTATAGTTACGTAGCTTTGTCTTGTAATGAGGCTGCATGCTGAGAGATATCCTGTGTGACATTTATGGGAGTATGAGGTTATTTTTCTTTACAAGTAAATATTTAAGTTTTCTAACTCTAACAAGTCTGTGAAGAGATTTGTGGCTTATGACTAATTCCATGTTACTTATGGACAAAAATGGGGAGAGAACTGGAATCCAGAGATAATCTCCAAATTACATTTAACCCATAGTTTCAAATGACAAAATTATTAACCAGTAGGGGAATGAATAGACTGAGTGTTGTCTCATACCTGCCTGACACATCTCCCAGAAAAGGAACTACTTCAATAATGAAATGGCAAAAATCAGTGAGCAATACTGATGATGGAGGGATAAAAGGGCTTAGAAACATACCCACTGCATAATTAATGGTAACTCATTTTCAGCCCAGCCTTTTCTCATTTGTAGAAAACGAGTAGTCAGAGGTAGAGGCAAATGCCTCTTCACTGTCTCAGGATTATGTATGACTCCATATATCCTACCACATACTCTGTGGTGTCCCAGTCTGATATACTTTGTTGCTTTGACTACTTTCTTAAATAAATACTGGCTTGGCAAAATTAGACTACATCCTATTTCCCTGCCAGATCCTTTTCTTTTCCTAAGTCTTTTAAGTCTTTCTATAAGGAATCTTTAAATAATTCATGAAAATATGTATTATGAAAAAAACTATGCATGGATTTCAAAATTTTTTCACCAAAATAAACTCATCTTTCAATTTTTGAAGTTTGTACTTCTTAAAAACCCAAATCAACTCTTATATTCCCCCTGAGGTCCTTTTGTAATTTAAGATTTGTCCATTTTTAAATTTTGGATGTTGATCCCTTCTGGGGTTATAGACACTCCTCAACTGTAGGCTCAATCCTGCCTGGTACTTTCAGGAAGAATGACAAGAGCCTCAGTCTGCCATTTCCTGGGTTTATGTTCAATCCTTTGTCCATAAACTGGGAATCCAGTATGCTATGGAGTGAGGCTCCTGAGTTTCAAATTTTACTAACTCTTCACTATCTATTACTCATCTCCTTGTACTCCCACAGAATCTCTGTTCATATATGTCTTTCTACCTGAATATTATACCTGGAATTTGAATTTCCTGATCGGTTTGGGTTCCAACACTATGTTTGGAGTCCATAAAATGGGTATAGATCATGTTACTAATAACTCTCTGTTCTTTCAAAACATGGTGCTAGATTTACTCAGCTACTTCTCCGTTCTATAGAATGAAGGATCACTCAGAATGATCTTCCACTCATCTTTAAATGCAACTTAGTTCCTAGTCTCGAACTACCCCACACTCCATCATGTGGTACTTATGTAGTCATTGAGAGGTTATTAAATATTTTTAAGCATTACTTTCCTCACATGGAAATTGACATAGTATCTAATATCTATTTCATAAGACTGTTATGAAGATAAAATTAGTTAATCTTTGGAATATTGCCTGCTACATAGTAAATGCTCAAAAATATTGGTTGTTGTTATTGTTTCTTGTTCTTAATATCATACTATGCCACATCTACTAAACTATAGTCTCTAAACTGAAGTCTCTTGCTTGAATCATGCTTGAATTTATAGTCTGAAACCTTGTCAATTATATTCTTGTGTCTCCTAATATATCTCATATAAAGAAGAGCCTCAATTCATATATTGGGTCACTGGGAAAGTCATGATGCATTTTTGAATAGAAAAACATAGAAAAATATGTCATTTTTCCTGATGACCTAATATTTTGAATACTTAAAAGATTGACTATACATGATATGATATACATCTTCATAAAATTTATTCTTCTACATGTCAAGCCAAAGTAGCTATTAGAAATGAGTATTTATATTTTAAATTCTAGGTCCACTGTTTAGTTATAAATTGACAGTACTCGATACCTTAGAAAAATACAGTTAGACTAAGTCAAACAAATATATATAAAGTACTTAATCATAAGCTAACCACTAGATTAGGCTTTGACAGTAAATAAACAGACTCAGCTACTACCCTTGAGTATAAGATAAAAGGAATAGATATGCCTAGTTTCTTACATGTATCCATTCAGTCATTTGATATTTATTAAATAACTACTGTGTTCCTCATGGAGAACTGAAAAAGAATAATTCCTGGAACATGATGCAGAGATTCACCATCAAGCTGCTCGCATTCTGGCATGCACAATTCTATTACCCCTTGTGTTCTCAAAGCTGTTTTGTGTACTTTCAAAAAGCCCATGAAATAGGTTTGACAAACCTAATTAGATTATATATGCAGATGAGGAAACTAAGAAAAAGATTTAATGATTTGGTCAAGATAATCTACAAAGAGCCTTCAAAACGTTTATAGAAAATGTGTTTTATTAAAAAAAAAAAAGCTCATAGATTCCAAAATTTTTACACCAAAACTAACTTGTACTCTAATTTTATTTTCCATGAATATTTTGCATTATCCTAATAATGAGTAAACAATACACTTAGATTTTATAAGGCAAACTTCTGCAGCACCATATAATCAGGCAGTCTATTAGGTGAAATCAAGTAAAGTCAGAATTTTATGTAAAAATGAGCAGTTCTTCAAAACTGAATATGGTTAGTTTTATATGATTCAACCTAATATAAATAGGGTCTTTGTAGTTTCAGAGAGATGTGAAAAGGATTATTATGGAGGAGGTAGAATTTAGTGTAGAATAAAACTTTGATATAATTTTATTAGAAGAGGGAAATTAAAGAAGTAAAGGTGAATGATGTATTTGGAAGAAATCTCAAATTTTACTTGAGCGAACTTTGGATGAACTATTTTGCTAAATTGCTGGGCATAAAAATAAAGAAATATTGTCTTCTCTTTTGGTCTCTACTATAGAGCGCAGTCGGTATATGTTAAGTAGAGACATGCAATGTCTCTCTTTCATAGCCTGACTTGATTTGCTCAGCAACAAATCTTCCATATTTGTTCACTTTCTATCAAATTCCAGGGCCTTGTTGTTTTTTATGGCTAAATAGTATTCCATGGAGTGTATGTGCCACAATTTTTCAATCCATTCATCTGTTTGTGGACATTTGGGTTGGTTCCGTGTCTTAGCAATCGTAAATAAGGCTGCAATGAATATACATATGCAAGTGCTTTTCCGACTGAGTGATCTCCTGTCCTTTGGGTAGGTACTCAGGAGTGGAATTGACTAAAGTCTCTTCACAATCTAAATGATGTATAGTGATTTAATGTATGAATAATAATAAAAAATATATAAATAAAAATATTGGGTCTAAGTTGTGGGGGTGTCTTGAAAAAATATCTGATGAAACCTTCCGTATATAGTAGTGCATAGGGAGACTTTCTAGTATTGTAATAAAATATGGAAGCTCTGAGCTAGGAAGCATGTTAATGTGAATGCACACATGTATGAACACACATGAGCAAATGCACCTAATGGTCAGTGCAAAGTGGCGCTAGAGTTGTGGAACTTGTTAGGAATGAAGTTCAGGGGTGAGTAAATGTTGGTAGTGGTCCCAGAAACTGGAATAAAAAGATGTAATTGAGAGTAATTTGAGGAAGAATTAAAATAATTTGTACTTGATTATGTGTAGCAAGTAAGAAGAGAGAAAAATCAATGACTCCTAGAATTCAAACCCAAGAGACCGAAAGAAAGACTTATAAACAGAAAGCAGAAAGTTAAGAGGAGGAACTTATTTGGGGAAGATAAGGTGACATAGTGAATTTTTGTCTTAGAATTTGAGCTGCCAGTATTCAATCACAAGTATCTAATGGGTAACTGGAGGTGGAGGTTATAGCTCTTCAGAGGTTGGGAATGCAGTCATGCTTGTAGACATAATGATCGAAATCATAGCATTGAATGAGCTCATTTAGAAACTTAACATTGTGCAGGATGACAGTTACGAATAGAAAGTTAAGAATGCTTAGATTGGGAGGGAATATGCACAAAACATAGCCAGGCTAGGAAATAGAAAAAGGGACATTCAGAAAAGTATTATAGAAGCAAGTTTGTCAATATCTAGTGGTGACTAGCTCTTTAAAATTGTCTTAGGATATTTTGTGAAGATGAGGGTAGAGAAAAGGTCATTTTGTGAGTATCTAGCAAGTAGAAGACCAGAAGTGACCCTCAAAATTTTTTGTTCATTTGCTTTTTGTTTTTCTATCACAGTTTCAGTAGAAGACAAAATGCCAAGGTTAAGAGCATAAATAAGGAAAAGAGTTAAAGCAAAGAGTGTATGTAGGTTACCATGCAAAGTGGTAACCTATACTTTTTTTTTTTTTTTTAAGATCCAGGACTCTAAAACTGTTGGAAATTGGTCTGATCAATACTTATTTAATTATTTTTAAAGTTATTTTGGAAATATTCAAGGTTCTGTCCTTTATGTTAAATCTGACAAAAATTGCTAAAGGTATGTAGAGTTAGTAAGGGGAGAACTTTAGGTAGTGTGTTTTCCGAAAAGCCACTTTTCCTTTTGAAAATGCACAAAATAAATGAAATAGAGAAACAAGTACAATGCTAGAAAATAAGCTCCTAAGAGATCAATTATAGGGCTAATCCTTTCCAGTGAAACCCATTGCACTTTTTATAACTTTCTATTATGGCTATGAGTTATATTATTTTTTATAGAACTTTAGATCTGCTGGGTTATTGAGAGAATGCAGTTGGTCTTATATGGTCAAAGCAATGAAAGAAATATCATAAAATTTTTTTCCTTGTGATTTGTAATACTACTGATTTTATAGTAACACATATACAAATAATTTGCTCAGATTATCTTAGAAAAGTTCTGTTAGAACTTTGTGTGTGTATAAAATTTCATGCATGTATTTGTGAAATTACAGTTTTCCCTTATAGTATAACGAAGATGGGAAGCCGAAGTGTATTGCCCTTTTCCTAATGAAATCAGGTAATGTTAATAATTTAGAAGCCCTGGCTTTTTTCCATGCCACCAAAAAATGTTTACAATAAGAACCATAAGAGAACATAGTGTTCAAAATCACTTTTCAGGCTTTAATACGACAGGGTCACTTCTGTGCTGAACAATATGTAGCACAAAGATACTCTCTAGAAAAATGTAGACTGATCTGGAGTGAGAAATAGCACTATTGGTACACATTATATTCCAGGAACTATTTTAAGAATGTTAGATTTAGATAAATCAACTCATTTCATTCTTTCAACTTCCTTATACAGTAAACACTATCATCATCACTCTACAGATGACAGAGATACAAAAAGCTTACTTTGCTTGTTAGTAGGTTGGAATTTGAGCAGGCAGTCCAGTGCAGGAGTCCATGATCTTAACCGTCAACTCATGCTACTTCTAAGTCACCAGCATTCCTCAACTAAAAATAATCTGCTTTGAAATGATCTCACAACAGGAAACTAACCAGAAATCATTTGGGATACTATATCTGGATTCATTCTTTACAAGTAGAACCAGAGCGGATAAAAGAGCACTATTTTCTTTGGGAATAAATTGACCGTGGCATCTGTAACTCCTTATCTTGCAAGCTGCTTTCTTTATACTAGGAAAAGATAGTGTATTAACAAAAACTCCCCTGGCAATCAAAGAATTGAGTTTCTTTGGACTCTGTGCATTACTACAAACCCTATAATGATAATTGTGTATCTCCACCACTGCACTTCGCTGTGGGAGGCTTGGACTTAATTGCAGTTACTATACCAGTTTCATTGCCTGCTCATTAGCTAAGTGATAAAATCCCAACCAATAAAACAGATGTGGACATTGGTACCCTGCTCCGTGTGTGGCAAATGAAGGACAGTAAACATATGGGGAGAGTCACACCTGAGTACTCAAGAGTGATAGGACAAGCAGAAGCCTGCTGAGAGGAAGGAAGAAGATGATGATATGAAGTGCTATGAGCTCAGAAGTAACACTGTGCAGGAGTCAGGACTTTAGAAAACTCAAATCTGATAATTTATTTGACTAATTTAATTCATCGATTTACTCAATAGCCCAATTGCCTGGGAAAGGAAGGGATAAACCTCAGGTTATTATAGTTTCCTAAGTTCTTAGGCAATCGAACTATTCAGACTTTGAATAACTAAACCAATGATGGGCCCAAACTATGAATTTTCTAATGTATTTTATTATTATTATTATTATTATTATTATTATTATTATTCATAGTCTATGAGAAATGCCTCTCCATCATTTATACTCTTTCCTTGATTGTGTGATTTGTAGGAAGCAGAGGAACTGTCAATGCTCCCACTGGTTACATCTTTTTTTCTTAATTCTAAGTTCCTGTAGAGTCCAGTTCCTTGAGCATGCCATTTTGTGAGAGACAACTCATAAGCCACAGGAGTGACATGTGCAAAGTGAGGTCTTGGTATACAATTTTAAAAAGTAGTTAGACAATACATGGAGGGACATACATAGGAAAGAATGGTCTTTTTTGAGCCAATATGAATTATATTTTGGATATTTTATTGCCATTTTAAGACATTATAATTTTTCTAAATATTACACAAATTGATGTTTAGATCAGGGTTTGACAAACTTTGTAAAAGGCTAGATAGGGGAACCAGCAGTTAGCGTAATGGCTATGTTGCTGAACTCCCACGTAGTCGACCACGGTTCGCGTCCCGGACCCGGTGGCTTAAAACTCACGCCGGGCGCGTGTGCGTGCGTGCCCAAGATCCCTAGAGGAGAATGGAGGAGAAGGGATTGAGGCGTGACCATCCTCCCTGGTGGGGTGATTTCTCGCTTTCTGTCTCTATGTCTCTCTCTGCCTGTCTGGCGAGTGCACACGCCCTATAGCAAAAACCTCTCCAAAAAAAAGAAAAACAAAAACAAAAAACAAAAAAGAAGGCTAGATAGTAAATATTCTAGGTCTTGCAGTCCATGTGGTTTCTGTCACAACTAAACTTTGCCTCGGTGGTGTTAAACCTGTCATTGATGATACACAAAATAGGTGCAACTGGGTTCCAATAAAGCTCTTATGTACTAAATGAGGTAGTGGGCCAGAATTGATTCACAGGTCAAAGTTTGCTGACTCTTGGTTTAGTTCATACACCAGTATACTCATATATATATGTGTATGTGTGTGTGTGTGTGTATGTATGTATGTGTGTATATATGTGTGTATGTATATATATGTATATATACACATATGTGTGTATGTATATACAGATATACATACACACAGATATACACATATATAGGTATCCCCATATGGGGACTAAAAAGCACTGTATCTTTTCTTCTTAAAATGTTTCTTGCTTTGATCAAATTCTAACCCGACTTCAGATTCTCATTCATGTATTAAACATTGGTTTTCCAGTACTCCAATGTGCTTAGAATTGTACTAAGTATACATGAATAAAGTGATAAAAAGGATAAACTCTTCCCTTACTAGCTGGTGAAGAAGATAAGAGAATACAAATAAATACAAGTATTCCATAACATATGCCATGATAGCTTTATGTCTATGAGGTTGAAGGGAATACAGAGACTTGATAACCCCCTTTTCCAATAAAGAGCTGACTTAAGGGAGTATTCAAGGCCCAGTGAGATTTGGGAGCTAACCACAGAAAGGAAGGGATGGGACATGTGGGAATAGGAGTGGGGTCGGGTTGGGGTGGGATGGGAGTGGAGTTATAGCTTGAGATAGGCCCATTCAAGACTGTGTAGGTCTTTTCAAAGACTTTGCTTTCCTCCTGAAGGCTAGGGTCTTGTTTTGCTAAAATGGCATTTCTTTCATTAAAACTTTTCACAAATTACAAATTTCCTGTGAATCTATATGTATTTTTTTATGTGCTGTCACACTTTCTGGCCCATTATAGTTATTTTGTACTTTTCTTTCTCCCAACTTTTTAATTTAATTTTCCTAGGAAAAATGTACTCTTTCTTTCTTTCTTTGTTTTTTTTTTTTTTCTTTTTTTGGAGAGGTTTTTGCTTTAGGGCGCGTGCGCTCACCAGAGAGACAGAAGAGAGACAGAAAGCAGGAAATCACCCCCCAGGGGGGATGGCCACACCGCAATCCCTTCTCCTCCATTCTCCTCTCGGGATCTTGGGCACGCACGCACACGCGCCCGGCGTGAGTTTAAGCCATCGTGTCCGGGACTCAAACTGTGGTCAACTACGTGGGAGTCCAGCGACATAGCCATTACGCTAACTGCTGGTCCCACTCTTTCTTAATCTACTATGCATTATAACCTAACCTGTAGGCTCTATCCCTCGCTGAGTCTTGATATCTTGTTTACTACTTATATTTGATTCCCACTCAGGTTTCTGCTTCCCTTGCCTCAATCCTGGCTGCGATGTCGAAGTTGTCCATTTCAGTTTTCTTCCTTATTCTTGGTATTGAGTACCCTCTTGATGCATAGTTATGACTCCAGTTATGTAGATTTACCAGTTCTATTAAGAAGAGGGTTTCAAGAGAAAATGACAATTAATTTGTAGTAGATTCCCAGGTTAGAAACAGTTAACAGGAGAGGGGGAATTCTGAGGTTTTACTTTAAAAGGTCTCTTAGTGCTTTCATGTTTAATTATGTGCTTAAAAATTAACAGTAGTTGTGATGAGGAAAGGGAATGTAAAGTAGTACTTTTGGGACCTGTATTCTATAATATATTGTTCTTGGTGATAGAAACAGGCTGTTAAATATCCAACTGGGGGAAATATGGAGGAAAGGGTTAGTAATAATGAATTAGATTCAGAACAAAATCTGGAGGAGACAGGAAGTATGAGAGTGTCAAAAAAAAAGAATTGAATTTGTACAACATTTTTGAGTATCAATTCTGAACCATCCACTGTAATTTAATTCCATTTATAGTACCTGGAGGATGATCAGAAATAGGATCTTCCCCTCAGGGCTTAGGTGCCATTTCCTCGTCCAGAGATATGAGGTAGACTTTAGCCTCAAAAGAAGAGCAGTCTTTTGTTTTGGAAACGCTCTGTCATGACTGGCAAAGTTCACTGGGTAAAGAAAATCTCAGCTCATACTTTGGGGTGAGAGACAACACCTTTCTGAATGTATTTAGTTATGATTATGAACTAGGAATTGCTATTAATGTTTTTAGACTAAGAGCTAGATATAGATGGATTAGTAAAAGACCAAACAATGACTATCAGAGCACACAAGACAGATAAAGTTCTCACTGGACAAAGAGAGTGACAGATGTCACTATAGCACAACTATTTGATAGGTGTCATGGACAGAACATTTGTGTCCCCTGAATTAGTATGTTGAAGCCCAATTCCCAGTGTGATGACATTTGATGGTAGAGTCTTTTAAAGGTAATTAGACCATGAGGAAGTATCCTCATGATGAGATGACTGTATTATAAGACAAAAAAGAAATGAGAACATGCTCTCTCCCTCTGCCTCTCCCTCTGTCCCATGTGAGGACATAACCAGGAAGAAGGCCTTCATCAGGCATTAGATCAGCTGGCAGCCTGATTTTTGACTTGCTAGACTCCAAAACTATGAGAAATAGATTTCTGTTTTTAAGCTACCCAGTCTACAGTGATTTGTTACAATAGTCTAAGCTGCAAAAGACCAGGGTTTCAGCCCACAAGAAGAGAAATAATTACTGTTTACCTATTGTGTCTGACTTCATTTTCCAAAAACTGCTGTCCTGCATGTGATTCTATGATGAGTCCTTGCCATTGTTTCATTGATAATGGTAGTCAAATTTTTCTACTGTTACCTATGGAAGAACTTGCTGTCACCATAGGCTTTTATATACCTTATTTACACTTTTATATACCTTATTTAGGCTTTTATATACCTTATTTTATTTAATCCTCCAATAAGCCTTAAAGGTCTTGTTACCTCAGTTTTCTAGATTAGGGGGGAAAAAAAAAGGTGACGAGAAGTAAAAATTCATCCAAAGTTATAGCTAGTAGATAGAAGAAACAGAATTCACATCAAATTCTAGCCAACTTCAATGCTTGTAACCTTTGATAATGCTAGTTCAATAATTAGAATAACCTGATAATGTAAATGTCCATGATCCACATCTAATCCACCGAATGTCTTTAAACACACACCTCAGAAGACCTTTTTTTTTTTTTTTCTTATTGTTGTTTAAATCAATGGGAAAGTTTGGTAACACTATTATACTCCACTACATGAATTGAAATAAATCCTATAAATAACTTTGCAGACTTTTAGTGATACAACTTTGGAAGACCACATACCCAACACAGTGTTCAGCAGAGAATTAGTGTTCATTAACTGAAGGCTAAATTGAACTGGGTGTTGCAAATAGTCTATCCCTCGCCACTCAAGGGTATGGTTCATGAATTAGCAGCTGAATATCAGCTAGGATCTTGCTGGAAACATAGACACTTAGGCCCCATCGCATGCCTATTGAATCAGAATATGCATTTTAAACAATATCCCCAGGTGTTTCTAATGAACATTAGAATTTGAGGAACACTGATTCAACTGGTTTTGTTACTCATTTAGAGAATGAGTAGCATTCCCAGCAATGAAATAGTGGGTCTATTTGCTGCTGAGTTCTCCAATATGTTACCATGCAGAAACTTAATGAGCTTTGAGGAAAATGATTCTAAAACATGGAAATTGTGTCTTTAAGTCAGTCCTTTTAGAAGCTACAGAGGTAGACAAAATGAGCTCTGAAACCTGTGTTCACAGTCTATACTAATGAACCTTAAATTCTGCTGCTAGTGCCTTGCCTACAAAATAATTTCCTAACTCTTTCCCAGACATTTCTACTGAGCTCTCTCTCAGGAGGGAAGAAATTTGAAATATGAGGGAGGATCTTCAAAAAGTTCATGAAAAATACATATTATAAGAAAGTATGAAGAGCAGCAGTTAGCGTAATGGCTATGTCGTTGTACTCCCATGTAGTCGATCATGGTTCGTGTCCCGGACCTGGTGGCTTAAACTCATGCCAGGCTCATGTGTGTGCGTGCCCAAGATCCTGAGAGGAGAATGGAGGAGAAGGGATTGCAGCATGGCCATCCCCTCTGGGGGGTGATTTCTCGCTTTCTGTCTCTTTGTCTCTTTCTGTCTTTCTGGAGAGCACATGTGCCCTATAGCAAAAACCTTTAAAAAAAAAAAAAAAGAAAGAAAAAGAAAGTATGCATGGATTTCAAAAAATTTTTGTCTTGGGAACCAGCAGTTAGTGTAATGGCTATGTCACTGGACTCCCACGTAGTCGACCGTGGTTCACGTCCTGGACCCGGTGGCTTAAAACTCACGCCGGGCGCGTGTGCGTGCGTGCCCAAGATCCCAGGAGGAGAATAGAGGAGAAGGGATTGCGGCGTGACCATTCCCCCTGGGGGGTGATTTCTCACTTTTTGTCTCTCTGTCTCTCTCTGTCTGTCTGGCAAGCGCACGTGCACTATAGCAAAAAAAAAAAAAAAAAAAAAAAAAAAAAACTCAAAAAAATTTTTGTCTCAAAATAAATTTATACTTTAACTCCACTTTTACAAGAGCTTTATAAAGTTCCCTCCTATGTTGGGTATCAACAACCATCCTGCTAATTTATTTTGAAGTATTGTAGGGGAATCTACTTAATCTACTTATTATATAGCTTCTTGAACCAGTTGGTTTATACACAGATGACCTGTACGCTGGTGTCTGTCTACTCATGTTATTAGAAAAGTGTTATTGATAGGAGGGATCCTACTCTAATCTTCTAAGTAATAGCTCCAAAGTCTATACAATGATGACCAAAGTATCTCTTCTAGGAAGTCTAGAAAAAATTGAATTCTCTTTAGTTTTACCTCATTTATAATTAATGAGCCTGTAATGCTGATCTATCATTATAAACACATGTTATTTAAAATCCATTTGTTACCACACATTTTATCTTTAACACCGGTCTTGTATTATGCATCAATCAGGAGAGTTCAACAAACTTCTATAGTTCTGTGTAATCTATGTGTCCCACGATTTTCATGGATGTGAGGGCAGAGATAATAGGGAACAGGATGAAGCCTGCAACTGGGAATCCTCAGAATTCTCTCTTTAATTAAATGACTCCCCCTCTCTCTTTGTCAGAGGGTTCATGCACTTGCCACAGAAAAAAAAAAAGAACAAGCACGCCCTTCTATAGGGTGTGGTTATACCACAATACTTTCTCTTCTATTTCTACATCCAGTCAGAATCTGGGGTATTCACATACGTGGGCCCTGCATGTTTTTCAAGTCACTAAGCCTGGATTCAGACCACAGATTGGCATGAGAGAACCAACTATAGTGTATAATGCTTAACTTCTTTTTTTAAATTAATTAATTTATTTATTTTGATTATCATCATAATCTTCTTTATATTACATTGAATTGCATATAACTTTACAGTGTATTACATTGCTTTTTCAAAAGGGAATGCCATGCATGTCAGTCAATACAGAGACATTAATCTCCCCACTTCATCATTCAATATCTTTTCAATGTTTTTCCCAATCATCATTATTATTATTCTAATTATTATTATTTTTTTGGAGAGGTTTTTGCTATTGGGTGCGTGCGCTTGCCAGACAGACAGAGAGAGACAGAGACAGAAAGCGAGAAATCACCCCCCAGGGGGAGATGGCCACGCCACAATCCTTTCTCCTCCATTCTCCTCTCGGGATCTTGGACACGCATGCACACGCACCCGTCGTGAGTTTAAGCCACTGGGTCCGGGACGCGAACCGCGGTTGACTACGTGGGAGTCCAGCAACATAGCCATTACGCGAACTGCTGGTCCCCTAATTATTTTTTTAAACAGTCAATCACAATTTCTCATTTTGCTTGTAAAAAGACTTTACCCATCCTGAAATACTTCTCAGATCAATCTGGTTGAAAATACTATACATGTCTTCATCAACAGGTAATAAGCCTGTTTCCCACTAACTTCCTGCCTATTTGTTCTCTTGCTATCTTTCTCTATCCTCTTCTCTTCACCCTCCCCCTCATTCCACACTGTCTTATTCTCGTTAAGTACTTTCACTGCTTTTATCCTCCAATATTTCGCTCTCTACCATAGAGTGCGGATAGTTGGTATATATTAAGTGGATACATACAATATCTTTCTTTCATAGCCTGGCTTACTTCACGCAGCAATAGATCCTCCATATCTGACCACTTTCTATCAAATGCCAGGGTCTTGTTATTTTTTATAGCTGAGTAGTATTCTATAGAGTATATATACCACACTTGTCCAATCCATTCATCAGTTTGTGGACATTTAGGTTGGTTCCATGTCTTAGCAATTGTGAATAATGTTGCAATAAACATTGATGTGCAAGCACTCTTCCCACTGAACATTCTCCTGTCCTTTGGGTAGATACCCAGAAGTGGGATTGCTGGATCAAATGGTAGTTCTATTTGTAGATCTTTGAGGAACCTCCATATTATTCTCCACAGTGGTTGAACCAGTTTACATTCCCACCAACAGTGTAGGAGGGTACCCTTTTCACCACATCCCCGCTAACACTTATCACTTTTTATATTCCTAATCTTTGCCATTTTGACAGTTGTTAGGTGGTATCTCATTGTGGTTTTTATCTGTATCTCCCTTATGATAAGGGATGTTGAGCATTTTCTTATATGCTTTTTGGCTGTTCCTATGTCTTCCTTAGAGAGATTATTGCTCAGCTCATTTTCCCATCTTTTAATTGGGTTAATCATTTTTTTTACATGAGGCATTTGAGTTCCCTGTGTATTCTGGTTATCAGTCCCTTGTCTGAGGCATATTTAACAAAAATATTTTCCCATTCTGAGGGTTGTCAGTTCACACTTGTTACTGTGTCCTTTGCTGTGCAGACACTTCTTAGTCTGATATAGTCCCAGTTGTCTATTTTATGGATTATTGCCTGTGCTTTGGGAGTTTTATTTAAGAAGTCTTTGCCTACTCCAATGTCTCCCAGAGTTTCCCCAGCATTTTCCACCAGTAGTTTTATTGCTTGAGGTGTTAGGTTCAGATCTTTGATCCATTTTGAGTTGATTTTTGTTAATGGTGAAAGATGGGGGTTCAGTTTCATCTTTCTGCAGATGGATACCCAGTTTTTCCAGCACCATTTACTAAAGAGGTTTTCCTTTTCCCAGTGGATTGACTGATATCCTTTTCCAAAGATCAGTTAGCTGTAAGCTTTGGGGGTTATTTCTGGGGTTTCTATTCAATTCCATTGGTCCACATGTCTGTTTTTATGCCAATACCATGCTGTTCTGATGACCACAGCTTTATAATGTATATTGGGATCAGGGAGTAATATGCCTCCTACTCCATTCTTATTGTGCAGGATTGTTTTTGCAATACGAGATCTTTTATGATTCCAGACAAATTCTATGATTGTCTTTTCTAGACTGTGAAGAATATTTCTGGTATTTTGATTGGAATTGCATTAAACATGTAGATTAATTTGGGTAGAATTGCCATTTTGACTATGTTAATTCTTCCAATCCAGGAGCATGGGATGTCCTTCCACTTTTTTATGTCACTTTCAATATCTTTTTTAAGATTTTCATAGTTTTCTTTATAAAGGTCTTTGACTTTCTTAGTTAGGTTTATCCCTAGGTATCTTATACATCTTGTGGCCATGGTGAAAGGAATTCCTTTCTTCATCTCTACTTTGTTCAACTTGTTGTTCATATATGGAAATGCTATAGATTTTTGGATATTGATTTTGTATCCTGCCACTTTACTGTATTCACTTATTACTTCAAGAAGTTTTTTCATGGATACTTTTGGGTCTTCTAAGTATACCATCATGTCATCTACGAATAAAGATATTTTCAACCCTTCTTTGCCTATTCGAATGCCTTTTATATTGTTCTTGTCTCTGATTGCAATAGCTAAGACTTCCAGTACTATATTAAAGAGCAGTGGAGAAAGTGGGCAGTCTTGCCTAGTACCCATTTTTAGCAGAAAAGCTTTCAGCTTTTCCCCATTCAGTATAATGTTAGCTGTAGGTTTTTAATAGATGGCTTTTATTGTGTTAAGAAATGACCCTTCTATTCCAATCTTACTGAGGGTCTTAATCATAAAAGGATGTTGTATTTTATCAAATGCTTTCTCTGCAAAAATTGAAATGATCATATGGTTTTTATCTTTCTGTTAATGTGGTGTATTACATTTATGGTCTTGCATATATTGAACCACCCTTGCATCCCTGGTATAAAGCCTACCTGATTGTGATGAATAATCTTTGTTATATGTTGTTGGATAGGATTTGCGAGTATCTTGTTGAGAATTTTTGCATCTATATTCATCAATGGTATTGGTCTGTAATTTTCCTTTTTTGTCATGTCCTTGTCTGTTTTAGGGATGAGGATGATGGAGGCTTCATAAAATGAATTTGGAAGGTTTCCTTCCTTTTGAATCTTTAGAAATAATTTTAGTAGGATAGGGATTAACTCTTCCTTAAAAGTTTTGTAGAATTCAGAAGTGAAGCCATCTGAACCTGGGCTTTTCTTTGTTGGGAGGTTATTTATTACTGATTCAATCTCCTGGCTTGTTATGGGTCTATTCATGTTCTCTATGTCCTCCTGATCCAATCTTGGTATATTATATGCATCCAGGAATTTGTCCATCTCCTCCAAGTTATCTTGTTTGTTGGCATATAGTCACTCATAGTATCCTCTAATGATATTTTGTATTTCTGCTATGTCTGTTGTAATATTGCCTGTTTCATCACATATTTGATTAATCTGGTTTCTTTCTTTCTTCTTTTTGATCAGTCTAGCCAATGGTGTGTCGATCTTGTTAATCTTTTCAAAGAACCAGCTTTTGCTTTCATTTATTTCCTGTATGGTTCTTTTATTTTCTATTTCATTTATTTCTGCTCGAACCTTTATTATTTCTTTTCGCCTGGCATTTTTGGGGTTTGTTTGTTGTTGTTTTTCCAATTCCCTGAGGCATGATGATAAGTTATCTATTTGCCGTCTTTCCATCCTTTTCTTATGCTCACTAAGTGCTATGAATTTCTCTCTTATGACTGCTTTTGCTGTGTCCCATAGATTCTGGACACTTGTGTACTCATTATCATTTGTTTCCATAAATTTTTTGATTTCAGTCTTAATTTCTTCAGTAGTGAAGAAGTCATTCAGAAGTAGGTTGTTCAATTTCCATGTGTTTTGTGTATTTTCAGGGGTGTTTCTTGAAATTAATCTTGAGTTTAATTCCATCATGGTCAGAGAAGATGCTGGATATAGTTTCTATGCCTTTGAATCTGTAAAGGCTTTATTTGTGTCCTAACATATGGTCAATCTTTTAGAAGGTTCCATGCAGCTGTGAGAAAAGTGTATATGTTGTGAATGTAGGGTTGAAAGTTCTATAGATTTCTGTCAAGCCCATTTAATTCATAGTATCGTTTAGGTCCTGTATCTCTCTATTTATTTTCTGCCTAGAAGATCTGTCTAAAGGAGATAATGAGACGTTGTGATCTCCAACAATTATAGTGTTTCTCCCTATCTCTCCTTTTAGCTCCAGCAGTCTTTCCTTCACATATTTAGGTGCACCTGAGTTGGGTGCATAGATATTTATAAGGGTTATATCTTCTTACTGGATTACCCCATTTACTATTATATAATGCCCTTCTTTGTCTCTTCTTACAGTCTTTGTCTTGAAACCTATTTTGTCTGAGATCGCTATCACTACTCCAGCCCTGTTTTGATTTCCATTTGCATAGGATATCTTTTTCCAGCCCTTTACTTTTAGTCTATGTATGTCATTATTTATAAGGTGAGTTTCTTGTAGGCAACAGATAGAGGGTTTCTGTTTTTTTATCCACTCAGCCAGTCTATGTCTCTTAATTGGAGAATTTAATCCATTGATATTCAATGTAATTATCGATATTTCTGTACCTGATCCTATCATTTAGTGAGCCATTTTCTTGGTTGCTTTTTGTTCTTGTATAACTGTCTGGTTTTTTAGTTTTCCTGGTATAGTACTCCCTTCAGAACCTCTTGAAGAGCTGTTCTGGAGTTGGTAAATTCCTTCAAATTTTGTTTATTTGAGAATGTTTTTATCTTTTTTTTTTCATATGAAAGATAATTTTGCTGGGTATAGTATTCTTAGTTGAAATTGTTTTTCACTCAACACTTTGAATATGCTTCCCCATTCTTTCTTTGCTTGCATTGTTTCTGCTGAGAGATCTGATGTTAGCCTGATGGGGTGACCTTTGTAAGTAACTTGACGTTTCCCTCTTGCCAACTTTAGTATCTTCTCTTTATCTATTGTTTTTGCCAGTCTGGCTATGATGTGCCTTGGAGAGGATCTTCTTGGATTGATTCTACTCGAGGTCCTATGTATTTCTTAAGTCTGGATATTTGAATGCCTTTTGAGGTTTGGAAAGTTTTCTTCCAGGATTTCATGGAATAAATTATCTAGGCCCTTATTATTTTCTTCCTCTTCTGGAATGCCAATTATCCGTATGTTGGGGCACTTGATGGTATCCAGTATTCCTCGTATATTGTCCTCATTTTTCATGGTTGTTTTCTCAATCTTCTTGATACTTTTTTCTAGGTCAGATGTTTTGTCTTCTACGTTAGAGATTCGATCTTCTGCCTTGTCTAACCTACTTTTAATACTTTCAAGGGAGATATTGATTTCCTGTATCACATTCTTCAACCCTAGAAGTTCCATCTGGTTCTTGTTTAAGGTATCCATTTCTTCTTTCAAGTCATGAAAGGACTTCCTCATCGCCTGGAGCTCCTTGTCTCTTTTCTCTTCCATCTCAGTTAGTTTAGTCACTACAAATATTCTGAATTCCTTATCAGACCTGTCCACGACATCCATTGTATTGACTGTGGGTGATGTGGGCTTGAGGATTTCCCGTGAGGGAGAGGCCTTTTGTTGTTTGCTCATATTTCTTGAGCCTCTGGGATTGTTCCTAGTCATCAGATAATCTATATGTTGCTTCGTAACTTATTTAAGGTATCTCTGAGTGTTAAAAGTTGTACATAATTAGAAAATCAATGATTTATCTTATAGATGGCCTACCTGTTGCTCACAATTACCATTAACTATTGCCTATAGTCCTGGATGGC
Organism: Tupaia tana; assembly: GCA_026018925.1. Lineage (NCBI taxonomy): Eukaryota > Metazoa > Chordata > Mammalia > Scandentia > Tupaiidae > Tupaia > Tupaia tana. Next base: position 60,661,064 of record JAKSZU010000003.1, on the reverse strand, counting down.
CCAAAGTCCTCCCTGTTTCTAAGGAGTGGTGAGCCTCCTACTGACCTAATAAGCATCACCTCAAGAGCAAAAAAACAAAACAAAAAAGGAAATCACTCTCCACGCTATTCAAATCACTAAAATTCAGAGTCCAAAGGCAAGTGGGTAAGGGCCAGAGGATGAGTGACAAGTCCAGGTTGGTTGTGCCTGCAGCCTCAGGCTACCTGGTATCTGGACCTGCTGGTCGGCTCAATCCGGTTTGCAGGTGGGGTGGGGTGTGAGTTCCTCTTAAAGTCCCATACAACCAACCTGGAGTCCAAGGAGGAGGAAGGGTGGGGTTGCATGAAGGTCTGGAGCAGCTGGGCCTGCAGCCTCAGGCTGCCTCTATAATGCTTAACTTCTGTGCTACAGAGCCAGCTACATTAAATTACATTTTGTAGTTATCTTTGACAAGTATCTCAGACAACACTGTCCCCTTCACTCAAAAAACTGACAGTGATAAGCTGTACAACCTACATCACTACAGTAAGGGGCAAATAAATTTTAGTTTGTGTTGTATCATTTTTTTTTCCAAGTCCTTTAGCAAGAAGTTCTTTAGTGAGTGACAATTCTTACTCTTCTCATATAATCATATCCTATGTATAACAACTTTTTCTTAGCATCAACTTAACTCCCTTTAAGATTAACTCTAAAAAAGAAATAAATATTTAGGCCCATTTTTTTTTCTTTTTTCATTTCAAATGGGACTCAGCTAGTCACTAGTCTGTGTATAATATTTCTGTATGCACTGGAAGAATATCATCACTCCCCAGCCTTCTCAGAGTAGGTAATTCCAATTTTTGTTACATTATCTCACAGGTGTAATTTTCCTTCCTTTTAATCATCATTAGGTTTATCATCTGAACCATATTACGCATTATTTCATTTCTTATATGTGTAGAACTCAGTAGGAGATATTACATTTCATAAGGCTCTGCCCATATGGAGAATAATGGGATGATTACATATTTGGGATTCATTCAACAAATACAATTTCCATATTACCTGTGAATTTTTACTATCACTTAAAGAAATGACTTGTAGCAGGTACAAAATCAAATTCCATAATGTAAATAATACCAATGATATCATTTGGGCTATTGGAAATGTACTAAACATGGTCAACTCCAGGTACATTGTTGAAATGAATGAACAACAATGTGTCAGAAATGTGTTGAATTTGGATCAGAAGTCCCAGTTCTCTAATTAATGAACTTTCTGACCTTAAAATTAATATTTTTTTGAGAGAGATTTTTAAAAACACCAACAATGTAAATTGCAATAATAAAAGTGCAACCTGAGCCTCCTGCATTAAGTAGCTTATGTCTGGAATAGTATGTTCATGAGCCATTTCACCAGCTTCATTAATGAGCAAGCTGGAGTCTGTCCAGAGGCCAGGTCTTAGGGGCAAGGACCTGGGTAAGGACTGCATTCTAACCACCATGTAGCCTCACATACAGTCCCTGACATGTATTAGGTGCTTAGTAGTGCACTTGACCAAAAAGTAATGAATTTATGAAGCAGATACTGAAAAGTCTGGCAACTAGATCATGAATTCATGGATTGGCTACATGATGAATAAGGGATATAATAGATGGAACTTATATATCATGAAGTGAAACCTTTATAAAATTAGTTAGATAATAAAAATCATTTTTTAAAATAGATATTTTTGGCCCAATTATGCTGGTAGGGTGCTACTTTATGATTCTGGAGCCATTTGGAAGACTTATGTTTGGATCCTGTGTTGACCTGAAGAGGCCACGTACACCAGTAAACATGCCCATGATCCCGGCTGGCTGGAAGGTTAAGATGGGAGATCATAGCACAGTAAGACCTTGTCAAGGGTCTCTGTCCCTCTCTCTCTTATTAAATAAAAATAAAAATATTAGAACTCTCAAAGAACAGCATAGGATATGAGTCAAAGTTGTTGAAAGGACTGGGAATCAGTAGTTTTCAAAAGCTATTCTGAGGCTTCTTAGAACAAAGTGATATTGAAGATTGTGCTCAAGTCTCTTCCAACTTTTAGCATCTATATTCTATGATACCTGTCTCCCAGGAGCCCAATTTTCTATAAGAAGTGGTCTTGAGTTGCTAAATCTCTTTTTTCTTTTTAAAATTTTTTTCTTATAGGATATGTGCTGTGGCCAGAGAGAGGCAAAGAGAGAGAAAGTGAGAAATCACCCCTAATCACCCTGGGGGTTCAAATTCTTCTCCTCCATTCTCCTCTTGAGTATTTGGGCATGCACACACACATACCTGGTTTAATTTTCAAGCCACTGGGTCCAGGACTTGAGCCACAGTTGGCTGTGTTGAAGTCTGGTGCTTTAACCACCATGCCACCTGCTGACCTCTTGAGATGCTGAACTTTAAGGTCACTACCAATTCTACCACTTCAGAAGCCCATGTTTGTCTTAGTGTCTTCTTTTACTCCTGATTATGTCCCTTATCCAAGGTACCCAATGAGCTTCCATGGCATGTGGCAGTTCAGGTCTTCCTCTATAATATTTACCAATTGGATCCTTTTTTTCCTACAGAGTGCCTCTGACTGCTAGCCCAGTTTTTCTGTTTTTCCTCCAAATGTATCTATTCTAGATGTCAACCTCTTGACAAAGTAGCAAGTCTACTGTAATAGATATCTTATGGAGACGATAATGCTGAAACAAATGTCTGGGGGTGAATATTTAACTCTTTTGGCCAGGCCAATGGATAGGGAGTTTTATGATTTCCCCCTCAAATCTTTTTTTGTTGTTGTTAAGAGATTTTTGTCTTAGAATACATAAACTGGCTGAAGAGAAAGAGAGAGACAGACACAGTGAGAGGGAAAGTGAGAAATCGCCCCCCTCCCTCAGGAAGGATGGCCATGCACCAATTCCTTCTCTTCCATTCTCCTTGTGGGATCTTGGGCACTCATGCACATGTGTGATTATTTTTTTTTTTTGGAAGCCATTGGGTCCAGGACTTGAACCATGGGTGGCCATGTGAGAGTCTAGCGATGTAACTGCTATACCATCTGCTGGTTTCAATTCTTCCCAAATCTTATTGTATAGCATGATGTTGAGCTTATAGTATCTGCTTATATCTTTCATTCTTTGTTCTTTCTTTTTTAAAAGTTTTTTGTTTGTTTGTTTGTTTTTTTGCCATAGTGTGTATGTGCTCAGCAGAGAGACAGAGAAGGAGAGAGAGGGAGATGGCAAGTGAGAAATCACCCCCCAGAGGGGATGGTCATGCTGCAATCTCTTGTCCATTTTCTCCTGGGATTTTGGGCATACATGCACTCATGCTTGGCAAGATTTTCAAATTTTAGTTTTAATCCAGTGACCTCAGTTTATCCAAATTACCAAATTGGAACTCCAGAACAAAAATACAATTATCTACTATGAAATAAGCTATTCATATTATATTGAGCTATGGAGATATAATTTAATCATATTTGTTTTTAATTTGTACTAGGGAAGGGAGGAGATTTTCAGGTTTTGGGGGGGGGATCAAATGAATGCTTCCTACATTTTTCTCTTACTTGGTATTTCATCCAAGAAGCCATGAGGAAGAAATTAAAAACTTATCAACAAACCCACATGAAGGCTAAGTTGCTGAAAGCTTTCATCTGTTAAATACTATGCTCCCATTGTAACCCCTTTTGAACTCTTCTTCTGCTTGGTAAATTAATTTTCTACTGATTTGGTTCTAAGCAATGGGGATGCTTGAGAGGACAGCTGTCTATACAGCCAGTGAGTGAGAATGTGAGTGCATAAACAGGATGTATGTCAGCAAGACAGATCATTGATATGATAGAGCATTAGATTCCCATTGGGGCTTGAGGCAAGCAAAGGCCTGACAAAACTACCTAAATCAGCTCCCTCTCTGTTCACATCACCTTGTTTATTTATCTCATAATGCCCAGAGAACTTGTTTATTTACTGTTTGTCTGATTCTTTCTTCCTCAATGCAAACTCTAAGAGGCAGAGTTTTCTCACTTCTGTATTTCTGGTATTTAAAACAAAGCTTGCTGTGTAGTAGGTGCTCAAGAAACATTTATTGAGTGAAGAAATTAATGTCTCACCAGGTACACAGGCAGGCACCCAAAATCCTGAGGAGCCAGAAAGCCAGAGAAAGGTATTATGTTATAAGGAGACCCTTTCAGGGGTGCTTTCTCTCTTGCTGTCTCCTTCTCTCTAACTGCCCCCCCTTCATGTGCTTGCATACACACTATCATAATAATAATAAACAACAAATGAATGAGTGAACACTATCATATAAGTTTTAATGTGTGGGCTTGTTCAAGGTATTGAATATTTGTGGTATACACTGTGAAGCACTGTTCATACTTATTTATAATTGTTTTGCTCTGTTGTAGCTCTCTCTGACAGAATCAAAATTGAAAAAAGGGATAGGTAGCGAGGGTGTGGGGTAGATGAAGATACCAGAAGGAGGAGCTGGGCTTTGTCATACACATCTTACGACGTGACCAAAGCCTCCGGACTGTTTCCTCTCTAACTTTCTCCTGTTTTTCTCATATTCTACACCACTGTGTATATATGTGTTTTATACTTGCAGTATCTAGTTCCCTCTCAAGTACGCCCATGACTTCACTTGTTATCTGTACTCTAACTTCCATTCATCTTCTGATGGCCAAAGCTCTTTTAACCAACTACTCAATGGCATCCTAGTTTTGGTGCCTCACTAGTACCTCAGATAAAACATGCTCAACAAGGTTCACTTCCCATCTGTATTTCTCTTTCAGTAGCTTCAATCTCAGTGTACTCCTAGTTGTTCATTGAAGAAATCCAAGCTCATCTTAATATCATCCTTTTTTCTCATTCCCACATTCAGTCATAAAGATCTTATCTATTTACTAAATGGATACTGACTTTAACATCTTTTTCTTTCCTCATTTTTACAATTTAGTCCCACCCACCATCAGGTCTCATTTAGACTATTGTAATAACTAATCTTTCTCTTTCTACTATTGTCCTGTCTTAATTTATTATCCATAGCATGTTCCTGTGGCCTATGAGGCCTTTCCAGATTTGTCTCTTGTTTACCTTTCTGGTCTCAGCTTATATCACTTTTATCCTTGTAATCTGTTGTACAGCCATCATGGTCTTCTTTGAGTTTTTTGAACAAGCTACCCTCCCTCACATATAAAGACCTTTCACTGTGCTAAGCCATAGTCTTTGGCTCTTTGATCAGCTAAGGCCTACTCATTCTCTTATGGCCGATTGAAGGACTTCACAGAATAGGCCTCCAGGAATCCCTATTCTAGCTATATTGTGCTGTTAGATATTTTGTATGATTTAAATGTGTTCCTCCTCATTCATATATTGAAATTTTGTTGTTAATGTGATGGTATTTAGGTGGTAAAAATGTAATCTGTCTATGATGGGATTTAGGGAGTTGATTAGATTAGATAAGGTGATAAGGGTTAGACTCCTATGACTGAATATTGGCAGCTTTGTAAGAATAGGGAGAGACTAAAGCTGATGCATGCTCTTGCCCTATTATCATGTGATGTCCTATGCCACCTCAGAACACTGTACAATATCCCCATCAGCAAAAAGGCCCTCACCAGATGCGGCCTTTCAACCTTGGACTTCCAGAATTATGGATAGAATAAACTTTTATTCTTTATAAATTAGTCACTTTGTGATAATCCATTATTAGCCACAGAATAAATGCAAACAGAAAATTGGAGCCTAGAGGTAATGCTGTTGCTAGTAATAAATACTCACAAATTTGCAGCTAGATGTCGGGCAGAGGTTGAGAGAGTTTGGGGAAGTGTATAGGAAAAGACTATATTCCAGTAAAGTCTCAGAAGATGAGAAGACTTAGGGAACGTTTGTAAATTTTTAGAAACTGATTAAGTGGTCATGCCCATAATGCTGATAAAAATATGAATAATAAAGAACATTATGACAAGGTCTCAGATGAAAATGAGGAATATCTTAACAGAAATTGGAGAAAAGGTTGTCGTGGTTACATTGCAGAGAACTTGGCTGCATTGTGTCTGTGACCTAGGGCTTTGTAGAATGCCAAATGTAAGAGTGATGAATATCTGGTGAAAAAAATTCTAAGCAAAATTTAGAAGGAACAGAGTGATTACTTTTAACAGATAACAATGAAATAAATGAACAATTGGATAATGTAAAGATAAAATTTATAACTAAAAGAGAAGCAGAGCATAAAGATTTGGAAAATTGGCTCATGCGAAGAGTGAAAAGTCATGTTCAGAAAGAGTACTGTGAGCAAGCAACGTCTTTAACTAGAAACTAATATGCATAAAAAAGAGCTAGAATGGAGAAAGAAGGCAAGCCAATGGAAAAAGGGCTCTGATAGCATTTCAGAAAACTTCAAGATTTCCCTTTCTACTACAGGTCCTGATGCCCAGGAAAGCAGAATTGTTTCAGACGACTGGCCTGGGCAGGCTTGCTGTGTAGCAAGAAAGACTAATTATCAGAGGTGGCTCTTCAACCTCAGGTCTCCAGAGTGTTATTTATAAACTACCCAGTCTATGGCAATCTGTTATTAACAACAGAGAGCAGGCTCTTACAGACTTTGATACTTTTCTTTTTGCATTACTCATCATGCTTATAATTACTTGTATAGTAATATATATTACTTGTTCCTCACTAAAGTGTAAGGAACATAAATGCTGAGATAAAAAGTATACTCCTCTATTCTTTGTCCCACAATTGCTTCATTCCCAGTTTGCAAAATATTTATTTTTAGGGCATTTCAGACCTAGGAAGTCCACCTGAATCTACCTTTCATTCTCCATCATACATTGTATAAACCTATTAAAAATTGAAAATACCTGTTGACATATAAAATATATATATTTAAAGTGTATATAAAGTGTGTATATATATATATATATATATATATATATATATATATAAAGTATATATATATGTGTGTATATATATAAATATATGTGTGGCATATATGTGTATGTATGTATATAAACATATGTGTGTATGTTTGTATGTGTGTGTGTATATATATATATATATATATATATACACACACACACACAAGTCCTGCTCTGCTGGACTGTTGGCTCCTTGGGAGCAAATCCGCATGTTATTTATCTTCATATGCCTGGTATAGTGCCAGCGGTATCTGAGATTTTCAGATGCTAGATAGATTTATGAAGAAATTTTCTTGAGAATGGAGAGAGCATTAAGAACCTTGTTTTTAAATCTAATATTTCCTCCTTTTCTTTCTTCCTGTCCTGTCCTGTCCTATCCTGTATTCTCCTCTCCACTTCCCCCCACCTTTTTCTTTCTGTTAGCAAGAGGGCACACGTGCTCACTAGAGGGAGAGGGAGAAAGCACCCTCCATGGAGAATGGCAACACTATAATCCCTTCTCCATCTCTCCTTCCTCTGGGGAATTTGGACGGACACACACACACACACACACACAGGTGTTTTTTTTTTTTTTTTTTTTTCCCCAAGCTGCCAGTTCTAGCACTCAAATCACACATTGGCATGTGGGATCTGGCTGCCTTAACCATCAGGTCATGGAGCTGGCCCTTAAGACTACTGGCTTCTAACATTTTAGAATATTAAAAGTCCTTAGAGGCTATAATTTTTAACTAAATAAAGAAGTTCTGATTCACTGCTTCTTAAACCCTGAAAATATAGTCATTTTCTACACATTTGTATTACACTCAATAAGGAAAGTATCCTTTTTTGTTCTCCCGCTCCCCAAATTGCTTGCATCAAAACTAAATATTTAGGGGCTAGCAAGTGGCGTGGTGGATAGGGCCGCTGGATTCCCACATGGCTGACCATGGTTCAAGTCTCAGACCTGGTGGCTTGCTTTCTCACTCTCTCTCTCTCTCTCTCTCTCGCTCTCTCTCTCTGTCTTTCTGGTCAAATTAAAAATAAATAAATAAAATGAATGAGTAAATAAAATTAAATAAATAATTCTTTAAAAAACTAAAGATTTACAGAGATAACTAGTTGATTGGAAAGTTTTCCTTGGTGAAGCCAAAGTAGAACAGCCTTGGTTATTAAAGATATTATTTAAAGGTCCTAGATATTAAAGCAGTTTTCCTACCAAATAAATTCAGAAACGGTTTTTATCCCACCTTTCCTGCAAGCCAGCCAGTACCATTCAGAGCTCAAAGAAATGGTAGCTCAGTTTTGGTCTCATTTAAAAACCATTGGTGGGCCTTGTCTTTCTGTCAACTAAAGGACCTTGACAAATGAAAAATGTTCAGAATTGCAAGGTCTCTTTAGCAGTGTGTACTCCGTCTTCCTGTATTTAGTATAAGACACTAAAGCCTTGAGGGGTTAAGTAAGTTGCCCTTAACCACTAACTAATGAATAGCATTAGTGCTATTGGCAGCTAAATGTCCTGACTCCTATAGTAGTTCGACACTCTTTTCTCTATGTATCTCTCCTACTATGTAGAGGAGGTTGGTGCCTCCTCTTGCCTTTGCAGAGGTAGGTGGTGTCTGTGAGGCAATGCTGAAACTACTATACTCAACACCAGTAGAAATAATACCCCTAGCCTCTCCTAGCAAACCAGCAATTTGTCTCAAGTGTTTGGAAACAAAATGACTATTTCTAGTGGAAATGATGTCTGAGATTTACCAAGGAAAAGCAGAAGTATCCCTTCAAATTTGTTGTCCCTTCCCACCTCTCTGTCTTTCTCTCTGTTTCTCTCTCACATCACCACTCATGTATCATTTTCATTCATAGGTCCGGATTATAATAAATCTGAAAGCAAACAGCACTCTGTTTGTTTTCCAGTGTTTATTTAATTGACTAGATCTTTATGTTTAAATCTTGGGAGGTGGTTATTTAAGATAGATTGTGATGTGGAATTCACGCTTGGTTGGAAGTGCTTGCTTTACAGCACCAAAATAAATGCCACATTGAAGTAATATCTTAAGGTCAGGTAGGCTGAAGTATGTAAATGGTAACAGATTTACATGTCCATTTTTATAAAACCTTGCTAATAAGGCACATTCAAAGCCTAAAATATCACACTCAGCAATGAAGACATTAATTTTGCTTATACAACACTATTCACACTTGTAGGATTTCTGACAGTTTCAAGAACCCACGAGAATTAAGAGGCCTCTGGCAAATGAATGCACATCAATAAAATACCCTGAGTGAGGCATTTTTTTTAAAGCTGATCCCATATTTTCTACTTAAAGTCACCGACAGTGAAGATGGTATGTGCAATGTTTTACAATGACTTTTTGATGTTTTCTTCCTGTTCTGAATATTCCCTTTGTGCTTTTGAAATCAATAGCACTGCAGAGTTTACCTGTTCTTTAATATTTTAAAAGCCCTTCTTCAGTGCCCATCTTTTCTCACACAGAGTTTAGTAAGCTTTGGTAAACCCTTATATTCCATGTCTTCAAGGAATCCGAAGGATTTCCCACTGCTCTGGTTTGGTCTGAGAAGATGAGGCATTTGAAAATGGTTAACTAGATGCCAGATCCATATCACTTCTGGAGAAATTGATCATCTTTATTGTTGATATTATTTTAAATGAATAATAAAATACCAAAATACCTTCATAATAGCTTCATACATTTACATCAGTTATATAAAGCCAAGAATCTTCTTTGTGAGAGGCGATTGATGAAGAAAAATGGAAAGAAGAGTAAACAAGATCAAATGATAGCTACTTGCTGATTATTATTCTGCTGTCTGTTTCTATCAGATGGTAGATAGTAAATGTCATTATGAATTTAAATAAAAGTCATTGCTCACATATACTTGAATGAACGTAAGAGGAAACCATTTATTATATTTCACTGTAGGGACATGACATTTAAAAGCAATCAAGTTCATTTTTTTGACAATGACAACTCTTTTTGATCAAAACTAAAATGAGTTCTGTCTGTTCTGTGGTGGGTGACAAGGCTGCATGAAGAGTTAGCACAGTCCAGTGATGGGATAATCAGAATTAAAAACTAAGTAAGTAATGTGTGTTGTAATGAGACTAATAGCTAATATGTATTTTGTACTTTGCATTTGAATATGCACTGACTTATTCTTCGTCATCTTCTGACATACCTATGAGCGGTTCTTCAAAAAGTTCATAGAGAAATGTATATTACGAAAAAGAAACTATGAATGAATTTTAAATTTCTTTTTGGTGCCAAAATAAACTCTTACTTTGATTCCTTTTCCACAAACTTTTTGAAGTACTAGGTACTTATTATTAGACTCCATTTCACAGATGAGAGAACTGAAGCAGGAAATACTAAGTAAATAGCCCAAGGACACATAGTACATGGAGGAACTAGAATTTGAATCCAGATAGTACAATTCCAGACATCAAAGTTCTGCTGTCTACCCATACTGAAAAAAAACTCAATCCTTAATCTACAAATCTTAAATAATCATTGTTCCCTTCAGCTGTGACAGGGGTACCAAGGTGAAACAAAATGTTTCATTTTTCTTGGCTGGAATGGTTCAAAGGATCCCAACAGGAAAACTGGAGATTGTTTTTCTAATAATCTTATGCTAATATTAGACTTCTAATTAATTCTATAAATCACAATAGTCAAGCAGAAATTATTTTTGTGCACAACATCTGGAATACTGGCAATTGGATTACTGTGCTGAGTGTTTCCAGTCCAGGATCTCATTTGACTCCATTTTTTCATTCATTGGGTATTATGATTTAGGCAAATTTCATAGTATTTCTCAATCTCAATTGTGTTATGATAATACTCAAACCAAAGATTGTTTGAGGAATTAAGTGGAAAAGTGTATATAATATAGACAGAAGAATAAATGTAGTACTCAGTATATGTTTTCTTTTATTCTTTCTCCTATCTCTCTTTTTGCTCTTAATCTCTTTTCTTTCTGGTCTCTTTTCTCTTTCTTCTCTCCTTTCTCTTTCTCATGTCCCACCACTGGAATTTATCTTTTCTTTATTATCTTATGATTATAGAAAGTCAAGTGTTATGCACAGCCCTGACCCCCACCTTGACTCTTTTATTTTCTTATACAACATTGAGAATGCATTTGAGGATCTCTAGCTCCACATACCCAAATAGCATATGTAGTCTTTAGATGCTACAGAGGGTATGTTAATAGTTGATCTATAGCTTTGACAATAAAAAATGCTATCTAATGGTGCTACATAATGCATTAATCTGTGCTTCCAAGGAACTCTTTCTTAAAAATGAAATTACCATTGCTTTAATATATATTCTAGTTTCCATATAATTCCCTCCTTCTCCTGCTTTAATTCCCTGTTTCTTCCCTATATTTCAGACTTTACATGTTTAAATGCTATTGCAAAGGGACAGACCAGAAATTTCCTTCTAGTACTCTAAACTTGTTTTCATTGACATTTTAGAATAACCCAGCATTTTGGAATTAGGGTCAAGAGTTATTAGAATTGCTTTCATGAACCATGGCTGCACATGGATTTGGTCTGGGAGGTCACCCATACAAATTTTCAACTGGAGAATCTACTCTGCAGACCACAAACCATCATTTTTTTCATATAAGCAATATTAACCATCTATTTGGTCCCATGCTATATGTTAGGTTCCGAGGATATATGATCTCAAGATGGATCTGAAAAGAGCCTACAACCTGAGAAGGCAGATAGACTTGTAAGGATAGGAAGAGGCGTTTACAGAATAAAACTTATAATGCCAGGTATCTTGCTTATAAGGGCTCATTTAGTTCTACAGCAAGTATCAAATAAGAAAACAGACGCTCAGAGAGGTTAAATGATGTACCTACAGTTTGATGGAGGAAGTAGTAGAGTGGGATGCAAACTCAATTTGTTTCTTTCTATTTTCTCCACTGTTTCATGAGTTAAGAGATTATTTTAGTTTGTACGTAAGTGCAACCAAGGTAACCAAGAGACGGTAGCTTGGGGGTTTGAGACTTTCACAACAGCCATTTATTTTATATTTGGCCTTCATTGTGACCTTCTCCACTTGTGAATGTACATGATTGACAGAGAGTCAAACCTGATGAAGGGTAGAGAGAAATGCTTGAGGGCTTCCTTTCTAATTAGCTACTTCCAACCAGTGCAATCATCAGGGTTCTGGCAGAGGGAAATTATTAAAGGTAATACTTCAAAATAAAAAGGAGGATAGGAGTATGTAGGGAAGAGAAATTTTTATCCAAATTTGTTTTTGTGACAATCAAAAGGTAAAGGGTAGTTAGAAGTTTAAATCCTTTTGAAATAGAATTTTGGCTTAAATAGGACTCCTCTTTTAAAATTTTTACTTATTCAAAGAGAGAACAGTGCTCTCTATTTTCAAAGCCATTGACAAGTGGTTGTTGTTCAAAACATATTTGTTCAATGAATAAGTGAATGAATGTCTGCAGCATAAAAAATGTTTTCCTGAAGCATAGCTACATGTAATGTCTGTGTTCATTATATAATATTTTGGATTTTGGGGGTACTTTGAGAATAGCTGTGTAGACAGTAAACATTTGTCGATTTTTGAATGAGCATGAAGATTTCATACTTATTGGGGCCAGTAGGTGGTGTGGTTGTTAAAGCACTGGACTCCTCCATGGCTGTCTGCGGTACAAGTCCTGGACCTGGCTGCTTGAAAACCATATCCTGTGGCTTTGTGACAAAAATCCCAGGAGAAAAATGGAGGAGAAGGGATTGTGTCACCCCCTGAGGTGGGGGACGATTTCTTACTTTCCTTCTTACTGTCTCTCTGTGACTCTATCCAGCGAGTGCCCATGCTCTATTGCAAAAATCAAAAACAAACAAACAAAAATGATTTTAAATGTATAATTACTTAGATGAATAGAATAGTGTGTTCAAAAGAATGTGCTATGGACTTAGGTTTTATGGCTTCAAGATCTTCTTGGGCTTTTATTAACTGAATGACTTTGGGCAAGTTATTTAACCTCTCTAAATCTCTTTTCTCATCTCATACAATGGAAATGATATGTAGTCACAGTTTTCTAATTGTAGCCAAATGAGATAGTGCATACACAGTAACAGGTTAACTAATATTTGAGCTTGTTGCTAAAGTAGTGACTAAGGCAAGGTTTTCACAGCACAGGGTTTAAAAAGAAAGTTCAGAAAAAAAATATTGTAGTTGTGTCAGATATGAAAGTGGGTCAGTACTGGAGGCAGAGCCAAAATGGGATTAAATGCGCAAAAGTATCTGTGTGAGTAAGATGGAGAGATAGTTGGAGAAGGCTAGGAGAGATATGAGAGTGATGTCAAACACTGATGTGAGGACCAGCTATGAAGGAGAGAAGGAGAGAACTTTCGGTGGTTGTGTCCTTGATTCTTATGTGATGGAGGTTGGCTCAGTAAGGCTATATGTCAGCTGTGTGGAAGGAGTCCTGTGTCTCCTAGGAATGGACCTGCCTTGATATCCCCATCTCATTCAGTTATGGGCTGTAGAAGGAGCTGTAGGGAGTGTGGCCCCCACACGCAAAGAGCAAAGAGCTCAGAACCCACTAATAAAGGTCTTTAGTTAATTACATTGTCCATACATGGAAGTTTGCAACACCCATTCTATTGTTGTCATAGAAATTAATGCAGTAATTCAATATCTGGACATTATTATATACATAGGTCTACCTTGCTAGAAGTTGTAAGAGATACAAAGGTGGTCAAGGCATATTTCTGCTATCTAGACATATGTAACTCAAATGTCAAGTAGACTTTATTTTGCTCCAAATGAGGCACAGAAGAAAGAAGCCTACAAGACCAGAGGAACAGAAAAAAAAAAAAAAAGAAAAAAAAAAAACCAGAAAATGTGGCCTAAGTACATGTGTGTTTATCTATACATAAACATGTAATGATGTGTTGTGCTGTATTAGAATTTGCTCTGCAAAATTATCCGCCACTGTTAAATGTTCCCAAGAACTGCAATATAGGCATTGTTACAGTTGGCCAATTGTAATTTTTAAATTTAAAATACTAATAATTAACATTTATTAAGTACTACTACATGAAGTATATTATATTGTAGTCTTCGTTTTATAAATAACTAGGATTCAGAATATTTGTCAAAGAGGTCACAGAACTACTAAGTGGAAGAATCAGGATTAAAAATGAAGTGCCAGCAGATGGCATAATGGCTACATTGCTGGACTCCCATGTAGTCAACTGTGGTTCGAATTCTAGACCCCATGGCTTAAACTCATGCTGGGCAGGTGTGTGTGTGTGCATGCATGCCCAAGACCCAAGAGGAGAATGGAGGAAAAGGGATTGTGATGTGGCCATCCTCCCTGATTTCTTGCTTTCTGTCTTTCTGTCTCTCCCTGTCTTTCTGGTGAACGCATGCGCCCTACAGTAAAACAAACAAATTCTGAAGAAAAAAAAAAAAAGGTAACTGAAGCCATATAGGAGAGTAGTTTAATGGATCATCAATGGAGCTATGTAACCTGGGTAGAAGACCCAGAAGGTCTATAATTTCTAATTCTGTGACATTGGCACATTAGTAACTCTTCCTGTGCCTTGATTTTCTTTTCTTTTCTTTTCTTTTCTTTTCTTTTCTTTTCTTTTCTTTTCTTTTCTTTTTTTTGGAGAGGTTTTTGCCATAGGACGCGTGCACTCACCAGACAGACAGAAAGAGAGACAGAAAGCGAGAAGCGAGAAATCACCCCCCAGGGGGGATGGCCACGCTGCTGTCCCTTCTCCTCCATTCTCCTCTCGGGATCTTGGGTACGCACACACACGCACCCGGCGTGAGTTTTAAGCCACCGGGTCCGGGACGCGAAACGCGGTTGACAATGTGGGAGTCCAGCAACATAGCCATTACGCTAACTGCTAGTCCCTGCCTTGATTTTCTTATCTGTGAAATGTAGATAATAATTATATCTACCTTGGGTTGTTGTTATAAGTGCCTGGCACAAAGTATTACTTTAAAAGCAATTACCTGGTTCTAGAGTTCCAACCTTTAGTTTTTGGGCTATACTGTCTCTCACAGGGTCCAAAAAAATACACTAATTCACTGGCATTGAGTTGCAGAGGAAGGTACACAATCTTCTTCATTCCACTGTAAATTCTGGGCATATGTTTAGCATCTTTTTTTCCCAAGTTATTGAAAAGAAACAGTAACAACTTTCATTTGGACATAGTGATTCAGAAAAATCACATAAAATACTTTATAATTTTCTATAGGTATTTTATACAATTTTTTTTGTTTTGTTTTTTTGGAAGAGGGATGATTTGTTTTTAAAAAGATTTTCCTAGTCTATCTACTGTCCTAGTATGTAGAAAACATAAAACCCCATCTACTTGTAAAATTCTAGGACACCAGTCCCTGTGTACTTGAAGATTTAGGAAAACTATAGAGAGAAGTAACCACTTAAAATGGCAAAAGAGAGCTAGAGTTCAAACTAAAAAATTAGTTGTTTTTGTTTAAGCTTTTGCTATAGGGCATGTGTGTTCATGGTGAGAGCGAAAGTGAGAAATCACTCTTTGGGGGGATGTCCATACCGAAATCCCTTCCCCTCTGTTCTCCTCCTGGAATTTCAGGCACACGTGTACATGTGCCTGGTGTGAGTTTCAAGTCAAGACTTAAGCAATCAAGACTTAAACCATGATTTAAGTCTTGTGGGAGTCTAGTGTCTTACCCATCACACCACCTGTGGTCCCGGAATTAAACATTTTTAAATTAACTGGTTCATTGAAAATCTGGGATTTCAGAGGAAAGAAATAAGTAGACCATATTTTTTACATTTTTAATTGGTTGTATTTGTGTTATAATAAAACAAAAAGAGAAGTAAATTAATTACCAAGACCATAAAAAGAATAGAAATTACACATGCAACCCATTCTTATAATGAACAAATGGACTCTTGATTTTGTGACAGGGAGTACAAGGCAATATTTAAAAGTAGCTTTTGGATAGAAGAAAATGTTCCTTTTAATTCTGGGGTAATGTGAAATGCTAGTTCCATTTTTTTTTTTTAATAGCAAGATCATCTACAGTGTTGATTCCTCAAATGGTTTATTCCCATTGCTCATCTTTACAATTGACTTCAACAAAGACAAATGTTGTTTTCTGAAAAACATCCAAAGATAATTCACACTTCTTTATATGATCCCCTTCCACTTTAAAAAAAAAATTTATAAGATATTTATTATTTTTCTGTCCAAAGTGAAATGATTTTTTTTTGGAGAGGTTTTTTGCTATAGGGCGCGTGCGCTCGCCAGACAGATAGAGACAGAGAGACAGAAAGCGAGAAATCACCCCCCCCCCTCGGGGAGGGGGGATGGCCACGCTGCAATCCCTTCTCCTCTGTTCTCCTCTCGGGATCTTGGGCACACACGCACACGCGCCTGGCATGAGTTTTAAACCACTGGGTCCGGGACTCAAACGGCGGTCGACTACTTGGGAGTCCAGTGACATAGCCATTACGCCAACTGCTGGTCCCCCAAAGTGAAATGATTTTTAAATCTTTTTTAAGCAAATAACTGAAATAACTATTCGAGAAAATAAAATACGAGTGGGAAATTTAAACATTAGATTGCATCTTCTAATTTAATCCTAACCCTACATTTATTCAAGAACACAAATAGAACACCTCTGAAGTATTACCAAAATGCTAACTGAGTCATTTTAGCATAAATCTAGCTCATGCATTTCAAAGTTCCACTATTAGGAATTTTGTTAAAACTCATTTAATTTTTAATAATAATTGAGTGCAAGGACTGCAGGTCATTAAATGTGATCTTTGCCCCATACCTCAGATTATGTCACAATAAAGCTGACATTTCTGCCAGGCTCTAAACCCCGAGTGACTCTGATCTAAACCTTGGAGGCAAAGAATGTACCCTGTCATACAACTTTGTACAAGTTGTAGTAAAACAAAACCTAAGTTTTCTTATCTTTGTAGTAAATGGTTATTTGACAAATACTATAAAATACTGAGAGAAATCCATTTTATGAGTTTGTTTACCAAACACATTGTACAAGATCCCCTATACTGCCATCTCCCTACCTTTATCAAGTCTTAGGATAGCTTGCCTTCCCCCCCCCCTCCTTTTTTTTTTTTTTTTTTTCAATTGCCAGAGGGCTTGTGCTGCACTGCTTAAGAAACAGAGAGAGAGAGAAAAAGAGAGAAGGAGAACCCCCCCCACACACACACCCACACCCACCCAGTGGAGCTTGTTGTAACCCTTCTCCTCCATTTCTCCATCCTGTCAGAATTCGGGTCATGGATGCATATGTCCCAGAGTATTTTTCAAGCTGATGGGGCTAGTATTCAAATCATGGTCAACCAAATGGGATCCAGCTCCTTTAACCACTAGGCTATAGGGCCAGCCTCGGGTTTCTTTCCTTTTCAAGTTTTCATTTCTTCCATGAGAGAGAGACACAGAGAGAGAGAGAGAAGAGAGAAAGAAAAAGAGAGATTCCCAATAGATTCTTCACTCTGTGTTCTACACCCAATCAGCCAGGATCACGTGCATGTTCTTATCCACTGTATATATGGAGACTTCGGGATCTGAACCAGGACTTTCCCACATTTGTAACAGGTAGTGAGACAGAAATGAGTGGACACAATCCTGGATACATTAACAAAAGGATGTCTGTCTCATCAATTACAGCTGACCAGGAGTTACACTGTGAAAACTCCTTCCTCCCACCTGGGAACTGGCACCAAGAGAGGAAAAGTTATCTCATTATGTTGCTAGGTCAACAGCCTAATGCTTTACTGGGACAATAAACTAAAAAAGCAGGTCACCCAAATATGGAGGCTCATACCTTCAAAGTCTACACTGGGCATGTGAAATTTAGTAATCAAATTCCTTAGATTCCTTACTTGAAAGAAAGGTGCAAGTACAGATGGAAGGCCACACAATTCCAACAAAAGAAGCAGCTACTATTACAGACCACCCCTACTAAATATTCATTACCAAAATTCACAATAAAATTGATATCCAATCAGTTCCAAATTGCAGCAGAATTACCTCAACACTTTGCCCACCCAAAAGTCTCTGGGTGTTTTCTTTTAACCCTTATCTCTCTTGGCTGCTAGAACACTCCTCTTTTTTTTAATAGACTCCTCTTTACTAACCCCTCTCTGTGTCCAGAGCTCTAATTCTTTGTGAGTGACAGACAAGAGCCAGTACAAGTGTTCCTGACAATCCCACCTCAACATGACCCCAGAGTTGCAAA
Source organism: Tupaia tana (assembly GCA_026018925.1). Lineage (NCBI taxonomy): Eukaryota > Metazoa > Chordata > Mammalia > Scandentia > Tupaiidae > Tupaia > Tupaia tana. The sequence goes on along the minus strand of JAKSZU010000003.1, from coordinate 60,642,929 downwards.
GTGGCACCTCTGTACCACTGTAGCTAGCCAGGATGTCTTTTTCTTTTTTATAAGTCCTTTAGTTATAGATATTTATGGTAAAACTGAACTTTGATATCTGTTGGTATGTCCCTTCAAGGTCTAAAGTAATCCCTATAAGAAAAACAGAACAAAATAAACAAAATTGGGCTAACAGGTTTGATCCAATTGCAGAGAATTTAAGCTGTCATTCATTAGAAAGAGGGGACAGAGAAGAGAGGGGATCCTGTGAGGGATCTCCAGGGCCAGGACTGATAGAAAGTTTGAGGGACTGGGACCAGCAGTTGGCATAATGGCTATGTCACTGGATTTCGATGTAGTTGACCGTGGTTCGAGTCCCTGACCTGGTAGCTTAAACTCACACCAGGCACATGTGAGTGCGTGCCCAAGATCCCAAGAGCATGTGCCTATAGTGAAAACCTCTCCAAAAGAAAAAAAGAAAGTTTGAGGGAGTGTTAAAAATATGGCATACTGAAAATCATGCCAGGTTCATGTGCTTCAGTGCCCAAAATCCCAAGAGGAGAATGGAGAAGGGATTGCAAAGTTGCCATGACCTATGGGGGTTATTTCTCAGTTTCCTTATCTGTCTCTCTATCTCTGGTAGTGTATATGCCCTAAAAATTCTTTGAAAAGGATCCAGCAGATGGCATAATGGTTATGTCTCTGAACTCCCATGTAGTTGACTGTGGTTCAAACCTTGGACCTAGTGGCTTAAAACTCACACGGCCGTGTGCATGCATGCTTAAGATCCCAAAAGGAGAATGGAGGGGAAGTAATTGTTGCAGGGTCATCACCCTTGAGAGGTGATTTCTTGCTTTCTGTTTCCCTGTCTCTCTCTCTCTCTCTTTGGCGAACACACAGCAACTAGGTATGCCAGAGAATGAAATGCACTTGGGTCACTAGACTGAGAGCTTAGAAATGCCTCCTTTTGGCTCAGTGATTTGGTGGTCTGAGGAAGAACCATTTAAACAGTGTGTTAAGTGGGAGAGAAAGGAAGGTTGTCTGAGGAGAGCAGTGTGGAGCAGTGTGGTAGTGTTGGTGGGAGGGAGGCTCATTGCACTTACAGGGAAGGAAAGAAATGCAGGAAATTGAAGTAGCTGAGTGACTTTATAATATAAAATACAACTGGAATAAGAACTCATGGTCTGGAATTTTGAGTTCAAGTCAAGCTCAGCCCTCACTACTACTTAAATGTACTGAAACAACAGTACATGGGAAATTTAAGTTTTGGATTACTTTGATTATAAATGAAAGAAGAGACCTTGCGTATGTAAGTTACAAAAGTGCAATAGCCTCTGTAACTGTTTTTGTAAGATTAAAATTAAGGCAACTTCATCACTAGCTGTGTATGTGAGGGGAGGTGAATTTGAGCCACACGGCTCATTATCAAGGTACTGTTTTATACATTAACATGGAGACAAAAAATTCTTTTTTTTTTTTTTTTGGAGAGGTTTTTGCTATAGGGCGCGTGTGCTCGCCAGACAGACAGAGACAGACAGAGAGATAGAAAGCAGGAAATCACCCCCCAGGGGGGATGGCCACGCCGCAATCCCTTCTCCTCCATTCTCCTCTCGGGATCTTGGGCACGCACGCACACGTGCCGGCGTGAGTTTAAGCCGCCGGGTCCGGGACTCGAACCGCGGTCGACTACGTGGGAGTCCAGCGACATAGCCATTACGCTAACTGCTGGTCCCGAGACAAAAGTCTTAACTTAAACCTCGTTGCTCAATATTTTAAACTGTAAAGGTATGCTCAGACCTGATTCTGGCCAGTCTGTTATATTCTGGTCAGAAGCCCTCCCTGATTATACATAATTAGAAGTTAGGCCCTCATTATTTGCTTCTGGATGAATGTCTTTAACTCTGTTCTTCCAGTAGCATACTCAGTAAACTCTTGCACAGCACCAAGAGAAATGTGTCTAAATCAGCCCTGGGTTGGATTAGTTGTCCTGGTAGCCCTCTGATCCTCTGCCAGATGTCTATCCCCAGCTGGCAAAGCTCTCCGCCTCCTTTTCAGTGGTTGTTGTCAACGCTGAGCTTCCTGCCAGCGGGAGCTGGTCTCTCTTCAATGGAGGGCAGCATGCCCTCAATCAGCATTTAGATTCTTGTGTGAAGACATTCATGGGTAAAACTCCCCACTGCTTCTCATCTGCCTTCTGTTTCTGGAATTTCCCAGACATCTCCTGAACTGTTAGGCTTCTGTGTGTGGCCATTGTGGGGCGTGGGGGTGGGAGGATTGGTGATACAAACCCAAGAAGCCTCTGGGCACTGAGCCTGAATGTTTACAGACCTTGTTCCCATACATATTCAAGTGTCATGAAGGGGGCTTATAGTGCTTGGCATGGGGCCCAGAAGACTGTTTGAGAAAAGGGCCTATGGGTTGAATGTTTTCCTTTCTTGGAAGACACATAGTGCCATTATTAAGAGTACAGGCTCTAGAGCCTGAGAGCTGGGGTTAGAATCCCAGTTCCATCTGTCACTAGCACTGGGCACATTGACTATTCCCCGGATGACACTGGATTAATCACATAACCTCTGTGTACTTCACATTTCTCCTTTGTAAAAGTGGGAATAATAACAGTACCTTTTTTGTAGGGTTCTTGTGAAAATTAAATGAACCACTTATAAAATGCCTGCAACAGTGTCTGGCACTTGGTAAATATTATATAATTATTTATTATTAAATAAACAGGTTCATGTTCCCCAGGTGTATGGGATAAAATAAACACTGACTAATAGAGATGATAAATATATGTAAATGCTTGAGTGGAAAGTGATATTCATAGTTATCAGTTATTGGCCACTTACCATGATCTATAAATAGCATGCCAACAATTTCACCTATCCATAATGAACACAGATGTAGCACTTGCATCTGCTGGGCACAATTCCAATCAACTTTACTTACTTAAGTTTTTTGTTCTTCACAGCAACTCTGACAGGAGTACATATGTGTTGTTACTATTTTTTTTTTTTTTTTTTTTTTGGAGAGGTTTTTGCTATAGGGCATGTGCGCTCGCCAGAAAGACAGAGAGAAGAAAACGAGAAATCACCCCCCAATGGGGATGGCCATGCCACAATCCCTTCTCCTCCATTCTCCTCTCAGGATCTTGGGCACACATGCACATGTGCCCTGTGTGAGTTTAAGCCACCAGGTCCGGGACTCGAACCGCAGTCGGCTACATGAGAGTTCAGTGACATAGCCATTATGCTAACTGCTGGTCTCTGTGTTGTTGCTATTATCAGTGAAAGTAACAAGAGCTCCCACTGTTCTCATGATGCAAGATGACTTTAGATAACCTGCCTAAAGTTCCACAGGCTAGCTATACAACACAATTTTGAATCTAAGCAGAATGGTCTCCGACTCGGCACTCTTAGGCACAATGCACATTGTCTCTCAAGGAACCACGCTTTAACACTTCATAGTGATCCTATGAGGAAGATCTTTTATACTGTCTTTGTTTTACAGAAGAAAAAACTAGGCTCTAGAGGAGTTAAGCAGGTTGCCTAAATTCACATTGCAAGAGGTAGGGAATATTTGGATTCAAACCAATTTGTTAAAAATGTAAAATTAGATAAATCAAGAAAATATGATTTCTGAGAATATCAACAGTAGGAGAAGGGAAGAGAGAGAAAGATGATAGAATACAGTATTTGTTATCTGGACTGCTCTAGAAAAGTCAAGATGGTGGAACATGTGCATATGTTTAAAGATTTTCCAAAGAAGTGTGTTAATAAAGTCTCCTTGAGAAATAATTTGTTTTCAGTTATTCTTAGGTATAATTCTGTCTTCTAGGGAAGTGTATTTCCTCGAAAAACATTTTAAAAAGCAAGAGAGATATGTTCAGTATTATAATGTTCAGTGAAGAAATCTGAGTGCAAAATTGTATGACAACTTCTAGGCAAAAATATTCAGCCATATGGGCAAATCCCTGGAAGGGAATGCAAAGTAATGAAAATACTTTCTTTGTTAAGGTAGTCAGATTGTGAATTATAAAATCTTTTTTTTTTAAATATTGCTATTGATAATTTAAAAGGATAATTTTTATTATCACATTTTGTCAATATTGGTTTATGATCAGCATTCCTAGTTTATGATCATGTGTCAGGCTTACTTCTAGTACCTCTAATTTCTCCCTCATTTAACTAAAGTGCAGATGGCTACCAGATACACATACTCTCACATGAGCCTTGCACTTCATTCGTGTAATCTATTCGATTTAGTGTCTTCTATTTTGCCATTTGTACCACAGGCTACTGCCTACCATAATGCCTCCCATTAAATCTTCTTGGATCAAGACCAGTTGGAAGTGATCTTCCCTCTGAATTCTTATCTGCATCTACCATTTAACATATGTGATGTATTATGTATCCTCTTCTCTGTCCTTTTAGATTATAAGCTTCATGTAATCATGGTCTTTGATGAATTGTTTGCATCTTGTATGCTACCTTACAAATCACAGAGGAAATTCCCAATATACTTTTGTTGATGAAGATGACAATGAGCAGTTGTCATCAAAGGAAGGTCTTTGGTCACCTTACTTCAGCTCGTAAGGTTTATTTCCAACATTACACTGTGCCTTTGGTTTGGGGAATCAAAGAATATTCTAAAACACAGGAATGTCAGGATTGAAAATGGACTCTCATTCTCATGAATTTATTATAAATTATGTCCTTAATAATTTCCATTTATCCTGAGAATTAGAAATACAGTGTATGAAATTTTTGTTCAAATAGTCTATGGAGCTGTATAAACAAAGGGTAAGTTTTATTATCCTAAATAGATTACTTTCAGATGGTCCAAAGTCTGATTCAACATTTCTGGTGCTATGACATTTTTGTGTTGGCTTTAGTCTTTGGGGTAATTGCCTTATAATTACATATATAAATAAATTTTTTAAAGAGAGATTTTTTCTATAGGGTGCATGTGTTCACCAGAGAGACAGGGACAGAGAGACGGGGAGCAAGATATCATCTCCCCAGGGGTGATGGCCATACCACAATTTCTTCTCCATTCTCCTCTTGGAATTTTGGGCATACACACATATGCATCCAACATGAGTTTTAATCCACTAGGACTAGGACTTGAACCATGGTCGACTACATGGAAGTCTAGCAACATAACCATTAAGCCATCTGAAGTTCCCTCAATTTTATATTTTATTAAAATTCAGCAGCAGATCACCGTTTGGTTTTTAAAATAGTGTAGAAATTCATGGTATAGAGGTAAGTTTTTCTAAAGGAGAGAGATGAAATTGATCCAGTGACATCTATGTCCTGTAAGCTTGGACATTATGGATTATTAAGGAGCTAAGAATAAAAACAAAACACTTGACTAAATTATTTCTATTAATTTTTCTTTTGTTTTTAATAGTTTGTTGTTTGACAAAGTGTTTTTCAAAATCATGTATGCAAAATAATGGAAAAAACCCTGGTACTCTTATTACTGACAGATTGGGCAGTATATGTAGTCATGTTTAGGTCAGTATGGTTTTTTAAAAAAATTTTTAAACAACTGACATCTTAGCTATTGCTCGCAATTCAGCATTTAGATGATCTAGACCATACTGCCAGTTCAGCCTCAGCTTCCTCTTCCAACAAAATGCCTGTTTGATTTTCAAAATCACTATTATAAAGAGTCAGTCTCAAAAATGAGAAACAGAGATGACTCTCTTACTTCTCCAATGTGGAGACCTATATGTTGGTATCAATCAACTAGCACTTCACTTCTCTGAGAAGTAATGAAAGCCATTCTTTGTGTTTCACTTTAATGGGAAAATAAATGATCCAAAGATTGAAAAGTAAATGACATTGAAAGAAAAAGGCAATGCAATTTAAAAGAAAGACAGAAGAAGGAAGGAATGAAGAGAGCAGTTGTTGGGAATACCTGATTAGAATAGCTTTGTAACATTCATTGGTATTTCAGCATTGCCTACCAGATTCTATGTTCATATGAAAATATAATCTGTATTAAATAGAAATTCCCTAATTAAATCTCCCTTTTTGCTGTCATAAAAATATTGCATCTATGAAGGGCTGAACTCTACATAATCAGGAAATTGATGCCTATACAAGTTTAGCTTAACAATATTTTGTATATCATTCTTCAATACCATTCTCAAGATTAAAGAAATTATAGGTCATAGTTTAACACTGGATGACTTGCCCTTAGTTCCTAGATTTTTGCACACTTGAGGATTTTCTAAGCTCCAAGGCTCTGAGAATGTAGTCAAAAAGGAAACTGTTTTAATGGATGTTTGATACAGTCTGAACTGAATGAGGAAAGGTAATCTCTAAAGAAATTTCAAAGAAACAGTAGAAAAGAATGTTAATTTCCATGTAAATGTATTCAGAGGACTAAGCTTTTTAGTCTTCCAAGGTGTAAGAATTAATTATCAGTTTTCAAGAGCAAAATTTATTCACAGTAAGAGCTATAGCAATCAGAATCCTCTAGGTGTAAAATTCATGAAATTAATATTGAGCTGATTTGAGTTAAATAAATCACTACTCTTTTCTTTAGTGTATTGCAATCTTCCAAATGTTTGATGTTGTCCTTTAGCATATTTGTGAATAGTATTCAAAGAGAGCCATGTATGTTTGGACTTAACAAAAGAAAAATTATTTATGTTCTGGTTCATGGTAAAAATGCATTAGAAAAGATCATTTCTTTTTGTGACCAATGTTTCATCCTGATTTTTAAAGGACTATTCAAATAAGAATGGAACGATTTATCAGTGTTGATATTATTGATTAATATTAATGTATTCTTCTGAATTAATAATGCTACTTTCCAGTTAGCCCAAAAAGGATCTAATCAAGATGTAAGAAAACTTTATTCCACTTTTCTTATATCTACCTATAAAAAAGATGCTTTGTTTAAAAATATGTTTGAATGCCCAGGGAGAAATGAGAAAACAGAATACTACTTTTGATTAACAAGTAGTATGAAAATACTTGGTTGTATTTTTTTAAAAGTTAATTATCTTCTATGAGATAAAGAGAGGGAGAGAGAGAGAGAGAGAGAGAGAGAGAGAGTGAGCACGTGCCCCAACATGATCTTCACATCATGACCTCCATTCAGTTTCAGCCAGCTTGGATCATGGGCATATGTACGGCGTTCTCAGGAAAGTCCTGATTTGTAACCCCAGTACCTTCCCTATGTGGATCCAGTTGCAAAACCAGGACCCCAGGACCTTTCCCATGTGGATCTTACTGCTGCGTTACTACCTAGCCCTTAGTTTGTGCTTTCAAGTAAGACTGCCATGTGCAATCTAAGCAGGGTCAGAATTGATACACTAAAAGCACATAAAAACTGCAATCATCACCTAAAGTAACTAGAGAGATGACTTAAGTCCATTAGGAAGGGAGAAAATAATGAGGTTAAACGACATTTTAAGTAGAAGCATATCAGTAAATTTTAATAGTTTTGGGGGGGGGCATTTTATAAAAGTCTGAAAACTTTGTTTTATTTCAAAGGTCATCAAATATTTATGTCTGTTGTCTTCCAGGACAGGTAACACTAGAAAAGACCTTGCAAATAGGTATAAACTCATCCTATTGTTTTATTTGTCTGCTTAAATTAAAAGGGACCGATGAAGTTGTGTGTTTCAGCAAAGCACCATCAATGGAACTGTGATTTTCTGACTATGCCATCATTTATCTTGACTGAGTCTTGGTCTAGTCACAGGCAGAGCAGGATGAATGAATGAATGCACATTCCTAGAGGACAAAGTGAAACTTTGCTTCTCGTATGTTTTTGGCAATTGTAATACAGGATGTGAGCATTACATAACCTCCAGATCACATTTCCCTCCCTGCAGCAGCAAAAATGTGAGGGAGGCAGACCTTGCTCTCGTCAAATGAGGCTTTTATTAAAACATCATTTTATCTTGAAGAGGCCAAGGCACTCTGTTCAAAATCAAAGCTAACATTTGAATAAGACTACTTTGACGCATTACGTGTGAGATAAGACAAGAAATTCAGGAAGCAGCAGGTGAAACAACTGGGAAGAGCTGAGCTATTTGGAAACAATCAGGCCAGTGGCCTTTGAGGATGATGACTGAACTAAACTGAGCAAACTTCAGCTGAGTAAACCTAGATCTCCCTGTTGGCCAGACTCTACCCAGTTACATGTACATGTAATTTAAAGCTAAAGTCTTACTTAGACACCAGAATGTTCTTCTGATCTGTCTTATGACCACTGAATGTAAGCCGCTGCTTCTAGGATGCTTAGCTGCAGCTCTGTCTCTTCTGTCTACTAATCTCTCTGCCCCCTTGAGATTGAATTTTTAAGACTGTTCTCTCAGAGAAAATCCTGAGAATATATTGAAATTCTATTAACTTTTCAGCTTCATTCAGGGTAGATTCTCTTTGAGGAAGTAAAATATTAAGAGAGATTGGTGAGTAGGGGCCAGCTGGTGGTACAGCAGTGAAGTGCAAAGCTCTTTGAAGTAATCCCACCAGAAAAGGTTCAAGGTTCAGGTTCAGAGATCTGAGTCAGGAACATGATCTAGAGATAAGTGAGGGCTGGAGGTAGATTGTAGTGCAGAGCTTGTTTGGGGTGCTGTCTGGCTCTTACTCATAGAAGAAAGAAACTTACACATACACACACACACACACACACACACACACACACATTGGTATGTTGTGAGGGTCTGTACCAACAAAATCTTGGTCTATGTCTAGGTGGAATTTCTAGAGAATGACTTTTAAGATTGGTGCTTTGACATAAAGTTAGATCTGCTAATTACAAAATTGAAGTTACATTTTATTAAGTCATAGACTTAGGAAAGGTTCAGATTCCAGAAATATCTTAAGACATTCAGCTGGGAAAAAAAATAGAAAATATTTTGTCTTAATGTCAAGGTTCCCAGTGAGAAAAACCACAGGTAATCATTATTATGTGTCCTGAAAAACATAAAAACAAAAGTTCATCTCTAAGATTATTTGTGTAACTAAAGAAAGTTTATACAGCTTGTGGGAAATCATATCCTAGGAATGAAATGGATTGTTGTTCTCATTTGTTTGTTCAGTACTGATTTTCCTTTTGAAGAGTGACTCTCATATCCCAAGTGTAAGCTACTTTTTGGCATACAGGCTCACGGTTTGACTCATCATGTGTTCTTTCTCTCAGAACAAACCAAGACATGTCTTCAGGTGATAGAGGTGCCCATACCCAAGTGTTTGCCAAGAACAAAAATGCTATGTTTTTGTTTATTTACTTTTTTTTAAGGAAAAAGGAAGAGAGGGATAAATCTAAAATAAAGATCATCCTGCTTACTCTGCAGAGAAGGTTGAATTTTATAAAGAATAGTGACAAATAGAGGATGCTATTGACTCTTCCAGGGATTTTGAAGCTGAGCTTTAGTTTTTTTTATCAAAATCTCACTGGAATACAAGCCATATATCTAAAGTATGATTTTAGAAACTTAAATTCTTGAAAATGAGATAACTGCCTAGTGCCGTTGTTTCCAAATAGATCTCAAAAGCTGGTCCAGGGTAGGAATCTGGAAGGGATTCACAGCTACTTACAAAAGCCTGACTTAAGAATAGTCCTGTTCCATCTGGGCACATTATACCAGAGATGAAGAGATGCAAGTCTAACCAACTAGTCTGACCAAACTGAATAATCCACAGGCCAATAATATCCCAACCGATGTACTGGAGTAAAGAACTGAGACAATCCCTTAGATCATCTAGGCAAGAATTTGTCTTCTTTTTTGTTGTTGTATGGCCTTACTCTTACTGTACTCAGGTGAACTTAGTATCTTCTGCTTTATTAGAACAAGGATAGTAAAAAGGGCTTCTTTAGAACATTAGGTTTGATCCTGGCTCTGCCATATATTTCATAGGTATATGGTCTTGGACAAGGCACTAACTCCCTACTTGTCAGTGTCCTCTTCAGTAAGGAAGTATTCTACAGCATTAATGTGAAGGTCCAATGGGATGTGACAACATCCATGTAGGAAAGTCTACATAAATATAAGATTGTATCAATTTTATGAAAAATGCATATTTATTTTTAATTCAAGGAAGCCTACTCTATCTTGTTATAGCCTCCATTTTCTTAAAAAAAAAAAAAAAAAAAAAAAAAACTATTCTTGGAAATTGTGTAACACTATAGACATACAGAACCATGTTTCCCTCAATATTTTTTTCTTTCAAGTCCAAAATTAGAAAGTATGTGTATAAGTTTGTGTAGTTATAGTTAGATGCTTTTACCTTTTTGAATAAATAGGATTAAACAAAAAGACAAAATAGATCAATTATGGGTGATTCAAAATGAATTATTTAAATTTACTTTGAAACAAAGGACTACAGCACATAGAAATAAAGAAGAAACAGTTCTAGAAATATTGTGCAATATGAGCAAACCTACTTGCCTTAACTTTGAGGACCATCAGAGGCATTTCCGAACTTTTTCATTATCAATATCTCTGTCAATAGGAATTTTATTTTATAAAAAGGTAGGTTTTAATTTTAATCTCTGAGTTCTAAGGCTCCTAAATCCATTCTTCTGTATCACTTCTCAATTACAGTGAACATCCTTTTACCTCACCACTAGCAAATGGTTGTTCTGATTAGAATAATATTCTAGTTAATAGTTACCATGTATGACATTCAAAAGGCAAGAATATAATAAAATACTTTTAAACTTAATATTGTCCTTTTTCTGACTGTATTTAGTTTCTTATTAGGCCTCACCTTATTGTTAGGAAAGAGTGTTCTGAAAACTTGTGTTTTCCAGTTTAATTCTGAATAACAGAATGAAACTGTGGTTTGAATAGGAGTAGAGTCTTGCTAATTTGGATTGTGTTTGGGATTATGAATATTAGAACACTTATGTTTAAATGAAGTTTTATTGAATTTATTATTAGTGTCAATCTCAAGTTGAAATCATGTATTCTGAATTAGTAGAGGATAAATTAATAGTACTGATGCTATTAACAAAAATTGAATGCCTTTTGATTTTATGTGTCTCAGCCACCAAGTAGAACATGTGACGGCAGGAACAATAATTTCTTGTGTGTGACCCCAACCACATTGCATTTTTATAGAAACATCCAATATTCTTTGCAAAACTTTAGGAAAAGGACCCCAGTATTACACAGCACTCTACTTTCCAGCTTCCTTAATTGTGTTCTGTGTTAAGATATTGAGACCTAAATAAAATAACTGTCTGGCTTCACTCCATAGTGCAAGGCGATTTTTGCTCCTGCCGAGGAAGGTACAAAACACTTTCCAAGGCAGGTGCAGGGTTGTTAATTAAAACACAGTGCAAATTAGAGTGGAAAATTAAAGCCATGGTTAGTAGTTGGGGACTGATGGGAGGCTTCTCCAAAAAATTTGAAAGTAAGATTGTGGGCTCTAGATTCACTTACAATTAAAGATCAGAAAAATAATCTCCTCTATTAAACACTTCAGCAGAAACCAAAGGGCTCTTACAGAGTAGTCAGAAAACTGCCTTTTAATGATGTCCCCCCCCCCCCTTTTTAAAAACTAACTCTCTTATTCTAATTTCATGCTTCTCAAATGATTTTCTGATTATGAACTGGCTTCCTGTTTAGCTCAGTCTATAAGTAGCTATTGGGCAAGTTATATAATTTAGGACTCTTGTTTCCAAGCCTATCATTTTTCTTTGTATATGGATATATGTGTGTGTATGCACATGCATAGATCCATCTCATGTGTGTGTGTGGAGGGGTGCGTTTTAGACAGGATCTCACTGGGTTGGGATCCTCCCGCCAGCCATCCAGCAGTACAACAGGAGCACACCACTGTGCCTGGCTCTTGTATTTTTGTTTTTAGACAGAGTCTTTCTATGGTGCCTAGGATAGGCTTGAGCTCGTGATCCTCCTGCTCAGCTTCCCCAAATTACTGGGATTATAGGTGCACTTACTTATGTTGCCTCAGCATTTCTTTTAGGTTGACTCTTTCATGAACTTGGTTAACAGAACCTCCCCACCAACCGATGGATCTGTTCTCAATGTGTCAAAAATATCTGCAGTGTATTGCCAGCCTCGAACTGGTAAACATACGAGGTTCAAGAGGAGCACATTTTGAAGCTTAGGTGGTTAAATTGCTGCCTGTCTTCCGAATGACCCCATTGTTCAGAGCTCTTTGTAGAATAGACATTTGCTGGGGCTACTCACAATTTGCAGATTAACACGAACACAGGTTAAGCATTTCTTGCCCAAGAACAATAATGATGATGAAAAGAATGATTTTTTTTTTCTTTCTTCTCCCTGAGAAATACTAGTTCTCCTCTTTTCAAGGTATAACCTTTTCTCTACAGTGAAATTTCCACTTGACCAAATAATTCAAGAAACATTTAATTTTTGGATGAACTAGATCTGTACTGAGTTCTGCTGACTTTCTGTTTCAGCATGTGATAGTATAATTTATGTCTATGTTAAAAAATAATTTTGTCATGATTAAATAAGTAAAGCATGTTCAAAATTTAGGAAACAAGGGAATATAAAAGAAAGAAAATGCAAATTCTCTGTAATAGCACTACCTATAGGTACTCTGTATTTTTAAAAATATCTGCTTTCATCTCATGATTGATGGAAATTTCAATAGGGAGAGAGGAACAGTGAAATTATGAAGAGAGATGGTGTTTTAGGAATTGCCCTTAGGAGTATTAGTTGCTCAGTTATTAAACCATCAGAATAAGCAGCCCATTAACAACCAGAGTCTGCTTCAGGATGGATTTATAAAGCACACAAAAATGTGTAGAGAACTGAAAATTTTAGACCAGGAGGAGTTTGTAAACTCAGATGAAGAAAAAATTTACCCAGATGAGTTGGCTCTTCGAAATTAAGAGAGAAAGAGGAAAAGGTTTTTACTTTGTTGACCGGGTGATTGACCTTAGCAAAGGCATTCTTTCTCTTCATACAAACTTATACCTAATCCTTTTAGGACTGACCTCACTCCTTGCTGACACAAAGGAGAATGGGTCATTATCTTACTGCTAATAAACTATTCCAGATAACTTCTGCTAATGGACTTTTACCCAATACTGTCCTTTTCCCCACTTTCCCTGACCAGTGTGAACTCTTTCCAAACAATTTGCACTTATCACTCCTCTTCTTAGTTTAAAAAACATCTTGTCTCCAGAGATAGTGTGGGAAGAGGGTGGGAAAGGGCAGAGGGTCAGAAATAGGAGTAATACGTAACTAGAAATGGAAAATTATTGACGATAACATGCATGATTAAGCCACTGTGCAGTATATCATAGATGGGAAATCATGTTTTGCATGCTGTGACAATGTTTAGGGAATGAATGTAAATTAATTTTAAAAATTTTTCAGAAATAAATAAATTAATTTAAAAAATCTGATCTCAGAGTGCGTATATGTCTTTGTCAACTTCTCTCCCATGTCATTTTTTCACGCTCCAGGGACTGACCCTTATTTTGAGCTAGCTTCATAAGACCAATAAATTCCTTTTTCTTTATAACTTTTACTTTGCAGTTGTCTTTTTTCCATTCAGCACTATATAAACTGGTAAGTATTAAACTCTACTAATCAAATGAATTGAGTGAAAATGTATCCTGTTAAGGTAACTGGTCTGATTTGAGTGAATCTTTTCTTTCTGATTCTAAGTGTCTCCCAATTAGTAAGCAGGTCACAACTAAAGGGTCCCTTTCTTGAAGCAGTCTAATAGCTTTTCCCTCTATATTTCTCTTTTATCATTAAACTTTCATTTTTGACTTTAAAATCTCTGGCTTTGTGTGTTTGATTTAAGATCTTCAGAGGATCTCAGAGAATTCATTAATGGCCTCTCTGTGGGTTATGGCCTCAACACATTTACAAAACTGAACAGCTTCCTAGTAAAGAAATATACCTGTAGGGGGGCCATGTTTCTGAACCTCAAATCAAGATATGTGGTTTAACAGAGAAGACAGGACAGAATGTGAAATGGAACTGCCTCAGGAGATCAGACAGTCTAGATAGTGTCAGTATGTCCCTTTTCTATAGAAGTGTTTTTAAGAGTTTTTTAGATTTTCATGGGTAATGAATCTTGCTCTGTCTTAATATTAACATTTTAGCAGACATTTATCATTTTGCCCCCCAGGTTTTAAATAGAAAATTAGACTTGAAATTGTGCGTTTGTACATTAGGGTTCTAGGTATTTTAAAACAAAAGAAAAAATAAAAAGCTAAGCAGAAAGTTTAGATCGTTGTTTTTTAGTCCGTTGTTTTTCATACCAGGTAAAAAGGCCATAGAAGGAGAGGGGGCTTGTTTTGTGAGCTTTCTCTGAAAGGATGATTTGAGGGACTTTTTTCTTTCTTTCAAACAGTTACTAATAAATGGTGGTTCTGACACAATTATTCTTTGTAATTGCAGTGTCAAGGAATACTTAGTTCTCAGAGATTGGGCATATTAAAACTTTGGTAAATCCTTTAATTGAGTTACTTTTCCCAAGGAATTTAATTAAAATGTACAGAATGGACATAATTTTAGCTGAGACTGTTTTTCTATTTAATATCTATAAGACAGGTCAATTTACTTAAATCTTCTGAGCCTTGGACTCTTTATCTATAAAATGGAGACAACACTATTACTCCATTTATCTAATGAGGATGAGTGTGAAGAAGTAGATAAAGTAGTTAGCAGAGTTTGGATCAGTGGGTCAGTTCCCTTACTTTTCTATTCCCAAACATGTCTTAAATCAGAGACGGGAGTTGGTAAATGTGTTAGACAAGCTTTGGAACTCCATGTAGGGAGTTCTTGCCTCTTAAAGCTGAGTAAATATCATGTAATACACTGAGAATACTTTGTGAAAGTAAGCATGCAAAAGGATTTCAATATTTCAGTAGGAAAATCATTTCAAAATTAAGTAATGGTTATTATGTCTAAATTGTAAACTTAAAACTTTAGAGTAGTTGTTGAACTATGTAAGTACTTATTAAAATAATCTTCATTAACAAATTCTTAACAGAATTTTAAGAAGATTGATTATATGGAAAACAAAAATAAAAAACAAAAACAGAATATAAAAACTATCATTTTTTTGCAGCCCTTCTTTTTATTTTTTCTAGTTTTTTTGCTATAGAACACCAGCACTTGACAAAAAGAAAGATAGAGGTAAAGTGAGAAATCACCCCCTGGCAGGGTTAGGACAGAGGTGACCATGCTGTAGTTCCTTTTCCTCTAGTTTCCTTTTGGGATTTTGGGCATACACACACGTGTACCCAGCATGATTTTCAAGTCACTGGATTCAGGACTTGAACCATGGAGTTGACTGTGGGATTCAGTGCCTTGACCTCCACACCACCTGCTAGTTTTTGCAGGCCCTTCTTCAGAAGGAAAAGATCTGGTCTGAACTCTTGACAGTTCAGGCTCTCCGAAAACTGACCCTGCTTTACTTTTGTAAACATTTCAAACTTTTTCTAATTCAAATTTGCTGCTTTGATTGTCTGGTCTTCCTGTTGGTCCTATCTACAAACTAAGTCTATTTTTAACTTTTAACAATTTGTTTGCTTATGCTTAATCTTATAATTGCCCTTATTCCTTTCCCTTTATTCAAGATGTCCTCAATTTTCAAATCCTCTGTGAAAAGACAATTAAATTTAATTGATTATATACATTCAAATTTTTCTTCAATTGCCTCCCTGTGTCTCTCCTACTCTTTCCATTTCTCTATGTATGCAGTTCCTTAAGGATAGCTTGATTCTTCTATTTGTTTGTTTCTTATACATATGATAAGTCAAAAGCCTTCTTCTGAAAAAAAATCTTTCTGAGGAAACTAAAAGAAGTGAGTATTGGGACCAACAGTTGGCATAATGCCTATGTCACTGGACTCCCATGCAGTCGACTGCAGTTCGAGTCCCAGTCCTGGTGGCTTAAACTCACATTGGGCGTGTATGCGTGCGTGCCCAAGATCCCAAGAGGAGAATGGAGGAGGAGGGATTGCAGTGTGGCCATCCCCCCCAGGAAGTGATTTCTTGCTTTCTGTCTCTCTCTGTCTTTCTGGTGGGCATACACACCCGATAGCAAAAATCTCTCCAAAAAAAAAAAAAAAAAAAAAAAAAAAAGTATCTTCTTTTCCCCTTACATGAAGTAGGGCTCTGAGAGGAAGGTAGAGAAGATGGGATAGAGGCAGGAGAGCAAGAACAGATATTAGTTAAACTGATGGATTTGCAATTCTCAGTCCTGGACTGGAACCTGGATCTTAATTGTCTCATCCATAAAATGGATGATTAGAGGCTTTCTTATGGCCCAGAGTTGGGTGGGTATATAATGAGGCAAGCATAAGATGCTGAGCTCAGTGTTTGGCACACAACAAGTGCTCTATAAATGTCAGTTACATTTGCTGAGATGATGATTATTATTGATACAGAAAAGCCAAAATGAGGGACACCCTTCAACTTAATAGAAGAGCTAGTGGGCATGGTCACACATACCTCCAGCTGCAGAAACCTGAGGACTGAGGTAGGTGGATTAAGGCACAGCAAGACCCCATCTAAAACATCACACACACACAAACCAAAACAATAGATGAGCTTGAGCTATGAATAGCATACAAATTTACTGACAGTGTACTACTTCCTATTGTCACTGTAGCAAATTATCACAAGTATAGTGGCTTAAAACAATACACATTCATTCTCTAACAGTTCTGGAGGCCAAAAGTCTGAAAACAGTCCAAGGATACAATCAATGTGCCAGCAGGACTATGTTCTTTTCTAGAGGTACTCATGGAAAATCTGTTTTTCTCTTTCAGCTTCTAGAGGCTTCTGGCATTCCTTAGGTTATGGCTGCATCGTTCCAATCTCTGTTACCATTGTCACGCTGTGTTCTCTTCCTTCTGACCTTCCAGTGTCCCTCTAGTAAGGACCCTTACAATTGCATTGAGCCTATCTAATAATCTATGATAATCTCCCATCATATTATCTTAATTGAATCACATCTACAGGTCTCTTTTGGCATACGAAGTAGAATTCATAGATTCCAGGGATTAGGAGGTAAACATCTTTTATGGGGTGGAGGGTAGGAAGCATTATTCAGCCTTCCATAGACAGACTGAACTCTCAGGATGTAAAGAAAGCAGACTCGTTTAGAAAGCAATAGAAGGTCAGGAAGTCTTACCTTTTATGCAGAAGAACATCAAATGTTTACAGAAGGATTTGGTTAATCCATTTTGACTAACGGCAACAGGTTTAGTATTTATAAGTGAAAGTTAAGGTAATGTGCACTTTGCTAGAAAAATAAGTATTCGTATGAAAAGTTTTATGCATCGTGGATAGTATCAGTGTTTCTCTGAGGAGTTTCATTACTGCATCTTTACAACTTAGAAAGGACACCATTGTCCTCGAAATAGTACTTGCCTTTGATTCAGACCTTGTGTGCGCTGGGGGTAGAGAAACATCTTTTGTAACACCTAATAAGTGCAGGCGAATTATATTACTTCCTTTTATCTTCTCTATAGTTATTTGAAGTAGGCATTATTGCTCCCATTTTTCTGTTGAGGTAACTTGCTTAAGTAGCATAGCAAGTAAAATGCAGTTCATGTTTGAAGTCATGCATATCTGAGGCCAAGGCTCAGAGCAGCCTGCTTTGATGTATGGCCTTAGTAGAGTTGATACCTGCATCCACCTGTTGCAGATTAAGAGGCTAGGTAAATAAGACAGTACTAGGTGCTAGGTTTCTTGGTCCCATGCCCTATCCTGAGACCTTTCTTTCAATCACATTTCTGGTGGTGGTGGTGGTGGTGGGGTGTGTGTGTGTGTGTGTGTGCATGCTATAAATTCAGATTTTATCACACTTAAAATTTTATCTACGTAGTAGTAATACTTTATTTCATTGTCCTTAATTATAAAAGTTACCAGTGTTGCTTGAGGGCAATGACTGGGCTTTATGTTATCTCTCTTTTGTATCCTTCTTAGAATTTGACATGATATTACCCTATTAGACATAAGAAATATATTCAAAACTGAATAGAAAGGAAAGATATTAATTCCAGGCCTTATGTAACTTTAATTTTCAGAATCAAAAACAAAATCTGCCCATGCAGATATCAAATCAGATTTTCTCTTTATAATGAACACCTTTCTGAAATCTGTGTCTATTTATAGGAGAAAGGAAATAGATAATTTTTCCATGACAACTTCTCTATTTTTAATCCACCACAAGTTCATTGTCTTTTCTTGTCTACAGTTCAATGAACCTTAGTTGGGGGAAAAAGGGATAAATAAATCAGGATGTAATTGAAGTTATGGACTCCTTTTATTTCAGATGTCCATTTATGGACTCCTTTATTTTAGATGATTTGTCCAGGAATCAAGCAAATGAGTACTTTTAAGGACTTGATAAGCATTGGTACAAACCACTATTGCAAATGCTCTCTGATTGCAGTAATTAACTTTGTAGTCATGAAAGAGAACCCTTGATCTTCCTTCATTATCCAGCACAAGTGCTCTGAAAGGAATTAACATGAAAGTAGCCTGTGAACAAACATAATGTGTGAGGAAGTGAAGATACCAATTATTTCCCCGTCACTCCATAGAAGACCAGTCATTGTTAAGCCATCAAACAACCAGCACTGTCTTGGGATTACCAACTTTCCTTAAGAAAACATCAGAACCTGAAAAATGACCCAACTTTTACAGGCAAATTCAAAAGTGACTTATTTTGAAGTGAAACCAGATATTTTAAATTAAAAGGTACTGTGAACAGTACTTAATACATTTTTTTTTGAGAGGTTTTCGCTATAGGGCGCGTGCGCTCGCCAGACAGACAGAGACAGAGAAACAGAAAGCGAGAAATCACCCCCCAGGGGGGATGGCCACGCCACAATCCCTTCTCCTCCATTCTCCTTTCGGGATCTTGGGCACGCATGCACACGTGCCCGGTGTGAGTTTTAAGAGTATAATGAGGAGAAGGGATTGCGGCATGGCCATCCCCCAAGGAGGTGAGTTCTAGCTTTTTGTCTTTCTGTCTCTCTCTGTGTCTCCAGTGAGTGCCTACACCCTATGCCCTATGGCATAACTCTCTCTCAAAAACAAACAAACAAAACAGGCTTTATATATCAAAGGATGTTAATGAGTATTAAATGAAGCACTATAGGCAAAGTGTCTGGAAAACTCTTAGTGAATGATAATAGTCTGCCCCCAATTTATTTTGAATTCATTTTCACCCCCTATATCTCTTATCTACCTATTACCAGACAAACAGTCCCTTCTGATGTATCACCAGCCTCTCAGAGTTGCCTTGATGGCCTGCCCTTCAGGGTGGATCTGTCCAGTCCCTGAGTCCTGAACCAATGTATCCTTCCCTTCCACAAAAAGTCTTTTCATCTCTCAACTCCCATGTCTGATACTTGTTTTACTACTGCTTTCTGGAATTAGTTCTTTCTTTTCTTCCTTCATGAAATAAAAAGGAATATTTTAAGAAAACATTTTTATTTCAAGATGATGTTATTTAGTGTTTATGTGTACTTCAACTATTAATTCAAAAAGTGTTATACTTTGTGTTTGTCTATTATGTATCAGGCATTCTTAAAAGTACCAGAGCTATCTTGAAGAATAAAACATGCAAAGATTCTATAATATTCTAGTTAAAGAGATCAGCAATAAACAAATATTTATAAAATACTATTATGAGGGTCAGCAGGTGGCATGGTGGTTAAGGCACCAGACTACCACATGGCTGACCCTATTTTGGGTTCCGGATCCAGTAGCTTGAAAACTGCTGGCTCTGTGTGTGTGTGTGTGTGTGTGTGTGTGCGTGCGTGCATGTGCGTGCCCCCCCCCCCCCCCAATCCCTAGGAGACAATGGAGGAGAAGGGATTGCAGTGTGGTCATCCTTCTTGGGAGGTGATTTCTCACTTTCTGTCTCTCTGACTTTCTCTGTCTCTGACAAGCATGCAGGCCTATGGCAAAAACCTTAACAAGATGCTATTATTTTATAACATGGTAAGCCCTTTGAAGAAAAATAAACAGTGATGAGATAGAGAGATGTGGCAGGTTGTGTAGATGTGTACATTTGAAAAGAAACCTGAATGATGTGATGACACAACCATTGCTAAACTGGTGTCACAGGAGTAAACGAGAAGAGAAGGAAGAAAAAGGATCTGAAGGAGACATGTTTGAAGAACGGCAAGATCAGTGTGGTAGGATCATAATGATTGGGGAGGAGAGTAGAAAAAGATTTGGTAAAAGAGGTAGATAAGGTTCAAATTATGTTGACTTTGTAGCTTGATATAGGAAATCTGTATTTTATTCTAAGAGAAAAGGTTTAAAACGGAAGAGAAATAGGACCTGATTTGTGCTTATAGAGGAAAATTATCACAAATTTAGAAACATGGATGTCTATATGTGCCTTCCTTGTTATTTTGAGACATCTTCTTTTTTTTTATATTTTTCTTTCTCTTTTTTACATTTTTTTAATACATTCAATCACATATTTTAGCTTACAAGGTAATCATTTCAATATGTGAACATTTCTCCCCGGTCCAGTTGATCAAAATATAACAATACTACCTCCCTGTTCTGAGACATTTTCTAATCAGTCCTTCCATGGACTATTTAATTCTCTAGAAGAACATACCTTTATTTGACAGTCACTCTACTTTTCATTAGGGCCCAGACACTGTGTCCTACATGTTAACTTGCAGATTTTGTCCATTAGAAATGCATATGAGGAACGAGCAGTTGGAGTAATGGCTATGTTGCTGGACTCACATGTAGTCAACCGCGGTTTGAGTCCCGGACCCAGTGGCGCATGCGCCTGTGTGTGTGTCCAAGATAATGAGAGGAGAATGGAAGGGAAGGGATTTCGGCATGGCCATCCCCTCTGGGGGTGGGGGTGGGGGTGATTTCTTGCTTTCTGTCTCTCTGTCTCTGTGTTTCTGGTGAGTACACGTGCTCTATAGCAAAAACCTCTCCAAAAAAAAAAAAAAAAAAAAAAAAAGAGAAAGAAATACATATGAATTCTGACTGGTAGAAAATACAGAAAAGATGATCCCAAAGGTTATTGTTTTATTGCCTGTAGGATGCCATTCAGTTTGTCTCTATCTCAGGATCTTACTCCATTTTGTGCTGTTATAACAGAATGCCACAGACTAATTTATAATGAACTGGATAGTTTGTAATTTCTTTCTCACAGTTCTGGAAGCTCGAAGTCCAAGATCTAATCACTGGAGTCTGATGAGGGCCTTCTTTCTGTGTCATTCCATAGCAGAAGGGAAAAGAAAAGCTCAGAAAGAGGCAGACAGGGGCCAAACTGGTCCTTTTATAAGGAACCTAGTCCTTCAATAACAAAGCCACTTCTGAAATAATGGCATTAGTACATTAATGAGCTCTTGTGACCCAATTATTTCTCATTAGAATGCACCTCCCAACACTGTTGCACTAGAGATTAAGTTTCCATTACATGATTTTGGGCGATATATTTGAACTATAACACTCCTTCTGGCTCTCTCACTGATGGGCTAAGAATATATTACTATATAGCTATATATATGAGTGTGTGTGTGTGTGTGTGTGTGTTGCTAGGCGTACATGCTCTTGCTAGTCAGAAAGAGAGAAAGAGAGAATGAACCCCCCAACGGGGTGTGGTTACACTACAATCTTTTTCTTTCCATTCTTCTGTCTGGTCAGGATTTGGGACATGCATATGCGTGTACCCAGTGTGTTTTTCAAGCTGCCAGGCCATGATTAGAACTATCATTAACCATGTTGTATCCAGATCCCTATGCATAGGTCTTAATCACTGTTCTATGAGACTGGCTTGGATTAAAGGTCCTTGATATTTGGTTTGTATTTGTGTGGAAATTAAGGTTTCAGCTTTCTGGACATGCTAAAAATGCTCACCTTGTCTGTTGAGTGAAAAATAGAATATGTGAGGGGTTAAGGAGAGAAACATTCAAGAGTGGAAGCAGGAAGAAAAATGGGGAGAGGGGGAGAGTGGTGCAGTGATTCATGTAATGGGAATGATTAAGATGGCCTGAACAAGCTATAGAGGTGAGGACCGTGAGAACTGATTACATCGTACATTTGATTTGATGGTAGGGATAAGACTTGATGAATGGCCATGGAGTGTGAGTAAAGAGAGGATTCTAAGATTTTTGCTTGACCAACTAGTAAATAGTAGTAGAACAACAGATTTTTTATAGAAAATTAGATTTTATCTGGATATGTTCATTTTATTTATAATCTATACCACTTGGACAGATTTCTTTATGGTAAAGAGGTCTATGTTTTTATAATACTCAGGCAAACCTTAGGTTGTATAATTATGTTTATATTCTTTATATACAGGTAGTTATAAACATATATACATATATTATTGATCTGATGTTTAAATGTATTTGCACACAATACATTTATATTGGCATACTTTTCCATGGAATTGATAAAAATACTCTCATCTTCCCAAAATATGAAGTTAACATCCAAAAATTAATTTGGCCAAATTATTTCACCAACTTAAGATTCTTTAGATTTTAAAAGTCTTTCATTCTATAATGTTGAAATTTATTACTCAATTGATGAAAAATTCCTTTTAAAAGAAAATGGCAAATCCCTTAATCTTTTTTTTTTTTTTTTTTTTTTTTTTTTTTTTTTAGTTTGCCAGAGACCACTTGTGCTTACTGGAGAGAGACAGGAGAGTGAGAAATACCCCCATGGAGGTGTGGTCATGCTGCAATCCCTTCTTCATTTCTCCATCCTGTAGGGATTTGGGGTAGGCATACACATGCGCCTGGAATGTTTTTCAAGTTGCTGAGGACAGGCTTAGAACAGAAAATAACTATGTAATATTTGGCTCCCTTAACCACTAGGCTATAGGTCAGTACAAATTCCTTTATCTTACTGAAACTTATTTCTTTTATGAAAAAACAATTTCTGTCCTATGGTATTTCATTCATATATGTATTTATTTAATGAACCAATAAAGGCACTAGTTATATATATGTATATGTGTGTGTGTGTGGTGTGTGTGTGTCTATATATATATATATATATATATATATATATCAGTATGTATATATATATATATACATATATATACACCAGTGTGTGTGTATGTGTGTGTATATATATATGTGTGTGTGTGTGTATGTGTGTGTATATATATGTATGTGTTTGTGTATATATATATACACATATATATATACATGTATATGTGTGTGTGTGTATATATATGTATGTGTTTGTGTATATATATATACACATATATATATACATGTATATGTGTGTGTGTATATATATATATATATATATATATATATATAATTAGATATTACTATTTGAACAGCACTGCTGAAAATGTTATTCTTGCACGTCTCAATGAAGCCAGCCTTAACCACTCTATTTAAATCACAACCCTCCCATTCAAAACTGTAACTTTTCTCCATACCTTGGAGTACTGAATCCTTTCCTTTCAGTTTTCATGGCACCTAGTACTTTCTTTTCTTCAATTCTATAATCTACTTGAGGGTATGGATTTCTGTCTTTGTTACTCACTTAAGTATGACAACTATTTAGAGTAGTGCTCAATACACACTAAGTGCTCAGTAAATTTGTTTTTTAAGGTTTTGCTATTGGGTGCATGTGATAACTGGAGAGAGAGAGAGAGAGAGAGAGAGAGAGAGAGAGAGAGAGACGGTGAAAAGGAAAGTGAGAAATTATCCCTAATGGAGATGGCCACACCTCAATCCCTTTCCTTCCTGGGATTTTGGGCATTCATGCACATATGCTCAGTGTGATTTTTCAAGGCTTCAGATCCAGAACTCAAACTGTGGTTGGTCACCTTAACCACCAGGCTACCTGCTGATCCCAGAGCTCAGTAATTACCTTCCTGCAATCAGAAAATGCTTTACATTTTAAAAAGTAGAACACAGAGGACCAGCAGGTGGCATGGTGGATAACGTGGTTAGATCCCACATGGCTGACTAGGCAGTTTGAATCCCAGACCAGTGGCCTGAAAACACACCAGGTGTGCCCTAAATCCCAAGAAGAGAATAGAGAAGGAATTATGGTATGACCACTACCCAGGGGGTTAGATTTCTCATTTTCCTTCTTTCTCTATTTCTCTCTAGTGAGAGCATACACCCCGTGGCCAAAAAAAAAAAAAAAAAAAAAAAAAAAAAAAAAAAAAAAAAATCTAAATAAAAAGGAGAACACAGAACTACCACTCAGTTTTGCTAAGCAATATTCATAATAATTCTTAACACAGCTGATTCATCTTACTATCTTTGTGTTAGGACAAAGTTAAATTATATGTAGTTTTATATTGTACAATGGCCAAAGTCCAAGCTTCCTGAATTTGGGAGCCAGTTGCTACTTGATATGCAATTTAATCTCAGGAAAGTTATTTAACAGGTATTTTCCTCTGTCTCCAACTGTAAAGTAGGATTGATAATATTACCCATGTCACAGAGTTATTGTAAAGATTAAGTAAACCAATATATAAGAGATCAGAAAATGGTGTTCTGGTATGAAGTAAACATGCAATAAATATTACCTTTTAAGCTAACATTATTGTAATCAGTTTTAGCATATGAATCTGTTTATTATAGTAAAATCTATAAATAACTACTACTTAAATCCATGAAATTGACACATTAGAAAACTTGGCAAAATGGATATAAAAACAAACAAACTCACATAATAAACCCCAGTGTGAATCTCTATTTATACTGTACACATGATTTTAATTGATTCAGAAAAATGACAAAAATTTTTCTATCTAAAAGAATCAAGGCCAGCCTCATATTATATTTGTTAAAGTGCAGTACATTAGGATGCAGAGCCCACATGGTTGACCGTGGTTCAGATCCCAGCCCTGGTGGCTTGGAAAACATGCTGGGTGCATGCGTACGTGTGCCCAAAATCCCAAAGGGGAGAGATGAAGGAAAAAAGATTGACATGTTACCATTCCCCTTTGCAGGATGCTTTCTCTCTCCCTCTTTCTCTCTCTCTCTCTTTCTCTCTCTCCCTCTCTCTTTCTCTCTCACTCTCTTTCTCTTTCTCTCTGATGAGTGAGTGCACCCTCTCACAATTAAAAATAAAAAAGCAAAAAGAAAAAAAATCAACTCACAAATGAGTTAGAATAATTTGAGTGAACACTTCACTTTCTTTCCTACCTTTAGCTGATCCATTCTTGTAAATAAAGGATTTTTAGAGAGCATTGTCCTCTCCTCAATGTTCATTTCTCTTAACATTTGTTTCAGAACTCTTAGAGGGGAAAGGAAATGAAATGCAAAATTAATCCTAAGGTTTGAAGGGCACTAATCATCCAACAATATGAGAATATTCAGCAGATGAGAATATTAGCAGGCAAAAACTGCCTTTTTGGCATCTTGGCAGTTTTTTTCTTTTTCTGTGTTTTTTTGTTTTTGTTTGTTTATTTGTGATTTTTTTTTTTTTTTTTTGCTATATGGTGCGTATATTTGTTGGAAAGAGGTAGAATCAAAGAGAGACACAGGGAGAGAGGGAAAATGAGAAATTCCCCTCTTTCAGGGGAAATGGCCACACCATAATCTCTTCTCCTTTAGTCTTTTCTTGGGATTTTTGGGAATGCATGCACACGTGCCAAGTGTGCTTTTCAAACTACCGGGTAGAATATGGAGTCAGCTATGTGGGTTCCAGCCTTAATCTCCATGCCATCTGCTGACCCAGGAAGTCTCATCTTGATAACCTCAAAACCTCAGGATTTTATGGGAGATAATTTTCCCTTTTATCCATGAGGAATGAAGAAACTCTATTCAAATGTATGCTGGTATGCAAATAAAGTGGATTTATTGCACTCTTGGATTTTATGCAGCTCTTGGAATTTGTGTATACTGCCTACATTCTTTATCTTTTAAAACAAAGATGGTATTGATATCTGTGTATATAGAAGAAAATAGGCTATAAGAATATACCATACACACACACACACATGCACACAGACACACACACACACACACACACACACAGGTGTATATATCCTTTTTGTTTGTTTTGCTATTGGGCATGTGTGTTTATCAGAGAGAGACGGGGAGGGGGGAGGATTGAGAAATCACCTCAGAGGCGTTAGTATCTCAATCTTTTTGCCTCCAGTCTCTTCAGAAATTTTGGGCATGCATGCACATGTGTCCGGCATGATTTTCAAACCACTGGGCCCAGAACTTGAACTGTACAATTGGCCATGTAGAATCTAGTGCTTTAACCTCCATGCCACCTGCTGGCCCTCTGTATCCTTTTCTTTAATATTTTATCCCATCTCAGGGATAAAGGTGAACTCTGTTCCTGGAAGAGATTCAGCACCCTTTCCTTGTTCAAAAAATTAAATATATACAACCAAAGCATTCCATATTTCACATCAAGGCAAATCATACATCTGTGGAAAGTAATGAGATCAAGTCTTTGGAAATCCCCAGGGTGATTTCTTATGTTATATGCACAAATTAACATCTTATGTTTTTTTCCCAAACCTGCTTATTCTTAAAAGTCAATATTTTCCACTAAAATTGTAAGCTTAATACTTCTAAAATAAGATCTTAATTCCCACTCTAGAAAGTTGTCTTTTCCCTTCTGCCTCTCTGCTCCCCTGCATTCCAAAATGGTACCATTTCTCACCCAGATGGTCAAGCCAGAAACTTACAGGGTCATCCTTGTCCCCCACCACGACCCCCCCACCTCCTACCACAATACATCTATATTTTGAATCTGCTTACTTCAGTTTTCATGATGATGACTCACTCTAGTCCATGCAAGCATTATCTCTTCAAGTGGTCTTCTTCTTTTTAAATTTTTTTTAGAATTACTTAATTTTATTTGCTACTGTTATTACTATTTTTTAAATTTGCCATAGAGCATGCACAGCCATCAGAGAGAGAGAGAGAAAGAGTAAGAAAGCAAGTTTCCACGTCCAGGACTCAAACCATGATTGGCCATGTGAGAGTCCAGCACCTTAACCACCACGCCACCTGCTGGCCCCTCAGTGGTCTTACCTCATGTCTTGTCAGTTGCAAATTCTTCTTCATCTAATACCAATAGAATTCTTAAAATGTAAATCAGATCATGTTCATTATCTGCTTATAACAGTTAAATTGGTACTTACAGTATTTATAATAAAATTTAAAGTCAACCTACTATCAGGAACCAGCATTCCTCACCAGATTCATCTTGTCCCCATCCCCTCACTCAGCATGGTTTGGTCCCACAAGCCTCTTGTAATTACGGTACTCTAATTTCTTTCCTGATTCAAGGCCTTATTCCTCTGCTTGGAACACTCTACTCTTTTCACTTAAATGTCACCCCCCCTCAGTGACGGCCCCAGTGAGCCATCTATCTAAAATAGGTCTTTTGCCTTTTATTGTTAGTTTATGTCTTAGAAATGTGTTTTTTATCCTTCCCTCTACTTCCATGATTTATTTTGATTTTATTTACACTACTGACTGGTTCACCATTTTATCCCCAGCCTTTACTCAGTCCTAGAAGAGGGAATACACTTAGGGGATAAAAGTTAAAGGAATAGATGATGAATTTTCAAGGTAGAGTCCATGATGATATTTTTAAAGTTATTTATAAGCAAAAATTTGTTTATAAGCAAAAATGTTATTAAAAAACTAATAGACCAATGACAGATTTCTTAACGAAAGCTAAATAAATTTAAGCTTTAAATTTTATAATTTCTTTTTGTGATCTCCAGTCCATCAACAAATGTCCATGTAGATACATTCTCATTGCTATTATTTCTTATCAGAATCTTTCTTTTAATTTCAAAAGTTATATCTTGCAGCTATTCACTGACTCTTCTTGCCCAATATTTTACATTTCCTTCAAATTTTACCTGTATGGTATTATGCTTGTTAGAAACCTTTTCTGGGACCAGCAATTGGTGCAATGGCTATGTCACTGGACTCCCATGTAGTTGACCGTGGTTCAAGTCGCAGGCCCGGTGGCTTAAACTCATGCCAGACATGCGTGTATGTGTGCCCAAGATCCTGAGAGGAGAATGGAAGAGAAGGGATTGCAGCCTGGCCATCCCCCTGGGGAGTGATTTCTTGTTTTCTGTCTCGCTCTGTCTTTCTGGTGAGCACACACATCCTATGGCAAAAACCTCTCAAAAAAAAAATCTTTTCTCTAAATAGGTACAAAACATAAATATTATACTACTCCAGGCAAATTATTATGGTCAAATGCTTTCAAAGCAAAGTTACATGGCAAGCAACTATTTTCTTGAAAAACA